>JAVANC010000026.1:16129964-17331169 GCA_033319125.1 Parnassius glacialis | reverse complement strand
TATAGTAAAGAGGCCTTCCATCTTAGTCCTCACGGGTAAAAACACATCTGCATTTTGATTCGCAAACGAGGATAGATGTAGATGTCTATGGGCCACAGCAACCACTTACCATCAGGTGGACTGTGTGCTCGTTTGTCACCCTATCCTATAAAAAAGAAGTTTATCATTTTCATAAAGTTATGTTTAAGCATTCGAAAAGGCAAAACCGCGTTGTGAATTTCATGTCTTAGTTTAAAAGTCGTCTTGTTCGACGAATCACAAATTTCCCATTGGAAAAGAGGACACTGAATAAGTAATCTGACGATGATAAGTCGCATCAACCCGCCACGCCATCGACGTTTCTACGAGCGACGTAAAATTTTCACGGTTCTTACGACACTCAAATTTTCGTGATTTACGTTAGCTGTAGAGGTATTCATAATTTATGCATTCCAATTCCCAACCGAGTTTCAGATACATAACATTCCTTTTAAATTATCCGAAAAAAAAATACAAAATTAGTCACTGTATTTTTTATTGTTGCAAAATTCTTGATTTACACATTTACATGAAGGCAGAACTTTTAAAGGTTCCACATATTTACATGAAGGAAACGATACCGAACTAAGTGGCAGTTCTCGCAGGGCACGCTGAAATTATTTATGGAGTCTTTTATTGCTTAACTTCATTCGTTGCTGTGGTTGCTTTTATTCCTGTGACGGGAAAAAGTTGCGAGATTTTATTGCCGGTGTGAGATAGGACACGTTATTGCACTAACTTTTAACGGTAGCTGGAATTAAAATAGATTTTTTGCGGTCAATAATGGTTACATCCAGATATGACTGCGACTATTCTTACTGTTTATTGCCCGCTATTTTTAGCCGCTTCATCTCACAACTGCTTTGCAGCTAAATTTACTTTTATGCGACTTTGCAGTACTTTCCTAATTAAAACTCTGAACTTAGAGTATTTTCATTAATATATATTTCATTATATAAATTTCAAACAGTGGTAGAGCTACGCGGCAGAATTGCTGTCGCACGGATGGGCCGGCTCGAACCGGGGTGGTACCACGACCTCACAGAATACCAGCGTGAAGTAGAGGTTTACCTCTGCGTTTCGCTTGGTGGGTGCAGGTGGCCGGAGGCCTTTTTTACTGGAAATGAGGCATTCCATCTTAGTCCTCACGGGTGACAACGCATCTGCATTTTGATTCGCAAACGAGGATAGATGTAGATGTCTATGGGCCGCAGCAACCACTTACCATCAGGTGGACTGTGTGCTCGTTTGACACCCTTATCCTATAAAAAAAAAATTCAACAATGACTTCACAAAAGAAGAAAATTGGAATCCTATCTATATTTAATTGTCTGTACGTACGTACGTACTATGCGATATGCATTGTGACATAATTAAACATTTTAAAATTTGTGTTCTCTTCGGACTAATTCCGTAATTTTTAATCGATTGTGATGAAACTTCACTAACAGATAGAGAGCAATGCTTGAAATGATCTAGGTTCTAGGCTACTCGTATATACATATTTAATAGCGAAAAACATGCAAGTTTTTTTAAACTATAAGAGATATATAGTTTCCAAAATAAAAACTTTTTGTAAAAATATACTTACCCTTTATATACTATATACTACTATATAAATATACTTAAGTATATCTTCTATTTTTGGAAGTTTTAATGCAAAATCGATGTTTAAAATTTTTTTCCTTTAAAACCATTTTACGACAAAACTATTATATAGTGTTAAAGGATAACGTGATAAGACGTTTTTGACGTGAAATTATTATATCATCAATTTTTATTTCAAAGATATTTCCATATTTAATATGGTTTTCGCAATTATAGCAAAAACCTGATAAAGAGATTTTTTGATATTTGAGCTACGTACCCAAAGGCTATACTATTATTATACGAGACAACTGCAAACTAAAAGCTAATTTATACATTATAAATTTCAAAAAATACATGCCAATAGAACAAACTATGTTATACTCGTATTTCGTAACCATCATAAAAATTAAAAGTCATTATTTCTTTGCAGAACTCAATCCGGCACAACCTATCATTACACAACCGGTTCATGCGGGTGCAAAATGAAGGAACTGGTAAATCGTCGTGGTGGATGATAAACCCGGACGCGAAACCCGGCAAGTCAGTCAGAAGGCGAGCGGCGTCAATGGAAACGTCAAAATTTGAAAAAAGGAGAGGCCGAGTCAAAAAGAAGGTAAGACTTTTTTTTAATAATTTGATCTCATATTTTAATAAAAAACCTAAAACGCTATCATTTCTTTACGTCATTTTAACAGACTGAAGCATTGAGGAACGGTGTAACAGCAGACGCTACTCCCAGTCCCAGTAGTTCCTTGTCGGAGAGCCTCGACATATTCCCAGATTCACCTTTACCCAGGTTAATATTTATTTATCATATTTGTAATATTTGTATGTATTGACACGCTAACGTTAATCAAGCTTACAGATTACTTAGATTATTAGAATTTAGTTCGATACTTTTTGTTTATTAAAATAATAATAAAACCAATATGGTCAGTACTGATGAAGTGGCATGAAGCCAATTATTTCATGAGTAACGAATGCATTCATGCTAATTTGACTTACATTTAAGTTCATCAACGTACGAATAAAAATGTACAAGTAAAATGTTAGTGTTGATTAGCATTTCTTTGATATCATGTCTTGCTTGCTTTAGATATTTCAGTTTTAGAACCTTAAACGAGGTCACAAATTTACAATAAAACTATCGGCGTAAAACTACATAGACCAGTCCATAAAATTGAGTTACGACAACCGTGTTACTTTACGATAAAAGGTTTTAAATCATTCACAACCATTAGATGATGAGTTATACGAATGCTGAATCTCGTCATTTCGGCTATATTTAACATTTTTATTGCCGAATATTTGTCGAGCTTGCGAGCTTAATCGACATTTATTTCGGATAGTTTTTATCCCTATGGGGCTGCCATATACGAAATTTCTTATGAAATTATCTTTACCGTAGTTTATGGTAATAAAAAATATTTCTACGCTGACCATTTAACGATCATAACCCGTTATGATCATCGCTTCATTTGACATTCCCAGTTTATGCGCTAGCCAGACATAATAGAGGCATTAGATTTGCATGTTTCCCATAACATTGTGAAACTCCTTAGAGACCTCGCTAGATGATCTAGGCAAGTTTTATTTATGCTGAAAATTACCATTATTTGCCATTTAAAGGTCTATGATTTATGGCCAAAGTAAGAATATTCTCTTTAGCCATAAAATATCGACGTCATACTTATTAAAAATTACATTTTCTTTTAAGAAACGAAAATATTGGTATTGTTTGCTGTGTGCGTCAATATTATTAATATAAATACTTGAAAAATCACTCAGAATATAAAGAAATTTTGATCTCAGTTAATTTGAGCGTGTCCCTGCAGTTGGATGCACTTGCAAAATTCTTCTACTATAGTTAGTTGACATAAAAGCACGTCAAACACCTTGTGTAAAATCCTTAACGCACTGTTAAGTTGATAATTATTCCTTATTTTTGATCATATCACTGATATTTTCGTATTATGATAGTAGAAACACAATCTTGTTTTTGACGCTTGTTCGCTTTGGCGTAGCAGTGGTTTTCAGTTATCACCGGAGTATCGTCAGAGAGCTTCATCCAATGCATCGTCGTGTGGCCGCCAGTCGCCAAGATCATCGCTGCTAACTTCAGAACCCGACTGGGTCGCCGACACGTACAATCCAGCTAGCGATTTCGCATCGTCTAGCGACTTCACGACAACAGAAGATTTCGCAACTACCAGTGATTTCACACAAGTGGACTTTGCTCAAGAAGAACAACTGGCTGGTTCCCTCGCGGATTCAATGAAACTACAAGGAGCAGATCCATTTCTAAATACGTAAGATTTTAGTTTGGTATGCTGCAGCCAATAGAAATTATTTTTGTCATAACGTCTTCCCTGTCAAAATAGATCATGGTTCAAGCCAGCATTAACATTTCACCATGACAAGTTATAACGAAAATCAAAAATATTTTCTATTGTGCTCTATTGAATTTATTTGCCTTGCATTAGAACGCTTTGCCTATTACTATTTGTATATAGCAAAGTACTTTAGTTAATGTGTTAAGCTATACCTTATACATGTTCTTTAAAAAAGTCTGCAATTAATAAACAATTATGAATGAATTTTAATATTATGCACGAGCCTCTTAAAAGCTATCACGAATAAATAGTTTTAGATAAACCGGTGTTCCAATACCTATCGCCTTGTTACTATTCCCATCAGTGGTCTAAAAATTTTACGTTTAGTTTGTAATGATTATTCCGAAATTTACAAATTTTTTTTCAAGTCTTATAGGCGACTTCTATAATACCGTTGGTAAGTTTGCTTAAATTGATCAAAATATTACTACATTAATTGTCATCTAAACGTTCTTATTTGTTATAGTAAATACACGTAATATCCGTATAAGTATAGTGAATATTATGTCATTCACTTATTCATTGTCTATGTTATTTGCGTATCGATATTTTATTTCTGATTACCTACAAATTGTGTCACGAGTTTCACCCGTAGTTTATCTGAATCGCGTTTCTATTATTTATCTCATGCGCGACCATCAATAACAAGTCGACTGCGCAGTCGTCCTTTGACAGTAGGTACTGGTAAACTTTTTAAAGCCATGCTGCAGTTGCATTATAGTTACAGCACAAACGAGTCACAGTTCCAACGAGGAGGGGGGAGGGGGGGGGGGCACGATGCCAGGGTTCAATAGCGAATAGCAAATTAATGCTGCATAGGTGAGTGTAAAAACGGAGACCCTTTTTCGAGGCATTTCATCTTGGTCCTCAAAGGGGGCAACGCATCTTCATTTTGATTCTTAAGAATTCTCGAGGATAGATGTAGATGTCTATGAGCACAGCAACCACTTACCATAAGGTGGACTGTGTGCTCGTCTGTCATCCTCATATATCCTATAAAAAAACAGCTGAACCCCATTCATATTACTATTCATAGCACCGGCGAAGTGCATTATCAATTTCACTGGTGTCTATCAGATACGTGCCGACTACGTCGTCGACATCCTCGAGCGGCGGCTACCGGTACTCGTTCGGTGCGTGCCCGCGGCACCCGCACGGCGCGTGCGGCTGCTCGCTGTACGCGCACCCCGCGCACCCCGCGCACCCGACACACCCGCATCAGCACGCGCTCGACCACTTCGTGCGCCCGCCGCCACCCGCGGATCCCGCCGATATCATGCAGACAGGTCAGTAAAAAATAAGTGTCCCCTCTGATGCAGTAAGTTGAAGCGATCAGCGTACGTCACACAAACACGCTTCTCTATTACAGTGTCCTGCATGTGGAGTAGAGGCCCGGTTCGTGGGAGTTGGCGAACTTGGTCAAACTCTTGCAACGTATTTATTTACCAAATACTGCTGTTGCTATTTGCCTGGTGAATTAAGTCGAGCAAAATCATCACGCGTATCACCATTGTACACATTAAGTATGTTCATTGCAGGATCAGGTGATTGTATAATGCCAGCACTACTTCTGTAAATGTATTTTCACACAACAACATACAACGCATCTATATTTTGATATCTATGGGCCACAGCATTCACTTACCACCATCAGATGGACTGTGTGCTTGTTTGTCACTTCCATTCCATAAAAAAGGTGCATTCTGCTAATCAAGAAACGTGGTTCTGGTGATCGAACAATAACCGTATATCATTCAAAACGTATTGTAATGGCGGCACAAGGGAATCCATTAACACAATTTAATCCGTGGGTGTCGTGAGAGACGAAATAGGGAAACCAAAACCGGACATGGGCAGCAGCATCTTTCAGATAACAGCTGAATAAATATAAAAAATTGCGACTGCTAACCCCCTTGTCAAGCGCGGCAGCTATGGCATATAAGCCTATGTTCAGGAAATTCTCTCCTCCTTAAGAAATTATTAAGGGTTCACTGACATTAAAATATGATTGTGCAATTTAAATATTAATCGTAGCAGTGAAGCAAAAACTGGAAACAAAAAATCATGTAATTATTTAAGTGTATAACAATAACGACGTGCAATTTAAAAGTTTTTGATTTAACGAGCAATCAATAACAAATAATACACAGAAAATAGCCAGACCCGGATGGTGACAACAGACGCGGCGCTCATGAACGGCGGCATGATGGTGCAAATTGGTGCAATGGGGCCCACCACCATTATGGGGCAGATCATGGGTGCCCTCAACACTGGCCCGGTAGAAGACTTGAACATCGAATCTTTGGATCACGGCTTCGATTGCAATGTGGATGAGGTCAGTTGACTAGGGCTCGAGAACGTCTAAGAAGTAAACAAGGAATTACTCTTATAGTTCTCACTCCCTCCAATATCCTATAGAAATCCAACTGAAATATTTGTATCTTATTTAGATTTTTATGTCCCTATTATTTTATATGTCTATATATTTTGAATAAATGATTAAGTGGACCCACCCTTCACGTTTCTACTCGATATGGTGGCGGCGTAAGTGAAACCAGGTGAGTGATCTTATGGTTGCCGATAACGGTTTGTATGACCAACTTTTTAATAATAATAATAATCTACCCCAGACCGACAGTCTCAACGGAGACTAGCCATCAGCGTAAGACATGATTATAATAATCAGATGTATGCGCAAGCACAGGTGCACTCTCTATTCCCTCACTCTCATAGGCCGATGGGACAGTAAACCGACACGACCGGAGAAAGATCAGGTACAGGACAAACGGCTTTACATGCTTTCCCCACGTCCTCCTGGAGGAGGACGTACGCAGGTTTTGAAAAGATGCAGTTTGTTTCTCAGGTACAAGTTACTGTTTTCATCTTTTCTAAGGCTTCTTCTCTTATCACTATTTTTTTTATAGGAGAGGGGGCAAACGAGCACGCGGTTCACCTGATGGTAAGTGACCGCCGCCCATGAACAACTGCAACACCAACGGAACCAGGGGAATCGCAGATCGTTGCCGGCCTTTTAAAAAGGAATAGGCTCTTTTCTTGAAGGTCCCTAAGTATAATATTGTATATATAGTAAGTAGTATCGGTCCGGAAAAATCACTAGTGGTAATCGATTCCACAAGGAAGTTTTGCGAGAAAGAAAACATCTTCTAAATCGCACAGTGGTGAACCGCCAATCATCCAGATGGTGTGGATGGTATCGGGAGTTCTGCCGCGATGTGCGTTCGTGAAATTTAGCGGCTGGGATTAATCCAAACAATTCCTCAGAACACCCTCGTGGTAAATGCGAAAAAAAATGCAATGAGATGCACCATCTCTTCGAAGCGCCAATGAATCGAGCCGATCGGAATAGACTCGGTTGTCGACGATTAGAACCGCTCTGTGCTGGATGCGGTCAAGTGGAAGGTGCTGGCACTGGGGAGCCCCAGCCCAGAGATGGGAACAGTATTCCATGTGAGGCCGAACATGCGCCTTGCAAAGTTGTAAGCGGTGTGCCGGCATGAAATACTATCCTCATTCATACACAACTGACAACGGACAATTTATTTAAAACCGCCGTATATAAATTTCACAGACTCATGATAAGTAACAATTCGCAATGTTGCGAAAATATCGTCTTTACCGCTCATCAAACCGCCTCCCCAGCGTCGTGAGTATGGGTTAATCTTTCAAGTAATGCCGGCTTCGACGTACTAAGGCTGTAAACCAACACCCTTGGAAGACATGGAGATATTCATCATCCTATTTCTCTCCGTGCGTATATAAAGGTGGATTATAACAAAAACAAATAATCGTTCGACGTCTGATAGAAAAGAAAATAATATTCTCCGAAATGAACAGATTCTTTTTTTATTGTAAGTTCGAAGAAGAGTGCAGGATAAAAATTTGTTTGGATTAAACAGATACAGAGCGTTGTGATTGTGGCAAATAGTATGTAATTAATCAATTTAATTTTGGTTTAAAAGTGTATTGGGATAAATATACGAACAAAACCTACAGCAAAATGCAAGCAATTTAGACAATACATATTAATGTATTGCCTAAACTGATAATGCTGCTTCTAAAATTGGTAAATCTAAGATCGGTTGACTAATATTACTCTATGGTAAACCAATTTTGCTGATTTTTTATATTGAAAGAGTTTTCTTTCACAGTAGTCCCAAATAGAGTTTAATTAGTTGTGATTATAAGATAGTCGGTTCATATTTTGGTTAAAGTAAACAAATTATGGAATAAGGCTGATATTACGGACTTCATGGTGTGTAATTTGACTTAGCCTTATTTTTAATTTCAGAAGTTTCAAGTCCTTTGTAAGTAATGGGAAGATAGGTCCTGATATTTTATGACGATTTGATATCATAAAAGATCAGGACCCATCTTTCCATAACCTACAAAGCACTTGAAAGCTTATTATAGGGGTTTATCTTAACATATGACAAATTACAACTAATGTTTCTCAAAAATTTTTCCAAATATTTTTCACTATTGTCCATAGGTTATAAATCACGAACTAAGCATGGAGGGAACGTTGGACTTCAATTTCCCTCAGCAGCACAACGCAATGGCTGCGGAGGCCGAGAGCCAGTTCGCAGCGCCGGCGCCGCCGGTCCCCACCACGCTGTCGGGAGGCGGAGCGCCCCGAACCCCTTACTCCGTAGCCCCCTCTTGGGTCCACTGAAACCACCTTTTGTAACACTACTTAAGGCACCGATACACATGGACGACTTACGTTCGTTAGACCAATCGCCCACGTTAGAATCGCGCGTACGATTCCTCGGGTTTAGAATAATGTTTTATTCTCTCATCTTTTTGTACATATGACGCGAACGGACTTTTCTGTTTAAGTTTTCTTTTGTTATATTATCGTATATAGTCGAGATTTTTTTTCTTGTTCATGTTAACTAATGTTAGAATTTTATTTAGTGTTATTGCTAAGTGAACCGTTACCGATCGTTGTTGAACTGTCAATTGTGTTAGCTTAGTGCTTTAGTGTTAAGCTAGGTGGAAGCTTGTGATATAGTTAGGCTTGTTGCTTGGACCGAGAGGGGGCGTGAGTTTGATTCCACAGTATGCAGTCCAAATGGAAATTAAATTAAGGTATTATTTTAATTATTCCCAACATCTTAATTTTGTATTAATGATATTTGTGTGACACCTAGTAAAATATCATTAATATTTTGATATGTATTAATGATGTCTTACTAGATGGTAGAACTTCTTTTCTGCCTAGATGTCCGTCTTAGTACCACTCTCTTAACTATTTCTGCCGCCATGTAGCAGTGTAGTAAGACCTAGATTCAGTCAGTATAATATATTATCATCCTGACTTTTTTTCTTACCCTTCGAATCGGAATCTAATGTTGCTTCACGACAGAAAAAGAAGAGTGGTTCGAACCCAAACAATTTTTTTAACTAACAGAAAAAGATTTCTTATTCTTAACAAGTGGTATAATAAAAACATTTGTGCAACCGACTTCAATATCAATATAATTTATTGTTGCTTTTTTAAACTTAACTAAACTCGACCGATTTCTATAAAATTTAAATGGGATCACCTAGTAAGTATACCCTTTGAAACAAAAAAAGAATTTTCCAAATCGGTTCAGACGTCTTCGAGTAATCAATGTACATACATTAAAAAAAAAACATTTCGACGAATTGTAAACCTCTCCTCTTTTTTGAAGTCGGTTGAAAAATACTCTTTGTTTTCATACGTCAACGCTTAATTATCAACATCGCACATAGTTGTGATGTCAATTAAGTGAGGTAAGAAACGGATCAAAAATGTCACATCGAAAATATAGCTTAAAATGTAGAGAACAGTTTTCACTGAAATACATGCGAACACAATCTTGCAACGCAATATCCTATGGATTTATCTTAATAAGAAAAATACTACAAATTTTGTATCGCTGTAAAATAAACTTAAAAGCAGCGAGAAAATTTTCCAGACGGCGAAATATTAGCGAACATTTAACAATACAATAGCAATAAATCCGGGGTGTATCAGCGATAATCTACCGAAAGTTTTCCGAGTCGAGTGTCCAATAACTTGGTCTGTCGGTATCGGTCGCTCGCGAAACTATAACTCTATTGTTTCGTGAAAACATTGCAAATGGCGATTTGACCTCATTCCGTCGCGTTTAAGATACGTTGGATTGTAGTTAGGTTTTGCTTAAAATTTGAAAGTTTTTCTTATACATCCTTATTTGACAATTTATATCTTTGCGTTGTAAATATATGAATGACTACCGACCCGTACTGGCTTCGTTTGGGTAGGAACTATTGATGTGGCATTATTAATATTTAGGATAATGAAATACCATTTATTTTATAAATTTTTCGTATTATGAAACTAGTCTGCAAGTTATTAGAATAAAATTAACAGTGGTAGAGCCATGCGGCAGCTTTTGCTGTCGCACGGATGGGCCGGCTCGAACGTGGGTGGTACCACGACCTCACAGAAAACCAGTGTGAAGTAGAGGTTTACCTCTGCGTTTCGCTTGGTGAGTGCAGGTGGCCGGAGGCCCTTTTTACTGGAAATGAGGCATTCCATCTTAGTCCTCACGGGTGACATCGCATCTACATTTTGATTTGTAATAGAGGATAGATGTAGATGTCTATGGGCCGCAGCAACCACTTACCATCAGGTGGACTGTGTGCTCGTTTGTCACCCTTATTCTATAAAAAAAAAATATAGGATAAGGGTGACAAAGGAGCACACAGTCCACCTGATGGTAAGTGGTTGTTGTGGCCCATAAACATCTACATCTATCTTCGATTAAGAATCAAAATGCAGATGCGTTGTCACCCGTGAGGACTAAGATGGAATGCCTCGTTTCCAGTAAAAAGGGTCTCCGGTTCTCTAACTCACCAAACGAAACACAGCAGCGTTAAGCTGCTATTTTACGCTGGTATTCTATGAAAGCGTGGTCCTTCCCCGGTCGAGCCGACCCATTCATGCTACAACCATAATATAGCTGCAGCATGGCTCTACCACGTATAAATATAACCTAGATCTCTCCTGGCAGATCTGTTCAACAGTTCTATCTGTTCGTAAAGTTCCATTACAGACGTTTTAGCCACTACGAACATTATCCCGGACAGACAGACAGACATATAGACACACAAAAATTTTAAAAATAGTTGTTTATGCAATCAAATAACCTCCTGAGCTTAATTCAACCAAGTTATTTCAATATTACAAATAGACACTTTAATTTTATTTATATTGTATAGATTAAAACAACATCGTAAACTCGATGCATACAATCGCGGAATTGCAACCCACTTCAAGATTAAGTTCTGAGTGAAATTAATCTATAAGCCTTGTTTATTGCTTGTACAACACTTATTTATTTATTAGTAGATTGTTAGTTTAATTGAGGGTTGTTTCATTATATTATTCCTTGATTTTTGATTTGATTCTTTGATTTCATCAACATCTTCATGATTCCTATTACGTGCATATAACGTAGGTCTTTCCAAGAATTAACACAGTGAAATATGACGTGAATAATATTATATATTTAAAAAAAGCATTAGGTGCCCCAACACTACATTCTCTTGTGCCGTGTAGGCGTTTTCCAAACATCTATTGTACTTGGTCAAGCATCTAGACACAGATCAATTGGTTATAGGCTATTTTAACACAATTAGGTAACACACATTATAATATTATCAATATGAAAATAAACATTATATTATCTATATATATAACAGATTTCCACCTATGTACTGACCCATCACGATATATTTGGAACCATAAGGCCTAAAGACTTGAAATTTGGTAGGAATATTCCTTTCGCCGAGTAGAAGTAAGCTAAGAACGGATTCGGAACGGAACGGACTCACAGAATACCAGCGTGAAGTAGAGGTTTACCTCTGCGTTTCGCTTGGTGAGTGCAGGTGGCCGAAGGCCCTTTTTACTGGAAATGAAGCATTCCATCCTAGTCCTCACGGGTGAAAACGCATCTACATTTTGATCTGTAACAGAGGATAGGTGTAGATGTCTATGGGCCGCAGCAACCACTTACCATCAAGTGGACTGTGTGCTCGATTTTCACCCTTATCCTATAAAAAAGAAGTTAAACAGACAAATTGGTATAAACATACACTCACTCACTCACACACACACACACACACACACACAAACACACACACAAACTCACACGAACTCCGCATGCTTCTGATTTTTTTTTGATCCCGTATCTCTAACCAGCGGCTCGCAACGCCGCTGCCGAACACTGCGCCACCGAACTTTATAACATTTCCAATAGCACAAAACGCTTTTAAAAGAAAAGATTAATACTATAATACAACATCATACATTATGTGTGTGAAGTTATTCTAAACAGAATTTAATGAGACGATTTATAAGTGCCACTTAACAGGCCATCGCGGGAGAATCGTTGGCTTAATAGCATCTTGTTGTTCAAAACCCTGCTTTCTAACATCAATAGAAATGCCTCAACAGGCAATCACTTATGACCGCTAATGCCATCTACATAAGGATTGATAGGTTTGGTCATTATGTTCTTTAAATAGAACTTAAACTTAGGCTAATTCTCAAAAAAATATAACAATAACGAGTATGAATTGAGTTTGATATAAAAAAACGTATCCGTCGTGAATCCTTACATACATGCATTAAGTTTTACGACTGCGTATTACAAGAAGTAACTGCGTCACTCGTGTTTACGTTTCATTGTGCGCGGATTATGACACGTGATACTCGCTTTATTTATGAAAGAACGCTTGCAAAAAAACGTTGCCGAATTTTCGGCGAATGTAACACGCCTTTATGCGAGGTTATGAGGCGGTCAATGTCGATATAATCTAGAAAAGCCCGCAAGTATAAAACGTGCCTCATATCTTCTCAGTCTCGTGGCCGTACATTGGCATTCTTACCTCAAATTCGCTGTTTATATAAAGGCGTTTTCACATTCAACTATCCGTATTATTTCATTCATTATTTTTAAATAAGCTGGTGTTTTAAGACTGTGGTTTTTTTAGGCATTTAAATGCGGTGATTTCAATATAACTGATACACGATTTCGTTATTGACGAAATAACTTCCTAAATGTGTAGTAGGGTTTGTATTATAGGTAACAGGCAAAGTATAAATAATTATTTAATTTTTTTGAATATACAGTAAAGTCAGGAAAAATAAATACAACATCAATTTTCCTTACATACAGGTATGTCGCTATCAAAAGGAGCTTCTAGTACGAAGTATTGAATTGCCATATTCATATTTTTATAAGGTAAGAGTTACACGACGAACGACACACATTCCATCTGATGGTAAGTGGATACTGTGACCGTAGACACTTCCATTCATTCTTGTTGCCTAAAATAGAAACCTCGTTACTAATAGAAAGTGTCTCCTGTTCTCTACTCTCATCATACAAAACACAAAGCATTAAGCTGCTATTTAACGCTGGTACTTATTCTGTAAGAGCGTGGTCTTTCCACTATCGAGCCAGCCATTCGTGCTACAACCGAAATATAGCTGCAGCGTGGCTCACGTTGAATTCGTCACAAGGTCTTCCAGTTTATGACCGGATTAATAGCATTTTTTGGAAATACCTATTCATTATGTAGAGCCTACATTTCTTTCATTTAAGACCTGTCAGGATTGAGATTGTTCAGCGAGTTAAGAATGCAATGCTCTATCCGACATTTTCTGCGTGATATAATTCGTAGTGAAGCTATCCGCAGTCGAAACAGAGAAAACCTGCATAGTCCAAGGAATCAGTAAGCTGAGGAGGCAATAAACCGGTCGTATAGCTTAAAAAACGAGAAAGATTAAATGTTGTGCATACCTATCTTAGATGTTCCATCAGCAATTTTGCAAAAAATTATAATTGATTAAATAATGTTATAAAATGAATGCTGTTGGTGTGTCTTATAAATCTATACATCTTCTATATACTATACTACATACTACAAATAAATAAAACATGCGTGAGTGTCGTGGAACACTCGGTTCGAACGAAGTTCCTTTCGTAGTATATTATTATTGATAAACGTATTATATTATGGATAAACAAATACATATGAAATTACTAGAAGAAGATAGATATTATTTCATCTCACTTCATTATAGCCGCCAATGCCGTCTCTTCACTACGTCAGAAGGGTCGTGACGGAAAGTCACTTTCACTGTCACTGTCACTTTTTGTAGCCTAGCCCCCATCCGCCAAATTCGTACCGTCCGATAAGGAACTTCGTTCCAAAATTGAATGTCTGTTTGTAATGTCAAAATTCCCCCCCACTAGATGGAGTGACGACCTAGTAAGACATGCAGGAAGTCGATGGATGCAAGTGGCTCAGGACCGTGCTTTGTGGCATTCCTTGGGGGAGGCCTATGTTCAGCAGTGGACTTGTGAAGGGTTGTAATGAATGTCAAAATTACAGCTTTTTACTCAATGCATATGAAAGTATATACGGTACTTTTTACGGTAATTTTTTGTCTGTCTGTCTGTCTGTTTGTTCCAGCTAATCTCCAAAACGGCTGAACCGATGATTAACGGGACTTTTACTGGCAGATAGCTGATGTCATAAGGAGTAATTTAGGCTACTTTTATTCTAGGAAAAAAGGTTAGGTTCCTCGCAAAAAAATTAAAACTGTAAGTTAAACAACTGTTCCCCGCGACTTCGCCCGCGTTACATCGCTCAGTCAGCGAGTACATCACTCACCTTCAATTTGCCGACGATATAGTCCTTGTGGCAGAATCGCTGGAGAACCTAAGCACTATGCTCAATTACCTCAATAGTGTCTCTCAACGGATAGGTCTTAAGATGAACATGGACAAAACAAAAATCATGTTTAACGTCCATGTCACACCTATGCCGGTAGTTGTTGGGAGCACTAAGCTCAAAGTTCGCGTTCTTTTATTTATTTATTAATTAACTAACTAGTTAATTAATAAATAAATAAAAGAGCAAACAACCGACGGGAAAGAAAACTTCTGGGAAAGTAAAGTTCGAGTGGCAGCCTCGTACTGGCGAGCGAAGTGTAGAGCGGCGATATAATGCAGATGGCTCAAATCTCAGATGGTTCTCTTATGAAGGGCTGTAACAGTGACATTGATGAAATGTTTTAACTTCTCCCATTAAAAAGGATTTGATTTAGCAAGTTACTATTGGTTCTATAAGACAGTATGAAGTTGCAAGGAGACGACGCCTTATACAGCCATTTTGCGAGCCTCGGTTACCTTTACAGCCTATTAAAGTCCACTGCTGAACATAGGCCTCCCCCATATATTGCCTCATAGGGGGGACATTTGCCATAGTTGCCACGCTTGGCAAGCGGATTGGCAACTGAAGTTTATTTTTATTTTAAGTCGTTATTGGGAAGACGCTACTGCCCCTGCCTTGATTCGTTTCAATCTATCGCCTCTTACGAAACCCACGGTGGGATGGGGTACTGGATATTCTTACACCTCCAGTCAAGTGCAATTATCGAAAAATGCCAAACTATCCCTTTAAGATATTGCCATATTTAACACCGTTATCCCCTTAGAATCTTGTCTTATTAAATTTGTTGTTTATATTAAAAGTTAATTTTTTTTATAGGTGATAACGTCTGTCCAAAATACAATTTATTTTATTTTATTCGTTATTATCCGAAACATTACAACTAATTAAAAATAAAACAAAAACACAACATAACGAAAGAATATTATGAGTAATTAAGTATTACCATACACTGAACCTTCGAACGGAGTCTATCACAACCCTTATATCACAACGGGGCATTTGTTTGCAAATGATATTGGCGTATGAATAAAATATATGTAGCCAACAATGTATTACTCTAGAATTTTTACGATGCATCCATTATAACAGAGCCTCATAAGTATTACGTCTTCTGCATGCAATGAATATATTAATTTATATTTAGACCTTTTTATTATAGCTTCATTTACGAGTTTATGCATAGGGGAGACCGGGGATGGTTGACCAATTTTCAGTGAAGACGCTTGTATTTTCATTGTTTTGATGTATATTATTGTAAAAATCAATACATCTGATAAGTAAACTATTAAGCTTCTGAAAAATATAAGAAAAAGCTCGCAATCAATTATGATATAGTACACAAGCTTAATTTTGTAGAACACGAAATATGAGTCAACCTGCCCCCTGCCCGGGGTTGGTTGACTTGTCACTAGGGGTAAGTTGACCTATGAAATAATTATCACACATTATAGGAATAAATATGATAAAAATATAAGAAGTATTTGAAATTTTATTACGATAAACTTTTTTATCCTGACAATTTAAATATACATCATAATTTCAAATATATTATAAATTAGAATAAACAATCTTAAATTTAAAAATTTCTCAACTAAACACTGAAAACATAATACTTTTAGTATATGAAACTAAAAAAAAATCTGTTATTAACTTAATATACAAAAGTAAAAACCAGTCTTGACTAATTCAACTAATATAATAATATAATCAGTCTTCTAAATTAGAGGTGCAATTTTTGCATTAATGGAACAAAATATTACCACTTGCACAGTGATGTGCATGGGCCCAAAACTTGCACATAGTGCACTGAATCCATTTTTCTCCAGGAATAAGGAGGAGGAGGAATAGGATTTTAACAGTGGTAGAGCCACGCGGCAGCTTTTGCTGTCGCACGGATGGGCCGGCTCGAACCGGGGTGGTACCACGACCTCACAGAATACCAGCGTGAAGTAGAGGTTTACCTCTGCGTTTCGCTTGGCGAGTGCAGGTGGCCGGAGGCCCTTTTTACTGGAAATGAGGCATTCCATCTTAGTCCTCACGGGTGACAACGCATCTGCATTTTGATTTGAAATAGAGGATAGATGTAGATGTCTATGGGCCGCAGCAACCACTTATCATCAGGTGGACTGTGTGCTCGTTTGTCACCCTTATCCTATATAAAAAATATGTAAAATGTAAGATTCAGTGCAATCTAAACAAAATGTATCATCCTCATAACTTTTGTCTTCTTCGTCACTATTTCTCTTATTGGTCCCATGAAAATCTTTTTTCCTCTTCTTTCTCTTACTCTTGTTGGTCTGTCTCTATAAATAGTACAAACTTTCGAGTTTCATGAGTAGTAAATCCGTAGTAAATATCATCTGCCTTCTTCAGGTAATTTTCTAATGCGAGTTCTTCCTCATCACTAAATATTTGTTTATTTTTTTTGCAGCCAGTGCTCGCTCTCCAAAGTTAATTTACATCTTGCCAATGTCGGTTCACTTTCTAACATTTTCTTCATTTTTACCACGTGGCGTTGGGTACAGCAAATTCTTTTGCTGTAGAATTAATACTTATTTTTATCAAAAATAACTTGTTGACATGCGAAGACATCTTTGGGTGTACTTCCTCGATCAGTCTTTTTTTTTGTACGTTCGCATGGTTCTGCAACAACAAGCATTTGATAAATTAAAAAGAAAACTGACTTTAATCCATGTAAATTATACCCAGACTACTATGGGGTAGGTTGACTAGGTGGTCAACCAGCCCCAAAATAAATTAGTCTACCAGCCCCGGATCGCTTTTTAATTTTTAAATACATGGTATAGTCTCAAAACTGCGGCGAAATAAAAAATTATTATACGTAATAAAAAGATTATCAATCAAACTTTAACTTTAAATTACGTGAAAGTAAATAACAACGAGTATATAGGCGTTACTACAAAATATATTAGGAGGTAAACAATTACTTACATGGTTTGTTTTTGGATATTAAGCTCCTTCTCCCAAACGACGTGCGTAAACGATGTCTCTCTTCCGGTACCTGAGCGGGGGTAGAAAACGGTTTCTCGCACCTAGTTGGATGAGGCAACACTTTTGAGTAGGTCGAGTTTTTGACAGTAAGTCAACCTGCCTCTATAGTCAACCATCCCCGGTCTCCCCTAATATTCGAAAACATATATTTCATATACTATTCGTAGACTCATGACGTTATGGTCTCTGACGGAATTGTATAACCAACTCGTAGACATAAAAGAATATACCAAGAGATGCTATAGTAAGAGCTCTTAGGCATAATTGAAAAGGCATATGGCCAGCAGTAGACTTTTTTATAGGAAAAGGGTAACATACGAGCACACCCACATCCACCTGGTGGTAAGTGGTTGCTGTGGCTAGTAGAAATCTACATCTATCGTCGACTATGAATCAAAATGCAGATGCGTTTTCACCCGTGAGGACTAAGATAGAATGCCTCGTTTCCAGTAAAAATGGTCTGCGGCTCTCTACACTCACCATGTACACACACACAGCAGGTTAACCCTGCTGCTATTTTACGCTAGTATTCTGTGAGAGTGTGGTCTTTCTCCGGTCGAGCCGACCCATTCGTGCTACAACTATAGTAGTAATATAGCTGCAGCATGACTCTACCACAATAACAATCTAGAAAGGTACATTATTAGGTACGTCAAGCAAACAAAGTTAATATAATAAGTACATTATTTTAAAAATAATACTTTTTTGTTTATAAAATTTTTTGATTAAGTAATGAAATTTGTCCGCTTTTGATAAGCATAAACTTATATTGTACCTTACTAGTCTTCTGCTATTCAAATGGTTTTATTATAAGACACTAGAAAACTATCGCTTTGTACGGAGCCAAACTAGGTGTCACAGCCTTTCTTGATTTATGCGAAATGGGAAAGTTAATTTTCTAAGATCATGCATGCAAAAATAAAATTGAGAGAGATGCTCGTCAAATCAAACTAAGTAATTAGTAGTAACTACTTTATTACTTTAAGCGAATTTAACGCGTACTGTGAAATTTACTGCGAACGCATATGGGAGAAGAATTCTTAAACGTTATCACGCCAGCATAATCTGATAAATTTAATAAAAGGAACAGACGATATTATCATGCAGTAAAAATAATTATATCACCATCGTCATCGTATTCCCATAGACAATCCACAGCTGGATATAGACTTTGTAAACAGTATAGAGGATTTGCCGTAATAGCCTTTTATAATTACCAGATTTCTAGCGAATGACGCTTCCTGATGCGCTCCTTTGCTGGTCTAGATGATTTATATCTAGTTAAAATAGAAAATGCTAGTTATTAGAATCCTAAAGTTACTACTTACTCAAGAATTTATAACAATGCATGACAAAGTCTGCATTCTTAAACATAGCTGTTGCAAATAATTATAATTGCAAATTGGATAGAGATCATACGATGACTGTATTATTATTGGTATAAAAATCATTAATAGTTATTAAAAAGTTATGTAAGCCATCAGTACAAAATGTGTCAAAACACTTCCTAACTTCCTATTATATCCAATTAGAACATAAAACGAATTCATTATCTAAAATTGCTAGCTGTGCTACTGGTGTTGTTTAGAACACGCGCATGATTCGGTCGGTTGTGAATAATAAAATTATTATTAGATTTGAATTGAACGACGCCACTCGTCATTCTATTACATCGATGAATGCTTCTATTTGTGCGCTAATGAGAGACCGCAGTAATTAATCATATCATTTTGGCGTAAACGGTGCCCGTAGCACCGTCTAGCGATCGCCTTTTCATAATGGAATATCACGAAAAAATCAGCGAGGAAACGCTAGATTAAACCTCCGCTTCGGTAATGACTTGTTTTTAAGGGTTAAAAGAATGAATACGTCTTTAGCAGACGGTGTGACGGCGGACTTTTCGTTATACTTTTTTATTAATTCTTGCACATCGCGCGGCTAGAAGTTAATGGGGGGAAAGATCTGCTTTTTAAAAATCGAAGCACGGTTCCGCCGTTCATTTAGCGCGCAATTACGAAACGCTATTTATTTTTTGTGCAAAAACGTTACTGGCAGAAAATACGATTATCGATGAAGTAAAGCATAACAAAATCAGTACATGAAGTTTTTTGCACCTTCCTCATATTTTTTGTAACTGAAATCGCTACATAGAAGTAACAAACAGACGCAAATTTTCTCCAGAAGTTACATTTAAAGGAATCTTCGAATTCTCGTTCTAAATTTTTGAAAAAGTTTTGAAATTTTGCTTCACACACAATCACTATCACTACAGCCCATCAAATGACCACTGCTCCCCAATGGATTGCCACAAAGTACAGTCTTGAGCCACCCGCGTCCATCGACTGCCTGTATTTTTCATCACGTCATCACTTCATTTAGTGTGGTCACCGAACACTCCCTTTGCCAGTACAAGGCCACTCGAGAACCTCCCTTCCCCATAAATTTTCGGTATGTTGTTTGTTTAGTGCAAATTCATTTTAAATAAATAGAACATCCTCTAACCTATTAAAAAGAGACGCCTCCTATCTTGCATGTCCATTAATTATATTATGCATATTATAACGGGGATGGTCTAAAGTAATTGAATTGTGGATGTGTGTAATAGGATAAGTGTAGTCGCTGTTCTCTTTATAGAAATTAAAAAGATTAGGTTTAGTGAATAAAATTAACTTTTAGGACGCTAAGCCATAGTGTATAGAAGATTTAGAACCTCGACTTCAGAATGTTAATTTATTTGACTTGAAATTTATATGCAGTCTATTTATTTAAAAAAAAGAATTATCAAAATCGGTACACAATTGACAAAGGTATGGACATACAAAAAAACATACAGCCTAATTGTAAACGTCCTACTTTTTTTGAAGTCAACTTGAAATAAGGGAAAATCTACACACGTCCTTACAGTTGCTCCAATCCTAATGCGAATAGACAGACTTTTACTACTGCAAAACATTTTTTATTTCTCAAGCACTCACGTCCTTTCAAGTTTCTTCCTAGAGGAATAGATGGATGGCGTGGCATTTAAAATGCAATGTTTTTCTTTTCAGTGATCAGCATTAAGCTGGTATTCTGTGAACGAGTATATATTCAACAGTTACACCTAACTGTTATCTCCTTCTCATAATAGTTGTCGTTATTATCGGCTAGGAAAATACTTTAGCACTTCCGTATTTTGAGATTTCTTGCTAATGTGCGCCCCTTTTGCTACCATGACTACAACACAAGCTCTCAGAAAATCTTAAAAGCGATGCAACAAGGAAAGACCAACAGTCACTTATTACATTAAGAAGTTGTTCCATGCTAAATCATTTAAATTTGCCAAATTCATCGCGTATTCGGATCGGACGGTCTTGAAATTAGGTGCCACCTTTACACACGATTTCTTAACACTTGTTAAAAGTTTTCAATTGCGTTAGAGGGACCCTTACGCGGAATTTATTCATTATATTCTACCCCTCCCCCTACCCCACACTCTCAACTTAATAAAACGCTCCTTTGCTCTTTTTTTATTCTTTCCTCCCTGTACTGTCCTCTTGAAAGTAAGTATTTGAAATATTTGCCGCATGGCCTCTCAAATGAATGATGAATTATCCATAATTTTGAATAATTTTTGGACCGTTATCAGATTTTCTCTCCAAGTAAATTTTTTTTGAATCTCAATTTATTATTCTTGTTGAGATCAAACAAGCCGTCCTAATTAAATCACCGGCCTTGTCTCTATCCATTTTTTATTTTATACGATTTTAGAACTTTAACACGCGTTCCTCTTTTCAGCGATGCATTGTTAAAAATTTAATTTATTTAATTTTGTATATTTGTAAAACTATACTTTTATTTGTTTATAACACTTAATTTTTACTTCGTCTGCATTAATAACAACCTCTTACCTAATTCAATCGAAAATTTAAAAATTAGCTGTACACTATATGATAATGCCCTTCACAACGGAGAACCAGTATAATTACTAAAAATGACTTTCAATAAGAATTACATGTATAATATATATATATATATATATATATATATATATATATGTCTCGCTGAAGCTACATTACGGTTGTATCACGAAAGAGTCAGCTCAACCGGACCACGCTCTCACATAATACCAGCTAAAATAACACATTAATGCTGTTGTGTTTTGTGTGCTGAGTGTAGAGAACCGGAGACCCTATTTACTGACAACACATTTGCATTTTGATTCTTAATTAAGGATAAATGTAGATATCTATGTATTTAATATTTTAGGCTACTTTTATTTTAGAAAAAGTATTAGGGTTCTGCGAAAAAAAATAAAAACCCTAACACGCGAGCGTAGTCGCGGGGAACTGCTACTATATATACATAAAACATAAAATTCACCGTGTACCAACTTTAAAGCGATACTTGCCAGATCAACAATATATTTTTATATTACTTTCACGTATTATATTTTATATTAAAATTTACTATTAAAGACTCGCTCTAATCTCATAAAAGAAATGACGTTGTCAATTTACGAACTTTGTTCAGTGTTTCGCATTCCGCGCAGGCGTGCCGGATGGAGGCAGCATACCCAACAACTTTGGCTCGTTATTGTTTGACAGCTTACTGGCGACTTAGATCGGTTATTTAAATGAGTGGCAACATAGTTAAGCCAGACAATTTTTGTCGGCTTCGCGTTCATGTGTCAATTTTTTAACCAAATTCAACATGCGAAAAAGTGCTATAATTGACGCGTATGTTTTTGTTGGGTTTATTTATATAAGTTTATTGAAATAATAGTAAACGCGATAAAATCCGGGGGACTGAAGTGATTGACGTCCCGATGTCAGAGTTAACCTGGAGTACCTTCAGCTTTTTTAATTATTAATTTTGATCCGATCTACGGAGAATGAACTTACTGTTTCTTGAAGTCTTGCAGTGGTATGCTTGGGTTTAGTTTTAATTTTATTAATTACAGGATCCCAAGCAGGTGGTAGTACCCAGCCTCCCTCTCTATTGAAATTAGGATGATTTTTAATTTCAATAGCCTCACGTATCATCTTTGGCTGGAATCGATGTTCTTTCGCGAGAATTTGTGGTTTATCAAATCTAATGTAATGGCGGGGGCCGTCTAGGATATGATCCCAAACTGCAGACTTCCCGGAACGTTGGTGCTTCACGTCAGTGTGCACCTGTGTACAATGTGTTCTTTTACGCGGGTTTTTATTGATCTTTTTGTTTGTCCTATATATGAGAGACCACACTCATAAACAAGATTGTACACTCCTGCATCTTGTAGAGGAATATTGCACTTGACGGATGATAAGAACTGACTAATCTTCTTCGACGGCTTGAAGAATGAAATTAAGTACAAGAATAACATAAAAAATAATTTTAATCGGCGTAACGGAACGGAACTATTACTATAAGAGAATAAGATTACTTAATAAGTGCATCAAGTAATATTTTCATTCATTTAAATGGAGATTTCAATCGTCTAAGAAATATCCATACGTGGTAGAGCTGCTATATTATGGTTGTAGCACGAATGGGTCGGCTCGATCTGGGCAGGACCACGCTCTCACAGAATACCAGCGTAAAATAACAGCTTAACGCTGCTGTGTTTCATATGGTGATAATAGAGACCCTTTTTACTGGAAACGAGGCACTCCATCTTAATCCTCAGGGATGACGCATTTGCATTTTGATTCTTAATTGAGAATAAATGTAGATGTCTGTGGGCCACAGCATCCACTTACCATCAGGTGGACTGTGTGCTCGTTTATGACCCATCTACTGTAAAAAATAATCTAAAACGCATAGTCACCCACTTGATATGGGAAGGTGGATTGTCTTACGCCGCCCCTACACGACGATTAAATCACATGCATTAATAAAAAGACCAGTTAGTCTACTTAGGAGTGATGAGTTTAGATGAGTAGCCTGTTTGTAACTAAATATTCAAACGCTGTCTATCACTTTACGTCAAAGTCTGTAACACCACGAGACGTAACGGCGTCTTAAAATTGAGGAGCGTTTGAGTTTTTGAGCATTAAAAGACCAAACCCCATCTTGCTATTGTATCCCGTACGATGAGTGTAGAACCGGGTCTCTTCAGAGGATTCTTAATAGATGATATATGTAGCTAGGTGCTAATGGGCCATAGCGACCACTTATCATCAAATGGACAAGTGCCGTAGTGTGATTTATAAAGGGAGTTCTCGATAACGTTCACTATTAGCCCAGTTTACATTTTCGCACGTTCGCACGCACATACCTTCATCGTGTAGTGCCTGTGTAAGAATATCCTCTAACCCATTTTGTCCCGTGGGTGTCGTTAGAAGCGACAGAGGGAAACAAACCAGGGGTTGGACAACAGAGTCTCTGGCAATCATAGTAAATATCTCCTCAATTTATGGGGAAGGCCTATGTTCAGCAGCGACAGGCTGTAATGTGATGGATGGTTGAGAAAAAACTGTAGAAGTGATGTGGTTTTTAAAGAGAGTTATCGATAATGAAGAATAATATGTCCTCCAGAACGAATTTCGTTCACGGCGGCCAATCTCAACGGAGACTAGCCATCTACGCGGGACAGGATTATAGTGCCCGAGTGTATGCGCAAGCACAGGTGTATTCTCTATTTCCTCACTATCATAGCCCGATGGGAGGATAATCTGATACGACCGGAGAGAGATCGGGCGCAGGACCAACGGCTTTACCTGTTTTCCGAGGCACGAGGTGAAATATCGCCAGTTTTCTAACTCCGGGCTGCTACTGAGAATAAATTGACAGTAATATCCAGTAACTGATTTTGACCTGATCCAAGGATCAAACTCGGACCTCATGGTCAGCAGCCACGTTAACGACCACTAATTGCCCACACCAAGTAATTCGACCAATTTACACGTTCGTCGTTAAAATGCACGACGATTTGAACAACGATACATAAGAAAACATCTGTAATGCCACAGTTGCATATACTGAAAATTTCGGGAATCAAGGAAGTGGCACAACATTACTATTTAAAAATGTATTTATTGCTTTTAGAAGTATTCTCCGCGAAATTTGACACATTTGTCCATACGATAGAACCAATCATTGAAGCAACCATTCCATTCGGAAGTTGGGGTCTCCAAAATGGCCGTTTTGTAGGCGTCACACAGCTTCTTCAGGTGATGAAAATCTCTGTCCACGCAATTTATTCTTTATTTTAGAGAAAGTATAGAAATCATTAGGGCTTAGGTCGGGGCTGTACGGTGGATGGTCCAATAATTCTATGTTTTCTTGCTCTAAATACTCTTTTGTTCTGTGTGCGGTGTGAGAACTCGCATTGTCGAAACGACCTGTGGCAAACAAATGCTAGCATACCATTCTGCATTAACCGTTCTTTGTCCCTCAAGAGGAATAGTCGTAACATGGCCGGTTTTGGCGACAAATGTGGCCACCATTTTTTTTTGCAACACTCCGTGAACGAACAATTTTTGTTGGCTTTAACTCATTTTCGAACAGCCAAACTCGTGACTGGTTTTTTGTTTCGGGTTCGTACGCGTATATCCAGGATTCGTCACCTGATACGATATTGTATACAGCATTTGAGGATCCTGCGTGGAATCTTTCGAGTTCTGACGCACCAAGTAACGCGAGCCGCTTTTTGCTCTTCACAGAGCGAATGCGGGTATCCATCGGGAAAACAACTTTTTACACCTAATTGTTCATGCAAGATATATGAGATATAGATGTATTTGACTCATGCCTATGTCTAAAGTTGCCTGAATTTTGCGGTATGTCACATGTCGATCTTCCTCAATCAGCTTACGCACAGAATCAACGTTTTCTTGGGTGACTGCAGTTTTTGGACGACCTTGACGGGGATCATCACTGAGCTTGACACGTCCACGTTGAAATTCAGCAAACCAGCGATAAATTGTGGTTTTGGATGGGGCTTCATCACCAAATGCAGAAATCATCCGGTCAACACACTGTTTTTGTGTTAAACCACTTCGAAAGTCATAATAAATCATCGCTCTTGAATTTTCTCGAGTCAATTCCATTTTCTCAACGACTAAACAAGTTTAACAAAACCTTGTGACAAAACCGAGAATGTTTTTTTAAATAAATAAATGGTATTCGATTTTTAAAACCAAGGAGTTTTCAATTAAAAAGATTTTAATATGACAGGAACAGTGGAAATATTCCATTCCCGATACTATTAGTGCAGCCTATGTATATACAGATGCACAGTTTAGTTTTTAAACTGAGATAATGTGACGACTGGTGATAATTTTTATCGATTGACGCGACGTTAAAGTTCTATGGTAACATCGACCGTCGACAAATTGGATTATGTGTTAAGTAGCAGAAGCACGCTCGCGTGCTGCAAACGATTTTATGAATATATGATTTTATTGCGGACCCCCAAGGGCACCGCGAATAATTAAATTATTTGGTTGAAATTTGTTTGGCAACACCGGTTTGTTTCATGCCTCGTTCAAGAAATGATTGTATGTTTCGGGTAAAAAGTTTCATGATATATTGCTACAGTAAATATATGTTATCAACTCACTAGCCTTAGTTATACCTTCTTTGAGTACTTCCAACCTTCCTGTCTGATGTTTGTGTGATTACTTTTAGTTATGAACTCTTAGTGATTCAGTGTATGTTATCATGCTTCAATTTCAAAAATTGAAATAGCGATTTCACTCCATTATGCTGGTCAACTTACCCGAGTAAATTAGTATTTGTGGAAAAACAAATAGTTGGATTTCTAGTCTGTATGTATAGCGACCTCCGTGTTTCCGATTTTATTGCGAAAGCTTACATAGAAATGACACAGTCGATATTCAAAAATTATCTTTGTTTTTACGTAAAATATTTATCGTAAACGTTGAATTTATGTATGGAAGCAATAGGCAAATGAGCGATTGCAGTGCGTAACACTAAATACAATTATAAATTAACAGTTTCCCTGTTCGCTAACAGACACAATAGTCAAACAATTAAACGGTTCATGTTATATTATTCATAGGACAGGGAGAGAAGAGAGTTGCACATTTTTAAGCAAAAATTTTAATTATTAAAAAAGTAGAGTTCTTTTCAAATTACCTGCCTTTCTAGCTGGTAGGGCTCCATTTTTATAAACAGTTATGAGTAACAGTATTTTTGTGCACATTTTAGTTTTTCGAATATATATTTTATTACCAACCTTAAAAATCATCAAGACTTACTGTCCGCTTCTTCAAACAAACTTCAAACAAAGAAGGTTACACATGCTGTGCCACTACTGAGGACCAAGATGGAATCCCTCGCAGTTTGTAATTACACTGTTTCTCTATACCCTGAAGGGTATAAATAGCGAAACAGCAGTGCCAACAACTACTACTGATGCCAGAAATAGGTAAGGAGGTCTACCTCTTAGTAAAATCTCTTTTCGTACAAACGTTTTCGGTCTGAAAATAAATTTGAGACAATGAAATATATCTTTCTTATTTTTTTCAAAATTACCCTCGCATTTAATTCATTCTTTTCTATTTTATAACCATGTGTTAAATATACATAAAATGCATACATAGCTATAACAACAATAAATTCGCAATTATTTCTTAAAAAATAAATAAATTCAAATTTATACTTATAATTTAGTTTAATGCAGTGAGACAATTTGTCATCCTATCGATCCTGACATAAGGGGTGATTAAGGTAATAAATTACCTAGGTAAGGAGCGACTAATTAAATATTATGCAAACACTATAGCCTGGATCAACCCAGCAATTATGCTTAGCACTTATATTAAGTGGAAGACATTATTCAGTAGCGGACCGTAAAAGGTTAAATGATGAATGATATGATAAAAACTCCTAACATATTCATTTCTAAAGCTAAAATGAGTTTTAGTTATTTACAGTTATCAGGTATTCTACGTGTTTCAAATGGCCACGTATTAAATCCAGTTAAATTTAATAATTTTAACAGTGGTGGAGCCACGCGGCAGCTTTTGCTGTTGCACGGATGGGCCGGCTCGAACCGGGGTGGTACCACGACCTCACAGAAAACCAGCGTGAAGTAGAGCTTTACCTCTGCGTTTCGCTTGGTGAGTGCAGGTGGACGGAGACCATTTTTACTAGCAATGAGGCATTCCATCTTAGTCCTCACGGGTACAACGCATCTACATTTTGATTTGTAATAGATGATAGATGTAGATGTCTATGGGCCGCAGCAACCACTTACCATCAGGTGGACTGTGTGCTCGTTTGTCACCCTTATCATATAAAAAAAAATTTGCTAGTTGTTGGGAAGTTTAATTATGGCCTTTTCCTTTATCCAAATTTTAATATTGCACAAAATTAGTCAGATCAGTGTGCACTTTTCGCCATGTATATCTTTAGAAAAATGAAGATATTGTCTCAAAACTGTCTTTTTAGAAGCTTAATTGCATCATCAAAACGTGATTAAGTTTTTAATTAAATGATTTCACGAGTTTTTTAAAACAATAAAATGGAAATATAATTTTTAATGCCAATGAGGCCTGCTGGAAGAAATATCAACGTGAAATATACAGTGCCTTTGTACACGTTACACGTATTGTTCTACTATAACACGTTGTATCATATAACAGTACACACATACAATTATAGGTAAATGGAAAAGAGAATACACATAGTATTCTCCCCCCCCCCTTTTTTTTAAAAAAACTGTTTGTACGTACTATTAACTATTTCGTGTCCGAATACAATCTGGGCGTCTTCAAGGCAATAGTGAATAGGCTTTTGTTACGCTATGATAGTGCGATTTACCATCTAGGGCTGCATCACCACTCATCACCAGGTGGGATTGTGGTCAAGCACTGGCTTATAAAAAGTAAAAAAAAACTACTTCTACTACTAATATAGCAAATCACAAATGCACTGCTAAAGATAGGCGTTTATAGATCGTCACAAAGTACGGCCCTGAGCCACATATTAAAATAAAAAAGAAACCACACACACAAACACATTTTATTTTAAAGTTTTTTTTTTTTAAAGAAACGTACTCTAGGATTTCCCTGTAAAGTGGAGGTACTTTCCAAAATTGATATGCACAAAGACAGTCATCCAGATCTGGAACAATGATTTGAAGGCCATACAAATGCTTGTTCCGATCGGGATTCGAACCCTTTTATTTTAGAAGCATAAAGTAAAGTAAGTAAAATTACAGCCTATATTATTTGCGCCACTACTGGGCACATGCCTCTTTTTATTTCTGATAATGTTTAGAAACTTCTTAATTGTTGTGGTCGAGAAAATTGCAAAAAATGGCTATTTAAAAAACTTTACATACTTAATATATAATAGTTTAAAGAAAATCACGTTTTTTTTCATAACCGAACTAAAAAGTAGAAAATAATTTTCAATAAGTTAAAAATAAGAAAGCAGTGATTAACATAAAAAAAAATTTTATTGCAAAAAGGCCTGTTACTTCTACATATTAACAGGGTTGTGTGCACGTAGCTATGGGCGTAGGGCGTACCCGCTCCGCCTACGTGCAACAGGTACTTCAACCCAGTCCGCCCGCCCTCTAACGATGCCTTGTAGCCACTTTAATTATTTCTAGTAAAGTTTTGGGCGGTATATTTGAAACATAGTGCTAGAAACGGTATTATAAATTATGTTTGATATTTTTTGATTTGACACATAAATATATTTTAAAAATATTACACCTGCATTTAAAATTTGTATAATGTTTCAGTGTCCTCTTGGCTTAGTAACACTGAATTCAAGATTGAACATAATTTAGAATTAAAAAAATGATCATAACATTTTCATGACAGATTAAAAATGGAAACATTTTTTTTAAATACACACGTCTCAGTGG
Source organism: Parnassius glacialis (assembly GCA_033319125.1). NCBI lineage: Eukaryota > Metazoa > Arthropoda > Insecta > Lepidoptera > Papilionidae > Parnassius > Parnassius glacialis. The sequence continues at coordinate 17,301,565 of JAVANC010000026.1, read as the reverse complement.
CCTGGTGAACTATAAGTTCGTTTGTTACTTTTTTTAAAAAAATTGAAGTGACAAACGAACTTAAAGTACACCCGATGGTAAGTGGCACCTGCAGCTGACTTCATACAAAGAACTGAAAGGAACTTTAATTTCATATAAATTATACTCTTCAGGAGTTTAATCACAAACAATTTAATGTGTGGGAGAAAATTAATACCAATTTATTATTATTTTTTAATTATATTGTACATTTTATATTTATATTTGTACACATTAAAACGAACACATAATTTAATAACTTTTACATGACTACCAGATCATTCATGGCCAATATGTGTTCTTTTATCTCATCCTGAACCGATGCATATTTATTTGATATAATTTGTAGGGAGTTTTTAAGTGATAAAATTGTTGAATTTAGACATTAGTCTCATAGCAATTATTCATATTTTCCACCTCAATCGAATATAATTTCAGTTTATTACTTAACTTTTGCACTTACCATATATATATATATATATATATATATATATATATATATATATATATATATATATATATATATATATACCTAATATACTATACCTATATATATATATATATATATATATATATACCTAATAATATACTCTAATAATAATATACTCGCACTTTTATATGGGTATGTCACATATTTATCGCTGTTTGGTTTGTTTGTGTATTTTTTTAGCCTTTTAGACACCTACGGAAGGCGAGGTAGGAGGTTGTAGGACTTTGAGGGGTCTTTTATCGGTACAACATGAAATAATTTCTATCTTTCCTGTTGCAATTAACAGCTTAATCAAAAGCTAATGTATCAGGTTCGCATTTGTCTAATTTATGTACACCTTCCCTATTCGCGATTCGTTGTAAACAACAGCTCTATGCGCATTATATTATTAGGTATATATATATATATATATATATATATATATATATATATATATATATATATATATATATATATACCTAATGCAAATCAAATTGCAAATCAAAGGAATACGCTTGTGCCGACATTTGTTCCCTCGGTGGAAACGCTTCTTGCAACATTTTGAAACAAATGTCGTCAACTTTTGTTGATTTGTCAACATGTCGGAAACATAAATGTTGTCAACATTTTTGGTGGAGACGCGCCTTTAGGTCTTGTGGTGTTGTGATTATTCTTGTTTCTACATCACTATAAACAAAAACTTATCCAGACAGAGTCTTATATTAGTTTTTTTTTATAGGGTAGGGTGACAAACGAGCACACATTCCACCTGATGGTAAGTGGTTGCTGTGACCCATAGACATCTACATCTATCCTTAATAAAGAATCAAAATGCAAATGCGTTGTCACCCGTGAGGAATACAATATTGCCTCGTTTCCAGTTAAAAGGGTCTACTGTTCTCTACACTCACCATACGAAACACAGCAGTGTTAAGCTGCTATTTTACGCTACTACGCTACACTATATATATTCACTGCCCTTATGCTTCCACAATAATATGTCAGGTTTTATATCAGAAATATTGGCCTGGGATTAGGATTTCAAGCGACTTTTATTTTTGGCTGAGTGATTGGTACATCAGATTTGTAAGTTAAAGTTAAAGTTCACATGTCTACGAATTTTTTTTCTTATTTCTCAGACATGGAGGTTTCCTCACGATGGTTTCCTTGCTGAGCTCGTGGTAAATCAGCACTTAAAATTGCAATTAACAATTTCTATGGTGCCGGCGGGGATCGAATCAACCCGGGTTCGAGCCCCGCCGGCATCTGCGTACTGTGAAATTTACAGCGAGCGCTAACCATCTGAGCTAGCACGGCTCCTAAAAATTACATAATAAACAAACAAATAATAAATTTGTAAGATGACTATTTAATTTTCAGATTCTAAGTTTTTTTAATCGACGGCTCTGACGGCATCTAAATTATAGTGCATCCACGTTTTGCGGCTAAATCCATATCTTCCCTTTTTGTTTTAATAACTGCCTCGTATAGCGAATATTTAAAGCTAGGACTGCCTTTTGACGCATTCTTGTAAAGGGCAGTCGGTAAAAATAGGCCGAAATGAATGAAATAAATATAAAATGATGTTGTTTCGTTTCTAATTTACCGTTATTTTTTAAAAGTACAAGCTAATGTATTCTTTTTTTTTTTGTTGTAGATATAACATTATTTCCATATGTCCCGGGTTGACTGGGAGAGAAATGCACAAAAGGTGTTAGACCGCCCTTTGTAATCCTCTTTATTAAGATGTTTTACAATATAGTGTTAATAAATAATTAAATAAGTAAATATAGTGAATCAATGTAATTAATAAAAGTAAAACTCTATTTTTCGACGGAAGAGTATAAATAAATACGAACGATACGAACGAAATAAAAATTTCGTTGTTCAGGCGACATATTTTTTCATTTTAAAATGTCCGGAGAATAAATCTGGAGAAGAAACTGCGAAACTCTATAGGTATCCTCTTTTTGTCATTTTTTCAAAAGTGACAAAGATTCAAAAGTGAAATAAATAAATAGGCCAATCAAAGTATGTTCCTTATATAAAAAATAAAGTTGCCATATTTCCTTAACTATAATTATTCGTAACTAAAAAGTAAGCATGTAAGTAGGTAATTATAATCCCTGTAACTGTTATTTAAGTTGATTTTACCGTACTTGAATTAAAAATTAACAACGTTCTATAACGATATCCAAGTAAAAGTAATTTTCAATATAATTTTGTTATTTTTAGGATTCCGTACCGAAATAGTGCAAAAAGGGTCTTTTGAACCTACCTCATATTACCGTACGTTCGGCCAGAAATGCAACATGTCTTACCTGTTTAACTTAGTTAGAAAAAAAATGAAATAGACAATAGATACGCAACATTGTATTCGCTAAAAATCTGTGTAAAACTGATTTTGGCGAATACAATTATTCTCAAGTTACCTGTAGAATAGCATAGGTTTTAAGTCTCTTTATCCTAAAATCTCGCATGGAAAAGTTTTTATCTGGCACCACCTCTATGCTGTAATATCGAAACTAGATAACACTTTTTTTTAATTCCAAAGTCCTTTAAATTACTATTTTTTTTAATGAATATGTACGGCAAAAAATTAAGTTGCGTAATTAATTCCGCGTAGTCGTGCCAGAAAGCGCGACACGAGTTCGTCTGGCTGAGGTAGGTACCAAATTCTGCCAACAAACAGCTGTGCGTGCACTACTGTCGCCCAGGCTGAAGCGTAAAGTAAGCCTTAACTGTGAGGCATTCAATCCCAGTCGTCAGAGGTGATAACGCATATGTAACCTTCGCTATTTAAAGTTGTTTGCAGCTGTTCACGGCCTGGCGTGGCCACTCACCATCAGGTGGACTCTAAATTAATTTCCCGTTTAAACAGTCCACTGCTGGAAATCAGCCTCTCCCATTTTAGGAAGGATTTGAGGATTGCTAATGAGAATTAGCAAGCGGAATGACGCGGTACAAAATGTTTGACAATGTTTCCGTTGCCCAGACCTTACATCTGGAATAAATGAGATGGTATACCACCATCAATCGGAGGCCTTGAAAATATTTTTTCTATAGTCGCCTTTAACATTTACCGGAATAAATAAGGGATTCACTTCGCCGTCACCACACGACCTTTATACATACATACATATAATCACGCCTCTTTCCCGTAGGGGTAGGCAGAGACCATTTCTTTCCGCTTGCTACGATCCTTACATACTTGTTTCGCTTCGTCCACTTTCATTATTCCCTTCATACATTCTCTACGGTTTAGGGTACTCTTGACCTGGCCTTTTTTCAAGACGTCTCTGATTTGGTCTTGAAACGTCCGCCTAGGTCTACCCCTTCCAACATTTTCATTCACACTCGCCTTATACACTTTTTTTTGTCAATCGTTCTTCATTTATTCTAGACTTAGAGAGACCTTTATCAATCTTTTTAATCCCCTACTATTGTAGCCTTTTTAAGAAAACGTCGGTGGCATTGATATTTATAAAAACTTGCCCTTTTAACATAACTACCTCATAATGTGGGATTTATTTTCGATTGTATCAAAATGATTAACTTATTTGTTCAGAACTCGTTCATTGGTTAGGATGGTTCACCGGTTCTAACAGAGGTAAGCGATTGTAAAAAAGGTTGTGGCATTACACGTACACCCCTTTACAATAGAAACACCGACAAAACAATCTTAGTTTTTATTGTAATAAACAGAAATGTTTTGGACTTCATAAATCTGATGTCAAAAGTAAATTTATTAAGTACACGCGAAGTTACGGACGTGGCTCGTTAAATATAAATCGTGCACATATTCATCTATGACCGAATCAATATAAATGCGCGACAATTTCCTTAAAAAACCCATCAATCCGATCCGCACGGATCCACAAATCCTCCAGCAATCGACGCGCTGCAGAGGAAGCGTGCTCTAAATATCGCGAGAGCTAAGAGGTCGCCGTTCCCCCGGAGTATGAATAAATTTACACCCCGTCGCCGGAATCACTCGATAACCGACGACGCCTATGCTTTATAACCCGTAACATCCGTAACTCGATTTATTGTCATGCTGCCTTCTGGGGCGAAAATATTCAGTAAAAGTTGGTGAGATTCGCGGCAGTCCGCGCGGGTTAGACAGCGGCGGAGACTTCTATTTTCTCTTACTTTGGTTTCCTTTCTGCTTTTATTAAAATAAATATTTCAAGAGTGAGAATGTTGTGGGCACGTATGAAAGGTTCTAAAGATGCTGAAACATATGAAAATGAAACATATACAGATAGCAATCAGTTGAGGATATTGAACTAGTTATTAGTTATTGATTGAAGACTTTTAAATTGTGATATCCTTTTTAGCATGCGGGTTTTGTCATGGATTCTATAAAACATAGTACTGTGTATATTTTTTCGCTTTCAATTCGATACAAGAGAAAACAATATAAACGATATTTTCATCAACCTGCCTACTCAGCTTAGTAAGTATGTACCAATTCGCATGCATTAATTTTAAATTATGCATGCCAATTGGCTTATTTTAAAAAAAGGCATTCTGGTTTTCTTTTTTTTATACGATAAGAGTGACAAGCAAGCACACATTCTACTTAATGGTAAGTGGTTGCTGTGGCCCATAGACATCTACATCTATCCTCGTTTGCGAATCAAAAGCGTTGTCAGCCGTGAGGACTAAGATGGAATGCCTCGTTTCCAGTAAAAAGGGTGTCCGGTTCTCTACACTCACCATACGAGACACAGCAGCATTAAGCCGCTATTTTACACTGGTATTCTGTGAGAGGGCGGTCCTTCCCCGGTCGAGCCGATCCATTCGTGCTACAACTATACAATTAATATAGCTGCGGCATGGCTCTGCCACGTAAAAAAGTTTGCGGTAATTATATTCATTTATTCATTACAGCCCGACTAAAGTCCACCGCTGAACATAGGAGATGGAAGGAGAATTTTTCATTCTGCGAATTCATCACAATTATAAAAGTAGTTTTTTGAGTGAATGTTGAAGATGAACAACATGAAGATTATGGCTCAAAGAAAACCAGCGTGAAGTAGAGCTCTGCGTTTCGCTTGGTGAGTGCAGGTGGCCGGAGGCCCTTTTTACTGGAAATGAGGCATTCCATCTTAGTCCTCACGGGTGACAACGAATCTACATTTTGATTTGTAATAGAGGATAGAACGTCTATGGGCCACAGCAACCACTTACCATCAGGTGGACTGTGTGCTCGTTTGTCACCCTTATCCTATAAAAAAAAATGTATGTATTAAGTTTGTCTATATTTAACCACAGTATTAATTTTAATGAAAGGGTGCTTTTATTGTTTATTAGAATCTATACATACATACGTTTATTTTATGTTATTCACTAGAACTCTTTGCAGTAAGTCTTACTTATTTAACCATGTTGTGGAACTTATTTCGGGAAAGGATGCCAATTATCTACATCACATATTAAGAACAGCGCACTTTATTCTGAGCAATGAGTCGCGCAGAGAAAGTCCGTTACATTGCTGAATATGCGACAGATTTATCGTGGTTTGTTAGTGCAGTGACATGCGTGATACGTTTTATCGATACATTACGTGCTTGGAAATCTTTCTCTAAAATTAATATTTGGTTTCCTCCAAACTTTGGGAATATGTATCTCGCATGCCCAGTCGTGAACCGTTGCGGGCGGGTTGGCGATGGTCTTGTCTCCTACAGATACATCATTTCCTGTAATCGCTAAGCTTAGCTAGTAAATGGAAGATAATCTCATTACTGGACCACCTAACCATCGCAGCTACCTGTCACCAGCCTGTTTATTTTATAAATATATGATATAAACTAGATAGTCACCTATCCTTCCGTCTGCGTATCAGAGACCATAAGATTTTCCTAGAATTTTCCAACTGTTACCAACTCAAGAACGCAATGATATATATTCTGATTATAATTCTAAATAAAAATTATCTAATCGATATAATGAGCTGACTACACTACGAAGGTCGTCACCTGCGAGGTGCGGGGATCGGGGGACCGCCAACTTGGCGTCGCTATGTCGGGCAGGTTACGATTTACACTCCACCGACTCAGCAGAAACTCTGCTCGAACGAGAAACGCTGATAATCCGTATCCACAGAGGCTGCGTGAGAATTACATCGAGATTACTACGATACTACCGTTTCGACTACTTTATTGCCTCTTCGGATTAAATTAGAATACAAATTTTCGACTTCACTCTTCATTGTCGTTAGTATAATGAAATTAAAATCGTAAATGAATTAAGTGCTGCCATAAAAACCGCGATAAATTTGCCAAATTGTAGTAACAATAATTGGATATTCGAGCGCATTAATTAATTATTTAAATTATGAACTAACCTAAATTACGGGTATTGGCCGATGTAATTTTGGCTTAATTAAAAAAAATATTTTGAGGTGTGTTAAAAAGAGCCGGGCACTCATCTGAAGTTGATAAGCCTAAATAAGCGTGCGATAAGCCAGTATCCGATCCAGGACGGCACCAGTACCATCCAAATTGTTAATTGTAGTAAGTACTGACTTACCACGTGCTTGGCGGGGAAAGAATCTAAAAATAGTTACAATGACCTATTTTTTATATAGCAAGTGACTAACGAACTCACAGTCCACATAATGGTAAGAGCTACTACAGTCCATTGACACCAACCAGTAGCCAACATAAACAAAGAATGCTACAGATGCATTGTCACCTCTGAACACTTAGATGGAATACCTCACAGCCTGTTACTATACTGGCTTTCCATATCTATACCCTTAAGGCTGGAATACAGAAGTGCAAGCGCCTCTAATTGGCGGCAGAAATAAAACTTAGTGGTGGAATTCCTCTCGAATTGTATGTCTGCGTATTTTATCGCACCTACCGCCGGGAGCGCTCTGAGGAATTGTTCAGACTAATTCCAGCCGCTCAATTTCACCATGGCACATCGCGACAATACTCGCGTTACCATCCATACCATCTGGATTATTGGCGGTCCACCACTGTGCGATTTAGAAGTTTTCTTCCTCGCACAATTTCCTTGTGGAATCGATTACCACCAGCGATTGATGATGTGTTTCTTAATCTGCATCTTAGTCACAGGCCTCGTGTTTGTCATAACGTGTCGATGTACGCTCAGCCTTATAGTCTAATAAGCATTACATCCGAACATTAAGTTAATACGAGTGAGTTGTGCCTCTATGTTAACGCAATCTCTCTTGCCACTAAAGCACTCGAACCGTCGATAGTTAAATATTAGTTAAATAACTAAACGCGATAAAGTCTGTAAAATTTGTTTATTCCAATCGCGCAAAAATAAGACTAGTGTAATGTCAATCAAAAGAAATTAAATAACTTTGGGATTCGTAGCGTAGAAATGATCAATGACCATGACTTTTTTATTTATTCTTTTTATCATTATCTATATCTTTTTCATTTATTATTTTTTAAATCAAAAATTCCACAGATATACCGGAGGGCTGTCCTAACATAAACTGAAATTTTACGTTTTGTTTGTTTTTTGTTTCAGGCTATGCGAATAATGAGTAATCCGGAGACACGACGATTACTGCCTTCGCGACGAAATTTGTGAAGGCATTCAGAAAGCATACACCCATCATCACAACTGTTCAACAAAACAAAAACACGAATACCAGTAGTATATATCAGAAACTGAAAGAATTCTTCAGACAGGTGAAATGTGAACATTGCGAATGAATTTGTGAAATTGATGTTGCTGATCTAATGTTAAAATTTAAAAAATAATGTGAGCTCGCGTATTTAATATATTCGATTGTATTAGATAGAGCAAAATTGTGTAATGATATATATATATATATCATTAATTTAAAGTGAACTAATGAATTAATTTAAACTCATTAGTTCTAAAGATCAAACTACCTGAAAAATAACTGATTGTGCATTATTTTTTTGTTGATCGAAACGTCGAAAATATTAATGAATAACGTTTCCAATGTGACATTCGAAATTCACCGTATAACCTAATTACTATATTATTAATTTTGTAAAAAGTAAGGAAGTTTTTTTAAATATTATTTTGCCTTGTTATTTTTACCTACGTTCTTTTAATTTTATGGAAACTAATGTGTGGGACAGATTATTAATAGTGTTTGAAATGATATCGTGTAAGAAATTTATTTGGGAAAATAATGCAATTGAAACTGAAAGAAATGTGTTTGTGTATGATTTATTTTTATCCTAAATTAAATTATAACGTAATGTATCAAAAAATTAAATCTTTTCTTTCCCTGATTATTATTGGATATCAATTTATTTACTACTGTACAATAAAATAAGACTATAAAATCATCTAAACATCAACACACATACGCTTGCACTAATATATTATACATTTACACATTTATACCTGTGCCTGGTAGGATTAATAAACAAAACAAAAATGCTGTAAATATCTCAAAGATTTTATTTATGACTTGCAAAATAAAACCACGCGTTCTTTTTTAATATTGACGCATAAACAAAAATCCATTTTAGTCAGATCTCTAGTCCAAAATATTCATTTTTGTGAATAAGCAAATTCGTCAACTAAGCTCAGATGTATTCATATATTCAGTGTTGAGGGCTATAATATAATGTTAAATATAGCGGCGAAAAAACCATTTGTGAATTACCTCAGTGGACTGTATGTGATAGATTTAGCCAATAAGTGTTCATATTGTACGTTAACCGTAAGTCAATTCTTGTAATGTTTGGCGTCCATAAAATGTAATGTTTTAGGAACATCGATTTTCAGCCCACTTTGTTTTGTAAAGTAGCTATCAAGTGCATTCACCGCTTATTGTTTTTGTTGTTTTAGCGTTATTGCAGCTGACGTTGGTGCTATATACCTATTATACCTGTTAAATAGCTCACTTTTAAAGCGACTTTTCTACAAGGACATCTGCAACGTTAAACGAAAGTGATGCATAATATAAGAATTGCTAAAATTATAGCATGTTTCAAATCAACAAGATGCGGGATTGATCACACAGTTATTTTTTAATAAAATATGTAGATAGATAATTAGTTGTATAGTTATTTGTAGACTTAAAGTCAGTTACTATGTTCGGTATGTGGATGTTAGACATCGATATTGTATAGCTCAGAGCATATTCACACTAGCTTTGATAACGCTAACTGAGAAAGCCTCATTGTGTTAAAAAAAATTAAAACCAAGCAACATGAATGTTGATGGAATTATAAGAGCAAACAGTCAAAACGTGTTTACAGTCAGTTACTAATTTTTTTTGAATAAAATGGTGTGCCTATATTAGCGTTAACGCAAACGCTCGTGTGAATAGACCTAGAATAATTGTAGTGACGTTTTGCCAAATATTTGTACACTTGCAGCGCAACGCGTATTGTGTGTTGTAGGCGCTCGCCACGGCGTATCTCATGATCGTAGTTAAGTATAATTAATATATCTCCTGGTTGTTGAAACGTAATTAGATTAGTTTAAATATAACAGGATGCGTTCATGTCAATCTATGTGGTCAATTATTTAAGGCCTGGAATTAAGATAGGAGAAATGTTAGCACTGCGCTCTTTAACTAATTTTACTACTAAACAAAACTTTTTTTTTTAATATTACAGCACGAAAGATACTTCTATCTATTATAACTAAAGAAAGAAATACGTACTTGCGTAGCTTTGTTAACTGGCTCTTTGAAATTTATGGTTTAGATGTTAATATTACATATTGTGTTTTAATAAAAAAAAATTGAAAAGTAAAATTTAATTTAACTACAAATTGAAATAAAAGAGCATGGTCAAAGAATGTTCTGTCGAGGGAACAAAAATTGTGCAATGCCTGTTTAACTTAGGCGCACATTGGTGAAGGAAAGGCTTTGAAATCCACCAACGTACCCATATGTACGAAACGCGTTTTAATGCCATTTAATAGAGCAAAATTATAGGTTAAGCTATAGAATAGTAATGCCGTGTTTTCTTATAAAATATACACATACAATATACTCGTACATACAAGATAAATACAACATAAAATCAAGTTGTCAGTCAAATTTAATTTCCAACGTGCAGTTCAAAACTAATATAAATATATATAAAAAATAATGTCAGTCTTAAATTGTGGACCACAGGACAAATCTATGTTACTCGAAATACTGTTGATAAATGACACTCCGTGGCTTAAACGTTAAAAGTTGAGATTTTTGTTAGAAAGTCGTCAACTCATACAGTGTGATACTTTCAAGAAATGTTAGGGCATTTGGTTATATTCAGGCACTGTTATTTTGTGGGATTGTCTTTAGATTAACAATGTTATATTTTATTAAGCGTGGTTGTTAGAGGCCATATATTAAGGCAGGGGCGCTCACTCCTAAATGATGTAAGTAATTAAATTATTTTATAGGTCAGTTTTCTATGTATGCATTATCATGGCGTCACGTATACATAATATTGTTGACTATTATTTTGTAATTATTATTCGGTCGCTTATTATTATTATCAATTAGTGAATTTTTCCGACAAATTGTGAAAAAAATACCGTAAGACCGTAAGTTAGGACAAATATGTGTTTTAATGTAAATATATAGATGAAAGCATGTATGTAGAAGTACATAAATATTATTTATGTATTAAATTTGATATTGTTTTCAAAATTTAAATTGTTTTTGTTTCATTTGTTTCCTATTTTGACCTTGACCTATAAGCAACAATGGCCACTAGCTCTATATCAGATACATTAAGCCCTGTAAGAGCAGCGTTTATTCAATAACTGAATTAGGATGAGAAGAAATCCGACCATATGTATAAAGCAATTTCGTTGAGTGCTAACGGTGTTAAAAAAACCATCACCATTCCATTCTATTGCTGTAAGACTAGGCTAAAAGAAACTACATAAAATCTTGCGACACCAGAATAAGCTAATAAATTGCAATCTTAATACTACTTAATAGTATTAATTATTACAGAATAATAAGTAATACTATTAAGACGTCCAGGGACCTGTCCATGGCCACCACCACCCCCCTGGCCATGGATGCCTTTGTAGACCACGCTCTCACAGAATACCACCGTAAAATAGCAGCTTAACGCAGCTGTGTTTCGTATGGTGAGTGTAGAGAACTGGAAACCCCTTTTTACTGGAAACGAGACATTCATCTTAGCCCTCACGAGTGACAATGCATCGGCATTTTGATTCGTAATCGAAGAGAGATGTAGATGTCTATGTGCCACAGCAACCACTTACCATTAGGTGGACTGTGTGCTCGTTTGTCACCCTTATCCTATTCAAAAAAAGACAGATCGACTCTTCGACCACGTCCAATTGACTACAGATTTCATGCTACAACTGATCCCATCTGTAGAGATTGTGCTCCTTGGCGACATCAACGCCCACCACGCCGAATGGCTCAGTGCTCGTACTATCGATCATACGGGGAGATCTGTTACGACTTTGCTTTGGCCTATGGTCTGATACAAATCGTCACTTCGATCACACTTATTCCAGATGTGGAGGATGCACCTTCCTTATTGGACCTTCTGCTGAACTCTCAAACGGACAGATAACAGGTCTCTGCCTATGATTCTCTTGGCTCTTCGGATTACTGCCTGATCTGTAAGCTATCGCCGTGTGTGGCACTATATGTCAGCGGATTGGAATGGGATGCGGGCTTTTTTGCATCCTACCCATGGGGGCGGATTTGCTTCTCCCTAGATGATCCCAACATCGTTGTTGAGTCTGTCGTCGATGTGGTGCTTCAGGAGATGGAAATTTTTATCCAGTCATCTGTAGTGCCCATCGGCGGCAGTTTCAAGTCTTGGTTTGGTCGCTCCTGGAAAATTGCTTCGTGGCAAAGGCAAGACTGTTACAAAGCCTAGGCCGACGCATCGGTGTCTCGGGATGTAAACACTAGCGCACTCAGAAAGAAGTACAACTCTGCCTCCAGTTCCTTCAAAAGAGTTCTTGAGATTTGGTGAGAAACTAGTTCGCCTTCCTTCGGGAACTCGTGCTTTTTGTTCTCTCGCCAAGGGAATTTCTGCGTAGGGAGGATGACCCGCTGACCCACCCCGCAAAGGATAAGCCGATCTTTTAGGTTTTCTTTTTGCGTCGAACTCGACTCCCGACGATCGGGGGAATCTACCGCTGACGATCACGCAGTGTGAATGCTCAAAGCAGAATATTCGGTTCACACAGTGCTCAGTGAACATCCGTTCTCAGACTTCATTATGTATTTTTAACAGTTAACTTCATGATGTATTACCGGTAGTACCGAGAAACTAATAAACCACTGTTTGATTACTATCCATCCTGATGGTAAGTGGTGATGTAGTCGAAACTAAAGCGTACTGACTTAAGCGTAACAAAAGCCTTTTCACTCTTGCCTTGAATATCACATTGTAATCGGATGGAAAGTCACAAAGACAGATGCTTGCAAATTATTCCACTCCTTTGCTGTACCTGCTGTATAAGCGACGAAAGAAATTGTTCGGTTCGAATGCGTGGTATGTTGACAAGTTTCGACTGCCTCGTTGGTCTAGTGGTTGTAGTAGTGCGACTGCTGATCATGAGGTCCCGGGTTCGAATCCCGGGTCGGGTCAAAAAATCAGTTATTGAGTTTTTCCATCAAGAAATTCTCAGTACCTGCCCGGAGTCGGAAAGTTAGCGTGCTCCCCGTGCCTCGGAAAGCACGTAAAGCCGTTGGTCCTGCGTCTGATCTCTCTCCGGTCGTGTCGGTTTACCGTCCCATCGGGCTATGAGAGTGAGGGAATAGAGAGTGCACCTGTGATTGCGCATACACTTGGGCACTATACAGGGGCGTAGCTACCGCCTTATCAGCCGTATCAATGATACGGGGTCCCCGGGCTACAGGGTCCCAGAACGTGTGTGAGCAAAAATTCCAAGGACTTCTATGGGACAGGAAAGTATATATAACTATTGTCTATAGAAGTAAAGCATTTAGTAAAACTGAAATCGTCTTCAGCTATGAATGCAGCCGAATCGTCTTCAGCTATGTTCGGAGGTAGAGGATGGGCAGCAGCATCTTTCTGATAACAGCAAAACAACAATAAAAAACTGCGGTTGCCAACCCGTTCGCCAAGCGTGGCAACTATGGCAATATACCCCCCATGAAAGTAACGAAGAGACGGCCCCTAGTCCCCGGCAGCCCCGCTATACTTGGCTAAGGTACCGACCATGGTAACGGCGGGGCAGGGGGTGCTAAGAATCTCCGGTGGAGGTTCTGTTGCCACCTACGACGACTCGACCTGGCAACTTATAACGCACGCACCTTGAGGACTGACGAGAAGATCCTGGAGCTGGAAGAAGAGATAGACAAGTTACGCTGGAATGTCATAGGATTATCCGAAGTCTGAAGAGAGAGGGAGGACACGGTAATTCTCGAATCCGGCAATTTGTTCTATCACCAGAAGGGCGACCATCTGTCCCAAGGAGATGTCGGATTTATCGTCCAAAAGTCTCTCGCTAACAACGTTGTAAAGATTGGGAGTGTGTCGACGAGGGTTGCGTACCTTATACTCAGAATCACCAAACGGTATTCGCCGAAGGTCATACAGGTTTACGCACCAACCTCGGCACACGCCGATGAGGAGGTGGAAGAAATGTATGAGAATATCTCTAGAGCCATGCATTCCTCCAAAACCCACTATACTATTTTTTTTGACAGTGGTAGAGCCACGCGGCAGCTTTTGCTGTCGCACGGATGGGCCGGCTCGAACCGTGGTAGTACCACGACCTCACAGAATACCAGCGTGAAGTAGAGGTTTACCTCTGCGTTTCGCTTGGTGAGTGCAGGTGGCCGGAGGCCCTTTTTACTGGAAATGAGGCATTCCATCTTAGTCCTCACGGGTGACAACGCATCTGCATTTTGAATCACAAACGAGGATAGATGTAGATGTCTATGGGCCGCAGCAACCACTTACCATCAGGTGGACTGTGTACTCGTTTGTTACCCTTATCCTATAAAAAAAATATACGGTGTTAATGGGAGACTTCAACGCAAAACTAGGCATAAGAGAGAACGGTGAGCAGAAAGTAGGGAAATTCGGAATAGGGCAACGGAACCCAAGGGGCCAGCAGCTGGCCGACTTCATGGAGAAAGAAGGACTCTTTATGATGAACTCTTTCTTCTAGAAGCGGCCCCACAGGAAGTGGACCTGGTCGAGCCAAGACGGTTCGACAAAAAATGAGATTGACTTCATTATGACGACCAGACGACAACTGTTCAGTGATGTCTCAGTGATCGCGAGGGTGAAAACCGGCAGCGATCACCAAATGGTGAGAGGCACACTGAACCTAAACGTTAAGTTGGAGAGGTCACGTCTAATGAATTCAACGCTCCGTCCCCCTCGTGCTCTAATCCAAAGTCTCGAAACCTTTCAGCTCGAGTTACTAAACCGTTTTCAGTGCCTAGAAGACTGCAATGTAATGGACGATATGAATGACAAGCTCGTGGAAACTGTTCATGCGGTCGGAGCTAAGTTTTGCAAGACCCGCCGCAGAAGAACACAAAAACTCTCCGACCACACTCTTAATCTCATGGCTGTTAGACGGGATATATAGCTGCAGTCTTCAGCAGATTTGACAACATACAGGCAACTGAACAGACAGATCTCCAAATGCATGCGGCGGGACTTACGCAACTTTAATACTGCTCGTATTAAAGAAACGATCGAGCGGAACCAGGGCTCCAAAGTCTTTGCAAGAGATCTGTCTGCCAGAAAGAGCCAACTGTCGAAGCTGAAGACCGAGTGTGGCAGCGTCGTTTCCGGGACACCTGAGGTTTTGAGTGAGTTTGAGAGGTTCAGTGGGCAGCTGTACACATCATCGTTGGAGCCATACGTAAGTGTGTGTAACGATCCAAGAGCGAGTCTTATCCGACACTATTCCGATGATATACCGGACGTCAGTCTGAGCGAGATTAGAGTGGCTCTTCAGCATCTTAAAAACGGCAAGGCCCCAGACGAGGATGGAATTACAGCGGAGCTTCTGAAAGCGGCTGGAAAACCGGTACTTGAAGTCATTCAGGAGCTCTTTAATTCCGTCCTTCATGGTGGCACTACTCCGTAGGTGTGGAGCAGAAGTGCGGTGGTCTTGTTCTTCAAGAAAGGTGACAACGCTCTCTTGAAGAACTACAGACCGAGTTCCCTTCTGAGCCGCGTCTACGTGCTATTTTCGAGAGTCATTACTCCCGAACATGCCGGTTTCCGAAAAGGCTTTAGCACCATAGACCACATACATACCCTTCGGCAAATTGTACAGAAGTCCGAGGAGTACAATTTGCCACTATGTCTAGCGTCTGTGGACTATGAGAAAGCCTTTGATTCCGTCGAAATTTGCGGTGCTGCAGTCCCTTCAGCGATGCCAAGTTGACTGTCGGTATATCGAAGTGCTGAAGTGCTTGTACAGTAGGACTACGATTGCTATCCGAGTACAGAACCAGAGTACGAAACCTATCTAATTGCAGAGAGGTGTAAGACAGGGTGATGTTATATCCCCGAAACTCTTCACCGCTGCATTGGAAGACGTTTTCAAGCTTCTGGACTGGAAAGGATACGGTATTAACATCAATGGCGAGTACATCACTCACCTTCGATTTGCCGACGATATAGTCCTTATGACAGAATCGCTGGAGGACCTAGGCACTATGCTTAATTACCTCAATAGTGTTTCCCAACGGATAGGTCTTAAGATGAACATGGACAAAACAAAGATCATGTTTAATGTCCATGTCACGCCTATGCCGGTAGTTGTTGGGAGCACTAAGCTCGAAGTTGTTGACGATTATGTTTACCTGGGACAAATAGTCCGACTAGGTAAGTCCAACTTCGAGCGATATGTTAATCGAGAGATTCGACTCGGCTGGGCAGCGTTCGGGAAATTACGGCACATCTTCTAGTCAGATATACCTAACTTGAAACTTGAAAACGAGACCGTACAACCAGTGCGTGTTGCCAGTGATGACATATGGTACTGAGACATGATCCTTCACTGCTGGCCGGATGAGGAAGCTCAAGGTCACTCAGCGAGCTATGGACAGGGCTATGCTCGGAGTTTCTCTGCGTGATAAACTTAGAAATGAGGATATCCGCAGTAGAACCAGTCACCGACATAGTCCAACGGATTAGTAAGCTGAAGTGGCAAGGGGCCGGACATATGGCTCGAAGAACCGGCAACCGATGGGAAAAAAAGGTTCTCGGCGTCCTCTCACTAGATGGAGTGACGACCTGGTAAGATATGCAGGAAGTTGATGGATGGAGGTGGCTCAGGACCGTGCTTTGTGGCATTCCTTGGGGAAGGCCTATGTTCAGCAGTGGACTTATGAAGGGCTGTAATGATGATGATGAATAACTTAAATGCAATATATAATAATTTGAATTCAATGCAAGCGTTTTTGTTCCTTTTATGAAATCTTTACTCTTCATTGGGGGCCCCTAACAAATTTTGATACAGGGCCCATCGAAGGCACGCTACGCCCCTGGCACTATAATCCTGTCCTGCGCCGATGGCTAGTCTTCGTTGAGATTGGCCGCCGTGGCCGAAATTCGGTCTGGAGGACATTATTTATTATATTGACAACAAATAGTTGAAGACTGGCCGAGCGTCTGGTTATGCGCCGATAGGAAGAGGGAGGAAATAAATAAACCAAGCAATGCAATTCTTGCGTAATGCGCAGTCAACGGAGTGATTTTTATATTCTTTGATCACAGAATAAATAATAGCTATGGTGCGCATGCGCACACTTTCCGAAAAGTATTCGTGTTGATCGCATAATTTTGTGTCGCGTCGCTTTTCACCAAAGGCAATGAATGGGTAAAAACAGGGTTTTCTGAAAATGCTCCGGGAAAATGGTCAAATTCTTAGTATACCTATTTATATGAAACTCGCACCATTGATTTATTTTGTATAACTCAATGACTCGCACCGTCTGAAACTGACAATTTCACACTAAAATCGAAAGATGTGATAACTTATTTATTAATTTAAATTAGATTACATAATCTATTAAAAACTAAATGGAACACGTATGGAATTACTTCGTATCTGTTACAAAGTGTATGATACACACGGATATGCATGATTGCAATTTGGCCTAGTTATAAAATGCGATTACCCATATATTAATAAATAACTAGATTTTTTTAATAATAAAAACTAAATATCTATTCGAATAAAGAGTTTAGTTATGGGAGATTTTTTTAATAAAAATTAGTACTATTGAGGGTGCTATTAATTTAAATTTTCCCTTAATACAAATTAAAATACATTGGTGAAATGGTACTTCTATTTAATACATTCATTTTAATCAGAGCCGGATTAATCATGTCGGGGCCCTTAGGCAATGCAATTCTCGGGGCCCCTTTCCAGCCAGCGTGAAGGGATGTGTGTAATAGCATCACCAGATTGATGCTTAACTCTTCAGAAATTAACAGTAAAAGAATAAAAAATTATTCGAACGTAGTGTGCGAGATTATTTATTTTCTTAATATGGGCCTGAAGAGCATAGTAACTACCAGACATATTTGATGCATTATCCTAAATCTAGCCTCTCGCATTTTTTTATATCAATGTTATATTGATTTAAAAAAATTATAGCGGCCAGTTCTTCCCCTTTGTGACTTACTATGGGAATAAATGTAAAAAAACCTTCTGCTACTTCTCCATTTGACTTAACGTATCTCAGCACTACGGTCAACTGATCAGTTTGAGATATGTCTGGTGACGAAACGACGCTTATTGAGAAATATTTGGCTTTAATAATTTCATTAACATTGAATTTTAAAACTTTACATACCAATATTTCAATAAGTTCTTCGCAAATCGTTGAAGACAAACATAACTGTCTTCCTTTCTCAACATTACCATATTTGGCCAAATGCGAACTAAGGGAAGGATCGTAGGCTCCGCGAGTTATTGTAAAATTCCCAAATATTTGCCTTTATGTTGAGAACGAAAAATTTTATCATCACCACGAAATGCTAATCCACGGGATAACAAAAATTTAATCCCTGATACTACTCTTTGTAAAACTTTTATCCAATATTCCCTTTCTTTAGTGAATATCATTTCGGTCGTGAATACATCGTCTACTAATCAGTGTTGGTACACATTCTCGGTGCATTGCATTATTTTCATGGGTTTGAATTTTTTGCGGCGCATTTTTCCAATCAGAAAATCCTTTGGGCTTTGTTCTTCGCCAAAAAGAACAAATGGAGAGCAGTATAATTTTACAGTAGATGGAGAATACATGAGCCATTCTGGTTTAATTTTACAGACACTTATGTGTTTAACATAGATTGGGAAAAAATCTTTTACTGTTGTCATATTGTCGGCTTGAAGCAGAAAAATTATATTCAAAGTGTTGACATTCGTAAGGATCTCTAGTATACCAAAAATCTTGTATTTCGTTGCTAATATTTTGCCAGAAGCCAATGTCATTCTGGTATTCTACTCCTAGGTAGACTACGTTTTGGTGTAGTAATTGGACCTCGGCCTCAGGCTCACTTGTCTCTGCACCCGCTAAAGTAGCTGTTCCTTGATCCTGGACAGTCTGTTCAGAACACTCGCGATTGGCGACTAAATCCGAGTTGGTAAAGGTTTTGTGTCTTCTTTAATAGTTTATTACGCTTGTTTTGTTGTTCAAGTCACATTTTATGTTTTTCTGAACCACTTAGGTGTTTTTTTGTTTACGGGTTCCTCCGACATTTTGTTACCTAAAGAAATGGTAAACAACGGTGTGAATGAAAATCGACGATCGAATACCTATCTACACAAGAAAACTTTGTCACTTCACACTCGCCGAATTTATAATATGAGATGAAATAAATACTTGTGTGTATAATAAAATCTCGCAATCAATTATCAAACTTACCTGATAACAGTAGTTACTTAAGTTTTAGTATCTAATACTCGCTTGTCGTGTCGCTGATTTTATGAAGACACTGGCAGTCTTTATAAAAAAATCTAGCACTCTTATCCCTATTCGTAAGTTTTGAAACACAGAGCTACAGTAAACCTTTTTAAACTAAATTCACGGTCACTCACAAATTGCTACGTAATGCATCCAACAAAACGGGGATTCACCCAATGTGAATGAAGTCTAGTGAGTACTCAGTAGAGTGAGCGATCGGCTGAGTGAGTACTCAGCCGATCGCTCACCGGCTGCGTTCCGAATTAATACTTTAAGTATAAAAATATCTAGCACTCTTATATCCAAATTCAAACGTTTTGAAACAGAGCAAAGCAAAACTTTTTAAATTAAATTCATTCACGGTCGCAATACTCTCAAAACGTAATTACAGATTAAGCATTTCAAAACTTGTATATCACACAATATGCTACGTAACGCATCGATATTGTTAGTTCTACTACTCGATACTAGATGATTTTGTTCTGTAAGTATGAAGTTAGTTAGTTAGGATAAGGGATAATAATAAGACTACACTTAGGATAGTAGGTATATTCTAAGACTATGATTAGCTCTGTAAGTATATTTAATCAACTGACAGCATGCGTCGCTAAAACCCAATAATACTTGTCACTCACTGTCATTGAGTATACAAATTTTCCAAGAATGAAACATTTTCCATTACTTTTGTGCGCGCGCAGGGCCCGTAGCCGATGCGGGGCCCCTAGGCAGTTGCCTACTCTGCCTAATGGCTTAGAATAATAACACCTAGAAGCCGAGTCCGCGTCCGTAATATGAGGCAAGTCAAACTAAGCCAGTATGGCTCAGTTCAATACTCGGCCCGTTAGTGCTCAAAGTCGTGTCGTGTTGACAACAGCTCCCGAAATTTTAATTAAAAATGACGTTTTATGCAGTGAACAGATGTCAGTACATCAGAGAAACACAAGAAACATAGTTACATTACATTTCACGAGTAACTCATGCTTTTGAACTTATATTTTTACGTAAAACATTCATCAAAAATAAATATGAATTTTTAAAAACTGACATTCCATTATATGGAAATGTTGCCAAAGCGAAAGAAAAATTCTCCCACCTTTTTTTTAATTAAAACTAAAACACGTCAATAGGAATGAGGGCACCCACGACTTTTTCTGCTACCAGGGCGGCGCCACTTTACAGTGAGGTGAAATATTTTTGACAGATTTTATAGCGGGGATAATTATTTCTTAAGAAAATGTAATATTTAAGGTTTCTTTCTGTATTATTAGTAATATAAATTAATTTATATTAATAATATTATGATTTATTATATTTACGCGAACACTACACATTTAAATAAAACTAATTTTACGGATTTTTTCGCGTATATTAACTTATTTTTATCTTCCCGACGTTTCGGGTGCTTTTATTTATTGATTGATTATTATTTATGATTTGTAAATCGAACCGATTTACAAATCCATGATACCATAGACAATTTGTCCAGTGGGTTAAAGACAGTTTTAACGACATTTGATTTTAATAATTGCATTGAAACTTTAAACAAACGTGAAATATCGAAATATAATGAATGCAAAGACAAACATATAGAAAAATACCATAAATTAACTATCAAATCAAATGCCAAACATCCATGTCAACGTAGAAACGAAACGTAAACAATAAACAACGCACGGTCTATAATTTGTCAAAAGAAACACTGGACGAACCTACAATAAACGTATTGTCGAAAGGCTTGAATTTTGCTATAACGCCGCAAAAAATCCCGTACGGGGAAATTATCTGCAGCGTAGAAAACTGTCTGTTTAAGAACAATATCGGTAAACAGGATTTAGAGGCTATACGTCAAGACATTTCGTCCTTGTTACGTCGAAGTTCCGCGCCGAAACTAAATCTCCCCAAAGACGAATTTAAAGCGTTGTACAACTTACGCAACAGACCAGAGCTCACGATTCTCCGCGCGGATAAAGGAAATGCTACGGTAATAATGGACACGTCAGATTATAATTCCAAAATACAACAACTTTTATCGGACGTAAGTACATACAAAAAGGTCAAAATAGACCCTACAACTAATACACTTAAAGCAACTACTGATTTAATAAAGAAATACTCCGAAAAATTAAGATCTCGACGTGAACTCGACAATACCATCATGTGCCAAACCACCGAGATTGTATGGGTTACCGAAAATACACAAACCAAACGCTCCACTACGTCCTATAGTAAGCCAGATTGATTCACCAACTTATAAGTTGGCTCAACACTTGGCAAAAATACTGTCACCACTAAGAGGACATACCAGAACACACACAAAGGATTCATACCATTTTGTTAGTGAGATAAAAGACCTACATCTCGCTGACAATGAAACTATGGTCAGTTTTGATGTTCAGTCACTATTCACATGCCTACCTATTGAAGACTGCATCTCAATTGTTACTAGAAAGCTAGAAGATAACAACATGCCCACAGAATATGCAGTATTACTCAAACACTGCCTTACATCTGGCTATTTATTGTGGAAAGAAGAGTTCTACATGCAAGTAGACGGAGTGGCAATGGGCTCACCTGTATCTCCCGTAGTCGCCGACATATTCATGGAGGACTTTGAGGAGAAATCCCTTCTTAATGCTCCTGTAAATCCAAGATTCTACAAGCGGTACGTAGACGATACTTTCACAATTTTACCATCTGACAAAGTAACTGCATTTTTAAACCACCTTAATTTCATAAAACCTAAAATACAATTCACAATGGAGTTAGAGGCAAACAATACTTTAGCTTTCCTAGATGTTTTAGTCATCCGAAATCCTGATAACACTATTGGTCATACTGTGTACAGAAAAAATACCCATACCAACCGATATTTAAATGGTGATTCGCACCATCATCCTTCACAGTTAGCTACCGTGGGAAAATCTTTGTTTCAGAGAGCACGAGGGATCTGTAACAGAAAACATCTGGCCGCCGAGCTTCAGCACGTCAAGCAAGTACTGCAAGACAACAAGCTTCGGGTCCCGTGCCTACGTCACAGTGACCGAGTGAAGCCAGCCACAGTCGAGCGTGTGCCTGCTGTACTACCCTATGTCAGAGGAGTCACAGACAAGGTTGGCTACATCTTGAAGCGAGCTTCCATTAAAACATACTTCAAGCCGCTGAAGAAGATTGGTCAATTTTTACCATCCGTCAAGTGTCATATCCCTCTACAAGATGCAGGAGTGTACAAGCTGGATTGTGAATGTGGTCTCTCGTACATAGGACAAACAAAAAGATCTATAAAAACCCGCGTTAAAGGACATATAGCTGACGTGAAGCACCGACGTATCGGGAAGTCTGCAGTTTGTGAACATGTTCAAGATCGTCCCCGCCATTACATTAGATTTGATAGACCACAAATCCTCGCAAAAGAACACCGATTCCTCCCAAGGATGATTCGCGAGGCTATTGAAATTAAAAAACATCTTAATTTCAATAGAGAAGATGGATGGGTGCTGCCATCTGCTTGGGATCCCATAATTAATAAAATCAAATCCAAACCCAAGTATACCACTGCTAGACCTCAAGATACTGTAAGCTCATTCTGCGTAAATCGAACCAAAAATTAATATTTAAAAAACTGAAGGTAGCCGGGCTAACTATGACAGCAGGACGTCAAACACCTCAGTCCCCCGTGACCACGGGTGCTGGAAAGCACCCGAACCGTCGGGAAGATAAAAATAAGTTAATATACGCGAAAAAATCCGTAAAATTAGTTTTATTTAAATTAATAATATTAATTACATTAGAAATGAATAAACCAAACTATAAAATATAACTAAACGCCGATTTTTTTAAAAAGAGTTATAAAGTGCAAAAAATTTAAAAAATCATACCTCTGACGCATTGTGTTGTGTAATAATAATATAATATTTTAGATATGTAATGATAAACTATTATTTAAAACTAATTTCTTAATTAACTGACACTATTTTACAATAACTTTACCTTAGTCACAACTAGCGACATCTGGTGAGTGGAAGATTATTAGCCCTAAAACTTTTGACTAATGATAGGTATTACCTATCTAAATATATTTTAAGACAGATAGCAAATGTGCTATCTTATTGTTTATATATTAACTCAGCCAAGGGCTTGGCTACACAGACATCTGCTCCTTTTGAGCAGTATAATGACTTAATATGTAATTTGGAATCAGTTCCAAGTAATTTAAATTAGAAAATGAGACAATAGAGGTAATCTCTAGCAGTTGTAATAATTTAAATAATTTAGAATGTAGCTTACAAATCTTTAATTGTATGACTCCACAGAGTGATAATGAAAATTGTATACACCTGGTGCATCAAAATATACAAGGCATGGTAGGCAAAGAGTTAGAAATTGAGTTGTTCTTAAATAGCAACAATATTCATATTTTATGTATTACTGAACATTGGTTAAAAGCTTATAACTTAATGTTTAACTTCAGTAATCACCAGGTGGTCAGTTCTTTCAATAGAGAAACGGTTTTAAGAGGTGGCTCCTTAATATTAGCTAGTAAATTATTGTCATGTAAAGAACGTAAAGATATTGTGAGCCTCTCTGTTGAGCGAACTGTAGAAATGGCATGTGTTGAGTTTGAGCACCTCATTGTTGTGAGCGTCTACAGACCCCCATGTTCTATATACGATACTTTTGAAAAAATTATGGAGGAAGTTTTTGCTAAGCTTAATAAACAAAATAAATCTGTTGTAATATGTGGAGACTTTAACATCAATCTCCTAGAAGCTTCCTCAATCAATATTAAATTTAGATCATTGTTTAAATCATATGGTCTTTTTAATTTATTTTTAGAGCCAACGCGTATTGCTCAATCTAGTGCAACATGTATAGATAACATTTTTACAAATGTGAAGCCGTTGCATAAATGTATAATTCAAAAATTAAGTTCTGATTACTGTGGACAAGTAGTTTCGTTACCATATGTTCACAAAAAGCAAGTAGATAAGAAAGTTGTGTTTGTTCCAGTAAATGCACGTCGCTTGGAGAAATTTAGAAGTAACATTGTGAAAAAACTTCCATCACTTACATACCAAAATGATCCAAATTTTTTGTATGGAACATTATTTAAGCTTATTTGCAATGAATTTAATAATACTTTTACTTCTAAAACATTCTCCTTGAACAGTCGGAAGTCATTTAATGAATGGGCGACAGTAGGAGTCCATAAGAGCAGACATAGGTTATATGATCTTTACCATGAAAGGTCATATAATCATAGCGTCGAATTTAGGGAATATGTAAAAAAATATTCAAAAATATTTAAAAGAGTGTGCTCCACAGCCAAGTCTTTGCATTTGAGCAACAAAATTAAGACGGCTTCTAATAAAATTAAAATGACATGGAGTATAATTAATAGCGAAACTGGTAAGATTAACTCTCGCAATTCAAACTACCAGTTAAGTGTTAATAACAAATTAACCGAATCAGATCAGGACGTTGCAGTGGTTTTTGAGAAATATTTTACTGATTTTCCGATATTAACCACTAAGTCACTGAATTCTTCTCCTGCGGTCGCCGAATCATTACTTAAACAAAATGTAAATGCGTGTACAAAGAATTTTACATTTCATAAAGTATCATCAAAAGATATTGTAAAATATTTTAAAACTATTGATGTTAAGAAAACTGCGGATCTGTGGGGGATTTCCGTTAAAGTTATTGCGTCTATAATAGATATAATCGCGCCTCATTTAGCTACTATTTTTAATACTAGTATCGAATCTGGTGTGTTTCCTGATTTAATGAAGTATAGTAAAGTAATACCTTTATTTAAATCTGGTAGTACATTAGACCCCGCTAAATTTAGACCTATTTCTGTACTACCAACACTTAGTAAGATTTTTGAAAAAATTATTCTTGATCAAATGTTAAATTTCTTTAATATAAATAATTTACTTCATAAAAATCAATTTGGTTTCACAAGGGGTCGCTCGACAACTGATGCCGGTGTTGAGCTGATTAAATATATATTTAATGCATGGGAGAATTCACAGGATGCTTTGGGTATATTTTGTGACCTATCCAAAGCCTTCGATTGTGTTCACCATGAAACATTAATCAGGAAACTTAAACACTACGGTGTAAGAAGTGATGCTCTTAAATTAATTATTTCATATTTAAGTAAGAGAACGCAAAAAGTTGTCATTAACAGTATGAGTTCTTCCGGGTCGATGGTACAGATGGGCGTGCCTCAAGGCTCAATTCTAGGCCCCTTTCTGTTTCTTGTATACATTAATGACTTACCTTACATAGTAGGAGATAACCATGATATAGTATTATTTGCAGATGACACTTCTTTAATTTTCAAATTAAGTCGACAATTGCTAAAATATGACGAAGTAAATAATGCTATATCTAAATTAGTAAATTGGTTCAATGTTAATAATTTGCATTTAAATGGCACTAAAACGAAATGTATGAAATTTATGACTCCAAATGTCAAACAATTAAATACTAATGTAATTTTAAATGGGGAGAAACTGAGTCTTGTAGATACCACCATTTTTCTTGGAATCACACTAGACGCGAAGCTTCAATGGAGCCCCCATATATCAAAACTAGCAAGCAGACTTAGTTCTGTAGCATATGCCGTAAAAAAGATTAGAAGTCTAACTAGTGTTGAAACAGCTAGACTAGTCTACTTTAGCTATTTCCATAGCATAATGTCGTATGGTATTTTGCTATGGGGACACGCAGCTGACACTGAAATTATATTTGTTTTACAGAAGAGGGCCATAAGAGCAATTTATGATTTAAAGCCTAAAGAGTCGCTGCGACAAAAATTTAAGGAAATTAATATATTAACTTTGGCCTCTCAATACATTTATGAAAATGTAATGTACGTACACAAAAATCAAAGTAGTTTTACAAAAATAAGTGATATTCATTCTGTAAATACTAGGAACAGACACAAGCTAGTAGTACCGGTTACTCGACTCCATCGAGTCAGTAATTCATTTTTGGGGCGATGTATACGCTTTTACAACAAAATTCCAGAAAATATACAAAATTTGACCTGCTCAAAGTTCAAAAACTTTATTAAACTAAGTTTGTATAAAAAGGGTTATTATAGTATTAAAGAATTTATAGATGATAATAACCCCTGGAAATGAGGTGATCGCTACCAAGCTATTTCTAATTTGTTGTGTTGTTAATTTGTGTAACATACATGATTGTAAGCTGTTATTTTTAAAAAAAAGTCCCGCTGGGTTTCTTGCTGGTTCTTCCCAGGACAGAGGTTTTTTTTCGAACCAGTGGTAATTATACAAAAGAGTGACTTTCAATAAACATTATTTATAATCTATATTGAATAAAAAAGTTTCTGTTTCTGTTTCTGTTTCTGTTTCCTCATTAAATAGAGTGCGTAACGCAACTTGACAACTTATTACTACGAGGGCTGCCAACATCGAAAAAATGCAACGCATTGTTTTTGTTTATCGACGGCTCCGTGGCGCAGTGGCTTAGTAATGAGTTGTTGCGCTGGTGGCCGCGGGTTCGAATCCCGCACGGAAAAAGTATTTGTATGCCTTACAAATCATTGTTCCGGGTCTGGATGTTTGTCGTCGTGCAATTTATGTTTGTAAGCTGCCCCCTCGATACAGGAGAAAATCCTAGTGTGGGGGTAGTAAAAAAAAATTAAAAATATGAATGATGAATTTTAAGGAAACTTTTTATATGGTCTGATAATAAATGCATGTTTGGTTTTCGTTTTATGTTTTTTTCTGATCCGATCATTGCGGCTTGTGAGACAGATAACATCAGACACAATCGAAATGAAAGCAGTTGGAAGCCCACAAAAATACAAAAATTTGTTCTTTACATTTTTTTAATAGGATACGGTGACATACGAACACACGGTCCACCTGATGGTAAGTGGATGCTGTGACCCATATACATCTACAACTATCCTCAATAAAGAGATGCGTTGTCATCCGTGAGGGCTGTGTAAAACCTACCAAAATTAAAATTTTCTTGTGTTTTCCGTATTGTAGCTTACATTATGCATGCAGTGAGGTGCGGTACACCATTACTCGACGATTATTAAAAAAAATTTAAAAACAAACTGAATAATAGATACTGAATACGTTCAATCGTTCGTCGAACAGTCGTGTGTCAGGCATCGGGTGGGTGTATATCGAACTTGTATTAGTCATATAATTATAACGTCTCTATACAGTTACAAAGAAAAATATGATGCAATCACATTTATATGGTTCATAAAAGTATCTCACTTGGCTAGATAGGCAAATATCTTATTCAAAAATATTTTGAATTTAGCGGGTAATAAAATTCAAACAAACTTATTTTCACATTTGTGTGAGTCATACGTTACGTTGTAACTATTAGTCCAATATAGTTTCAACTTCCCTACTTTTCGGGAAAATTTAATATATTGGCCACATTATTTCTTCACTTGTGTGTGTTTAGTCTAGCGTAAACACAAGTGGATAACGCACACTTAGATTTTGTTCTTGTAGGGAACTATCGTTCTAGGTGTTATTATTCTAAGCCTAATGGTTAATCTGGCCCTGATTTTAATTGCTGTACACCACCTTATTCCAAAAGTATCGTTGAGAATAATCAAAAATAATATCGTCAGGCTATTCAGTAAAATTGAGTTACAATTTTTTTTATTTGTGCATTTTATTTAAACAGTTTTCGGAAAATAGGCTAAAATTTACTGGCCCCATTTCCCACGACAATATGTATGATGCATAAATAACAAAAAAAATAATTCTATCAACAGTTTGAAATTTGGGCAAATTAAAAATTATCTTATTATCTACGCTAATACTATTTTACTTACTTTTATCTTTAGGATAAATTGCATGCACCTAGGATCAATAAATTATATAGGACAAAAAACTTTAACCACCATATAATGATAAAAATTTAAAACGGAACAAAAGTTATTTTATCTAAAAAAAATTATTACCTACAATGATTTTGTCGATTTTGTTAAAGTTATTGTTATTGTTATATAAATTGCTACATACTAGATAGTTTTCCTTCCCTGTCGAACACGTGGTAAATCACCACTATAAAATTGCAATAACCAAACAATTGCATTGGCGCCGTCGGAGATCGAACCCCGGTAAAAGCCCTACGCGCTAAACTACCCTAAGCGAACACAGCTACTTAATATTGAAAGTTTAATAATATCTCTCTTTAAGCATTATTAATCCTAACTACATTTTTTTGGGTTTTTATGAAGCACTTTATTCCACGTCAGCGGTGGTCAGTATATAGGTATGTGTGGGCAATTAATGAATCCAAGTTATATTTACTCCACGGTCAAATATCTTAATATCAGGTAAAGGAGGTGCGAACTAATAGGTATACCTATGTACATCTGCAAAGAGACGAGACATTGAACACGTCTTACTTGAATTCCACAACCGAATCAAGGTTATATGAACTAAAAACCAGTCACATTAAAAGTTCTCGTTCGAACTAAATAGGAAGGTGGCTTAATTCAAACAACAAATTCAATAGTGTTTTATAGTTAAAGTTTTAGAATTATTTAACGCCATTCGATGGAGATTTTATTACCCTATTATATCAAGTTTTTTATCGTCGAATGAACTATTTTTGATGATTTTTATTTCCCTTTTACGGCATAAGTATTACACAACCACACAAACCATCGCTTATTTTTGGGAATTCTTAATCAGTAATGTCTTATTAGAAGTGAAAAAGGTGCTCAACACAATGAGAATGAATATAAAGTTGGATAAAAGCTTTTTCTTTTTCATCCTCATCTACTTATAAATAAGTTTATTAAAATAATAATTATATAAGTCAACTAATTAAAATAATAAATAGGTAAGTACTTGCCTGTTTCTGCTCTAAGTAGGATTCCAAACCCTCCCGGATTGCCCGAGAGACTCCTCTCTCGACCTCCCGGGTGCAATAATTTCTCTGCTCCATGCCTCCGCAGTAGTGCCATCATTGAGGATGGAATTAAGAAGTTTCTGAAGGACTTCAAGTACCGGTATTCTACCCGCTTTCAGAAGCTCCGCTATAATTCTATCCTCGCCTGGGGACTTGCCGTTTTTAAATTGCTGGAGAACCCTTCTAATTTCGCTCAGACTGACGTCCGGGATATAATCATAATAGTGTCGGATAAGACTTGCTTTTGGGTCGTAGTTCACACTTGCATCTGTCTCGAACGATGGCGTGTACAGCTGCCCGTAGAACCTCTCGATCTCATTTAAAATCTCAGGTGTCCCGGAAACGTGCAGTCACATTCGGTCTTCAGCTTCGATAGTTGGCTCTTTCTGGCAGGCAGATCTCTGGAGACCTTTGGAGGGCTGGTTCCGATCGATCGCTTCTCAATACGAGCTGTATTGAAGTTGCGTTGAAGTAGCGTACGTCCCGCCACGCCGCATGCATGGAGATCTATCTGTTCAGTTGCCTGTATGCTGTCAAATCTACTGAAGACTACAGCTTTATTTCCCGTCTTACAGCCATGAGATTAAGAGTGTGATCGGTGAGTTTTTGTGTTCTTCTGCCACGGGTCTTGCAAAACTTAGTTCCGACCGCATGGACAGTTTCCACGAGCTTGTAATTCAAATCTTCCATTGTATTGCAGTCTTCTAGGCACTAAAACGAGTTTGTAACTCAAGCTGAAAGTTTTCGGGGATTTGGACTACAGCACTAGAGGGACAGAAACAGAAACAGAAACTTTTTTATTCAATATAGATTATAAATAATACTTATTGAACGTCACTCTTTTGTTTGATTACCACTGGTTCGGAAAAAAACCCCTGCCCTGGGAAAATAAGTAATAATAGTAAGTAATTATTAGGTAGTTGTTGGGAGCACTAAGCTCGAAGTTGTTGACGAGTATGTTTATCTGCGACAAATAGTCCGACTAGGTAAGTCCAACTTCGACCGAGGTCAATCAACGGATTCAACTCGGTTGGGCACCGTTCGGAAAATTACGGCACATCTTCTCGTCAGGTATACCTCAAAATTTGAAAACGAGATTGTACAACCAGTGCGTGTTGCCAGTGATGACCTATGGAACTGAGACGTGGTCCTTCACTGCTGGCCGGATGAGGAAGCTCAAGGTCGCTCAGCGAGCTATGGAGAGGGCTATGCTCGGAGTTTCGCGTGATAAACTTAGAAATGAGGATATCCACAGTAAATCCAGATTGACCGACATATCTACTAATCATTCAGCTTACTAATCCCAACGGATTAGTAAGCTGAAGTGGCAGTGGGCCGGCCATATAGCTCGAAGAACCGACAACCGATTGGGAAGAAAGGTTCTCGAGTGGCGGCCTCGTACCAGCGGACGAAGTGTAGGGCATCCCCCCACTATATGGAGTTACGACCTGGTAAGAAATGCAGGAAGTCGACGGATGCAGGTGGCTCAGGACCGTTTTTTTTGGCATTCTTTAGGGAAGGCCTATGTTCAGCAGTGGACTTGTGAAGGGCTGTAATGATGATGATGATCATGATGAAGTAATGCCTTTGTTTTGAGTATATTATTCTAACCAAACCTAACCCACTATTTTACTACGTCGCGTCGTAAAATAGTGGGTTAGGTTAGCAAAATACCTTAAGGTATAAAGTTACAGCCAGATTTATGGAGTTCAATTAGTCTGTGGTGCTGCTCTAGACAGACTTCACATACCCTCGGAGTGCTTCTGAGACATGCAGGTTTCCTCAGGATGTTTTCATTCAGATTCAATCTGAATGACAGGGTGAGAAATAGTGTGATAAGAGAAAAGTGTGGTTTGCAAGATGCCGTTGTGACAAGGATTAAGAAAGGAATGCTTCGGTGGTTTGGTCATGTAGAAAGAATGAACGAGGAAAGAGTGACAAAGCAAATTTATGTTGCAGAAGTGAACGGCAGAGTCGGGAAGGGGCGCCCTAGACGAAGTTTTATCGACCAAATCGGCGATACATTAAAAATGGGCCAGATTAGGAGTACCTTTGGCCGACGAGCGTGTATGCGTAGATGTATGGATGTAAGGGAGGCGAGAGAGGTGTGTCAGGATCGCGCCAAATGGAAGTCCGTAGTCTCTGCCTACCCCTCTGGGTGACAGGCGTGAGTGTTTATGTATGTTTTATGTTTTCATTCACCCCCGAGCACGAGATAAAAGAGCACTCAGAATTGCAATTAACAAATTATTTGCTACCATCGGGGATCGAAATTCGAACCCGGGTTGCTCGCGTATTGTGAAATCATGACGAATCCTTAGCCTTTAAGAAAAGTACCACAGCTTATAAGTATCTTAAGGCATAAGTCCGTCCTTATTAAAACACATACTTTTTCTTAGTTTTTACTTTTTCCTTTTTTTTGTTTCTTGAGTGGGAGACTCGTACCTACCGGTAAGCCATGAGTAGGGTAACCCCCCAATGCATGGGATGACGACCGAGATATACAAGAGTCGACAGATGCAGGAGGCTCAGAATCAGGATCGTGTTTTGTGGCATACCCTGGGAAAGACCTATGTTCAACTGTTATGGTAATGCTTTTTTTATCTTTTTCAAATAGTTCTTTTTTAAGTCAAATTTAAACCTGTTTGCGGTATCTACAACAACTGGAAGTGGAGAACTCATCGATGAGCACATTTCATCATTAAAATTGATGATTGGTAGCAGAATTACCAGTTTAAAGATGTCGACCCTTTTTTTTTTTTTTTTTTTTGCGGATGGAAAATCATCAAATGACGCCTTTCGCTCTGGGTGGAGCGGAAGGGAGTGTCAGACTTTTACTGACTAAAAACCATCCGTGTTCCTTCAGTGCCCTTACGTTCCGGAGCCGCGGTATCTCTTTCGAACAGCCCGCAGCCCCGGCAGGCGTCGGCCCTTGCGGGCCCCTTCACGCTGCTGACAGCTCTTTGAGGCGCGCGTGGAACAAAACGCGCCGTCGACACGGCCTGTCGTCGTTAGACGGACGGACGGCGAGCTACCCATTGCTCGCCGTCCACAGGCCCGCGCCTACGGTGGCCGGGGGCCACGACGTAGCCCCCGACGCCCGGGGCGTCTCCCGCGGCGGCCGGGAAGGAAAGCTGTTGCTCTTTCCTTCTCCCGCTCCGCCACCTCCTTCGCTAGCATCACTGCTTCGCAGAAGGTGGTGACGGCATCCCATTCCGTCTCGCTCCGGACCATGGCTTCGACCAGGGCCGGACGCGAGAGGTCGCCGCCGCCTATCGCCGCTACGAGGACACGGCGGTGCTCCGCCCAAGCAGGGCACACCTCCACGGTGTGCTCCACCGTGTCCTCCGGTCGATCCTCGCAGTGGGAGCACCCGGGCGTTTCCTCCCGCCCGATTCGGTGCAGGAACCTCCCGAACACACCGTGTCCGGTGAGGACCTGCGTCAGGCGGAAGGTGAGGACGCCGTGGCGTCTCTCAAGCCACTCCTCAAAGAGGGGTCTTATCGCCGCTATAGTGGCGTGCCCAGCACGGGGTTGCGACAGTCGCTCTCTCCATGTCGCCATGAGATCACGCCGGAAGTCTGTCCGCTGCGCGACAACTTGCCGCGGCAGCGGGGTTTCCCCCCGGCATAGTGCCTCCGCGCGCCATTCGTGCAGGCGCGCGAGGACTATCGCCTCCAGATCCCATGGCGGCAATCCGGCAAGGAGGCTCGCCGCCTCGCGGGAGATCGTGCGGTAGCCGCGAACCATCTTTACGGCAACCACCCTTTGGGGCGCGTTTAGGTGGTGGACGGCAAGCCGCGCCAAACCACGCGCCCACACCGGGGCCCCGTAAAGGGCCATGGACCTCACGATCCCCGCGTAGAGCCTCCGGCAGGAGGCGTTTGGCCCCCCCAGGTTCGGCAGGAGCCGCCTGAAGGCAGCCCCGGTCCGTTCCAGTTTGGGAGCCAAACGTCGGAAGTGCTCAACGAAGTTCCATCGGCCGTCGAGGACGAGTCCTAGGTACTTCAACGTCGACTCGACGCCGATGGATACCCCTCCTACCATCACTGAGGATCCCGGTGGTGGCCTGTTCCGAGGACCATGGAAGTGCATGGCCTCGGACTTGTGCAGAGCCACCTCGAGACCCAGTTGCCGGATCCTCTCAACGACTATCGCAACCCCGCGTGTCATAGTTTCCGCCGCCGCCTCGTACGACCCCCCTTGTGCCAGTACCAGCGTGTCGTCAGCGTAGCAAACTACGCTGACGCCGGTAGGGAGGTCGGCGCGCAGCACCCAGTCGTAACCGATGTTCCACAGGGGCGGCCCCAGAACCGAACCCTGTGGGACACCGCACGACATCTCTCGCCGGTTCCACTCACCGTTGCGACCGGGGTAGATGACGGCCCTGTCCGTCAGATAGTCCCCGACTATACGACGGAGATAGGTCGGCACCCGGTGATACCGGAGTGCCTCCCTAATGCAGCTCCAGGGCATGGAGTTGAAGGCGTTGGCGATGTCGAGAGACACCGCCAAAACAACCCTCCCCCTGGCCACTGCATCCCCCGTCGTGAGGGCTCTCACGCGCATGATGGCGTCCACCGTAGAGCGCCTCTTGCGGAAACCAAACTGGTGTTCCGCAAGATCCGGCCCCGTCCCCGCAAGGTGCTCGGCGAGGCGGTTTGCAATGACTCTTTCAAAGAGCTTGCCCACCTCGTCGAGCAGCACCACGGGCCGGTATGCGGACGGAGAGTCCGCAGGGCGCCCCGGCTTCCAAATGAGGACCAGCTTCCCCGTCTTCCAACGAAGCGGGAATTGGCCTCTCTCCAAGCATGCGCTTAGGAGCCCCTCCAGTCGGGGCCCGAGAGCCTCCGAGGCCAGGACCCAGGCTTTGCCAGGCAAGCCATCGGGTCCTGGGGCGGTATTCCTGGCCTTGAGCCTACGTACCGCCACTCTCAGGTCTACCCCGGTCCCTTCCGGGATGTCGTCGTCGTCGTCCTGGTGGTCCGCTTCCGGCACCGCAGGTGGCGGAGCCATAGGCGGGGGCGGATGTTCCCCTCGCGCAGGGAACAGAGCGCTCACCACGTCCTCCACGAGCTGAGGCCGGAGACTCTGCGTCAGCGGGGGGGCCCAGGTGCGGAGTTTATCCCGCACCATCTTGTAAGGGCGCCCCCACGGATCTCTGTCGAGAGTCTCCAGCATCTCCTCACGGGCCCGATCCCGGGCCCGCAGGACAGCCTCCCGGAGGGCGGTCTTCGCCGCTCTGTATCCCTCGTACAGCTCCGCCTCAATGGCTGCCGCATTCGGTGGACGAATGCGGAGCCTGCGATGCCTGGCGTACAGGTGCCGCGCGGCGACACAAGCCTCGCGCAGACACGTCAGCTCACGCGACCACCAATACACCTGACGCCGGGCGCTTCCTGGCCGGACGCGGGGCATTGCCACGTCACATATCTCGGACATGGCCTCCTGGAACCACCCTGCCTCATCATTGACGTCGGCAGGCCTATCCGGTGATGACACCCAGGCCTGCACGATCGAGGCTTCCAGGAGGAGCTCCCGGTCCAGCTGCTTCAGCGCCCAACGCGGACCACTCGGGGCCTGTTGGACTGGCGCGCTCGAGGGCTGGGTGGAGACGTCAAACCGGATGTACCGGTGGTCGGAGTAGGTCTCCACCCCCTCCATGACTCGCCAGTCAATGGCACGCGGCGACAGAGCGGGGCTAGCGAACGAAATGTCCACCACCGACTCGCCCCGCATCCGCACACACGTGGGGACAGAACCCCGATTTAGGACGACCAGGCCTGTCTCCAGAGCCCAGTCTTCCACCATCCTACCCCGCACATCTGTACGACGAGAACCCCAAGCCAAGTTCTTGGCATTGAAGTCCCCGAGGACAAGTACGGGGAGGGGATAGCTTCCGACGACGACTGCTCTCAGCTCTGCAAGAGAGTTATGGAGCTCGGCGAGAGATCGGTTCGGGGAGAAGTACACCCCCACAACGACGAACTCCCCGAACCGTGCTGCTACGCACCCCTGACCCCTCCTGACACCTTCAAGGGTCGGGGTACCGGCGGCGGCCGAAGAAATGATGGCCACTGAGCCGTTAAGGTCCGCCACCCAGTCATCCCTAGGCCAGACAAAATACGGCTCAGCGACCACAGCGATGTTAATCGACCACTGCGCCATGCTTTGGAGCAACAGATCCTGAGCGCAGGCGCAGTGGTTGATATTCGCCTGGAGGAAGCTTAATGGGGCATAAGTCCGTCCTTATTAAAACACATACTTTTTCTTAGTTTTTACTTTTTCCTTTTTTTTGTTTCTTGAGTGGGAGACTCGTACCTACCGGTAAGCCATGAGTAGGGTAACCCCCCAATGCATGGGATGACGACCGAGATATACAAGAGTCGACAGATGCAGGAGGCTCAGAATCAGGATCGTGTTTTGTGGCATACCCTGGGAAAGACCTATGTTCAACTGTTATGGTAATGCTTTTTTTATCTTTTTCAAATAGTTCTTTTTTAAGTCAAATTTAAACCTGTTTGCGGTATCTACAACAACTGGAAGTGGAGAACTCATCGATGAGCACATTTCATCATTAAAATTGATGATTGGTAGCAGAATTACCAGTTTAAAGATGTCGACCCTGCGCTCAACAATTCACCGGTTTTACTAAGAGGGGAATTTTGTTATTCGTGTGCGAAAAAACTTAGATGCAACTTCGTCAGCCTTTCTGAATCCAAAGCTGATTGCTTCCAATGCTGATGAATTTCTAATAAAACTGCGGTCACCAACTTGTCTGCCAAACTTAGCAAAAACAACAAAAACAAATGTTGACATCTTGTATATTTGCCGATAACATCCGTTTGGTAAATACTTTGTTTTGTTATTAACTATGGATTTGACTTTTGCGGAAGTCAAATCCAAACCCAATTTTATTCTTGCTATTATTGACATTTTGTACATTTTCCGATAACATCCGGTTGGCAAATACTCTGCTTTGTTATTGACTATGGATTCGACTTTTGCGGAAGTCAAATCCAAACCCTATTTTATTATTCTTGCTATAAATACTGTAAGGCTAGACGGTGAAAGGGTCATTCGTAGATCAACAGTCGTAACGCATAGACGTGTTTGTGGAATCTATGTAAATTATACTAGATTAGTGAAGTGTTCATTACGATTGTGATAAGGTATTTTGGTGTCTAATAATAAGTGAATACTTGTGTTGTAAAGACTAACGCCACATGAAATATACAGTTGTTTAAACGCAAGCATTTTATTTTATATACCGCCATTCCTGTGCAAAAGTTCGTCGATATTAACATCTCAGAAGTGGGATACCGCTGAAAAGGAACTGAAGTAAGTAAAGAGTTTTAAAGAAATATATCTTTTTACCCTTACCTTATTAATTTATTATGTATGGCTATGAAATTTTTCGATATTAAGGAAACAATAATCTGAATTTTAAAATATGCAAATCATACAAGTTTGTTTTTTTTTTATAAGTAAAACGCTTTCAAAATAGGAAAGGGTTATAAAATATATCGTTGGCCCATATAAATAATCGATTTGTCTCTCTACATAATATATGGGGTAATAACAGTATCAAACTTTAGCTAAACATTTTTAAAATGTCCAAGAAAGGAACACAAAGCTCATTTTCATTATAAAATGCACATTAATTATTTTAAGAATAAGTAGTTAGCTTCACTAAAGTAAGTTATAATTTTTTTTTGTATTGAAACAATTATTTATTTTTATTTCATGAGTCCTCATGTCTAAACGGACCGGCAATCATTCCCGAGAGCTGAGATCTCGTTCGCGAGATGAGCTACGAGAGACGAGGTCATCAAGGTCCCGGCGTCGATCCGATCGTGACACGTTCAGCCGTGAGCGTTCTCGGTCTCAATGCAAGCGCAAGGAGAACAAATCCCGGCAC
Organism: Parnassius glacialis; assembly: GCA_033319125.1. Classification (NCBI taxonomy): domain Eukaryota; kingdom Metazoa; phylum Arthropoda; class Insecta; order Lepidoptera; family Papilionidae; genus Parnassius; species Parnassius glacialis. The sequence goes on along the minus strand of JAVANC010000026.1, from coordinate 17,264,320 downwards.
AATCGCCACCACCGGCGGCGAGGGACTTCAAACAGCAGTTCACCAGCGTCAATAGATGAACCAAGGTACAATGAAACAAAATTATTTGAAAAATTTATAGATGTCATGAAAGATTTTAAGAACGTAGGTGATCGTGATAAATTCCCTGTCTTTAATAACGTTATTCCCGAATTCGACCCGCTTTGTAAAGAACAATCAATAGACGCATGGATCCATAAGGTTGAAGAGTGTGCGAAAATTTATAATTGGGATGAAAGACAAATTATACACTACTCCTTGCCTAAATTAAGTGGAGTAGCAAAAACGTGGTATCAGGGCTTACCTACGTTACTTTTTTCCTGGTCTGAATGGAAGTTCAAACTAAAGGAGTCTTTTCCTTCACGTGATAACTACGCAGAATTATTAACTGAGATGCTCAATAAGAGAGTTCGTTTTGGGGATTCGCTAGAACTTTATTATTATTCAAAAATGAATTTACTCAATCGTTGTGAGATATTTGGGAAAAGGGCCGTCGACTGTTTAATTGCTGGCATTGACGATAGGGGTATTAGATTAGGGGCACAAGGTGCAGAATTTGGTGAACCTGAACAAGTTTTAAAATTTTTCAAATCTATTAAAGCTGATCAAAACAAAAACTCCAATGATAAATTTTTATTAAAGGATAGAGAACGCCGATCAAATACTACGATAATTAACAATACGCAACCTATTTCGAAACCTAACGCATCGCAAAGGCATAATTACAGTCAAATGACATGCTTTAATTGTAAAGAGATAGGACATCCATTCTTTCGTTGTAATAAACCTAAGATTAGGTGTAATAATTGTAATTTTTTGGGGCATATAACCTCTGAGTGCCCTAAAGAGATTCGAGGTACCAAGGAAGGAAATCTAAAATCGGTTCTTATGGTAGATAGCACGGCAAATACGAGTAGTAAATATAAGATTCCATTGAAAATTAATGGCCACCTTATGAATTGTCATGTCGATCTCGGCAGCGAGGGTACCTTGATCCACCTTAGTACAGCCCAAGACCTTGGACTAAACTGGCGGCAAGTTGAAGGCCCAGTGCTCAGGGGATTAGGAAATGTACCTTATAGACCATTAGGTAAAGCCCTGGTGACTGTAGAGGTTCAGGGTGTCAAGGAAAATAATGTGGAAGTCCTTATTATAGATGATGCCTTAATTAATTGTCCTGTTCTCCTTGGACATAGTTTCACAGAGAGACCTAATTTACAAATAACAAAAACAGATACAGACGTTATATTTAGAAGATTAGTCAATACGGATTTTCAAAAATACCCTTTATATTGTTCAACTTCTTTAATAATACAGATTTCTGAAACAAAATTAGTTCGTGTAGAAGGTAAAGACAAAAATTATAATGGCAAAGTTTATGTCAATGGGAGTATTAGGCGATTAAACAATGGTGAAGCATATTATTTATTCCCCGGAGAATATAATTTGTGTGGAGGTTCTGGGGGGGTTTTTGTACAAAATATTGGAGATAAGGAGGTTAATTTTAAGGATGGACAATTATTAACCCGGAGCATGGTAATAGGAGAATCACTTTTGTGTAATCGAGTAGGAGTAAGTAATGCACCTTTGTTAGACGATTCGTCATTACAATGTGGCACACAACTAACCCCTGAACAGGAAAAAGAATTAAAAACACTTTTAAGAAAATATCATGAATGTTTTTCGTTTGGTTTAAAAGATTTAGGATTCACTAACGAGACCGAAATGGTGATCCAACTAGAAGATACTACTCCTGTTGTGTATCGCCCATATAGACTACCACACCCAGAAAGACAGGTTGTACGCAAAATGGTTACAGAGATGTTGGAAAGCGGTATAATCAGAGAGTCAAATTCACCTTTTGCTAGTCCTATTGTGCTCGTTAACAAAAAGACTGGCGAAAAACGGTTTTGCGTAGACTATCGTGCGTTAAATAGGAAAACTAAACGGGAACATTACCCCTTGCCTAGAATCGAAGACCAGCTTGATTTATTGGCCGGAAGTTCCATCTATACGACTCTTGACTTAGCATCTGGATATTACCAGATACCGGTATCTGAACAGTCCAAAGATAAGACTGCCTTCGTTACTCCAGATGGTCAATACGAATTTAACAGAATGCCTTTTGGCCTTGTTAACGCTCCGTCTGTTTTCCAACGAACCATGAATAAAATCCTTCAAAAGGCGTCACTAAATTCCCGCGCGTTGGTCTACATGGACGATATTTTAATACCATCGAGTTCCTTCGACGAAGGTCTTTCTGTATTAGAACAAGTCTTAGAGGCAATTAATCGGAGTGGTCTAACATTGAAGCTCAGTAAATGTAACTTCTTTTTTGATAAAATCGAATACTTAGGATATGAAGTCAGTTCGGAGGGTGTAAAACCGGGTATCGCCAAAATACGCGCAATTTCTGAATTTCCTGTTCCACACAACGTGCACGATGTTAGGCGGTTTTTGGGGCTGGCAAGTTTCTTTCGCCGATTCATTAGGGATTTTGCCCTAATAGCAAGACCTTTGACGGGATTACTGAAAAAGGATGCACATTGGAAATGGAGTGACAGCGAAATTCAAGCTTTTGAGACACTTAAAACAAAACTCACAGAAAGGCCAATTTTATCTCTTTATAATCCGGATCTGGAAACTCAACTTCATACAGACGCATGTAAATTTGGAGTCGCTGGGATCCTATTGCAGCGAGATGACTCAGGATTGTTTAAACCAATAGCCTATTATAGCCGACAGACTTCGGTAGACGAACAAAAACTTCATTCTTATGAGCTAGAAACCTTGGCAGTAATAGCATCATTGAATAAATTTAGGGTTTATTTATTAGGGCGAAAATTTAAAATTGTAACGGACTGCAATGCTTTACGAAGCACCTTGACAAAAAGAGACCTAGTACCACGGATCGCCAGATGGTGGATCCAGTTTATGGAGTTCGATTGCGAAATAGAGTATCGTCCTGGGGAAAGGATGGCACATGTGGACGCATTAAGTAGGGGAGCGGTAGAAAGTACTGGGAATAATGAGCGGGCCTTAGACATTCTTAATGTTGGTACAGAAGATTGGTTAATTACAGTTCAGCAAAATGACGATGAAATTAAGCGTATTGCGTGTGTCCTTCAAAGTCCAGTGACAAAAGAAGTAACGGATATTTTTAAGAATTTTAAGTTGAAAAACGGACGAGTGTACAAAGTTATGACTGATAACACTTTGAAATGGGTGGTACCCAAAGGGGCTAGGTGGCAAATTCTTAAAAGCAACCATGACGACATTGGTCACTTTGGGTATGACAAAACACTTTCTCGTATCAAAGAATCGTATTGGTTTCCCAAAATGCGTCGGTTTATAAAAAAGTATGTTGCCGCTTGTATGAAATGTGCTCATTATAAAGTACCTGGTGGAGCGAAAGCAGGAGAACTCCATCCAATTCCAAAGGTTGATAAACCATTTCATACGATCCATGCAGACCATTTGGGCCCTTTTATAAGAACAAAACGAGGGAATACATACATTCTTGTAATCGTAGATGCATTTACAAAATATATAAACCTCACACCAGTTCGAAACACTAAATCTACCACTTCGATCAGAGTGTTTCGCGAGCATATCAGCTATTTTGGAACTCCGTTTAGGCTTATTACAGATCAAGGGACTAGTTTTACTAGCATTAAATTTAAATCTTATATCAAATCTTGTGGAATAAAACACGTGTATAATGCTGTGGCAACTCCACGTGCCAACGGCCAAGTTGAGCGCTATAACCGTTCTATTTTAGCAGCTCTCGCAACAATGAATCACGATAAACCAAACGGTATTTGGGACGAACATCTGCCCGACATTCAGCTTGGGCTCAACACAACCATACACGCAACTACAAAAAAGACTCCAACCGAACTTCTATTTGGGTATAAAGTAACTAATCCAAGTCAAGGCATATTAAATGAAGTTATTTTAGAAGTAGCACCCGATACCACGGCAAATAATTTAAATGAAATTAGAGCTGAAGCTAATGAACTTATTAAAAATAAACAAAATAAAGATAAAGAAAGATATGATAAACATAGAAATACCGGGGTTAGATTTAATAAAGGAGATTTAGTAAGAGTAATTAAAGCAGTTACAGGTGTAGAAGGCCAATCAAAAAAACTTGAGCCGAAATGTCAAGGGCCTTATAGGATAAAGAAAGTTCTACCAAATGATCGTTTTGTAATCGAGGACACTCCTCTATCAAGAAAGGGGAGGCGTTACGAGGCTGTTGTTGCCATTGATAAAATTTTTCCTTGGATCATGTTTAATCATAATGCGTCTACTGATTGTGATGATAATTCAAGTGATAACAATAGCGATAGTGATGATGAATAAAAAAAAAAGACTGACTATTGTATGAGATAATTTTTATGTTCTGAGTGAGGATCGAAATCCTTAGCCAAGGTCTTCGGCTGGAGTTGCAATGCCCACTCTTGTGTCTGCAATCGATGTTATAAATTGTCTGCTCAAGCGTGAGGGGTCGTTATCCCCTGACTAAGGTAATGTGTCGGCATGCACTCCCACTCGTTTGAATCTGTAAAAATATTGAATATAAGCTTTAGGTTTTGAGTGAGGGTCGTAATCCCTAGCCAAGGTCTTCGGCTGGAGTAGCAATACCCACTCTTGTGTCTGCAATCGATGTCATGGATTGTCTGCTCAAGCGTGAGGGGTCGTTATCCCCTGACTAAGGTAATGTGTCGGTATGCACTCCCACTCGTTTGAATATGTAAAAATATTGAATATAAGCTTTAGGTTTTGAGTGAGGGTCGTAATCCCTAGCCAAGGTCTTCGGCTGGAGTAGCAATACCCACTCTTGTGTCTGCAATCGATGTCATGGATTGTCTGCTCAAGCGTGAGGGGTCGTTATCCCCTGACTAAGGTAATGTGTCGGTATGCACTCCCACTCGTTATTAAGAGTACATTTATAAGTTGAAAGATGAAATGTAAACCAAAAAAAAAAGTTAATTGCATAATTGATTTAAATTATAATGAACCTATACTTATTATATGAAATGTATTTAGCTTTTAAGAGCCTTGGGAACTATTACTTCTGGTTTTGTGTTACAATAAATGATATTTTAAGACTTAATACAAAATGTAACTAGCGTATTAATTAAACTAATTATTAGAATCCAAATATGGTTGAATATTAATGTGATTTGATGATTCTTCAATACCGTATATTTCAGTTTGTTAAAAAGCAATGTGATATAATAATAATAGTAATTAGATCAACGTATAATAGTAAGTAATAAGCAGATTAACTGTGGTATTGCAAATTTATATAATTTTTTTTTGTTATGATTATGAACTAAGTGAATTACTTAATTGTTAATGTAGACATAAAATCGCAACGAGGGACTCGTTGATGAACGGATGGCCGAGTTGTTGACATCTTGTATATTTGCCGATAACATCCGTTTGGTAAATACTTTGTTTTGTTATTAACTATGGATTTGACTTTTGCGGAAGTCAAATCCAAACCCAATTTTATTCTTGCTATTATTGACATTTTGTACATTTTCCGATAACATCCGGTTGGCAAATACTCTGCTTTGTTATTGACTATGGATTCGACTTTTGCGGAAGTCAAATCCAAACCCTATTTTATTATTCTTGCTATAAATACTGTAAGGCTAGACGGTGAAAGGGTCATTCGTAGATCAACAGTCGTAACGCATAGACGTGTTTGTGGAATCTATGTAAATTATACTAGATTAGTGAAGTGTTCATTACGATTGTGATAAGGTATTTTGGTGTCTAATAATAAGTGAATACTTGTGTTGTAAAGACTAACGCCACATGAAATATACAGTTGTTTAAACGCAAGCATTTTATTTTATATACCGCCATTCCTGTGCAAAAGTTCGTCGATATTAACACAAAGGCATTGTTAGCAAAAAAGTAATATACATTTTGTAAACACTAGGAACAAACACAAGCTAGTGATATCAGTTTCTCGACTCCACAGAGTCAGTAATTCATTCTTGGGGCAATGTATACGCTATAACAACAAGGTCCCGGAAAGTGTACAGGCTCTCTCTATTACCAAGTTTAAATGTTTTGTTAAGCTGAAACTGTATAAAAAGGGTTATTATAATATAAATGAATACATGGTTGATAATAATCCCTGGGAATAAGGTGGTCGCTTCCAAGCAGTTTCAGAAATAAATTTTGTGAATAGTTTGTACAACCATTAATGTAAAATTTACTTTTAAAAAAAGTCCCGCTGGGTTTCTTGCTGGTTCTTCCCTGAACAGAGGGTTTTTTTTGAACCAGTGGTAAAGTAAAAAATTACTTTCAATAACAATTACACATGTGATCTATATTGAAAAAAAAAACTATAGCAAATATGTATAATTATGAGGGGAGGCCTGCGTTCATCAGTGGATTTTGATAGGCTGTAAACTGTAATGAATGATGAATATGTGTATGTCGTTACCGTTACAGCCTACGAAATGTCCACTGCTGCACACACAACTAATCATTTGTAGGTATTTGTAGTTTTTATTGCGTGAAAGCGCCGCCAAACGTTCGGCTATATTCACCGAATTCGCATTCGTAGGTTTATAGTTTTGTTGTTTTTGTTATTTGCCTCCAATATCGTGCACTTCACACAATTGCTCATAAATGACAATCGTTTATTTCATTTACGCGTTACTTCTTCAAGGACTGAACGGCAGAATATAGCAATATACTGGATACTGAACGGGTTGAGCTCGATCGTGTGGAGAGTACCTATATTTTAGCGAACTCATGATTCGCAACTTTATTAGTTTGGTCTATCTATACAGTTCAAAGGTTCGCATTGCGCTTGAAAACCGGTAGGTCAACGAATAGCGGACGAATTATGCCTTGCGACAAGCATTGGTAAATATAGTTCATTTAATAATTACAGGCAAAACAAAACGCCCTCTACATATGTGTTCGCCTCTATTCGCCAAATATAGGCGAACCTTTGGAGGGCTCTCTATGTATCTTATAGATATTCTATCTAACCTTATTTTATAAGTGACCTTATTAAGTGACGAAGCTTGCGAAGACACTTATTGATTTCACGATGTCTGTCCGTCTGTCCCACGATTATCTCGAGAAAGGTTTCGAATTTTCAAATTCTGTTTTCAGCAATCGATTACTGATCACCCAGGCATCTGAACCTCCTATTTTGAAACTGATTGCTCAACGGCAACCGTTAGAAACCGCTACAAAGTTGATTGCTTCGCTACTTTGCTATGCTGTTAGCTTGTTAGGTTTATTTTTGTTATTATTATAAAGTACCAATTAAACCAACTTGAAACGTAGTGATGATAATATACTTTTTGGTACTAATATACAATAAAAATAAATAAAAATATTTTGTTTCCTAGCAACCGAATCATAGAATGACATAGTAATTCTTACTTTTTCTTGTGGATTCTTAGTTTTACGATGCGAACACAAATGTTATCAATACGACAGCGCCTCGTTGGTCTTTTCCTCGCCAGAAAGTACACATCTAAACCTGGCAAGTAAACCAAGTTTGTTTTTGAGATTTTTATCTACATAATAATTTTAAAACTTTTTACCTAGGCACTAATGCTAGGTACTGTCGTAGTGAGAAAGGTAAGAAGTTATCTTATTTTCTCGTTACGCCAATATATTTTCAAGATGACTGCGTATCCAAAATAAGTCTCAAAGGCTGCTACAGATTTAGATAATACATAATATTTACACATACAAATTATGAGATTTTGAATTGTCAAAAAGTGGTCATGATAAGGAGTCACGCGTTGCGTTTAGATGGAGACTACCACAAACAGACAGACTTTTAAAATGGGAGATTGCAATATCCCGTTAGACCCGTACCAAGATTTAGGCTGTGTAAAATGTGATACATATAGTACAAAGATTTGGGCAGAAAAACAAATTGTTGGATTTTGGGATTGGATAATAGCTCAGGATCGAGTTTACTGTTCATAGTAGTTCGTTAGCCCACTAACGAGCTGCGGGTACATTCGAGATCCGAATCTGGGTCTATGTGCTTTTTATGGATTTATAATCGTCCCACCCATATAGATAATAATTTCTAATGTATTATTTATTAAAAAAACATCAATTAAATACTTTTATATCAGAACAACAAAGAAAGACGGAGCACACAATGTAGGCACATTTCAACACGCACACACGCACACTTCTCTCTTCTTTCTTTCTTTATCAGCCTGTAAAAATTCACTGCCGGAAGTACACATAATATGCACTTGCAATCATGTTGCTGGTTGCATGTAGATGCATATCTATGCATCTAAAATCATTTGCAACCAGCAAATGATTTTAGAGCATTTTTAGGGCTGCATCTTTTTTTCATGAAAGAAAGATGCAGCCGTTACATTCCAAGTGATGCAAAAACCAAGACCTAATTAAAAACATGCATTCACGTATATAACATATTATGTTGTATACGTGTGTGTATATATTGGTCTGAGACTAATTAAAAATGTAAATTATGTTTAAAGTCACAATCAATATAAATACCATACAACTTCTGGTTGTTTTATTAGTTCATACTTCTTAGTAGTTTTTCAACCACTTTTCTAAAAATGCCGCACAAATAAACATTTCTATTTTAGATCACAAAGGCATGGCCGTTATGAACAAGTCATTTAATAAATTGCCAACCCATTTTCAGCAGTGCGATGTGAACCACACATGAACGAACTGCCCGTCCCTTGCATTCCGTGGGAGCCCTGGTACACTAATAAGCAGAAAATGTACACTAGGCATCTTATGTTTGGTATATTCTGGTTAGTAAATGTACATATTATACATATATTTTTAGCTTCTGCTATTCTCGGTGAAGGTCACAGATCACTTTTCGAAATGACTTACTAGTTTTCATTGTTAAAAATGATTATTGTAAAATGTTTATCCTAAGGTGTGTGAAGTTTCGTGACATTTGAAAGCGAAATAACATTTTATTATTATAAACAAAAATTGATCATGAACTGTGATAATCCTAGTTTGAATACTAGATCCTAGTCATGAAATTATTGAATTGTACCAGATGGTTGTGTTGTTGATTCTTAATACGTTTAGAAAATTTTAGATTACTCAGACATATGGGAGTAGTTTTTTTTTTATAGCGGGTAAACGAGCATGCAACTCACCTGATAGTAAGTGTCGACCGCCTCCCATGAACACCTGCATGACCAGGTGAAAACTAAATTATAAAATTCCATTACATTCATACTTACTCGTAAATCCTTACTTATTTACGAGTTACAGGTCAAGTTAATAAATGCATGTTAAAATTCCGTATAATATACAAAAGAAAGTAACCATTAAAGTTTTAGTATTGCCAGTTCACCTTTCAAAAGTGGCAATAAAGCGAGTCATAAATCAAGCGCTGGACTTTACTCGAGCTGTCGGTGGAAATGAACAATAACGTTGCTAAACGTTTCTTTTGTGATCCAAATTATATATAGAAGAAAGATGTGTGCGTTAAACGTTAATGCTTGTTAAGAATTTGAGCATGGTATATCGGCTTTACTTGAAACAGCGCTCCGTCTATCTTGGCTTTCTGTTTGTCTCCTTTATTTATCTGAGGCAGAGCACCCAGAGCTGTATAGAATAATGTACGAAGCGTTCTTACCGTTTAAACTGGAACACAGCAGTGGCTGCGCTGCTGCTTTTACTAGAGACTCCTAGGCGGAAAAAGTGCTTTGCCACTTAGTAAAAAAAATTGTTTTATTAAATCCCCAAAGGTTTCCAATACGACATTATAATAAACTAATGCTTTCTACCAGGTGGCTGTTCTCCTTAGGTATGGCTTTGTACACGGATAGCATCTATCTAAACTGGGGACCGCCAAAGCAACCGGGTCCACCCAGCGATATGGTCGAGGAGTGCGAAGAACTCGACGACTAGTCATAGAAACAATGTTACTAATTAAAGAATAAATAAATATTTTCGAGTTCGGTTTTATTTGAAAACTGTGCCTTATTCCATTTTTTCACTACTGCTGGATATAGTGCTCTTCCTTTGTATTCCCTATTCAGTCTTGGCAGACGGATTCATGATTGCAGTTCAGACGTGTCGCATATTTGACGCTGCTGCCCATCGCAAGTCTCGGTATTTTCTGCCGACTTCCAAAAAGGAGACGGTACTCAATTCGACTGTATGTTTTTTTTATGTGTGTTACCTCATAACTTTGTACTGGGTGAACCGATTTCGATGATTCTTTTTTTATATGAAAGCTGATAGTTCTCGTGTGGTTGCATATGAATTTGATCAAGGTCAGACCAATGGTTATTGAGTTATTCTTATGGCTCCAGTACACGTTGGTCGAACGCGCTCGCCGAATGCTTTCGGCCAACGTGTACTCGGTCTTTTTGTGTGTATTTGGCGTTTGTGGCCAACACTCGCCGACAAGCCGTATAGTGTCGGTTTTACCTTTAAATAACTTATATTGAAGTCGGCTGTACAAAATTTTTAATTTTAAATTATACATATGGCGTAATGAGATTGGTTAAGCGGAACGTCCACCGCAAACTAAACTTAGTTTGGTTTGCGGTGGACGTTCGGCTTTATACCAACATCTATCAGAAACCATAATATGATTTTTCATAGTCGCTTATTACGATACCCACGGGACGAGAGGTGATGAATTATTTTATGCTGCGACCATATAGCGTACACCACCGTCAGGGGTGCCCTACAATTTAAATTTTTAAAATATAAATTGGTAATAAGTGAAAGCCTATAACTCCCAGTATGTGTATCTATTACCATTATCATAACAGCCTATCTAAAGTCCACTGCTGAATGTAGGCCTTCCCATAGATTGCCTCATATATCGTATATTTGCCATAATTTATTAATAGGAAAACGCTGCTGCCCATCTCCTGGTTCTTTTCCTTCCGTCGCCTCTATGACACCCAGGGGACGATAATATGAGGTAGTAGAGATTCTTACACCGCTATACCATAGACAGTATGTACGCAAAAATTATTTTGCGCTAAAACTGTTTCAAATTACCTGTAAAATAGCGTACACTTTGAGTACATTCAATCTGCTTGATTTGTAATTTGTCCTTAAATCTCGCGAGGTCGTGCAAAAAGCTCCTACTTGACACGACCACTGAAATGTCGAAAGTATAAGAGTACACTGTTTAAATTCAAAAGTACATTTTAATGTATTTTACTTTAGTACTAATTTTTTTTTTATGAATGTGAACTACAAAAAATTTTGGAAATCCTCCGTGATCGTGCCAAAACAGTCCTTCACGGCCCTTCCACGGAACAGTCCTTCACGGCCCTTCCACGGAAACACCTGCATCAATCTACTTCCTACATGTCTTTTCAGGTCATCACTTTATTAGGAGTCGCCAAACGCTTGCCAGTATGAGACAGCCTACTACTTTTTCCCTATGAACATGAATTTTATTGTTATGCTCTAGGCTGGGGCAAAAAATATAGATATATCGAAAGTTCAATACTTTTTAATAAAAATATCGATATATAACGACGATATCTTATATCTCGATATATCGATACTTATTTTAGAGTATCGCATTCGTATCAATTTCGATATATTTTAAAATGATGCATTAATGATAAAACATGTAACAATCAGAAGGAGGTACAAAAGTATTCATGTGTGGTTGGTTGTCGTTTTTATCGACCTTATCTTTACATCATGCAAATAATGATGATACATCGATATTATATCAATACTTTTTAAAAATATCGTTTCGATATATTTTTCCCCTTGCTTATCCTTATTATGCTCGATTCCAAGTCATATTCGGATCGAACTCTCGTTTAAAATAGAAATTCGGCTCAAGTTGATCGTGAATTATGAAAAGCGACCGCCCAGCACTGGAGAAAGATCTTTATATATAACGTTAAGATTTGTAATAAATTAGATTGCAACTGACCAGTGTTACTTCCTCAATCTGAGGATCACCTAGAGATTCTATCTCATTGTAGCTAAAAACACACTTAGCCATCCTACGTGAGTCTGAGTAGTTGGCAGGATCTCTACATCCGGTTCCCCCCGCTGTGGCTAAGACCCCTTTAGCCATTACAAGAGAGTAGTCGTGTGTGTGACACTGGAACCCGACTGGCGGATAAAATCATAATCCACCACCACTTTCTTCCTTCCTCTTATCCGTCTGTCGTTTCACGGCGACAGACATCCCGCTCATAAACTATATAAGGTACTAGTTGAATAAAGAATGTTCGACTTTTGACTTTTTAGTCACTGGCCAAAAAAACCTTAAATGGCTCGAACTGAAATCACAAAAATTTCTCCCCCCTCCAGAATAAAAACAACATTGTTACAATAAAATTATCTACTTCGGCGATAAGAAGCTAAGGATGAAGTAGTTTTGCACCTTTAAAGTATTTAGTTTAGTTTATAAATATGTCCTCAATTTAATTTTTGCCCCGGGGCAGGCACGAATTGGTTAGGGCCACGCTCCCACAGAATACCAGCGTAAAATAGCAGCTTAATACTGCTGTTTAGTGTGGTGAGTATGGAGAAGCGGATACCCTTTTTACTGAAAACGAGGCATTCCAGCTCAGTCCTCAGGGATGACTCTACATTTTGATTCTTAATTGAGGATAAATGTAGATTTCTATGGGCCGCAGCATCCACTTAGGTGGACTGTGTGCTCGTTGGTCATCCATAATCTATATATAAAAAAGCCTGTGATTATCGAGGAATTAGGCAGAGTCCAAAGAGCAGCGAAGTACTCAGACTAGGTTTAGTCAAAAAATATTCGTTCATCACCTACACCCACAAAATTTCGTCAATCATAAACCTAACATCCCACAAACACATCATTCTATATTGTTATAAGTCTCACATAAACATGGAACAAAGACTATCAGCTCATACAGGTTGGGCCACCTAGCGTTTGGAATTAGAACTACACGTTATTTTTTGAGATTGGGAGGTTGATGGCTCACCTCATCTGAATTTCCGATGTGACAGAAAGTTAGTTTTATGTTTAACATTTTTTATGAAATGGGTCGCTTTTCGCTTGAACAGTTGGAAAATATTAAAAACTTATTCCCAAAGTGGTGAGTCTTCTACTCAAACTGTAAGATATTTACGAAAAAAAATTGACAAAAAGAATGTGCCAAAAACACATTTTGTGGATTAATTTGTGAAGCTTACTTACTTACTTATCTTCACGCACAATCCCTGACGGGGTAGCCAGAGAGAACAGATCGCCAAGTGTCACGATCCTTACATACCTCTTTCGCTTCTTTCAGATTCATTATCTTCTTCATACATGCACGTCTAGGTATCCGAGTACTCTTGACCCTCCCCTCTTCGAGCAATTTGCTCACATGGTCTTCGAAAGTTAGTCTCGGTCTACCTCGACACCTTTTAATATTAACTTTCGCTTTTTTTTATTTGTGAAGCGAGTTCGTTAAACTGTATCGTTGTTGGATAAAACAACCCGTGTACGTACTCGTCCAGTGCGCTCAACCGAAAACATCGCTGCTGTTGCTCAGAGTGTGCGTGAACAACCATCAACATCAACAGTCGTTCGTAAGACTTGAACATTTCACGTACTACTTTGAGAAGAATTTGGCATAAAGATATCGGTATGAATACGTACAAAGTTCAATTAGTGCAAGAGCTGAAGCCGCATGACCATCCGACGCGTTTTCGGTTTGCTCAATTGGCCGAAGACCGCTTTACCGAAAAATAATCTTTTCAAATGAAGCTCATTTCCATCTCGGAGGATACGTCAATAAGCAAAATTGTCGTATCTGGGGCTCAGAAGATCCACACGTCATCGTGGAGAACCAATGCGTCCACATCGAGTGACTGTCTGGTACGGATTTTGGTCTGGCGACATTATTGGGCCATTTTTCTTCTAAAATGAGCAAGGAAACGCCGTTACAGTGAATGGCGATCGCTGCCGCGCCATGCTAAGCGATTTTTTGTTTACCAAAATTGAAGAGGATGACATAGACGACATTTGGTTTCAACAGGACGGCGCAACGTGCCACACAGCTAACGTTACAATCGATCTTTTGTGCACTGTTTTCGAAAATCGCATAATCAGACGAAATGCTGATGTCAATTGGGATTTTTTTGTGGGGACTCGTTAAGGACAAGTGTTACGCTAACTACCCAGAGGCGATTGACGACTTGAAACATGAAATCGAAGTTGCAATTGACGAAATCGGAGGCCCGTACAACCGAAAATGTACTGAAAAATTGGACTGATCGAATGGGGTATTGTAAGGCTATCCGTGGCAGTCATTTGAATGATGTTGTCTTCCATTCCTAAATAGTTTGGTTTTTTTCCTAAATATTCTAAAAAAATTGTTTTTCCTAATACTCCTAAATAATCTATAAGTGAAATATTTCTCTTGTCTTAACGTTTATTATATCTTGTTTTGAAATTTATTTTTTATACGTAAAAGTTTTTTTCCGTATTTTATACCTCGGAATTCTATTTTTTTTTGGTTTAAAAAAAGCTTTACTGTCAACTATTAATGGAAACGATGTGTTCCGATGTTGGTATAAGATACTATAGCCATCGGCACAGTATAAATATGAACAGTATGGAAACTAAGCCTTGTTGAGGATATAATTACCTACGCTCCATTGAAGCAATAGGGTTGTAACTTTTAATGTTTTGATATTGCTTTTTTTATATTTTTGTTCTGTAGTGTTCAATCAATCGTATTTAAATAAATAGCTTACAAATACAATTTAAATAGGTAATCTCGGCAAGAAACGATACTTTAAACACGGAAAACAATTTAATATTAACACACAACAACTTGTAGAACTTTAACTTTGTCATTACGGCGTAACCTTTTACAAGTTTCGGCGGGAACGTACGCGAGCCAAAGTTGGACGAAAACGTACCTTTATTCTTCACTAATTGTTCTACTACAGACTACAGATAAAGATTTTCTCTCGTTTATTGTATTAATGTCTTGCTTAAATAATAAGAAAAAAAGAAAAAGAATTTGATGCAAAGAATGGTACAAATTAAGATATCGTTTCACGCACGAACATCTACAAAGAGTGCTAGAAACTAGCGTACCAGATGGTTATAAGAACTTTCTGAGGATGGACAATAATTCTTATAAAAATTTATTGAATTAAGTTCGACCTAATTCAAAAATAGGATACCTACTAACATGAGGCAAGCAATTCCAGTAAATCAAAGATTGTCTTTCACATTGAGGTATTTAGCATTTTGGAAACCACACAGAACGTATCGCTTCGAAATTCAGCACAAGACTGATGAGGTTTGATCAAACACATCGCGAAGACGATCAAACGGTGCTTCAAACAAAACCAAAATATAAATTTCCATCAAACGAGCTTCAAACACGTAACGTTTGATCAAACCTTTCAAACCAACGACGTAAACGATCAAATTGGTTTAACTCAAACCAAAATCTACGTGTTTGAATCAAACCGTTTGACCGTCTCGGGGGCCCTTTAGAAGTCTCGTCGCTGCGCATGTTTGTGTGAGTGTGCCGTTTCGGGCGTTTGTAGGAAGTTTCCGTACTGTTCCTACTATATATTTACTGTGCCATCGGTCTGCTTACGCTGACGTAAAACGTTTATTTTATTAACTTTGCTAATCAATTATTACAAACGATATACTCGTCTATAATAAACCCTGGCTTACTATTTAGTTTATAATAAACTTAGCTTATTTGACACTGGCAAAAGTACTTATCGTATGAGTCCTAATATAAAAAAAAAATTTAAATATATCATTTTTAAAGGTTTTAACAGTATATTTATTACATAGGAGCTATCAACCACCATTAAAAAGGATTCCTTCCCCGGTTCAAATTTAAATGACGACGAACTTTGTACCAAAGTAAACAAAACAAGTTTGTGTAGTGATGTTGTATTTATGGAACATATTAGCGAAATTTACAAATACGGAGACGGTTCAATCTGTAGTAAATTTCATGAATAATATCACATTGAATGATGTTCAACTTTGTCATTAATATCTCTTTAAAACAATGGTTACGAATAGAAAGAAAATCGTGTAAACGAAAGGCATTGGTCAACAATAATCTCTTACATACTAAAAGGACTTCACTCCTGAGACTGCTCATTATCACTAAGCTACTAAACTTACGAAGAAATTTAATACTAAAACATTCGGTAGCTGGCGTAACCACAAACGACTGACCAGAAGAAATATTTTCAAATCCATACAAACTATACAAGCACAAATTTTAGATAAATGTCGTAATAATTAAAGGAAGACACTGACTTCACTGACACCTACTGAACTTTTTATTTATAATTATCGACGCAGACCTATTTTTAGGTTTTAAAACAGACATCGAAGCTTTTTTTTTTCTATTTTATTACAATTTTAGTAATAAAATAAAGTTTACTTATCTTTGAAACATTCATGATCCATGTAATACTCTCATATAATTAAAATAATAGTTCTAAGCAGCATTAAGTGAGCAATTCTTGTTAAATATTATAAATACATTTAAAT
Source organism: Parnassius glacialis (assembly GCA_033319125.1). Taxonomy (NCBI): domain Eukaryota; kingdom Metazoa; phylum Arthropoda; class Insecta; order Lepidoptera; family Papilionidae; genus Parnassius; species Parnassius glacialis. The sequence goes on along the minus strand of JAVANC010000026.1, from coordinate 17,247,765 downwards.
GTAAAAGGTTTCTGGATAAGATTTTATATTATGATAATGTTTTATTTTCAAGTTCATATAGGTAAGGTTTCCATACCCTAATTTTTTCTTTGATAACGCCGAACAAAGTTCGGTCGCCCAGGTACTAGTAGTTTTAAACAGCATAATCTATGGTATACATCTTGTTGGACATAGTTACACAAAAAGAATTCAACGAACACTCAGATCAAAATGAGTTTATATACCAAAATATTCATTATTTCATATAGTAAAAACAATTCTTATAAAAACAAAATTACAAACAAATTGAATGAAGCACGCCATTAATATCACACTTCCACATGACTATTAGGTTTTGGTGTTGAATCCTTTTTTTGTAACTCCGTTCGTCTGTCATAATTTGTACAGGTTTGAAAATGTATGTAGACAGATGTACTTTAAGCTAGAATATCCTAAAAAGAAAAATAAAATTAATGCATTATATGCAAGTTATCTGCTTTCAGGTTTCGGTTTGGGTGGTTTGAATCCCATAATTTTTTTCTTTTTCTTTTCTTTGCTGCCCGATTGGAAGTTCTTCCAACTATCCACACGGTTTTGTCGAGATTCCTGAAACAAATGCCATTTGTTATTTACTGCATCTTCATGGTAGATGATGACATGGTGGTGGTGCAAGATGGCTACGTGGTATATATAGGTGTTTTGTTCATAAAATTGAAATGACAAATGAACTTACAGTTGTAAGTGACTCCTGCAGTCCACGGTCACCTGCAGACAATTTTCAAGCAAAGAATACTAAACTTGCATTGCCACCCCTGAAGACTCAGATGGAATGCCTCACATCCTGTAACTATTGGCTCCCTATAATCTTCAGACCGGAGCACAACAATGCACGCACTGCTGCTTGGTACCAGATATAGTAAGAAGGTGGCACCTACCTAGACAGGAGTCCTACCTCCTAGGTAAAGGTATTTTTTTATATATATATTTTTTTAGATTGGTCCGGGCACATCTCTCAAAAAGAATGTCATCAGCATAATACCAATACTACTACCTTTATCCAGACATATATGTATGTATATATGTATGAAGTCGATGGATGCAGGTGGCTCAGGACCGTGCTTTGTGGCATTCCTTGGGGGAGGCCTATGTTTAGCAGTAGACTTGTGAAAGGCTGTAATGATGATGATGATATGTATGTGTATATATGTATTAAGGATAATTGTTATATATGGATTATTATGTATTTCTTTGTATTCATATGCATTTGTGTAATTTATAAGCCTTATTTTAATAAGTGTTATATCTATATAAATTTATTATGTTGAGTTACTAAAGCCACCTGCCACTAATATCTCACCACGCCATTGGTTGACTTACAGAGAATGCTAACTGGCATTAAGTCCGCCATTTGTAACCTTTTTATTGGTTAGACCAATAAAGTTTTTAAATAAAAAAGAAAAAAGTACAAACGAGCACAATGTCCACCTGATAGTAAGTGGATGATAAATATAGTAGTCCATAGATATCTATATTTATCATGTCCATAGTCATCTTTATTTATCGTCGATTAAGAGTCAAAATGCAGATGCGTTGTCACTCCTAAGAACTAATATGGAATATCTCATTTTCAGTAAAAAGGGTCTCTGGTTCTCTACACTCACCATACAAAACACAGCAGCATTAAGCTGCTATTTGAAGCTGGTATTCTGTGAGAGCGTTATCCTTCCCCGGTCGAGCCAAAGCAAAAAAAAGGTTTCTAGAAAGGGTAGCAGTAGAGTATTTGATGTATTTTAGTAGCAAGAAAGGCGAAGGATAACATAGGATTAACAGTGGTAGAGCCACGCGGCAGCTTTTGCTGTCGCACGGATGGGCCGGCTCGAACCGGGGTGGTACCACGACCTCACAGAAAACCAGCGTGAAGTAGAGGTTTACCTCTGCGTTTCGCTTAGTGAGTGCAGGTGGCCGGTGGCCCTTTTTACTGGAAATGAGGCATTCCATCTTAGTCCTCACGGGTGAAATCGCATCTACATTTTGAATTGTAATAGAGGATTGATGTAGATGTCTATGGGCTGCAGCAACCACTTACCATCAGGTGGACTGTGTGCTCGTTTGTCACCCTTATCCTATAAAAAAAAGGTCAGCTATGGCCTATTAGAGATCGAAATGATGAAAAAAGTTATTTGTAGATTTGTAACTTGAGCCCGCATATTATTAGTATATTGTAAAGTTAATATCCACTGCCTATTATAGTCCACTGCTGAACATAGGTCTCCCTCATAGATTGCCTCACAGGGGGGATATTTGCCATAGGTGCCACGCTCGGCAAGCTGGTTGACAAAAGCAGTTTTCACCTAATTTGTTTCCCTCTGACGCCTCTTACGATACTCACAGGATAATATGGGATAATGAATATTCTTATACCGCTTCTACACGGTTAGTTAATATCAATGAATTTTGATTACTAATATTTCACGCCTCCGTAGTCCAGTGGCTTAACAGTAAGCTGTCGCAGTGTAAGCCGCCAGTTTACAGTTTCCATGTTAGAGCCACGCTGCAGCTATGTCATGGTTGTAGCACGAATGGGTCGGCTCGACGGGGGTAGGACCACGCTCTCACAGAATACCAACGTAAAATAGCAGCTCAATGCTGTTGTGTTTTGTATGGTGAGTGTAGAGAACCTTTTTTGCTATATATGAGGCATTCCATCTTAGTCCTCAGGTTTGACAACGCATCTGCATTTTGATTCTTAATTGAGAATAGACGTAGATGTCTACACGCCACAGCATCCACTTACTACCAGGAGGGCTGTGTGCTCATTTGTCACCCTAATTCTATAAAAAAATCTCCTACTGTTGCAAAACGAGGATCCTCTGTCTAGACAAGAAATGGAGAAAGGAACTGCAAATAGGCCAAAGCCAATACAATATTCTTTATCGAAAATGAGACGGAACAGAACCATATATGTAATTATAACATGTTCTACAGATAAAGGTGGGATTCTCAATGTGGGATTGCGGGAGTAGGTAGCATTATTTTTTTTAATCTGAATACCTCGAAGTTTTTCGCCCACTCTTTCTCTAAAGACATTTGCTCTTCCTGTTCAATTTCAGCTTCACGCTTTCGTTTTCTTTCCTCCATATCTCTCGTTTCCAAGTGTTGCCTCTTGCGTTCCATATCCGCAAACAACTGAAAAGAACAAATGTGACGTACATAATCATGATTTGCTGTTAATAAACTACTCTATTGCGACTTTTGTTTATAAAAGTAAAAGTAACAAACCAGCATACAGTCCACCTGATGGGTACTAGGTAGTGGATACTGAGGTCCCTGGCATCTACATATATCCTATATTAAGAATCGAAATGAAAATGCATTGTCACCAATGAGAACTTAGTTGGAATGCCTTGATACTGTTAAAGTTTATAATATATATTTTTTTCTTACTTCTTCTTTTAATCTAGCACTATTATATTAAGATCTTTGATAAGAGCTCGCTCGCTGTAAATTTCATAGTACGCGAGCAACCAAGGTTTGATCCCCGTCGGTACCAATTAAATGGGTCACACCAATATATTCTAAATTGAAATTAAAATCTATATATCTTTAAAGCTATGTTTATGAAAATAACAATCGTTTTTGTTTTATCCAAATTGGTGCAGAAATACGAAAGTTATAACGTTTTAAAATTTCGCAATTTTTTAAAATTTTTACACGTTCATTCTCTGTGACGTGACGTCACAATCCGACAGAGCGAATGCGCAGTAGGTACTTGCTAAGTTCAGTACTAACCGCGCGCTCGGAAGTATACGGTCGTTTACCTACATATTATATCGAATGGCAGAGTTAATGTCTGGTTGACTGTATTAGATGACTTATAATAAACCCAACGACTATATAATAATTTTGAACTAATAATTTATGAATAATCTAATCTAACATGAATAATCTAATCTAATATGAATAATCTAATCCAATGTAATCAATATTATTTAAGATGAATAATTTAATCTAATAATCTAATCTATTATTATGAATAATGTAATCAACGAACTATTAATAATATTTATATATTATTAATAGTTCGTTGACATTTATATATTATTTATATTTGTAATTTTACGTGGTATAGTAGAGCCATGCTGCAGCTATATTAATAGTATAGTTGTAGCACGAATGGGTCGGCTCGACCGAGGAAGGACCATGCTCTCACAGAATACCAGCGTAAAATAGCAGCATAATGCTGCTGTGTTTCGTATGGTGAGTGTAGAGAACCGGAGACCCATTTTACTGGAAAAGGGGCATTCTATCTTAGTCCTCAAAGCTGACAACGCATCTGGATTTTAATTCGCAAAAGAAGATAGATGTAGATGTCTATGGGCCACAGCAACCACTTACCATCAGGTGGACTGTGTGCTCGTTTGTCACCCTTATTCTATGAAAAATAAAAAAATAAAACATTTGTATGCCCATGAGGCTGATCACATACTGAACTTTATTTGTGTTTAAATAAGACCTTTTTGTAAACTGTGAATCACAAATGAACTATTTGATTTGATTTATAAACTAAAGTATTGAACTTTTATATGATTATATTTATATGTATAGTCCCGGTGTGTAGTGCTGTATAAAAAAGAAAACGGAAGCGGGTTTTGAAAAAAGACAGTCAGCTAATCTGCCAAAAGTGGATATTTTTATGGTTGCGCAGTATTTTTCAGAAAATTATGATTTTTTATCATCAGACATGCATGGAATAAAGCTCTAAAGGTAAGTTAGTAATAAAAGAATACGTAAAGTATACAGCTTTACCATTGATTAGTAATTAGGCAGTAATACATAGGTAGGTATTAACTGACCGAACCATGATGTTGCACATGATTTACAACGACATAAAATGAAAAAACTTACTTAAAATTACTAACGCAGTGAGTATTAATCAACTCGTACTGTTATTTAGTACCTAGTGAAACGTGAAGAAATTTTGTTAGTTACGTAGTTCGTCAGTGGTTGCAAACATATGGTTCTTTTTTACTTTGACTTACTTTTGAATAAACTGATTGCGGTATTACGTTCATGGGCATGAGGCTGATCACATACTGAACTTTATTTGTGTTTAAATAAGACCTTTTTGTAAACTGTGAATCACAAATGAACTATTTGATTTGATTTATAAACTAAAGTATTGAACTTTTATATGATTATATTTATATGTATAGTCCCGGTGTGTAGTGCTATATAAAAAAGAAAACGGAAGCGGGTTTTGAAAAAAGACAGTCAGCTAATCTGCCAAAAGTGGATATTTTTATGGTTGCGCAGTATTTTTCAGAAAATTATGATTTTTTATTATCAGACATGCATGGAATAAAGCTCTAAAGGTAAGTTACTAATAAAAGAATACGAAAAGTATACAGCTTTATCATTGATTAGTAATTAGGCAGTAATACATAGGTAAGTATTAACTGACCGAACCATGATGTTACACATGATTTACAACGACATAAAATGAAAAAACTTACTTAAAATTACTAACGCAGTGCGTATTAATCAACTCGTACTGTTATTTAGTACCTAGTGAAACGTGAAGAAATTTTGTTAGTTACGTAGTTCGTCAGTGGTTGCAAACATATGGTCCTTTTTTACTTTGACTTACTTTTGAATAAACTGATTGCGGTATTACGTTGGTAGTTAGTACCTATAATGTTTTGAAAATGCAATGGTCGCAAACATTCAATGCGTGTAATACTAAACTGATCTTGATGAAATTTTGCATTAAGGCATAACTTGATCTACAGGATTTTATCTTCTCATATCGGACTTTTATTCCCAAGGAGCGTGATATAATAGAAATAAAAAATAAAATAAAATAAAGGGAACTAATAAATAAATAACATGACAAGAAATATATGGAGTAATAAATATGGAGAGAATAAGAAAAATATAACAATAAAGACTACTGGTGGCTTCGACGTGTCGGTTTGTGACGTCACATCGCGATGCGGAGCAAAGCGGTCGCCCTTACCGTAAAACACCACTTTACTCATCAATATTTCAGTCATTTTTAAAGGTAGAAAAAAAATAAGAATACCGTTGTATTCGTAATTCTTTATACAATCTTTTGATATCCTTAACAAAATTGGGTGGGCCAGACCCATTGTTAGTTGCATTTATAAGTGCAGATTTATCACGTGCTTAATGATAACGAAAAGCACCATTAGGAAACCTGCATGTGTAAGGAATAAAATATTTCGAAGGCATGTAAATTTCGCCAACACTGAAGCATCGCGGCGCGGCGGACTGTTTGCTTCATAACCCTCCTAAAAATGAGAAATGGCCTATGCCTAGTAAGGGACGTATATATGCTATAGCTTCATTATATACCAATCATTAATAATTAGAATGTAGTTATTAATGATTGGTATTATTAATAATTATATTAACATAATTTAATAGGCACAATAATATAAATATAATAAAACAGCAGGCTAAGTAAGATACTGCATATATACGTCCCACTGCTGGGCCCAAGCTTCCTTTCATTTCTGAGAGTTTCAGAGCACGAAAATGTCTGTTGCACTGCCCCAATGCGTGATGGGGAACTTCACATGTCTTCGAAATATTGTTTTTTCTTATTTCTCAGACGTACAGGTATCCTCACGATGTTTTCCTTCACTGCCGAGCACGTGGTAAATCCACTTAAAATTTCAATTAACAATTTTATTGGAGCCGGCGGGGAATCAACCCAGATTGCTCGCGTACTGGGAAATTTATGTGTGTGAATAACAATTATTAATGCGAATAGAAAAAGTCATGTGTTGAGATAATATATCATCCAATTTGGCAGCAGGAGCTAAAAATTACCAATTATAATCCCTCTCTACCGTGTGTAAATGCTTATATCTCATTACTATTAAAGTCAGATGTGACCAATAGCTGATGAAGTCAGTAAGGGTAAAAAGACTATTATATAAAATATAGAAGTTTCTAAAGGTAACTCTATGCAAATTCTATCATAACTCTGCTAACTGTGGCTATTATGGTCAATTTTCACATTTATGATTTGGTGAGGTTCATATACTAACATTTTATTTGTTGGCTAGGCTCATAATAATTCTGCTACTGTCATGTTGGTCGTGGATTTTTCTTCTCGAATATCAAATCTAAAAAAGTTAACAATGTGGACTACAATAAATAGTATGGCTACAAATAAAATATCAAAGAGGTGCGCTCTCCCTAAGCCTATTATCGACTCTAAAATTATAACTAACGGATTCAAGGTTTGTAACGCGTTAAATGATTTATTTTCATCCATAGGTTCTTCTCTAGCAGATAAATTAATGCAAAAACAAAACACGATAACTGATATTTCCCAAGGTAATACAAATAAATTTAATAACTTTAGACCGTTTACATTTATACACCACGAAATTACAACACTTATTATTGATAATATAAATAGCAATACTAGCTCGGGAATACATACCAATTCAATAAAAGCAATGAAATGTATTAAACACTTAATAAATGGCAACCTAAAATCTTGCATTAACACGTGTCTGGAAAATGGCCACTTTCCAGAAAGTAGATAGTAAAAGTAACACCAATTTATGATAAGACTGATCCTAGCAATTACCGTCCAATATCGGTTTTACCAGTAATCTCTAAATTGATATATGAATATTTAAACAAAATAAAGTTTCTTATAGATCAACAGTACGGTTTTCGACCTAAGTCTAACACATTGACTGCTACCATTGATTTAATAACTAAAATTAGGATAAGTATTGGTAAAAAACAAATAGCTTTAGGCATATTTAGCGACCTTAAAAAGCCTTTGATATGGTAAGCCACAAATTACTACTTAACAAACTTCAAAATGTAGGGATTGATAGAAAAGCACTCAAAATTCTCGAACCATATTTACATGATAGGTATCAAGTTGTTAAAATTGGGGCATTTGAAAGTCAACCTAAAAAAAATGGCTGTGGTGTGCCGCAGGGGTCTATACTAAGACCATTGTTATTCCTTATACAAGATGTCCCAGAACGTAACGATCAAACGAAAGGGGGTTGTAGACGATGGAAGGAATGATCAAAAAAAAATTAAGTACTATACCCAAGTTGCGTGATTTATACATTTTCCAGAAGATCACCCTTTGCGACATTATTTTTGATGCTGCAGCTGCAAATGAGGACCGATTTAAATTTTTTTTCTGTTTTGTATAGCCTAATGATATGCCTACTATACCTACTATTTTATTTTTCAGTACCTATTACGGTTTAGTAGAAATAAATACATAAAAATTCGTAAAAGTGTAAAAATGTAACATTAAAGTTTTATCGAGAAAGTTGGACCCTTCACCCTGTAAAAAAATGTACTCACATGGACCTGGAGCTGTATTCAAAAGTTAGCGCAATTCATGTAGATTTCAAAATCGTATAAGTAATACTTAGTAATAGTACTTCTATTTCAATTTTTTGTGCTATAATTTTTTTTATCGCAAAGGTACATTTTGTGTAAATTACTCAATTAGATATATTTTTTAAATGATTCGTCCGTTCGATTAATGTAAAGAAAAATAATTCGTTTTCACGCTGATTTGGCCGATGTTGGACCTAATATCCATAGAAAAGTAAAAAGTAGTTTATTTTTTATCCAATTTTGGTATTAACTGATTCGTTGCGGCACCGATTTTCGACAACTTTTAGCTATGGCGGCGAACAAATATTTCGTGACACGTCTGGCGTGTCGAGCGCCATGTGTAAAAGTAATGTTCTTTTTTATGCTTTTTTCACTTGTTTAGACCTAATTAAGTTTAATCGACATCAAACATCAGTTACAAACGGAAGGATACTTGTTTTTAGTGGGTAACTACGTGTTTTCTTTGAAATTGAGAGTAAGTGCCTTTTTTATACAGAGATTACAAACCTTTTGTATTATTTTTTGTTGTATAAAAAATAACATTTATGTAAGTAGGTACAGCTAAATCACCCTGGAAAACCTTGGTTTTTATTAAATTAAATTTTCACCCAATTATAACATTTGTAAATATCAAACAATCAAGAACTTTAATTTGGAAAAAATAAGGTTTATGATTCATTAATATTTACAAATGTTAAATATTATTTAATGTTATACAAATGTAAAAGTAAAGTCGATTTGAAAACGTCTAATTAGTAAGAATAGCAAAACAAGTGTTTTAAAAAGGAAGAAAACGCGCTATACGGCGGCGGATTGACAAAAGACTATTTACTAGCGAACTTTTTTTATGCGTGAACGGTTTCGAACTGTTTCAAGCAAAAATAAACCTTATACCATATCACAAGAGCACATGGTACTTCGTAGGTTTATTCGGTATATGATAGTAATAAGACGGCAGTTCAACCATTTTAAGCAAAATTAAACAATAAGACAAACGCATTGCTTTTTTTTAACAGGATACTTGTTTTCCAGAAATTTATTTACAACTTTATATTTGTGAGCGATCGCAATGAGCGTTATTATTTGTTATTTATTTATTAGACTATTTTTCCACAACATGATTTAAAACCCACAAAGTAAAAAGAGTACCATGTACAAGTTAAAAAAAGGTTGTCAACCCCTAAAAAGTTCCAGTTTTCAAAATATCCAGAAACTAAGCCGTAGGCATGAACTACTTGCAAAATAATGAATATTTTGTTCTGGATAAATTTTCCAAAACCGCAATTTGAGCGAATTATAACGATTTTTAAAAAGACACGACTCGCGTGTCATACGCCACACACAAAAATAATCGACGGCACGCCTGGCGTGCCATTCGCACTGAACCGGTTAAACAAAACACATTCAAAATTACGATACAATACGAGTCTATGCGTCATCTTTAATTTTAAGTTCTCAGCTTTAGTTGCTACGACGCATATAATTAATTCTTGCACTTGCACGTAAGTGCAATCGAGACAGAAGATAGGGAAGTAACTAGAACTAAAGGTGTATTTAAAACCAATCCCTAATATTGCAGAGCTTCGACAAAAAATAATTGAATTTTCTCAACAAGTAAATATCAGACGATGATTTTCGATGTTTTTCAATGAAAAAGAAACGTTTTTGAATGAAACAGATAATGACGCCATTTCATGTGAGTTAGAGCGAGACATGTGGTTTGGTCGGTTGTATGTCTTTTAATGGTCATGACACTATGGTTCTTTGTATAACGCGCATTTTTTGTAGTTGTGTTGCTCCCGTTTCTATACAAAGATTTTGGCTTTGTGAATATGGACTTGATTCTTGTTTATTTACTGACCTGGCTTTGTTCTGGACTTATGATTGTGACACCTGAATAGTGTTTTGTAACTTTGCAGCCTTTAAAAACCAGTGATTTGTGTTTTCCATACTACTTCGGGTAATCCAAATCATGCCTTATCCTTACTTAGCTGAAGAATATGCGAACATGCACCTCATTTACGGAGAATGTGGATGTAACGCTACTTCTACAGCCAGGCTTTATCGAGAAAGGTACCCAAATGCCGAACGTCATCTGGGTCACCGCATTTTCGTCGATTTAAATCAGGCATATTCGGAGGGATGACTACTTGATGTTTGAAACCTTGGTGGAAGACCCCGAGAGGACTATGATGACATAGTTTTGAATGAAATTTAAGACGACCCCAGTACTTCAGTATGTTTGAGGCGGTATCACTCTCTTAGAGCAAAGAAATTTGTTAATATAACATGTTGATATAGATATTTGAGTAAGCCTAGTAGACTTCTAGGTATTAAAAGAACCTTACAACCTAAAGTCTGTTTGACGAGAGTTGATAAAAAACAGGATTAGCGGTGATGAGCACTACTGAACTGAACAGTTGCTACTGCAAATTTTCATAATATTTATCAACACTCTCTCGCCCAACTGACTTGAGTTTGAATGGTTTGTCACATATAATGAATAAAAAATTAATAAGGAGTAAATGAGGAGGAAGACTATTACTTAAGGTCTACAGCTGCTGGTTAAATAAGTCTATTCAAGAATTTTAAAAAGATGTTGAAATTACTATTAGTTTTCAGTTCAACAAATACCTTCATTGTCATGACATAAACAGCATGCCTGTACTTTATGGGGTCATCTTCTGGTATTCCTTCTCCTAAACGACCTTCCTTTTTGAATTTTTTACGCTTTTGCTCAATCTGAAACATGATTTAAAAAAATATCTATGATGTCATTTTTAAATTAAAAAAAAAACATGATATGCAATATAAAATAATAAAAAATCAGCAAGCCTTTTTGCACAGAGTACACTCGTGCAAATGGCCCTTTAACTAAGGCTATAGGACAGGCAGCCTCTGCACTACTGTAACTTTTTGGGACCGCCACTTAGGAATGAACCACACAGAACTGAAAATAGGCCTCTCCCAAGGAATGCCACAATATATGATTCTGTGCCCTTTGCATCCATTAACTGCATGTTTTACCAGGTCATCATACCATGTATTGGAGGGCTATACTACACTTGGCTTACCGGTATGTGGGGGCCACTCGAGAACCTTTCATCCCCTTTTTTTGTCAGTTCTTCGAGCAACCCGTCCATTGCCACTTCAGCTTGCTGAGTGATTGGATTATGTTGATTACATTCTACTTAAATGTAATAAAATATAAAATTCTTTTTTGGTTAAATATGGTTGAGTAGTTTTATAATAAACTGCATATGAAAAAACATCAAAATCCAAAAAAAATATTAGTTTTATTAATATATTAATTATTTTTAAATCATACAATAATACTTGTCCTGTACGGAAATCGGACCTGGAACCGGCATTGCTACATTGAAACGCTTAATCAATGCACTAGGGAGTATCAAACTATCAATAACATATAAACTTAAAAAAATCTTAATCATTTAATCAAAAAAAATATGTTTTGTCTCACCATATGGTCAGTACGTTCTTTTGCCTCTTGATATACATCCAAGCATTTCTTCCTTGTATCTTCATTTTCCAATATCTTCCAAGATCTGTTTACAATTTCAAAAGCTTGCTGAGCTCTTTCAGAGTCATCCTGTAAATGAAAATAGAGGTTCAAAGTTCTAGTGTTTCTATTTAAAATATATTTTAGTTGGTTTATTTATTCAGTGTATAATTTGCATTTTTATTGCATGAAATCTATAAGGCTATTGCAATATGGAAATTTTATTTTGAGAGAAGTTAGAATTTTTTTTCTACTGTAGAAGCATTGTACTATAAATTGGATGGATACACATCCAGACAAGCAACAATTATTTGTAGGCACTACAAATAGTTGTTCCATGAGGGGTTCAAACCGACCTCTCGCAGCCAATCGCTAAGTCCCTGCAGTATAAAGCCATTACAATTTTATTAGTTGATTATTATTACAATGTATAGGATAATCTGTAGCTGTGGCTACCAACTTCATATGTACGGAATTTTGTAATTAATTGTATCATTGTTTGACAGATATCTTAATATTTTGAGTAAGCAATCATACACAAACTATTGAAAACCGTTTTACACCATTACGGAGCACAGTGAAACACTATTGATAATAAGTCTTCATTCAGCAATAAAAAGAATTTACTTGTCAGAATAACCACCAAGAATTTCATAAAGATAGTTGAAATAGCTAATGTGAGAGAGAATCTAGTCTATTTTTTTTAAATTAGTCTATAGGGCTATAAATACACAGTACGTGGTAAGGTCCTATAAAAAGAATTAATAAAAATATGCCCTTCATTTTATTCTATTGATGTAGTATTTACACACTAATTTATATTCAAGTGACACTTAAGTTACTGAAACAGTTTGATAGTCGTCTCCATTCATCCATGCATTTCACATTATACCTTACCTATGGACTGGCTGCAACTGGTCCTCTGTGGTACGCTTCGTTCCCATCTGTGGATAAAAATGAAATATTGACGGGGGTAACCGTCTCAACTACATGACTAGGATCTCAGCGGCAAAGAGATAATTCAGTTTAGTGGTGTAATTATAAAATGCTTAGATTATGTACATAATTTTCTGACAAGTAAAGTAAAAAAAGATATAGTAACACAATATTTTACAAAACAGAAACCTTGTTTCGCTTCAACATACTTGCAATTTTTAAGCTGACATGCATAAAAGTTTTAGGATAAATATACAAAAGAAGAAATGATTAACATTAATATACCTATTGTAAATTTCACAAACAGGAAATTTGTATTTTATTCACTTGGACCAAAGTTCAAATCTTATTTCTATTCAATTAACTATGTATTAATAATTTGCTTATGCATAACATAGCTTTGCAATATATTGCAATATTTAAAGAAATATTAATAGACATCATATGACAGTATTAGAATATATTTTTAAATCATTTCCACTTACCATATTCTTGTCTGGGTGAACAAGAATCGACAGTCTTCTATACTTCCTTTTAATTTCATCAAGTGTTGCATCACATTCCACTTGCAACACTTCAAATGGATTAAGATTAAAATATGTTGATCCAGGACGTAAAAGTCTCTCAATTTGCTGTTTTGGAGTGAGGACAGAATCCCTTTTCTCTATTTCTTTCACCTATGAAAAAAAAACTGTATAAATAAATAATAGGGCAATGATACCCTAAGAATCAAAGCCAAGATATTAGAAAATTAAATAAAATTTATAAAAAATTCATTATCTTGACTTGCGAGTGCCATCTGACCTGATCTCAGAAATCTGTTCTAATAATTTTAATTTGTAGCACTACTTTAATGCGTACTAGCTACAGTTTTGAGAGTATGGTACCTTGAAGCTAAATCAACTTGAATTGGGGCTGCTCAATACTAGGCGAAGTCAATGTCCAGTGACCAGAACTCTGTGGGGTTGGCTATAGATATCCGGTACTTGATTTTAGTTATGTTTTCAACTTAGGAGGCTTGTCAGGGTTAAGCATGAACATTTTAAACTGTTTTTGAATGTCGGAAATGCGTTTTTAATTAATTATGACAAAAATAAATTTCAATAAAAATTCCGTATAACGAAACGCAAATATGACAATTTTGTATAGTGTTATGAGATTAGATGTCAAAAACAGATGCAAAAAGTGTGAATCGGAACGGTTGTTGACGGCCATGTTGTCGGCAACCGTAAATGTCAAATATAATATATTATCTATGATGTCAAATGTAAATTGTCATTCCGTTTCTCTAGTAGTCACGCGAATGTTCTTTTTTGTGCTTAGTGCTGTGTTTTCCCTGTTTTTTACGACGACTTCTGCTCTGTTTTTGGACTTCTTTGATTGCCCTTACGTTTGACCTTGGCTTTGTTTCTGGTTTTGATTGGATTGCATTACTTTGGACTTTGGCTTGCTTACCGGACCTGAGAATGAGCGATTACGAACCCGTAGCGGGGCCTTCTTCGGCATCTGACGCTTTACTCGAGGAACCATCACACATCGACGAAGACTTTTCTGACGACGGCGACTATGTGAAGCGTCGACTATACGTGTCTGAGATTATGTTCATGTGGAATCTGTCGGATATTGTGCGTGAACTTGGAACGAACGAGCAATGTGTTCGATATAGTGAGGATGAAGGGCTGGTCCTAAAGGAACGAAAGTGCGGCAAACATAAAACTAATATGAAAATTTCATACTCAAGTGGCTGCAAATCGCTTGGTACTTTCATATGTGCTAAAGCATCCTGTAAGGGGAAAGCTGGAGGCAGTGGAGTTAAAATCTCACGACGACAAGGGACTTTTTTTGAAAATGTAACTCTTGATATGCCCCACATATATTACCTCATATATGCATATTCACAAGGATGGTCTTATAATCAAACAATCCATGAAGACCCATATAAACGACAGAGACAACAATGTTTAAGCCCAAATACAATATGTGATTGGTACAATTACTGCAGAGAGGTAGTTGTTATTTACTACCTCGAGAAACAGAATCAGTTTACTGGAAAGATTGGTGGCCCTGGTAAAATTGTACAAATTGATGAGAGCAAATTTGGAAAACGAAAATACAATAAAGGTAAATATAAGTATGATTATGTTTACACCTTTTTTTGTCATACTAAATGTCTAATATTAATTTTATTTGTTATAGGACGTCACATCGAAGGCCACTGGGTGCTCGGTATGATAGAAGATGGGTCTGAGGATCTCAGACTAGAGGTGTGCCCGGACAATATTAGGTCTGCTGAGGTACTGGTGCCGCTTATACAGAGACATGTGGCGGCGAGTACCACAATTCATACTGATTGTTGGCGGGCATATGATTGTTTGGCAGAACACGGGTACACACATAAAAAAGTTAACCACTCAGACCCAGACAATCCATTTGTGGCTGAAGATGGGACTCATACACAACGAATTGAGTCGCAGTGGAGAGCAGTGAAGAGGTTTTTTAGAAAACAAAATTATAATAATTCTCAAAGTTTTACAGACGTGATAGTAGAGTATTTGTGGAGACGAAATGTGGAAAAGTTTAAAAAGGATCCATTTAAAGACATTATGCGAGCAATAAAGCATGTGTATAAAATAAATTAAATAATTAAAATTACATTGTTTCATTTACCACTATCATAGCAGAGTTTAGGGAAACCTGATTTTAGATAAGATAGATCGAATTTGTACTAAAACTGACTCAGAACACCCCGACTCCACGTAGTCTTGTCTGCCCTACCCCTAGAGTGTTTTTTAAAGCCATAGGCGCGGAGGGAAAGCAGCCCCCGCCCGCTGTAGCAAATCGCAGGCCCCTGTGTGAGCCGTAGCGGCTGAGGCTGGTCGCCGAAGGCGACCAATAAGCCGAAGCTGCGGAGGTGAGCATGGGTGCCTGTGATTTGCTACGCAAGGGCGAAGGGGCTGCACTTCCCGCAGCGCCGAAGCCGTTGCAGAAGTAATTTTGTGTCAATATTCCTGTGTAAAAAGTGAGGTTATGATTTTACAAAAAAGAATATTATTCATAAACTATACATTTCCGCAACGGGGGAAGGGTAGGGGGGGGCTTCCCCTGACCCCCCCCCCCTCCCCCTCCCCCTCCCAACCTCGTAGGCGAGTACCGGATGTCTATAGTTTAACCACTCTGTGTGCTATTCTATGATCCAGAGAGTGTACAAAATATACAGAGACTGGTGCATTTATAAGATGATACAGTCCAGGTAAAATAGCAACACCAGGGTAATAATGGCTTTAGTATTCAACTAAAATTCAAAATTTCTCAGGGAAGTAAGAAGGCGAATACTTAGATCCGCTTGCTGATACTACCGAAGTCAGCAACACAGCTAACCAGCACAAACATATGCCATAGAATTAATTGGAAATAAATTATATACTAAAAATAATTAACATTCTTATAATTTTAACATGTTTTTAAATAACAAAATCATCATCTCTTAAGAAAGAGAACCAATTAGTTTCGAAATTAAAGCTCTTTAACAGTTGCGTTGTATTCTAAGGCTTTAACAAGGTAAGAAACATTGAATAAGCATTACTACTAGTATGGACTTATATAATAGTTAAATTACTAACAACTTTTAGGAAGACTATAATGTAAATAAATAATGGAAGTATATATGTAATAAATTATAAAATAGGTTATACCTCTGTATAGAATTCGTCAAACGAAACATCCTTTGTTGATGAAGGTATAGAAGTCATTTTTCAGGTACTGTTTAAGAACCTTTTTGAAACACACAGCTACAATTACATTTATTAAGCTTAAAATGTTACAGTATCGCAAAGACGATATTTTTATTTGTCGATTTCTTTCGTTCTTGTTTAGTTTATAGGCATGGGTAAAAAATATCGATATATATCGTCGATATTATAAATCACGATATATCGATATAACGATATTTATTTTCGAGTACGATATATTTTAAAATATTGTATCGTTTTTTTCGTCGTCCAACCGTCAGTAAATAAAAAGGACCTTATCTTTGCATCATGCAAATGATGACGATATATCGATATTTATCACGCGATATATATCGATACTGTTTAAATATATCGATTCGATATATATCGATATATTGTTTCCTTTGCCCATCTCTATTAGTTTAGAGTTTAGACTAGTGATGGGTAGGGATGTGAAAAATAATCGATTTTCATATTAAGCGATTATTTTTTCTTATAATTGATTGTAAAAGTAGATTTTTTGAATATAAAAATCGGTTTTTAATAAATCGATTATGTAAATGACGTGTTATAATCGATTTTTGTAATCAGCGTAATCTGTGGGAGGGATGTGAAACGTGAAGTTCAATATCATGAATAAGTCGATCAAAAGAACAGCGTTATCTGTGCGACAGATGAAAAAACGCGAAGTAAGTTCACTAACATGAACAAGTCATCAAAAGACGGCGCCACCTATATGTATCTCCATGTATGTAAAACAGTTTCACCTTTCGTATGTTTTCAACAGTTTTCTCTCTCCGCTAGGAGTAAAAGTATTCTGTGGTTTTCTTTCTTTCTTTAGAGAGTGTAAATAATTGTTAAACAATAAAAATGTCTTGTAAAACACCTATAAGAGGCTGACGAAAGTATTTTATAATAAAATAATAATAGCGGCCAACACGTCAATAGGCAAAGATACTGAATTGGACCTATATATTGCGGCACCACTATCAAATCTCAAGGTAGATGCCCTCAATATATGGTGTTTTGAAGAAACTTTCCCTAAACTAACCGAATTGGCTCTTAAACACCTCTTTGTGATGGCCAGTTCCGTGCCAGCCGAAAGATTATTTTCGAAAGCTAAATATTGTCAGGAAAAAACGAAACTGTATTTTACAAAAGAGACGAAGAAGAATGTTGGTAAAATTATTGTTTTTAAACTCTTTAACTGAAAGTTCATGGCAATATTTTTTTTACTTATTTGTTTACACAAGTTAAAAAAAAACGATTTGTCTTGTATTTTAGTTTTGAGACCAAAAGGTTGTCGTTTGATTATTTATAATTATATTTTTATTTTATTTTCATTCTAGTCCAATGTAAATGATACTAAACATTAGTGGCAATAATTATTTATAGCTTTTTTGTTTAACTTAAAGTTTAAAAAAATATTTATTTTTATATTAGTTTTGAGACCAAAAGGGTTGATTATTTAAACTTATAGTTTATTTTATTTTCGTTCTAATCCAATGTCAATGGTACTGAACATTTGTGGCAATAATGATATTTAGATTTTTTGTTTGTTCAAACTTACTTTAAAAAACTATCGTTTACTAAACTTATCGTTTCTTTTTATTTTGCTTCTAATAGATTGTTAAATGAAATGTATATAGTAGAAATAATTATTTTTAGTTTATAGTTAAAAGTTATAGGTTAAAAAAATTGTTTTGTAGTTTAGTTTTGAAACGAGAAGATTGTCGTTCTGATTTTTTTTATACTTATCATTTTATTTGATATTTATTCTAATAAATTATTAATGCTATACTAATCTTGTAGTTTTATTAATATATAGGAAAATAGGCATTATTTTCGAATAAAATATTTTTTTCGGAATAATCGATTATTGCTTCTAATAAAAATCGATTTTTCATAAATTGATTAATATCACAAAGCAAATAATCGATTTTGGTTTAAGTTGTTAGATACATCATATTTTAAATTAACGCCAAATGCAATACTTAACTTACAATAAATATATTGAATATGAAAAACATATATTTAAGAATATTTTGACTGATAACTGTTAATAGCTTATGTACCTACATCTTAAAGCTAGATTAATCTTTCTCTTCTTCCTCGTTTACTGTACGAGCTGCGTGACTTTGGAATGCACTGCCTGAAACTTTGAGACAACGCTCCAACAAAGTAACATTTAAAAAGTATGTTAAAGAACATTTTTTGAAAGTCGTAAAGAATTCCTAAGTTGGCGTCATCATCTTAGTTAATCTGTGTTAGTAGCTAATTTCATCATCATATGTTTTTTACGTATATATGTATATTTGTGTGTATATATGTATTTATATGTGTATATGTGTATATATATATATGTGTGTATGTGGTATGTATATATATATATATATATATGTATATATATATATGTATATATGTATGTATGGTATATGTATTTTTTTACCTTTATGTTTATATGCTATAATTTCTAAATTCATTATATTTCTTATTCTTTACTGTTATGTATTATAATAACCGCCTTCGATGTTTTTCCACTCCTCAAGGTTGACAGGCAGAGAATGCTTTAAGCATTATGTCCGCCTTTTGTACTTATATATTTTATAAGGTTCAAAAAAGTTAAATAAATAAATAATAATATTAAAACTAGCTATATAGCAGTCTTCACGAAACCATAATATGGTTTCGTGAAGACTGCTATATAGCTAGTTTTGTTGCTAAATACAGGTACTTGCTATAACTAAGATTAAAACGAAAAATACATATTAAGTATATTTATTTAAATCCTACATAATAAGTTAGGTAATTTAGATAACCACGAAAGAGCTAGATAGAAAAACAAATTTAGAACAAAGTAATTTGTAAAAAATCATTTACTTTTTGCATGCCGAGCGCAAAGCGCGTGGGAATGTTCTACTAACGCCTAAAAATCAAAATTCTAACGTTGTGTCGCATGAAATCGTATCCAGCAATCATATTATACATATAAATGATATAAAAAGCATATTGTTAGAAAGATAAATGATTGTTGAACTGATTAATATTTTTTTAAATCGATTAATTGCTATTTTTAAATAAAAAAAGGAGTTTTAGAGGCTTTATGGTGTGGATTTATCGTGTCCCCAAGGCTTGTAAACACTATAACTTTTGAAAATATCAATTGTTTAACTCAATCTATTTTTTAATCTCTTCATCTATCATGTGGGAAGCCACTGAGTGTAAATGGCAGTGTAATTTTGTTTTGTTTAGCTATAATTAATTTTTTTCGGCTCCAAAATGGCGAAATTTTCGTTGATTTGATAGCCTCGTATAAAATTATTTCTGTAAATGGGGAGCAATAGCCACAGAGTATCTTACTCACTAACTCAGTTCGCCGTCGCCATAGATTACTGTATATATCAGTTGAACTGATTCAGTTCTCAGTAGCGATGGGTCGTTGACGGTTTCTCCGTTAACGAAACGTTAACGTTGATTTAACTTTGTCAACTAGTTAATCAACTAGTTAAATTCGTCAACGAGTTAACGTACTACTAATGTCAACTTGCAACGTAAAAAGTTAATTCAACGGTTTAATTCAACGTTACGACGTTCAATTTTAGAAACAATTTGATTCAATGCATGTATTGTAAATCGTTTGATTGATGGTTCTACTTAGATGACCTTCCCTTCATACTTTTTATTTAGGTTTAAGACTGATTGAATACAATTATCTATAAATCATATTCTACTCAGGCGTATTTAAAAGATCATCTATTTCTATGTGCGCAAATCAATTATTATTTACAATATGTTTTATTATAGTTTTGTTTTTTTTTTAAATATTTTTTTGTTTTTTTTTTTTAATTTTTCGAAATACAGCCACGATTCACTGTTACCCCAGTACGTCCCGACATTTTCAATTTTGTACCTTAAGTAATCCTATTTCATGCAAATATACAAAATTATATTAACACAAACAAATTTACATTGTAATTATAAACATTAACTAAAAAGTCTAAACTCTAAACATTTACGATATGCCGCAAAATAACTTCTGACCTTCCGCGCAATTTGTCACTAACCGTCAATCAAAAAATTAAAGAAAGCGAACTTCCTATCGTTGCATAATATACAAACAAACTAGTATTGACCTATTTCTCTCGAAAGGCACGAGCGGGGCGCGCCATTCCACCGATATCGTCATAAGTACTATTCTTAAAATAAAAATTTCGAAAATAAACTCTTTTTTAGACTACTTAGAGTTCAAATTGTATGACATGACCATTGCTCACAATCTATGACGTTACTAGCAACGTATTTCTTTTAACTTGCTCAGTTCGTTGCGTTAACGAGACGCACGAGTTAAATTCATAAACGTCGTTGACGAATTCAACTAGTTGATTCATAAACGGTAAACGTTAATACGTTGACAGGAGATCAACGGTTGATTCAACTAGTTCGTTGATTCAACGCTCATCGCTAGTTCTCAGTTCGCCGTCAGTCGCCATCGTGAGTGGACATTATTTCGGTTGTTTGAAGCGGCTCAAAAAGATCGCTGTACAAATACACAATATTCGAATAACCAAATTTCTTAAATACTTGATTATAATAATAATAAGAGATTTTTTTATAACAATATTTTAAAAGCACAGAATAAATAATAGTAGTACATACTAAAAGTAAGTAGTATCAATTATTTTGTCATGGGTGAAATTTTCAAGGTTTTCGAGGGTGTTGAAACCGATAGGGTTGTCGAAATGTAAATCCAAGATGGCGGCCGCAGTAAGTATCAATTTTTTCATAATGGGTGTCATTTTCATGGTTTTCGAGGGTGCTGAAGCCAATAGTGTTGTCAAAATGTAAATCCAAGGTGGCAGCTGCAATAGGTATAATTTTTTTCATCACGGGTATCATTTTCATGGTTTTCGAGGGTGTTGAAGCCGACAGTGCTGTCGAAATGTAAATCCAAGATGGCGGCTGAAGTAGGTACCAATTTTTTCATCATGGGTGTCATTTTCATGGTTTTCAAGGGTGTTGAAACTGATAGTGCTGTCGAAATGTAAATCCAAGATGGTGGCTGCAATAGATATCAATTATTTTTCCTCATGGGTGTCATTTTCATGGTTTTCGAGGGTGTTGAAGCCAATATTGCTGTCGAAATGTAAATCCAAGATGGCGGCTGAAGTAGGTACCAATTTTTTCATCATGGTTGTCATTTTCATGGTTTTCAAGGGTGTTGAAGCTGATAGTGCTGTCGAAATGTAAATCCAAGATGGCGGCTGCAATAGATATCAATTTTTATCATGGGTGTAATTTTCATGGTTTTCGAGGGTGCTGAAGCCGATAGTGCTGTGGAAATGTAAATCCAAGGTGGCGGCTGCAATAGGTATAAATTTTTTCATCATGGGTGTCATTTTCATGGGTTTCGAGGGTGTTGAAGCCGATAGTGCTGTCGAAATGTAAATCCAATATGGCGGCTGCAATAGATATCAATTTTTCATCATGGGTGTCATTTTCATGGTTTTCGAGGGTGCTGAAGCCGATAGTGCTTTGGAAATGTAAATCCAAGGTGGCGGCTGCAATAGGTATAAATTTTTTCATCATGGGTGTCATTTCCATGGGTTTCGAGGGTGTTGAAGCCGATAGTGCTGTCGAAATGTAAATCCAATATGGCGGCTGCAATAGATATCAATTTTTCATCATGGGTGTCATTTTCATGGTTTTCGAGGGTGCTGAAGCCGATAGTGCTTTGGAAATGTAAATCCAAGGTGGCAGCTGCAATAGGTATAAATTTTTTCATCATGGGTGTCATTTCCATGGGTTTCGAGGGTGTTGAAGCCGATAATGCTGTCGAATTGTAAATCCAAGATGGCGGCTGAAGTAGGTACCAATTTTTTCATTATAGGTGTCATTTTCATGGTTTTCGAGGGTGTTGAAGCAGATAGTGCTGTCGAAATGTATTTAAACTACTTTAAAAAAATCCGTATAATCATGCTATACGTTATTTTTAATGCGAAGGCATGCTTAATTGGATTTACCAATATTTATATTTTGTACTGCTAACTCGAGTTGCATGAATTTCATCTCGAATTAACTCGAGTCATAATTTTGCCGAGTTGGCACATCTATGGTTTAGACAGTAAAATGTGTAAGTATGGTTCCATAGTGTCTACATAGAGTAGACACTATGGAACCATAGACTTAATATATTCGTAGGCGTAGATAGAGGATTGACCAAAGTCAATGTTCGTAGGTCCATATCTTTGAGCATAGAAAATAGAGGAGATGGCAAGGCTACAAAAAAATCGAGTCAAATTGAAACAATAAATGCCGGACGCTGTAAGCTCCGCCCATTTTTTAGTGATGTGAAGTCAATCAACTTTTAAAATTTAGTAACACCGATATGTATTTTTATTTATTTTTAAATATGCAATATTATATTTTCTCTAACGATTAGGGAGGCTAGGGGAATTTCGCGTGAATTTAACCGCCAGATGATTGCTGCTCCAGTTTTATCGTCTAAATAATAGTTTGAAGGCGATTTTGATACTTAATGCACGGATAGCAACTCGTGCTTGTAAGTTGTAAGTTAGCAAGCTAGTTGCTCTGACTTCATATTATACAGAATAAGCTTTACTTCGGGGCTCATAAGTTACTATCTAAAGGCAGGATAGTTAAACAGGATGAAGTTCTCTTTTTGAGCTAGTAGCACCACCCGCACTTTTTTTTCTACTATTCTGGCTTGTGCACCAGTTTCGTGTGGCCGGTTATGCTAATATCTTTTGAATTAAAAACTACTTTAGAATCGCTGTGATTTTAATATTATAGTACTTTACGATGCACTTGTGGTTACAAATTATCATATCAGATAAATTATTTGCCGTGAAATATTTTTTATTTTCTATCCACCCCGGCTTAAAATCCAAGTTATGTAGACACAAAATAATAAAAATCTGCGGATGCTAAACCACCTGCCAAGCGTGGTAGCTGTGGCAAAATGGCCTATGAGGAAATCTATAATAGAGACCTAGGTACAGCAATGTACTTTTAGAATGTAATGGATGGATGGATGGAGTAGGAAAATAAATAAATTTAAATTTTTGTTAGTACTAGAAAGCAGTTTAATAACGTAATATTTTTATAAAAATTACGTGTCACGTTGTTTGTCCGCGATAAACTTCTAAACTACTGAACTGATTTCAATGGAATTTCGCACACTTTGTGCCGTTTGGTCCAACTTGAGAGATAGGATAGTTTTTATCCTGATAAGTGACGCTCAAAATTTTTTATTACGAATTTTAATATATATATATATATATATATATATATATATATATATATATATATATATATATATATATATATATATACGTTATTAAACTACTTTCTTCTTTGGAAAACTAAAAATGATAGAACAGACAATAATGATTTAGATCTATGAAGTTGCAAATAATATTACAAATTAAACAACACCATGGTTGTTTTAAAAGGTGACTTAAGGTAAATTATAGATAAAAATATGCTTAACATTTATGTATATTGCATTATTAGAAGGCACGGATGGACTAATATATACAATATATTACTAAACAATATATAATAAAGTCAAGTAATAATGTCCATAGTCTCTGAGGTATTTGCATGTTTGCCTACAGAGAGAGATTACTTACAGTCGCTAGATTGTACTTTATCTAATCTTTGTCGCTTTGCTTCACTTTTATTATGTAGGTACCGTAGGTCCTACCTAACATGAATGTAACTCCTTTTCCGTATAATTTAGTTAATCATTTATGCTCACTGCTCAGACCCATGACACCGAAATAATGCAATGCATAACGCAATTTTTTTTACATAATACGACAGAATAAATCAAGAAAAACCTTAATAAAGTATGTTCTTGAAATAATTTATTGTTAGCAAAGTAACATCACTATTTACGGACACCAAAATTTTATAGATACGCAAAGAATGATAAGAAGTAATTAAATAATATTAATTAAAGGTTTAGGGTAAATAATTACATCCATCTACTTACTGTCACAAAAGATATAAACGTTTATACATTATATTTACAGCAAAAACTAAATCACTCACAAATGAAATGATAGCTCGCGTGATTTTTGGCTATATTTTGAGGCACAGCCTCTTACACAACACTTAGTCATCTTCGTACTTTATAATGAATTGGAAAATTCACTATAAACTGTTTAAAAATTCGCAAAATTTTCAAATTAAGAAATATCATACGACATTTTATAACAGCAAATCTGAAACAATAAATGGCGGAATCGACCGCAAGGCGGGGTTAGATGATGTCATCTTAAAAATGTTTACCAGAATACGAAACAATTTTCATTATCTGTTTCATTTATCAATGACACTTAGACTTAGACTTCCCTGAGTGAAAAAGAGATAGGCAGCATATTGACAGTTCAATGTCGAATATAACCATATTTGTATAACCAATAAAACATATAGACGCTCTGGGCACCTCCTCTATTTTCTATGCTCAAAGATCCATATTATGGAGTGTAGAGTAGAAGGAGAACCATCTTATAAGGTGCGAAATTTGAAAAAGTGTCCCACTATACAAAGTGACGATGAAGTTATCACGTTAAGAGGATTGTGAAGTGCCGATACGCGACGCGAGTAGGTTTTTTCAAAAATGCTATCTGTTTCATAACGCACGGTCTGCCTCCCGAAGGGCTCCGGGCGTGAAGAACACAAATACAACATATTACACTAATTCTTACGCACACTACGATACCAGCAGGAGGAGCGTTCATTCTTTCATAGCCTATATTTGCGTACATTTACGACAAGTTACATAATGAATTTGTTTGTGTTACTTTGCAATTTTATTATATTGCATAGTCTATGTAGACGTGGGGACTTACTACATATAACTTATAGAAGTGGGCTGTTATTTTTTTATGTAAGTATCTACCTATATACTATGTGAGTGATTATAAGATGTGTATTACATTCAATCAACTAAAATAATTTTATACATTTTAGAATAGAAGAGAAAGATTAGAGACAAAACTAAAAATATGCAATTTGCTTCGTAAATCGAAAGGACGGGCAACAGGTAAGTAGGCGTGGCTGGTTACTGGTTAGCAATCAGTTGTAGCGCTGGGGGCCGCGGGTTCGAATTCCGCACGGAACAAGTATTTGTATGGCCTACAAATAATTGTTCCGGGTCTGGATGTTTGTCCTTGCGCAATTTATGTTTGTAAACTGCCTCCACGACACAGGAGAAAATCCTAGTGTGGGGGTAACGTTTTAAAAAAAAAAGGCGTACTTACTTACTTACTTACTTATAATAAATTATACTTACTTTGATCGCGTACCTTACCACCTTACATACTATTATGTACGTGTAGTATGTACATTGGTTGACTGGTAGGAGATAGACCGAAATTTATTCCACAAAATATAAAAGTATGGGATAGCTGATGTTGATTTGAGTACAAAAACGGAGGGGGTTCTATATTCGGCTGTATGTATATTTGTTTTATTTTTATATGTTGTTATATGTTCACCGATTTCTCCGGACCGATTTTGAATACTTACCTATTCTTTTCTTGTTCACAGTTGGTCTCATACAAATTTTATGGAAATCATTTCATCCATTACATATATATTATGTTGTAATTGAGTTTTATGGAAATCGGTTGTACAAAATTTTTAATTTTACCACTTGTCCAGTAATAATATTAGTCCGTTAGAAGTTGTTCGTATCACTGTTACTGTGGAATTCCGATGATTCCAAGGAATATGCTAAAATTTTCGAGATACAAAGATTTGATTAGTAAAATTTCTATACGTGGTATAGCCATGCTGTAGCTATATTAGTAGTATAGTTGTAGCACGAGTGGGTAGGCTCGACCGGGGAACGACTACGCTCTCACATAAATTTAAACGATGAACCGAATTATGTAGGTAAACTAGCTTTTCACCCATCACCCGTTAGTTAGCCGTAAAATATAATTTAAACTATTATGCTTCTATTTATTTTTCAGTGACTCCGAGATAGACAAATAATTACCAGACAGTAATGTGCAACGACGATGTACTTCAGTTGGCGAAGGATCGAATCTGACAAAGAGAATCAAAAAGAATACAATAATAATAACTCATGTAAATATATATATATATATATATATATATATATATATATATATATATATATATATATATATATATATACATATATATATATATATATATATATATATATATATATATAATACATCACACTTCTTCGACTGTCGACAACTCCAGATGGGTTTATTGGACATGATTCTCTAAATGAAAATGTCTTAGTTCTGATTCTAATATGCTACATTTGGAGGCCATAACTAAAAACAGATCAAATTTCGTTTGATACGAGAAGGACAAAAAGAAAAAAGAAACCATGATTACTATTATCAGGTCCAGGGATAATTACATATCACTGGTAGGCAATTTTGTTTTTTTGTAGTATGGACACAACTTTTTCATGTTTTCGTACTTAATTTAAGAAACCATGATCATTTTTGGGCAACAAAAATGCTGCCAAGACTTTACTCATTTCATTTTTAATGTTTATTACCAGAAATGATTGACCCTCGAGTTCCTAGAGAAATGGCAGTTCGAGAAAGAGTGTAATTAAGTAATATGTAATAATAAACAATAATAATTTCTTCAAGTTGTTACTTTTTATTTATTTGCCTACCCACTTTATTGTAAACTCGAAATATTTTTAATTTAATGTCCTTATTCATAAAGACTAAATTAATAACTAAATAATCGATAAACACTGAATAATCACAGACATTAACTTTTTCATCTTTCTAGTTTATCGATATTATTTTCTCTTCCCTAAGCGATAATAATATCGATAACACCTCTAAAAGTTACAGCCTATATACATGTCCCACAGCTGGGCACAGGCCTCCTCTGATTTCTGAGAGGGTTTTAGGGCAAGGAAAGGTCCGTCGCGCTCGCCAATGCGTGTTGGCGAACTTCACATCTCTTCGAAATATATTTTTTTTTAATTTGTCAGACATGCAGGTTTCCTCTCGTTGTTTTCCTTCACCGCCGAGCACGTGGTAAATCAGCACTTTAAATTGCAAATTTCATTGGTGCCGACGGGGATCGAACCCGGGTTTCTTGCGTACCTACTGTGATACTTATAGCGAGCGCTAACCATCTGAGCTACCACGGCTCATTTTACAAATATAACTTTTATTTTTACAACATAATTGTAAAATACTGGTATTCACACCCCACCACCCCTAACATCACTAAAATATGCCCCTGCCCCCCGACCCGTATCGTGCGATAGAGAGAGTTGCAAGTCTTGAAGGCAATTGCCTACATTTTCTTTTTGAAATATTGTTTCCGGCGATAACGTTTTTACCCCCCTAAAACTTTACAAAATAAGACAATTTTGGTCTTATTCGATTCAGTACACTTTAATCTAGGCCTGTACGTTTTACTTTTTTAATAATCAGTTTAGTTTAATTAAAAAAAAATAAAAATGCTGGAGGAAGTTTTTAAGTCAAAAATATAGATATTTAGATGCTAATAACTTATATTGTATACAATATTTCTTTAAATTAAAAACGTACGGGCCTAGTTTTTTGTCATATCTACAACATTTCCAAAAATTATTGAAATTGGACTATATTTACGGGGGGGGGGGGGGGGAAACGTTATCGCTTTTTGTATGAAAATTTACAGCTTCACAATCCTCTTAAATGAAAACACATATTCTATACAAAGTTCTTTAAACATACACAACTAAAAAAAATATATAACAATTAACATTGTGGGCGCGGTAGCCTTTTTTTTGTTTTAATATTAAACAACATCATGTAAATGCATCAGATATTACCTGATAAATACTAGAAGTTCGAAGACCCATGGCCCGTGAAGGCCAAGAGACCTAGTTCAACGTTGCCAATTTTAAATAATCAAATAAAGTAATAAATTAAGCAAAAAATGTACTTATAGGTAACAAAATAAGGCATAATTCTTATGCGCGATGTGACAAGAATTGGGACGGGGTGTCGGGAGGGTGGATGCGTAGTCGGCTGGCGCGTGCGACTATAAAGTAAGACAGTAAATCACTTAGTCCGACGCTGGCGTCCTTGGGGACGGTTCATTAGTCGCTTGACCTAATTTTAGTTTTTTGCGTACACGTCCTTTTAATTTAAAGTTCTTTTTTGTGGATATTTTCATAAGTTTCTTTATTTGTTTGTGATAGGACACGTTAATACTATAATAATAATAATTGTGTTGAGGAGGTGGTGTGACTATTTGTGCACAATTTGACGCTTTCTTTTACTGTATTGTATATTTTATTTGTGATAGGACTCGTTAAGGTTAAAGTGATAATTTGGATAAACAAATACCATGAAATTTGTGATTTGTTGATAACATCGGATTAGCATCGCCCTACGCGTGCCTATACCTATGTATGGGCAAGTCCTAGGTATTATAATATAATTACCTATGTCGATGTCGCATGAGCAATGAACCGCTGGCCGCGACGTTGCCGCTTCTACAAGTCACTTCAGGTCAGTTAAGTAATATTATCAAGGATGATTTATTTCATGTGATTTTTTTACGCTATTTATTTTGTTTGAAAGATGCATTTTTTATTAGTTTTTATTATTGTTTATTTTATTATTTTAACAGACATATATCAACTTGTATTAACTGCTGTGCTATTTAACGTGATAACCTGGGCGCCACCCAGTATACTGAAAATAGAGGTTCCAAAACCTACCACAATAGCGCTGGCATCTGAAAAACTACGATATGAATAACAACTATATTCATATCGTAGTTTTTACTTAGACGAAGTAAAGTCAGCTGAATTCAAATATTTAAAAAAAATCATGACTAGAATAGTTAGTAAAATGCCAGTATACAAAACCTCAACTATTTACGTAGTCCAAAACCAAGCGGATTGGTCGGTCCTTGTTTATTTCTCCATCTTATTCTAGTTAATTTTGTCGCTTTTTTAAAATTTATCCTATGCTACTGCAGCGCCACCCTTATTGGACGCGTTTTTAGGGACACTTTTCATATACAGAGATGGTCCTCCCTCTACTCTACACTCCATAATCCATATATAGAGGTCAGTAGATTCAAATATTTAAAAAAAATCATGACTAGAATAGTTAGTAAAATGCCAGTATACAAAACCTCAACTATTTACGTAGTCCAAAACCAAGCGGATTGGTCGGTCCTTGTTTATTTCTCCATCTTATTCTAGTTAATTTTGTCGCTTTTTTAAAATTTATCCTATGCTACTGCAGCGCCACCCTTATTGGACGCGTTTTTAGGGACACTTTTCATATACAGAGATGGTCCTCCCTCTACTCTACACTCCATAATCCATATATAGAGGTCAGTGGATTTTATTTAGATTTATTTTATTGGATTTTATTATAGCATTATTATAATTCGTCTATGTTGTCAGCACTGTTTGTCAAAAATTAAATGTCATGTTTTGATGTTGGTGAAGTAGCTTGGCGCCCGTTCATACATTTACCTTTCTTAGGAAGTCCCGTCTCTAGATGTGCCAACTCGGGAAAATTACAACTCGAGTTAACTCGACTTGAAATTCACACAACTCAGTTTAAACTCGAGTTACGCAATTAGAATTAGCAGTACGAAACAGAGTAAATGTATTGTTACAAATTACTTTTTTTATAAATTTATTTTTATATCTAGCTCTGGTGGGTTGGGATAACCATAATTACCAAACTTTTAAAATAGGATTAAAAAAATATATATTTAGTTTGTATCACATACATATGTATTCTTGGTTTTAATCTTAGTACAATGGTGCCCTGACTGCGTTAGTCAAAAGGCAAGGCGTAGTGAAGAGTGCACGCCTTGCAATACATAACGCAGTGTTGGTAGTGACTTTGTTATATGGCAGCGAAACCTGGGTATGCCAGAAGAAGCATAAAAGCAAGTTGAATGCAGTGGAGATGCGATCTCTTCGTAAAATGTGCGGCGTCACCATGGCCGACCGAAAGCGAAACGAAGAGATTCGCAATATGGCAGGTTTGAAAGATGACCTTATCACAAAAATTGATAAGGGCGTGCTTCGATGGTTTGGGCACGTTGAGAGAATGAGTGAAGACCGAATGGTGAAGAAAATATATAGCGCGAAAGTTAATATTAAAAGGTGTCGAGGTAGACCGAGACTAACTTTCGAAGACCATGTGAGCAAACTGCTCGAAGAGGGGAGGGTCAAGAGTACTCGGATACCTAGACGTGCATGTATGAAGAAGATAATGAATCTGAAAGAAGCGAAAGAGGTATGTAAGGATCGTGACACTTGGCGATCTGTTCTCTCTGGCTACCCCGTCAGGGATTGTGCGTGACGATAAGTAAGTAAGTAAGTAATCTTAGTAATAGTAAGTACAGATATTTAACGACAATACTAGCTATATTACTCTCTTCACGAGACAATAATATTAGTCTGGCTTTATGATATTGTATTACATTTACATTACATAAGCTATTAATAGTTTAATCATCACAGTCAAAATATCCTTAAATAAATTAAATTGTTTTTCAAATTCAAAATATTTATTGTAAAGTTAAGTGTTTGTTACATTTGGCGTTAATTTAAAATATGATGATCTTACAACTTAACCACCCTTTTCGGGTATTACAATAATAGGTCTGCGAGTTACATAACTATATTGATCATAATTAATCAAAATTATATAAGGAATTAAATAACATAACTAAAAAAAATTATAGCTATTATAAAATTCTAAATAACAAATTGTTTAATTGTAGCTAAATACTCTTGAAACACAAAGCGCGCACACAACGAACGAATCGCGCTCTCACTATTTTGCTGGCTCACTTGACCCGTTCATGTATAGCAGCTCAAGCTCCATTTTTATTTATTTTCTTATTATTATTTTATTTTCCACTCCGTTAGAGACTCGAGTTGAGCCTTTAGGGGTATATATGTTCTGTGGCGCAACTCGAGGTACTAACTCGAGTTGACCCATCACTAGTCCCGCCTCTTAAACATGTGATTATGAGATTGTGATTATATTATCTTTGTGATAAACATCTGATTATTTCATTATTATTTGATTATTTATTATTTAGTTTTGTGTTGTTTGCTTCTAATTAGTTTGTGGCGTTAACTTACTTTTTTCTGAGAGAACTTATTCACAGGTAACTATTTCGGAAGTTAGTTGAGTTTTATACTGTTAAATATAATATAAGATAAAAAAAAAAACAGGATCAATTATTTCTTTTTGTCCGCCCGTGTCGCTCCGTACGGCTATCGGCCCATCGTTCTGTTAAGGCCTTTTTTTGGAACAGGTAGATGTTCCAATTTTAAATTGATATCAAATGCTTAAGTCTACGCTCCCTTGAAGGGGTAAAAAATTCAAACTTCTACGTCAATGCATTCAAATTCCATTGCCATGACTATTCACCAGCCATTCTCATATTTTGATACTGGGAAACTCACTCGTCAAAACCTATATAGGGCCCATTGACCTGGAGTCATAAAATTTAGCAAGAAGCAAGGTTTCACATCATAAGATTAGGTAAAAGCATTGAGTTATAATGTAATACGTACGTAGTATATTATAACTCAATGGGTAAAAGTCCAAAAATCGTTAATTTGTAGTTATATTACAATATTATTCCCTTGTGATTACAAGCTTACATTTGCAGTTGGACAAAGAGATTTAAAATATATATATACTAACTACTACTTCAATGTCTTTGCAGTTGGAGCATATTAGATATAGAACAAAGTATCCTTCAATTGTCCTTCAATTCAACTTAGAAAGAAAAGTCTTATGGCATAGAAGAACTATCATTTATATGGTAGTTTAATAAGTATATAATTAAGTTTATATGGAACTTGCAGGGTCTCTTACTCACACTTGATTGTTTATTATATACATTTAAAAAAGATTTTGTTTTGTGAATTAATGTCTTTAGTTTGTTGTTGTAACTGCATTTATTTTCAGATTTTTGTAGTTATTTACTTTCAAATGTATTATTGTGGACAAATATTGTAATGATTGATTTTTTGATTTTAGCCAAATCTACCGTACCACACCATAATATTATGTTCTTTAAAAATCTCCATGCTAAAAGTTCTTTAAAAAATAGTTTTATAAATGTTTGTGGATAAAACATATTTATATGAATTAACTTCCCGGGGGAAGATGATGATCATAAGTATCTGTCTCAGGATCTAGTAGCATATCTAGCATATCATGACTTATACTATATTTAGATTATTAGACGAACAGCTGGCCGAGTTATTCGGCAACAAGTCATTCACATGTTCGTACTTGTGCCTGTTAGTCTGTGCTGTTAGCAAAGTAACATCGTGTTAATGAGGGCATCCACGACTTTTTCTGCCACCAGGGCGGCGCCACTTTCGAGTGAGGTAAAATATTTGACAGATTTCATAGCGGGGACGATAATTTCTTAGGAAAATGTAATCTTTAAGGTTTCTTTCTGTGTTATTAGTTATATTTTATATTAAGAGGACTACAAGAGCCAAGTGACCTTGAATGATGCACGCACACATTTACACAATCCATGTGAGCGCCATCTATCGACAGTGAGGTTTAACACTAACGAGTTAGCGAAGTTACGCCGGAGTGTTATAATCATGAAGCAAATACAAAGTCTTTGTATTTGCTTCGTGGTTATAATAGACGAAAGGCAGGTCAGATAAAGATCAAACAAAGAAATAGATGGGACAACGAAATTATTTTTAATTTTAATTTAATGTTACTTGAAAATTTAAGGATGTAATTATGATGGATGTAATTATAAGGATGTTTTGAAATAAAACTGATTCGATGAAACTTAAATTATTTTTATTTATATAATAATAGTTATAAACTTTATTTATATAAAAGTGATTGTAGTACATGAGTAGGACATCACATCGTTTGTACTAACCATTACAACGTGCGGCTGATGTTATGAATATTATTACCTGTGTACTATAGGCGTCTTTCAGTACACGCTTCGATGGATAATATTTACTTAT
This sequence comes from Parnassius glacialis, assembly GCA_033319125.1. Taxonomy (NCBI): domain Eukaryota; kingdom Metazoa; phylum Arthropoda; class Insecta; order Lepidoptera; family Papilionidae; genus Parnassius; species Parnassius glacialis. The sequence continues at coordinate 17,214,137 of JAVANC010000026.1, read as the reverse complement.
ATCAATAACTTCACAATGATGATTTTCCTGTGGTACTGTTTCCAATCTATGCAAAAAATTGAATATTTCAAATTATGTAGATATGTCAATTCTAAATATTATGGTTCTATGGTGTTAATTTATCAATAAGCCGCGGTCTTTTAACAAAAACATTAGGTATATTTAGTTTTTTTTTATTGTTATTATAGCTTAGGATAGTTTAGGTACCTACTTACACATAGGAAATACTAACATTCGTGTTGATATTTTCAACTTTCTTTCTCCTGTAAAAAATAATTACATTTCAAAAGCTTTTTTGGTTATTATTTATAAAAGTAATTAATAAATTTAGCTACACATGTAATACTTAAAATAAAAAATAAAAAGAAAATTTAACTATATATTCCTGGAATCGAACCCGGGCACTCTCGAGTGCAAGCTGTAAATATATGTTTATTGTTAAAAAAATAAATAGGTTTTTTTTAGTTATTATTTATAAAGTATTTAATAAATTTGTCTAAATATGTAATACTTTAAATAAAAAAGAAAAAAGAAAATTTAACTTCATTTTGCTGCAATCGAACCCAGGTACTCTCGAGTGCAAACTGCAAATCCATATTTCTACAAAATGCACTACTGTAATACACTACGTTTCCTAAATTCAAAGGTTTATTGTTATGAAAATAAATATTTTTTTTAGTTATTATTTATAAAAATATTTAATAAATTTATCTAAATACATAATATTTAAATAAAAAATAAAATTTGACTTCATATTCCTGGAATCGAACCCGGGCACTCTCGAATGCAAACTGCAAATATAGGTTTATTGTTATAAAAATAAATAGGTTTTTTTAGTTATAATTTAGAAAAGTATTTAATAAATTTGTCTAAATATGTAATACTTTAAATAAAAAAGAAAAAAGAAAATTTAACTTCATATTCCTGGAATCGAACCCAGGTACTCAGGTATACACTACGTTTCCAAATCATAAGTTAAATATTTAAATAATAATTTTATTAATTTTAATTTAAATAAATATTTAGTAATATTAAAATGTTTTACCTTTTTTCGTTCATATGTTGGGCGGGTAACGGGTTTCACTTTTATTTCCCATATTTACCAATTATAATTATTGACTTAATTTAAATTAATCTAAGCTTAAAATATTTTATATTTACACGAAAGAGGAATATTTATGAAAAGAAGAATATTTATGAACATGAAACAATGAATTTAAAAATAAAATTATACACAAACATTAAACAATCTTTACGTAAATAATACGGCAAAGAGAGCGACACGTCTGTATAGCATCGGGCCTCGGCCAGCAGCAGGGGTATGAAAGTCCTCAGCAGCTTGCTTTTACATTGATACTAGTGCCATCTCATAGTCAGCTAAAGTACTATTTTCCCCAATATTTTTACACATTTTATTACAAGATGGCGCCACTGCTGGTATTCATTATTTATACCGAAGCCTAAATCATGCTATCGAAGTTTTAAAATACAGCGGTATATATATAGAATAATTCTCATAGAATAAACGAATAAATTCAAACCATGCTCATCAAAAACAAACTAAGTAAAGACATGTTTGATACAAATTAGTCGGGAATTAAAATTAATTACATTTCCTTTTCATTTTATTGAAATATGTACGAAATAATACTAAATCTAGTTAATAGCGCCCTCTAGTGTAATTTTCAGTAATTTATAATCCCAACGCCATCTATAAGAGCGCTAAAGAGACTTCCCTCTTTTCGTCACCTAATAATTTGTCAGAGTGGCTCATCTATACCCTATATAGTATATTATCTATGGCCAGCAGTGTCGGTAGTCGGTACACAGGCGTTTACGCACACATCCATACATATTATTTCAGAAATAAGAAAATGCGATTTAAAGAAAATCTATTAATTTTATCAAAAAATTAAAACAGTATTACGTTAATGTGTTGCTTATAGAATAATTTGACAAAAACTTAAAAAGATTGCATGTATATTAGTATGGTTTTTACTCGTTAAAAAATTTTTTTAGAGGTATATTTGTGATTTTTTTCTAACGTATCAAATTAGTAGCATCATGTTTTCATCACACTATCTAACTAGCATATATACTAAAAAATATCATATATTTTTCTGGTTAAGTTTACTGCATTGGATGATATACTTTAAGGCAATATAAAACTTGCGTTTAGCTCCTGTAGTCCCCTTAATTACATTAGAAATGAATAAACCAGACTATAAATATAACTAAAAGACGACTTTTAAAAAAAAGAGTTATAATGTGCAAAAAATTAAAAATCAAAACACTGACGCATTGTGTTGTATATTAATATAATACTCTAGACAATGATAAATTATTATTTAAAACTAATTTCTCAATTAAATGACATTGTGTAACAAAAAACTTTACCTGTCGCTAGTAGCGACATCTGGTGAGTGGAAGATTATTAGCCCTCATTTACAGTAGGTGGCGCGCGACAACTGATGGGGAAGAAAGGTTCTCGAGTGGCAGCCTCGTACCGGTAGGCGAAGTGTAGGGCGACCCCCCACGAGATGGAGTGACTACCTGGTAAGACATGCAGGAAGTCGATGGATGCAGGTGGCTCAGGACCATGCTTTGTGGCATTCCTTGGGGGAGGCCTATATTCAGCAGTAGACTTGTGAAAGGCTGTAATGGTGATGATGACGAGGTGGCGCACGTATCGTACCAACAATTTTATTTGAAAGTTATGTATATATCATTCAAATTCAATTAATGTATTATCATTCCATATTACATAATATAACTCTTCCAAATTTGAAACGATATTTCCACAATTATATTTTCTGCGGCAGCAACGCGTCGCGCCGGGTACCAGCTCGTACATAATACATTTTGTATTATAATTTATTATATATATTTTTTAAATGAGTAACATAACAGAATTTATTGGAAATTACATTAATGTACATACTAATTGTTTTTAATAAAATCGCCACGATTAGCTGGCAATATGATCTTTAGCCGGTTGTTGATATACTGCTATGCACTTAGTATTATATATTAGCTAGTATTTTATATAATGCATAATATCATGAACATACTATCTATACTGATATGTTATAAACGTGGTAGAGCCATGCTCCAGCTATTTTTATTTTTTTTATTTTATTTATTCACAAAATCCACAGCTTGTAACAATCTATTTACACTAAAAATTTATAAAGTAGGTCTTGAAGCCAATTACGGATTTACAATATACTTATTAAGCTAAAAACATTGAGTTATATGTACTACGTACTAGAGAAGCCCTTCCAAACAAAAATTGTGTCCTACTCTATGTCTTCGCGCATGCGCGGCAGTAGTAGTCGCGTCGCGCATGAGCGAAGACTAATTTGATATAAAATAAGATATTGATATATAATAAATATAATAATTTAATATAAAATATCTTAATTTAATCTAAACAAACATATTTCTAAATAAAGTGTAATAATAATTATTTTATGGAATTCACAAATCTTCAATTTACACAATATTTAGTTTGTATGGACTGCAGGGACTGCACTACAGTTCAGTTGAACATAGTCAATGTTCGGAAGGGCTTCTCTAGTACGTAGTACATATAACTCAATGGCTAAAAATCAACATATAACGTCACAAAGTATTCACCACCTTACATAAAAATAGAAGTATGAAATATAAAAATATTTAAAGGTAAACAAAGCGCTCGAAATTTGTTTAAGTGCGGAAGAGTGTGTATGTTTGTGTGTGTATGTGAGTGAGTGAATGTGAGAGTGAGTGAATGTGAGAGTGAGTGAATGTGAGAGTGAGTGAATGTGAGAGTGAGTGAATGTGAGAGTGAGTGAATGTGAGAGTGAGTGAAAGCGAGAGTGAGTGAATGTGAGAGTGAGTGAATGTGAGAGTGAGTGAATGTGAGAGTGAATGAATGTGAGAGTGAGTGAATGTGAGAGTGAGTGAATGTGAGAGTGAGTGAATGTGAGAGTGAGTGAATGTGAGAGTGAGTGAATGTGAGAGTGAGTGTATGTGAGAGTGAGTGAATGTGAGAGTGAGTGAATGTGAGTGTGTGAATGTGAGAGTGAGTGAATGTGAGAGTGAGTGAATGTGAGAGTGAGTGAATGTGAGAGTGAGTGAATGTGAGAGTGAGAGAATGTGAGAGTGAGAGAATGTGAGAGTGAGAGAATGTGAGAGTGAGTGAATGTGAGAGTGAGTGAATGTGAGAGTGAGTGAATGTGAGAGTGAGTGAATGTGTGAGTGAGTGAATGTTAGAGTGAGTGAATGTGAGAGTGAGTGAATGTGTGTGTGTGAGTGAATGTGTGTGAGTGAATGTGTGTGAGTGAATGTATGTGAGTGAATGCGTGTGAGTGAATGTGTGTGAGTGAATGTGTGTGAGTGAATGTGTGCGTGTGAATGTGTGCGTGTGCGTGTGCGTGTGCGTGTGCGTGTGCGTGTGCGTATGCGTGTGCGTGTGCGTGTGCGTGTGCGTGTGCGTGTGCGTGTGCGTGTGCGTGTGCGTGTGCGTGTGCGTGTGCGTATGCGTGTGCGTGTGCGTGTGCGTGTGCGTGTGCGTGTGCGTGCGCGTGCGTGCGTGCGTGCGTGCGTGCGTGTGTGTGTGTGTGTGTGAACGTAATACAAGGTTTAATTAAATAACGAAATTTTAAAATAAATAGATAAATGTAATAAATATAAACATGATGTATGTAAATTATATTGTATATTTATGTATCCAATTAGTACCTGCTATAAAAACTTTCTTGCATTTATATTATTACTGCTATTTACTATTTAAATTTATAGATTAGGTTATAATCTGACATATTCTTACAAAGTACCTTGGCAACTTCACGTTTGAATGAAGTTTTACTAGAGTGAAAGATATCAATTGTATTAAATGTTTTATTATAAATTCTGTGAAGCCTATTGACAATCGAATTTTGAGCATAGTTAGTTTTTTTAAGGGCAGTAGCAAAAAGTTTTGTATGTCTAGTTCGTGTATTTGGAACACAAAAACTTAAAAGTAACGCTAATTCACAACAGTCTATGTAGTTATTACATATACCATGTAGAAAGGACATATCAATTAAGGTTCTTCTACTTTGAAGAGGCATGCAATTGTAGTGGAGACTAAACTCGCTGTCATCTGAAAAGCGGCGAGAAAATCGAAAGTGTAGGTGTTTTAAAAATTTTAACTGAATATTCTCCAGCTTTTGAATATACGTCACATATTGAGGGTTCCATATTATGCTACTATACTCAAGAATACTTCTGACATATGCAAAGTATAGTACTCGTAAACATCCAATGTCTGGAAAGGGCTTACTGACTCGTAAAACAAAACCTAAATTTTTGTATGCTTTCGCCACTATTGTATCGATATGTTCGGAAAATGTTAGTTTTGAATCCATTTTTACCCCTAGGTCAAGTACACTATTCAACTCAGATAAAGTAAAATTATTTATTTTATAATTGTATTTAATTGGATTAGTTTTTCTAGTGAATGATACAAGACAACATTTCTTTAAATTAATACCAATACGATTTTCAACATAAGAGTTTAATCTATCTAGATCGGCTTGAAGGTTAATACAATCAGTAATCCCATTAATTTTCATAAAGATTTTTGTATCGTCAGCATACATTAAAAATTTTGCATACTTAAAGCATCTACCCACATCATATAAGTACACATATAACAATGGTCCCAGGATGGAACCCTGCGGTACGCCAGATGGAACCTCTAAAATGTTGGAGCGTGAACTACCTACCACTACAGCTTGAGAACGATTGCGCAGATATGACTCGAACCATCTCAACAAATTACCGTGGATACCCAGTTCAAATAGTTTACGCAGTAGGATACTATGGTCAACACGGTCAAATGCCTTCTCAAAATCCGTATATATTACATTTACTTGTGACCCACCGTCTATACTATTAGGTACATAGTCTACAAAAACTCCTAGGTTAGTTGCAGTTGACCGGCCCTTTATAAATCCATGTTGTTCAGAGGGAATCGAAGTGGCAATTATTGGATATATATGAGCATGGACTACTCTTTCATATAGTTTACTAAGTACGTTCAGGATCGAAATGGGGCGGTAGTTCTCATATGTTGATTTAAGACCTTTTTTATGAATTGGTACAATATGGGCTGTTTTCCAAATGTGAGCAAAGTAGCCTTCCTGAAAACATCGATTGAAAATAAGTGAGATAGGAAGAGATAGAGAATCTACACACTTGGTGAAAAATATTGTTGGAATATTGTCGCTACCCGCACCTTTTGATATGTCGAGATTTTTAATTAGCTTTAAAATATACTCTTTGGTAATTTTAATGTCATGTATAGTAGCAATTTGCAATTGATTATTATGCGTATCTTGTAAATATAGATCAGAGGGTTTATTAAAATTTCTCTCAAAAAACTTATTAAAAGCGGAACAAATGTCAAGATTGTTACTGATAACTAAATTATTGTATGTCATCTGTTGAGGATAATTACAAATATTTTTTCTCTTAGATTTTACATAGGACCAGAAGTATTTGGGGTTATTTTTAATTTTTTGTTGTGAAAATTTTATGAAAGAATTATAACATTCGGACTGCATTTCTTTTTGTCTACATCTTAGGGTTGAAAATTGAGCATAGTCGTTTGGGTTTTTGTATTTTTTCCAGTGTTTGTGAACTTTAAACTTTTCTTTAATTAACTTTATTAACGGCCTGCTATACCAGATGGGGGATAAGTGTGCACACCAGAGTGGTAAACCTGAGGAACATATGTTTGTATGCAGTTATTTATAATTGCATAAAAACTATCTATTATAGTCTCAATATTTGTGTTATTATCTAATATAAACGACCAATCCTGTTGATTTAACATTTCATTAATGATATTAAAGTCAGCACGCCCATAAATATACTTTGATCGCGATTGTGTTTTCAAGGGAGGTATGAGGAAATCTGACGCAGTGATAATGAGTGAAGGGTGGTGACAGTCTTCTTTAACAAGGTGGAAGTTGGATCTACTTACAGTGACGGACGAGTCTGAAAAAATTAGGTCTAGTATTTTATTACTATTATTTAAGATGACATTATATAGCGTAAGACCTATGAAAGCCGTATGGTCAATGAGCTGTGATGCCGAATTCTGGACTTCAACAGGGCCTTTCCTAAGTATGACAGGTCCATCTTGTGTCCAGTCTATACACGGTAGGTTAAAGTCGCCTGCAAGTATAAACTGATCGTTGGGATGATTATTACGTATTTGTGAAATAAGATTTACAAACAGTCTTGTTTTTTCTGAGAGTGAAGAGTTAGGGGGTATGTAAACCACTGCTATGTGGAGGTCGTGCTCTAATCCCACAGCATTAGAAGGAACCGTCACCCAAACGCACTCAAGGTTATCACAATGCCATTCGGATCTCATACGCGCCTGCAAGTATGGTGCACACATTAACATGACTCCACCTCCCAACGACCCACGGTCACGACGAAACACATTATATTTATCATTACATAATTCTGAATCCAGGATTCCGTCATAAAGCCAAGTTTCTGTTATCATAACAACATCATAATCAAGTAATAGTAAATTATTATAAAATTCATTAGTCTTAGTCCTCAATCCCCGTACGTTCTGATAATAAAGTTTTAATTCTTTCAGTGTAGTATCCATTGAAAAACAACTTGATGATGCCAGTACTTATAATAGTTATAGAGAACAGTTACATATTCAAGGTACCTAAAAATGTAGCAAGGTATAGGCGTTAGGTATGAATAATTATAGTTAATAAAAGTTTTTAAATTACTTGTACTTAAGATTAAGGAATAATTGGTTAATACATGTGTAAATTTTAATTGTAAATATGTTATTATTAATCGAAAATAAATTATGTCATTATATATTTTATACAATATTCTGTATTTATATTTGAGAATGTTATAAATATATGTATATAAGTAAAGCGTTAGATGAGTGCAGGTATATGTGATTTTGGTAATGTTTATTAACGTTTGTGAGAATAATGTATGATACGTGTGTGAGTTTTTGATGCGTGTATTAATAGTGTATAGTGTATCTAGTTGTGTTAACTGATAAAAAAGCTTAGAATTTGTAACAAATGCATACATTTTCACAAGTAATTTACGAAAACCTTTCAAAGTGTACAGAATAAACAGGTAAATAGATCTTAAACAATTTTCACAATATCTGCCGAAGAAGATATGGAGATTGGAGGTGAAGCCTCGTTTTTTCGAACGAATATACGGCAGTTTTTTGTCCAAATGAATTTGTAATTTAGTTCCTTTACCTTTCGTTTGCACTGTGAAAGCAGCATTTTATTTTCTTTTGTTAGATGTTCATTTATAAAAATCATACTAGTTTCACATCCAAACCCCATATCACTGGTGTTTAAATTGCGATGTTTACGTGCAGCGGCCATTATTTTGTCTTTAATAAAACGATGCTTCAACCGGGCGACAATAGGGCGCGCACGCGCGGTGCTTGTGGCACGCCGCGGCTGCACGCGATGCGCAAACTCCACTTCAGAGGGTTCGATTGAGACTCCAATATGCTTCGAAATCTTTTGTACAATAGTTAATGTATTCTCATCCTTATCTTCTGGTATGCCAGCGATTTCAATATTTTGCAATCTGGCCCACTGTTGTTGCTTCATGTTATCATCTTCCAGGGTCTACACACGAGTTGTGAGATGATTCAATTGTTCTTTGAGGAATTTGTTCTCATCCTTGAGGCAATGCAAATCCGATGTGGTGGAGTCTAGGTGCTTTTTTAAGTCATCATATTGTCCAGAAATATAAGTCATAGACTCTTGAAGTTCGACAAAGCGACTATTTATATCCTTCAGCTGAGTTGATATCATTCGAGTCAGTATTTTTTCAAGCATGATCTCAATTTGTTATCAGTTCTTTTTTTAGGATTTCTTTGAATTTTTCTTGAGTTAGGTGTGAGTCCACTGAACGATTATTTCGCATACTAACATTACAATCTTCAGATAGATACTCGGGTTTAACTTTGTCATCAATCTTGTAGCGACTAGCAGAGCGAATTGGTGTATCTATGTTGCCTGTCTTTGGTTGCTTGCTTTTGCACTCTGAGCATTTCCATTGAGTTTTAGCTTCTTGGTTCATTTTTCTAAACCGCTTTGGTGACAAGTTCGCACACATCAAATCGTATTTGAGCTTACAACCATGACAACTTATAAATTCATTACTTGCTATATCACTTTTACAACCGGCGCAGCTATATGAATCCATCTTGTAGACTTGAATACTACTGGAATAGCTGTAGCACGAATAGGTTGGATCGACCGGGGAAAGACCACCCTCTCACAGAATACCAGCGTAAAATAGCAGCATAAGGCTATTGTGTTTCGTATGGTGAGTTAGAGAATCTGAGACCCTTTTTACTGGAAAGGAGGCATTCCATCTTATTCCTCACGGGTGACAACCCATCTGCATTTTGCTTCGTAAACGAGGGTAGATGTAGGTGCCTATGTACTTACTATCAGGTGGACTGTGTGCTCTTTCGTCATACTTATACAAAAAAAAATGTGTCGAAAACAGGAAAGCGGAGAGAAACGCGTCTTCTTTATTTGTGTTGTTTCTTTTTAGAATAAATACAAATACAAATACCTTTTTTTAACAATGCTCCTTTCGGCCGAAAAAAGCAAACACGCGAACATACAAACCGTAGATGTTTCATTTTCAGTCTTTTATTTTAGTTATACTCGTACATGTAATAGATAACTGTTTTTTATATTCTATGTATATGTTTTATTAAACAGGTAAAATGTTCACGGACAAAGTGGTATTGATAACTGGAGCCAGCTCTGGAATCGGGGCAGAAACAGCAATTGAATTCTCAAAGCTTAACGCTAAATTAGTGATAACTGGAAGAAACAAAGAAAACCTGGACAAAATAGCTAAGCAATGTGAAGATGGTTCTCCAAGCAAACATAAACCATTGGTTGTAATTGCTGACATGAACGTTGAAGCTGATGTTGATAGCATTATAAAGAATACATTAGAACATTTTGGCAAACTTGATGTCCTTGTAAATAATGCTGGAATTTTAGAAAATGGGACAATAGAAACGACTAGTTTAGAACAATACGATAGAGTAATGAACACTAATGTTCGAGCTCCTTATTATTTAACAATGTTGGCTGTCCCTCACTTAGTGAAATCTAAAGGATCAATTGTAAACGTGTCTAGTGTTACTGGTCTGCGATCATTTCCTAACGTTCTGGCTTATTGTATGTCAAAATCTGCTTTGGACCAGTTTACGAGATGTGTAGCACTAGAGTTGGCTTCCAAGGGTGTCAGAGTTAATGCCGTGAATCCTGGTGTAATTGCAACTGGAATTCACATGAAATCAAGCATGAATGAGCAACAGTATGAAGAATTTTTAAGGAAATGTGCCGAAACTCATGCATTAGGTCGTGCTGGTGAAAGTAAAGAAGTTGCATCTGTAATAATATTTTTAGCCAGTAATGCAGCAAGTAATATTACTGGCGCTACACTCCCTGTAGATGGTGGTCGTCATGCTATGTGTCCTCGCTAAATTCTTGTAACTAAAGATTATAAGAGGTTATAAGTATGTACTTATATAAATAAAAAAAAACACTATCATACTTAATTTTTGTTTAATTCCTAATTAACAATAAAATCATTTGGCATTTCAGAAATGAAAAGAAGGAATAAATGATCACACTTTTTTTGGTTAATCTATTTTGAAATATTTTTATATAAAACTTATTTTGAAATATGTTTGGTATGTATAATAATACTCGCACTTACTAAATAATCACTTGTGAAATTATTCTGGCTAAAACTAAATTGGCGATCGCCTTTAACTCTTTGCGACACATTTAATAACTTGCTGAGTGGTGTTTGCAATAGCACCAGATGCTTTTATAAGACCATTGCTTGTGCAAGTAACAATGGTATCCAAAATATCATCAGTGGCGGCTCTAGAGTCAGCTCTCTGCAAAATTAATTAAAATAAATATTCAATCATCACGGTGTAAGGTTATTGATTTTTTTTATTGGTCTGAGGTTATTTATATGTAAAATAGTATTTATAATATTTATATATAAGACTTTTAACCCGCGGCTTCGCTCGCGTTGGCTTCAATTTAGAAATATCATTAAAACTACTTCAATTAAACTTAAAATTTCATAAATGTAGTTCTATTCACGATGAACGTGTGACAGGGACTATATTCATGAACGGGAGTAGAAATATAGAGAAGATGTGCAGCAGCGTCTTTCTGATTACAGCTCAAAAAAATAAAAAGATGCGGTTGGCAACCCGCCTGCCAAGCGTGGCAACAACAGATAATATCCAACTTATTTCGTGATCCATGGAGGGAATCGATATGATGAACGGGAGTAGAAATATATTAGCAATGTAGAGATGGCGAAAAAGAAACCAATACCTCATTTCGTCTCGTGGATGTCGTAAGAGGCGGCAGAAGGGAAACTGAAGCAGGAGATGGATGGCAGCATCTTCCTGATAACAGTGCAGAGTAATAAAGAGCTGCGGATGCCCATCCACTCGCCAAGCGTGGTTACTACTACAAATACGAGGCCGGCACTGGAAATTTCGGGAATCAAGGAAGTGACACAACATTACTATTTAAAAATGTATTTATTGCTTTTCGAAGTATTCTCCGCGAAATTTGACACATTTTTCCATACGATGGAACCAATCATTGAAGCAACCATTCCATTCGGAATTTGGGATCTCCAAAATGGCCGTTTTGTAGGCGTCCACAGCTTCTTCAGGTGATGAAAATCTCTGTCCACGCAATTTATTCTTTATTTTAGGGAAAGTATAGAAATCATTAGGGCTTAGGTCGGGGCTGTACGGCGGATGGTCTAATAATTCTATGTTTTTTTGCTCTAAAAACTCTTTTGTTCTGTGTGCGGTGTGAGAACTCGCATTTTCGTGATGGAGGATGATGCGGCGGTTGCAGTTCTCTTTACGGAGTTCAGAAACGACCTGTGGCAAACAAATGCTAGCATACCATTCTGCATTAACCGTTTTTTATCCCTCAAGAGGAATAGTCGTAACATGGCCGGTTTTGGAGACAAACGTGGCCACCATTTTTTTTGCAACACTCCGTGAACGAACAATTTTTGTTGGCTTTAACTCATTTTCGAACACCCAAACTCGTGACTGGTTTTTTGTTTCGGGTTCGTACGCGTATATCCAGGATTCGTCACCTGATAAGATGTTGTATACAGCATTTGAGGATCCTGTGTGGAATCTTTCGAGAGTTCTGACGTACCAAGTAACGCGAGCCGCTTTTTGCTCTTCACAGAGCGAATGCGGTATCCATCGGGAAAACAATTTTTTTACACCTAATTGTTCATGCAAGATTATTTGTATTTGACTCATGCCAATGTCTAAAGTTGCCTGAATTTCGCGGTATGTCACATGTCGATCTTTCTCAATCAGCTTACGCACAGCATGAACGTTTTCTTGCGTGACTGCAGTTTTTGGACGACCTTGACGGGGATCATCACTGAGCTTGACAGTCCACGTTGAAATTCAGCAAACCAGCGATAAATTGTGGTTTTGGATGGGGCTTCATCACCAAATGCAGAAATCATCCGGTCAACACACTGTTTTTGTGTTAAACCACTTCGAAAGTCATAATAAATCATCGCTCTTGAATTTTCTCGAGTCAATTCCATTTTCTCAACGACTAAACAATTTTGACAAAACCTTGTGACAAGACCGATAATCTTTTTTCAAATAAATAAATGGTATTCGATTTTTAAAACCAAGGAGTTTTCAATTAAAAAGATTTTAATATGACAGGAACAGTGGAAATATTCCATTCCCGATACTTTTAGTGCAGCCTATGTATCCGGCCTATTTGACAAACAATGGGAGAAGCCTATGATTAACAGTTGATAGGCCTATTAAAAGTAAGAAAGTAGCAGCTTACACACATCCCACTACTAGACAAAAAAGAGTTGATTGAGTTGACTACAACGCGGGTTGACTGACTTCACATAAGTATACCTAAAAATATTTCTGAAATATTTTTTAACTTCTCAAATATGTAGGTTTTCTAGCGATATTTTGCTTTACCACCGAGAACGTGGTAAATTGAAACTTCAAATTGCAATTAAAATATGATTGGTGTCGGTGCGGATCGAATTTGGGTTGTTTACGATCGGTTCGATTACAGGATAACTTTCAAGATTCTATCAAAGTAGTTTTACTCATAGTTAAAATTAAAATAAACATGCGTTTAAAATTTGCTGTCTTTAATATTAATAGTACTTTTTCGCAAGAACCTGTTCATTTACTCATGTCAGCTATAAAACCGGGATTGTCACAAAAATCTCAATAAAAAAATCTCAGTAGGTAGTAGTAGTAGTTTCATTGAGCCTCGCGGGAATCAAACTCTTTTGTTCCTGTGCCTTGAAATCTTACGGCGGGCTACACAGCTCTCGTATTTGCTTAAGTAAACTCATAAACACTGAAAATAAGCTTTTGCACTATTGTGGACCCCATCTACATTGTAATTAGTCAATCAAACTATTCCATTATTTATATATGAAAATCTTTCACCAGTCCACTTAATTTTCAATCATCGGTTTTGATACAAAACGAATTTGGTGAAATATTGTTATGCTGATAAACACTCAACATATTCAACTAAAGACATTATTTTTTTTTGGAGTTTATGGCCTGGTATCTAGACCTTTAGGCCAAGTCTTGAGTATTATTCTTCGGTTTAGTATAATTTCCTGAAGCCTTGTCTTAATGTATTATTATCCTTCATAGTTCACTCCTTCACAATATGTTGATGCGTCACATTGTGCAGCCCTAGGAAGATTTTGACGGCAACTTGAGCCAGCAGGCAGCTGAGAATTGGCGATGGTATCTAAAGGCGCCAATGCAAACAGCTTATCTTGAGAATCCATCACCATCAGAGCACTTGTTTTACCGTTTCCACTAATAGTTCACATGCGTAGACAGTTAATACATAAAATCGCACCACTTTTACATATCAAAATCCACTTCAAACTATTATTTAAACTTTAATACCTACAGCACGGTTAGCATGGGCTGGGGACAAAAATTTTATCCACCGATTATATCCACTGACAAGAGATAAAATTATCTTGTCCCTATGCCAAAGCATGGCAACAGGGAGAAGTATATCCCCGTTTGATATAACGAGTAGACATATATCTGCCGACCGTAGCATGGAGCCAAATTAAAGACAAAAAATTATGATTTTTTGACTTTTGAAAGGGACAATTCTATCTTAGTTCATTGGACGTGGGTTTAAGTTTATATTCATACAAAAAATATATCTAAGTCTAAGTCTATCTCCCATTTTATCTACTGTGGATATTATATCCACCAGTGTGCCCATGCTCGAAGGGTGGATAAAACTAAGCGAGGGGATAAATATTTTCTCCTTTCCCCGGGGATAAAATTGTCTCCGGCCCATGCTAGCCCTGCAGGAGCAGCAAACCGCCGCCGATCAAGTTCTCGCCAAAACTCCCTAAAGACATTCTGTTATCACAGTTTTGTGTACACAGTTCTGTTAGTCATTTTGAAAATAACGATAAATCATCCCGACACCGGTTTGGATATTTTAAGTCTGACTATTTTTGATGCTGGAAGAAAAAAAAGTATTCAATAGAATTCTCATTAATTTCATCACTTATTATTAGTTTATTTAGCGGTATTATGAGATTAAAACTATAAAAACAAAAACTGTACCCTATAGTACTCAGCGACAATAAGCTGAGGTGCCAGTGGGGTGCCGTCTTACACAACAAAGCCGCCAACATTTATATAATACATAAATTAGGAATAAATTATATTCTATTAAAAAAATCTGCTTCCGTCAAAAATACGCTATCGGCGCTGCTAGCGGTATGTAACGAAATTATTTTACGATATAACAATATAAAGAAATAGCAATGTTGTGTTTAGTTGTTAATATCGCCAAACGATCTCTATTCATTAATTTGGTCAGGCTATATCATGATATAATCAAAAAACAATGTTAAATTTAATTAAATGCCACCATTTCGTGCTATAATTAACTACTTTATGATATTGTTACGAGCTTGGGGTTTGAGACAATTACAAACTGCCGATTGAATTACCAAAATTGACTATTTAATTACACAAAACTAATTACAACTTAAAATCACACTAATAATAAAACACAGTTCGCCGATATTTCGCTTCGAAGTATTCTCTTGTATCGCCAATTCACTACTGCCTCGGTCGTGGTCTATACCGGCCTTATATAGGGCCTCAAATAGTTTCCAGAACCTTCTACTGTAGCGACATCTAGAATGTTCGAGTACATATCGGTCCCGACATTTCTGGAAGGATCTCGACTCTCCTAGTTCTGCTACTCGACACTAGAGGGCGCTAGTGTAACTAGTGTTGCCATGTACAAGACATTAATAGTGGCGCGTAACAATATTATTAATTCTAAGATCTGGCTAATAAATATACAAAAATCTCTTTGTTTAAATTAGAAGCAAATAATTCTTTAGCTTTCCTAGATGTGTTCGTCATTCGAAATCCTAACAACACCATAGATCACACTGTATATTATAGAAAAAGACCCATACGAACCGATATTTAAGCGGTGATCCCACCATCATTCTTCACAGTTAGCTACTATGCAAATCTTTGTTACAGAGAGCACGAGGGATCTGTGACAGCAAACACCTGGCCGCCGAGCTTCAGCACGTTAAGCAGGTTCTACACGACAAGCTCAGGATCCCTCTTCTATGTCACAGTGACCGAGTCAAACCGGCCACAGTCAAGCTTGTGCTCTGCTGTACTACCATATGTCAGAGGTGTCACAGACAGGATTGGCTACATCTTGATGCGAGCTTCTATTATAACATTGCAAGCCGCTGAAAAAGATTAGTCAGTTCTTACCATCCGTTAAGTGCAATATTCCTCTACAAGATGCAGGAGTGTACAAGCTTGATTGTGAATGTGATCTCATATATAGGGCAAATAAAGCAAAATATCAAAGCCCGTTTAAAAGAACACATAGCTGATGTGAAACACCAAAGCTCGGGGAAGTCTGCAGTTTGTAATCATATCCTAGACGGCCCCCGCCATTACATTAGATTTGATAAACCACGAATTCTCGCGAAAAAACATCGGTTCCTGCTGTTCGTGAATCGAAACATCGTTTCGATTCACGAACAGATTGGGGGTAATGTCAAGAGTAATCTGGGCTATGTTATATCCGAAAAACTTGTTGTTTGTGAATTTGAAAAATTAATTAAATAAATGGTTTTTGATGTTAAATAAATTGTTTATCTTAAATATAAATAACGACATTTTAATAATACCTACCCAGGGAAAGCCGGGACGGGTCATTGGTTAAGAGTAAAAATGCTGACTTACGTTTTGAAGTATTTCTTTTTCCTTGCGTTCTAAATCATCAAAGGCACACTTCCTCACATTATTGAAACATTCCTCAACATCTTTGTCATCAAGGCACTGATATAGTTTGTTCTCTACGCTAGTGATATATTCAGTTTTATCAAGTAATACATGTGCCCTAGTAGATGATTCCAGAAGAGACAGAGTATGAAAACTTTTTGATATACAAGTAGAAACATTTTTTATTATCTGCTTTAAGATTTCATTGATCGCCTTCTGCTCATTCTGCAATAAAATTTTATTTGAAATAGTTTTCTGTTAAAGTTGGTAAAAAATTACCTCGCGTACTCGTACATCCGCTCGATAAAAAAAAATGTGTCATCTATTTTGAAGAGCACCTCCCGCCCTCCCTCAATTGCGTGCACTATCCCCGTCACCACTAATCCTAGCACCACTACTCCCAACACCACTACACTAGGAAAGACACACCAGTTACGACAATACGACACGTGTTTCGCCTTTACACGAGGCATATTCAGGTGATGTAGACTGCGGTAGCTGACCGCTAAGTGAGCGGCGAGCTTTTTTTTGCGCCCAGATGCAATGGAAAGGGCTACCCTCCGGGAAGCGAGGAAGGGAAGGGTAATCTTTTACCAACTTGAATATAATGGATTTCCGCAAAGTAACGCATGATTATATTAATAGTTTTCTGTGTTTTACTGTTAAGATTGACAAGTATTTAAACATGATGCAAAAACGCAGTCTTTTATAATTATAACACTCATTTTGAAATGCAAATGAGTTTATGTAAAGTTTTTGAAAGAAAGTACTAACTTTAAAAAATTACATACAACCATTATTATTATCATTACATCTTGCCCTTGCTGAACATAGAATGAATCTCCCATTGAATGCCTTTTTGGAGTGATAGTTGCCACGCTTATATAGCAGGTTGGCACCTGCAGTTTTATTATTATTTTGGCTTGTTACCCATCATGCTGCTCATCCATCTGCTGTTTCAGTTTACCTCTGTTGCTTTTTACCACACTCACGGATGATATGGGGTAGTGGATTCTCTTACTCTGCCACAAACATGTCTTACAGCATGTTAAAATAATCACTGATCGTAACCATTTCTATATTATAGCTTTTAATATGACTTACTCGAATACATTTTTCCGCAACTTGACCCGTAATTCTAATCTCTTCAATAATGTTCTTTATATTCTCTTGCATTTTCTGGATTCTATTTTTAAAATTTTCATTAACCTTTTTTGTCCTAATTTTTACGTTTTTAAACCATTCTTTTATTTTTTCTGCTGTACGATTTGCCATTAATCTCATGGTTTCCCATGTTTTTGTAGCGCTCTTTTTTACGCTATTCCACAAATCTGGAAAGGCTTTTAATTCTGTTGGTTGATTTTGTCCATCCTTTATATCGTTGTTGATTTTTTCATAACCATGTGTATCCTAAAATGTAGAACGTGTTATATTTTTGCTCTTGTAAGTGTAATTTAGAATGGGGGATGAACTTCTTTTTATTTAATTTGAATAATTTAAGACTTGACTTTGTTTAGAAATTCATTGCTTTATATTAATTTTACTGTCTAATTATCTTTATTATTTAATATTATATATATATATATATATATATATATATATATATATATATATCTATATATATATATATATATATATAATTTATTAGTCACTTTATTTTGTTAATAATTACTGTAATTATTAGTTATGGAAGAGCGAAGTCACCTGTTACAGGCATTATTTTGCTTACTAGGTGGTTTCGATTATTGATCATATAATGTAACTTTAATGTTTGACGAAATATATTTTTTTATTTTTTTATATCGGGAGTCTATTCTGCGTAAATAATTTGAAAAAAGTTAATTCCTTACCTGATACCATATTATTAGAAATGATAAGAACAGTATATAGCGCATATTTAATAAATCAACAGTTCGAGAGCCTTTAATTGTTAAAAACCAACAGAATAATGTTTCCGGTCACCTGTCCTTTTATATCTAGATTTCTTGAAGTTGGAGGTAAATAAACAAGTGTTTATTTATAAAACTTATTGGTGACAATATAATATTTATTTTGTGCTATTATCAGTCTTTACCTCAAGTTACATCAAAATATTGATTTAGATTGTCTATGTTTGTACTTCACTTTACATACAATATTTCAAGAGTTGTATTAGGTCCTCACATATGAAATTGGCGTTTTGTACGGGAGGAATATAAAGTTAATTTTTGTTTTGTACAATATATTTAATTAATCAAAGTATGCACCTTTGTTATCTATGCACTTTTGCTATCTCGTAGGTAGTTCATTGATCCTTTTACTAAAAAAAACCATGGGGGCGAAAATCAATAAACTTTTTGAAGGCGGTTTGGACTGCCGCATCGGAGTTGAATTTTTTTCCTTGTAAGAAGTTGTCCATATTCCGGAAAAAATGGTCATCTGGTTGGAGCAAGGTTCGGGGAGTACGATGGATGTCGCAGACATTCCAATTGTAGCTCATATAACTTAGTCGTTGTTTGTTGTCAATGTGTGGTCTTGCGTTGTCCTGAAGCAGCAGTGGCCTAGAGCGATTGACCAATCTCGGTTGTTTAGCAGCTAGTTCTTTCTTTATGGTTTGCAGTTGCTGACAATAGATATCTGCCGTAATCGTTTGGCCAGATTTTAGAAAGCTGTAGTGAACGACACCAGCACTAGTTCACCAAACACTCACAAGTAATTTTTTCTGAGTCAATTTTCGTTTAGGGCAGGATTTGGCTAGGTCTCCAGGGTTCATCGATTGCAACGAGCGCTTGCGATTATCGTACAGTATCCACTTTTCATCACAAGTAATGATTCGATTTAAAATCCCTTTATTTTTGTGTCGGTTGAGCAAAGTAACACAGCAGTCGACGCGTATTTGCAAGTTGCGTGTTCAAGTTTTTTTACTTTCCGATTTGCTTCAAGTGGATTAATACAGTTTTATCACTTACCCCGAAGCCTGCAGCTATATCTGAACTGCTATGTGATGGACCCGCATCCACAATAGCCTTTAATTCTTCATTTTCCACTTTGGTCTCCGGTCGTTTCCAGAACAAAAACGTTGAAACCAAAAACGTACCGTGCTTTCTTTTGCGACACCAGCGCCGTACACATCATTAATCCTTCGAGCTGTTTCTGCAGCACTGGTGCCACGGTAGAACTTGTACTCGTAAATGTACCGGTATTTCATGTTTTCCATTGTGCGGTAACACGGTTTACTACGTGGTAGAGCCATGCTGCAGCTATATTATGGTTGTAGCACGAATGGGTCGGCTCGACCGGGGAAGGACCACGCTCTCACAGAATATCAACGTTAAATAGCAGCTTAACGCTGCTGTGTTTCGTATGGTGAGTGTAGAGAACCGGAGACCCTTTTTACTGGCAAAGAGGCATTCCATCTTAGTCCTCACGGGTGATAACGCATCTGCATCTTGAGTCTTTATTGAGGATAGATGTAGATGTCTATGGGTCACAGTAATCACTTACCATCAGGTGGACTGTGTGCTCGATTGTCACCGCTCCTATAAAAAAAAAACAAGCGATGCCAAAGAAAAAAATAATGAGGAAAAAACAAATGAATGACTGTTTTCAAATACCAGCTAAATGAATTTATAAATTTGAATTTGGAATTCTTAACCAAAGATGAGATATTTCAGATCAAATTGGTCAGTACGACAAAACACTAATTTCATACATACATACATACATAATAATAATCACGCCTCTTTCCCGTAGGGGTAGGCAGAGACCACTTCTTTCCACTTGCTACGATCCTTACATACTTGTTTCGCTTCGTCCACTTTCATTATTCCCTTCATACATGCTCTACGGTTTAGGGTACTCTTGACCTGGCCTTTTTTCAAGACGTCCCTGATTTGGTCTAGAAATGTCCGCCTAGGTCTACCCCTTCCAACACTTTCATTCACACTCGCCTTATACACTTTTTTCGTCAATCGTTCTTCATTCGTTCTCTCGACATGACCAAACCATCTCAGCATACCTTTATCATTTTTTGTCACTTCCTTAATTTCATATGTAAGGACCTAATATTAATTGTAAGATCATAAGGATCAGTCAGCTTAAGTGGCAGTTGGCCTATAGTTCGAAGAACCGACAAACGATAGAAGGAATGAAAGAAAGTTCCTCGAGTGCAATGAAGTGAAGAGCTGGTAAGGAACGCATGCAGGTAGTTCAGGACCGCGTTTTGAGGCATTCCTTGAGACGTATTCAGCAATGAACTAGTGAAAAGCTCCAAATGACAAACCAAGCGGTGTTTTGTTCTATGAGATTGTGGAAAGATTAATAGTTGTTTTTATTGTGATTTTTATTCGTTTGTTTTGATAATTCATATCATGAATGAGGGTAAAAAAATAGATGAGAAAAATAAACAAATTTATTAACGTTGTTCTATAGTATTAAACATTATGAAAACTTTTTCAACAATATTATGTATTCAGTTTGCGGAAGTAAGGGACGAATATATTGATGACGCCGAACAGCTTCCTATATCGATCACAATTTTCGCAGCGCCGACACTAGCTTCCATCATATTAGAACCAGCGCAAATTTCAAATGCTGCTGGTAGCGTGCCTATCGCGAAATTAATGCGTGCGATCTGAAAGATGAAAAGGAACTATTACGTAATTTTTTATGTGCGTGATTGCGTTTTTTTTTTAAATAGAATTATAATGATAAACGAGCACTAAGTCCACCTGATGGTAAGTGGGTACTGTGATCCATAAACATGTACATTTATCCTCGATTAAGAATCAAAATGAAAATGTGTTGCACCTTAAGAACTAACATGAAATGCCTGGTTTCCAGTAAAAACTGTCTCCGGTTCTCTACACTCACCATACGAATCAACAGCATTAAGCTGCTATTTTACGCTGGTATTCTGTGAGAGCGTGTTCCCACCCCGGTTGACATGACTCATGTGAGAGCGTGGTCCTTCCCCGGCCGAGCCAACCCAAAAGGGAGTACCCTTGTGAGTAGCTTTGTACCTTTTATTATGTTCCGTACCAGTTCCTATTTGAATCTTAAAAGCAAGACGGATTGCGGGCAACGGGTTCGGATTCTTTACGGTACAACTATTTGTACGAGTATGGCCTTTGAATATTAGTTCCAGGTGTAGTTTTTCCATTTAAACTATTTGTATAAAGTGCTTCTACAAATAGTTTACACGATGACATTACTTGTGTGCAGATTACGATTTTTGTGGTGTATCTTTAGGAATTCATACGACATCCATGAGATCGGGTGACTAATTTATTTTGTAGTAAAGGAGGCAAACGAGCATATGCGGCTGAACTGACGGTAAGTGGTCACTGCCGATCGTAACACCGGGTACTTGGTTGACATATTACGATTCACTTCGTTGATGTCGACCCAGAGATGAGAACAGTATTCCGCGTGAGTTCGAACTGGTGCCTCGTATGGGAAGGGTGTGGAGGAGAGCCAACATAATTACAGTCACAGGCGGGAATGGCACTCCATCTAAGACCCCAAATGTGACAAGGTAGCCAAGGATACGGGTACCTTGTCACTTTGTTTGATGTTGGTAGCAGGAGGATATGGCCTGAAGTAGCTCTTATCATCAGGTTGGCAGCTCGTCTGCCTTTTAATGTTACAAAGAATTCTTTTAAAAGTGTTACGAAAATGTTAGATTTAAGTTATCAGGCCAGTGACAAGAAACATCACTTCGGGGCGTCTTATACTGCAATTAATCCACCTGCAAAGTTTAGTGATTATGCCAAACTTGACTGTTTACGGAATGATTTCATAATGAACTTCAACTGGCGAGTAATAGATATAAGTTTTAATTAAGACTTAAAGTTAACCATGTCGGTGGAAGAATACCCAATACCCCATACCGTCCTGTGGGTGTCGTAAGAAGTGACGGAGGGAAACAAACTAGCTAGGCTGTAACGTCTTCCCAATAACAACTAGAAAATAAAAAAGTGTGGTTGCCAACCCGCATGAATCTATCTATCAGGAAGCCTATGTTTAGCAGTGGACTTTGATAGGATGTAATGAATGAATGAACGGAAAGTATTTCTTGATATACCTACTAAATTTAAAGTTACAGCCTATATACGTCCTACTGCTGGGTACAGACCTCCTTTTATATCTGAGAGGGTTATAGGGCAAGGAAAAATTCCATCGCGCTGCCCTGCGCTGATATAAGTATTAAAGACTTGAGAAATTTCCTCGTACCCAATTTGTTATTTTGTACTTTGTCTTACCGAAACTCCACTTTGCGCCATGAATATCATACTCTGAATTTGAGCTTGCAGCGCAATGGGTCCTATACAAGACCCAAAGTATAAAATATTTTCCGTGTCCTCCGTTGTACATTTTCTCATACTTTCGATTACGTTATTTGCATAATCGAGTGCGTCGACCGATTGTGCGTGGAGGCTAGCTATCATATAGCTAATTTGTTGTATTCGGTTGTCGACGCAAGCCTTGGTATGGACAAACGTGTGGTTGATGAGATCCTCTGCTTGTTGTTCGTGAGACTGAAATTAGCAAAATTATATATATATATATGATTATACATAGTTATTTTTAGTAATAAAAATGTAAAAACATGATTGAATTATTATATGTATGAATAACCAGTGTGATAGTATGGAGGGCCAGTATAATTAAAAACAATAAGACATTCTGTCTTATTGTTTTTAATCTTCTTGTTTTTACTCTGGGTCGTCTCGAGGGACCACTCCCTAACAGTATTAGCGTAAAATAACAGAATAACGATGCTGTGTTTGAGTGTGTGTGTGTGTGTGTGTGTGTGTTTTCACTTTTCCGAGGTGACAACGCATATTTATTAGTTGTGAATCGCCAGCAACGCAAAGTAAGGAATATGAATTTAGAAAAACCCAAAATTAGGGGCTTTTAGGTGCTAATTAGGTGCCAAGTTTAAAAATTAGGTGCTCTAAAATTTTTACCGTAACGAACTGTTAAAATTTGCGTTGCTAGCAAAACGTATTAAGAAAGTTAGTAAGAAGTTATTAGCTTATTAGATATAGGATAAATATTAATAGCAAGGAATTAAGTGCTAATTAGGTGCTGCAAGTATAGGCAATGACAAGGTGCCCCTAAAAAAAATAAAGTCGTTTTATTCAGAACCCCGCAATCTCGGCTTATTGGTCGCCTTTGGCGACCAGCCTCAGCCTCTACGGCTCGCACAGATGCCTGCGATTTGTCGCAGCGGGCGGGGGCTGCTCTCCCTCCGTGCCTACGGTTTTACAAAAACACTAGGAATAGGGCAGACACGACTACGTGGAGTCGGGGCGTTCTGATTCGGTTTTAGTACAGATTTGACCTATCTTATCTATAATAAATAACTGATAAAGAACAAAAAATGCCGATCATACCTTATAAGGTAACGGTGGTCTTAGACCCGATAATTCCCAGAATATTTCTGTCATCTACATCCGACCTCAATAATCTTTCAGCACTTATTTAGCACTTAATTCCTTGCTATTAATATTTATCGTATATCTATTATCGTCACTGCGTTGCTAGCTATACGTTTTGCCAGCAACGCAAATTTCAACAGTTCGTTGCGGTGAAAATTTTAGAGCATTTAATTTTTAAACTTGGCACCTAATTAGCACCTAAAAAGCTCCTAATTCTAGGGTTTTTCTAAATGCAAATTCTTGACTGCGTTTCTAGCGAGACACAGCTATATTTATTCTTAATCATGAATATTATGGCTACATACAGACCAAATCAATTAATTAACCTCAGGTATTAGATGGTAGGACTTATTTTCTGCCAAAGAGCCCGTCTGGTACTACTCTTTCCTTATTTAAAGTTGGTTATGGGTGTCTATTGGCTGCAGTAGCTAATTACCATCAGGTGGACTGTTTGTTCGCTTGTCACTTTAATTTTATTAAAAATATCAGTTTGACCTTAGCATGCCTTACCGCTTTACTACCGAATTACTTGTATAAAGATTTGTTGCAGGTGTTCATGGGCTCTAATGGTCTCTAGTCATCAAGTGGCTTGTTAGTTGGTTTGTCAATTTTTGAAAAAAAAAAAGAAATTAAGACTAATACATTGGCATCGACTTCCTAACTTATATCTGAGGTAGAGTTACGCTACAGTGTAATAATATGTCTGTGCAGTGTAGTCGACTCGACCGAGTAGAAGCGTCGGGACGCTTGGACAGAACTCCAGCGTAATATACAAGCTCAAATACAGTGTAATTCTGCTGCGTTTCATATGGTTACGAGAACCGGAAATCTTTTTAGTGATAGCGAGGCATTTTGTCTTATTCCTCAGAGATAAGTATCAATGTGACGCATTTTAATTCTTAATCGAGGATAGATTTAGGTTTTATGTACCACAGCATCCACTACCAATCAGGTGGCATATGTGCTCGAAAAAAACTTTCCAAAATTGTTAGTGTACGGACTATTTTTTTTTATATTATAAGGTGGCAAACGAGCACACAGTCCACCTGGTGGTAAGTGGTTGCTGTGGCCCATAGACATCTACATTTATCCTCGTTTGCGAATCAAAATGCAGATGCGTTGTCACCCGTGAGGACTAAGATGGAATGCCTCTTTTCCAGTAAAAAGGGTCTCCGGTTCTCTACACTCACCATACGAAACACAGCAGCGTTAAGCTGCTATTTGATGTTGGTATTCTGTGAGAGCGTGGTCCTTCCCCGGTCGAGCCGACCCATTCGTGCTACAACTATACTACTAATATAGCTGCAGCATGGCTCTACCACGTAAACTCAAAACACATGTATATTCTGACAGTGTTCTCAAATTATTATGTTGGTTGAAATCATTTATCATTAGAGTTATTTTTATTATATATCTATTCTTCGTATTCTTATTCTTCATCGACAGCCCGGAAAAGTCCACTGTTCGATAGGATCTCTTCTGTTGTAGGCAATATTTGCCTTTATCGTTACGCTTGATGGATTCTCTTAAGCTATCACGCGGTACAACTATGACTTGCGTGAACCCATATTATATTATAATATTAACCACGAAGCAAATAAAAACTTTGTATTTGCTCTGTGATATTAACTGACCTTAATGCAGCCTGTTACGATGTCAGTAGCATTACTGAACCTGGCGGCAACAGACTTAATACCATCGTTGATTTGCCCTTGTAAGTTCTGCACGTCCGTATAAATTTTCTCGTTAATCAGTTTGACTTCGTTTTGAATACCAGTTGAAAAGTTCCCAACTGCCTCCATAGCCTGTTGTGCAGATTTACGTAAGCCCTCTGCCAGTTCCTTTATCAACTGTCTGCAATAACAATTTAATATATTAATTATTTTGTGTTAGCAGCAGTCCGCCTATATTCTATGGCAGTATTCATATAATTCTATAGTATATATAGTTTTAAATAAATAAATAAACATGTTGTTTTTTTTATAAAACTGGTAATTGGCCTACAGTCCATGGATACCTGCATCCAACTTCAAACAAGTAAGAGTACAGGTGCATTGACAACTCGTGAGACTGAGATGGAATGCCTCACAGCCTGTAGTGATTACACTGGTTCTCTATATCCTTTAGATCTTAAGACAGTAGTGCAGGCGCTGCTATATGATACTACAATGATATATGCTACTATGATACTAAATAATTTTAAATTAAAAATTTTGTACAACCGACTTCAATATAAATTATTAAGAAAAACTCAAAAACAATTGGAAAGATCTTGATCATATGGGACCACATGAGAAGCACCAGTTTTCAAACAAAAAAATCATCGAAATATATTCACCCAAAAAATAAACTATGAGGTAACACGTAAAAACATACAGTCAGATATTAATAAACAGAAGTCGGTAGAAAAAGCAACGAATCTATACATCTATACAAATAATAAATCTGTAGAAAAGTTGTGTGTTCGCGATTCACGCAAAAACTACCAAACTAATTTCCATGAAATTTTATATGTAGGCAGTAATTGACAGTGTATAACATATGACATCAAAAACATAACTTGTATAAAAACCAAGTCTCGGAACTCAGTTCTTCTACCGTAAAAAGTTGTGAGATCCATGTAATACCAAGTAGGTTCATTTGTTCAGTCCCTACTTAAGGGTCCTTCTGTCTCAAGTTATTACGTAATTGCTAACCTAACAACATCTTATAGTGATCATAACAATATTAAAAATCTTTTATGTTTTAAATAAATAAATTGACTTGGCAATCGCATCAAACAATCTAATAATTATGAAAACACAATGCACCTCACAAGTAATACATATTATAATAAATTAGTTTTTTTTTAAATTAACAGTCATTAATTAGTCACTAAATCTTCATACATTTCATAGCGATATACGTAGGCGTGTTGTAGTCATTTTATGATAGAATATAATCTTCAAGCCAGATTCCTCCCAAAGATATGACAAGAATAACTCCTGTTCCGCTGGAGCAATATATTTAATTCTCAATATATGACAGTCACCAATGAGTCACTAAATCTTTAAATAGGAATTACATCTCAGACATACAATACTAGTGTTTTTGAGGGAAGGCTGCTAGCTTGAATTCAAGCTATAATCTTCCCAAAAAGGGGATATATCTTCTAAAGTATTAAGTCAGTAATTTTTTTTTCTAGTCAGTAATTGTCACCGATTCGTCTTCGATTCGTGTCATGACATAATAAAATTAAGAATATCGTTGGAGAGGATTTCAGCTTGATGTATGCGAATACACATCTAATTTTTGCATCAAATAGATATTTATACCTCGTATCTCCGAAAACATCTAAATCACGACGCTGTCGAATAATTAAAGAATTATGAACAGGTGGTTTACCATGAGACAAGCAGATCTGAAAGATGTAATAAAGTTAATGACACAATTATTATTACAAATATTAGTTTAAGTTTTATTTACCTACTTTAGAAATAGATATTAGCGACGCTGTTAACATTTCTAATACTTTGATAGTTTTATGTATCTACTCGCACATTAACCACTTCAAAAAAGCTCGTGTTAGAAGTGGTACAGTTCACATTACTCGAATGGAGGATTGAAACTCTCGACTTCCCGAGTTTGCAGTTCGAATCCTTAACCATTATGCTATCGTCGCTCTCATCCTATTTATTCTTCATTGAGAATATATTACGTATTCTTCTTCATCAGCCCGTAAGCTGGACTTAGGCCTCTCCCGGTGTAGGGAGTATTTACTTTAACTATCACGCTTTACAGTTATCGCAGTACCAGACGCTTTTATATAAATAGTCCTTTCAGACTGGGTAAACAGACGGCACGGGTCACTAACGTTCCGGCTGGTGGAAATTTTTGGAGTGCCCCGCTTAGGCTGAGCTGCGTCGTGATCTCGTAGCTGTTCTAGGGAACAACCTCTCGTTCCCGGCCCTGATTAAGGCTATAGTTATATGCGAGAGGTCGTGAACCTCCGATGTTACCTTCCGCGAGCAGGTGATGTAGCAGAAGGCTGTGGGGAGGGAGCCAGAAAAACGGCAGACATCTTAATCGCACATAGCGGTGAGGCTCTGGATTATCTTGTGGATTGGGATATCTTGTGAGTGTGGATTGTGGTTGAGATATACTCATAATTGAGGCCTGGACGGACGCGGGCGTTGTCCGTAGTCTTTATACGCAAGGCCTTGAAGTGCGAGGTCGGTTGCTACGACATATTTATAAAGAAAGTGTTAAAGCTTCCACTTCTGAAGCTATTCGTCGCCACCGTCGCAAAGGGGCGAACCTCATACAAACGGTTAAAAATGAGTTTAATATACAAAACTGCTCCTTTGTTCTAGATCTATGTCGTCTCAATCGGGTTAAGCTAGGTTAAGTACAAAAATAACGATTTTAAAGTGACGGCGTATGTCAAAAACACTTCGTGTGAGATTTTACGATAAGGCGAAGCTCGTAGATCCCCTTTGTGCCATGTTTTTATTTTAATTTTTTTAATATTAAAATGCACAATTTTGTTAAAATTATAACAGATTAAGAGTAATTAAACTTTAAAATTATTTAAAATGGCAAAAGTATTCATACATAATATGGAAAGAAACTTTCCTCAAGGGACATTACTTTTGTAAGTTTATTAATATTAGATTGGATATTAAAACAAAGATTGTTATGACTCTTACTGATTTCGTATATTTTGTTGGTATGGGACCATAAGGGTATCAGATTTAAATTGTTATCTTAGTATATACTCTAGGATAAGACATTTTTTTTTTAATTTTCTTAGGCTGCCCTTGATATCATTATGATTCGTTTTATTCATTTTCAATATATTATGTATAAAAGTATGTAACTACTTTTGTTTTATTATTACTCACCGTTTCATGACAGAACAAGGGCGTAACTCGTAGATAAAAGGTGAGCCTGGGCAAAACGAGACGCAACGATAAGGCGTATCTTTTTCCAGAGCTTTTTTAATAGTAATGTCAGGACTGTAATACATTAAAGCTGTATTCATCGTCTAGTTCTATTGTCATATAATACTGTCCTGTTAGTAATTTTCCATTAAATCTAATATTTTTAATTTGCTAAAGAAAAAAAGCTACTAATCGGGGGGGAAAAAGTGTTTTCTTGCTCTCCTGACGTTTTTTGAAAATTGAGGTTCGCCCCTTTGCGGGATGCCCCTTTACGTATTATGCGGGAATTATAGTAATAGTAAGGTTAGTTCTTCTAAGTCAATTTTACTCGTAACTTTTTATGGAATGTCATGTTTGATAATTTTGAGTGTTCTAAGGAATATAAAGACCTAATATTGTCTGAATAGTTACATTAAAAGTCGTCATCTATTGTATTCATGGGTCCGTCAATTGACTTGTGAATCCATCATTATACCTGTTGTAAATTACCCTTTTAGCCGAGTTAAAAAAGGAGGACGACCTCAATTAGAGTGTATCTATGTATGTTTTTTTCTCCTGTATAAAGATGTTCGGAATAAATTTGCTAAGATCCGTGTGATAAAATAAAATGATGTGTCTTACCTAATTTAGATTTACTATTATTAATTACCGGATTTAGACCTGGAAGAGGATGCACGAATCAAATGTTTTCTCTCCGCATGATCACGGAAAAGCTTCTGGCTGCTAACCAGAAGATTTTCTGTGCTTTTGTGGATCTTGAGAAAGCATTTGATAAGGTTGTAAGGAAGAAAATGTGGGAACTGTTGCCGGGGTACGGTGTGGATGGTCGATTGCTAAGGGCTGTGCAGTCACTTTACTGTGACTGTAAAGCCTGTGTGCGGGTAGGGCATGACCTGTCACCTATATTTAGCGTCCAAACGGGCGTAAAACAGGGTTGTGTCATGTCTTCCTGGCTGTTCATACTGTATCTCGACAGCTGTTTACAGAAGCTGAAAGATAGCTGTTTAGGTGTGAAATTGGGTGACATAAAAGTAAATTGTCTGCTGTATGCTGATGATGCAGTGCTTATTGCACCATCAGAGGCAGAACTGCAGGCATTAGTCACGTGTATGAAAGAGGAATGTGAAATTAAAGGTCTCCGTTTGAATGCTAATAAAACTAAGGTTCTGGTATTTGAAAGGGACGAAGAGAGAACGAAGTGTGAAATATGGGTAAATCAGGAATGTCTAGAACAGGTAAATGAAATTGTATACTTGGGGAGTGCTTTTAGCCGGGATGGAAGATGTGATTTAGATGTGGACAGGCGTGTCGCTGCCGGGAACAAAGTCAATGGTGCCCTGACAGTGTTAGTCAAAAGGCAAGGCGCAGTGAAGAGTGTACGCCTTGCAATACATAACGCAGTGTTGGTACCGACTTTGTTATATGGCAGCGAAACCTGGGTTTGCCAGAAAAAGCATAAAAGCAAGTTGAATGCAGGGGAGATGCGATCTCTTCGTAAAATGTGCGGCGTTACCATGGCCGACCGGAAGCGAAACGAAGAGATTCGCAATATGGCAGGTTTGAAAGATGACCTTATCACAAAAATTGATAAGGGCGTGCTTCGATGGTTTGGGCACGTTGAGGGAATGAGTGAAGACCGAATGGTGAAGAAAATATATAGCGCGAAAGTTAATATTAAAAGGTGTCGAGGTAGACCGAGACTAACTTTCGAAGACCATGTGAGGAAACTGCTCGAAGAGGGGAGGGTCAAGAGTACTCGGATACCTAGACGTGCATGTATGAAGAAGTTAATGAATCTGAAAGAAGCGAAAGAGGTATGTAAGGATCGTGACACTTGGCGATCTGTTCTCTCTGGCTACCCCGTCAGGGATTGTGCATGATGATAAGTCTTACCTAATTTGAAGAGTACCTCCCGCCCTTCCTCAATTGAGTGTACTAATGAATCCGTCGCCACTAACTAATTCCACCACCACTACACTAGGAAAGACACACCACCGTCGATACTACGATACGTGCTTCGCCTCTAAACGGGGCGTCATCAGGAGAAATAAACTCGATGGCTGATCGATAAGTGAAATTTCTATTATTATTTTTTTAAATAAATTTTTTACATCTTTGTTATAACGGATTTTCCCAAAGAAACGCCTGATTCTATTAATTATTTCGTAATGTTAGTTTTATTATCGTTGTCAATTGATGATTGTAATGATTATATTTTATACTAGCTGTTTCCCGGAACTTTAACCGCGTGTAATATAGGGTTTTAATTTTTTTTTGCGCGGAGCCCCAAGTCTTTTTCTAAAATAAAAGTAGCCTAAGTTACTATTTATAAAATCAGATTTCTGCCAGTGAAAGTCCCGTCAAAATCGGTCCAGCCATTTCGGAGATTAGCCGGTACATACACAGTCAGACAAAAATTATAAAAATTGTGTTTTTGTTATTACTAATAACAAACACAATTTTTAAAATTTTTGTATTAGTAACATTTACACTTTCATATGCATTTAGTAAAAAGCTGTTATTTACATATTACAAACAGACACTTCAATTTTATTTAGTTGTATGGATTAAACAGGTTACTTCAGAAGTCACATGTATATTTGGAGAAATAGTAAAGAAAAAAGTATGAGCTTTTGATATTTATTAGTCCATTCAAAAGGATAAAAACATTTTAGTACTAAAAAATAAAACTAATAAAATAATTGTCTTATAACTTAATAAGTTCCGAAGTCGGCGAAGTTATCGGTGGAAACTATTTTATATAGATTTTTACTTTTTATTAGGTTTCATTTTCTTCTTAGGCATAAAGAACGAGGTGCTGTGATGGAAGCCCTTTTGGTCACATTAATAAAAATACATAAGAATTACCTATTGGTCGCTCAATGGCGTTGTATGTATTTTATACTATTCGTACCTTTTGTACTTTTAGAAAACTTCTAGTTTCGCAATTAACACACTATTTTGAAGAATTTTATATTCGTTTACAATTAATAAAAGTACATTACTTACCGTTGTTGTAAGACAAAGTACAGTCAAAAGAACCCTCATTTTTTTTGATTAATTTTCTCTTACACAACACGAAATCATTAAAATAGGTACATAAGTAATTGTAGCATACCGTAACACATCGTTTTAGTTTTATAGTAAAATCTTACCAAACACCTTTATTATCTTCAAACTTACCTAGTGAATGGTAAACATGTTTCACAATGATAAGATATTTCTCATAAGAAGAGAGCAAATACGCAGTAAGATCATTAATGAATAATTACATTTAAAAAAAAGGAAAAACCGATTTCAAAAAACTAAAAAGCATCTGAAAATATTTCCTTCAATTTACCTGGCTTCTGGAGTCGATGCCAAGACGTTTCATTCAATTTAATTTCAAAAATTAAAACTCCGGTGTTTGGACTTATCAAATTATGGGGAAATAATTATTTTTAGTAGGTATTTGAAGATGATTATATTACGTATTTTTTTAATTTTAATTATTTTACCATTTTGAGTGAACTAAACGAGGCACAAGCTCAAGATGACAACTAGAACATCCTCTATACAGGGTTATTTTGCAATAACCGGCCAAATTTGCAGGGAAAGTTTAAAAAAATGGTATAGAAATGGTAAAGAAAATTAAAAAAAAATCTGAAACATTCTGTCCTTTTTATCTTTTAAATTCGAAATGCGTGGTAATGTATTATTAAGTGGGGAAGCTTGCGAAGACAATTATTGATTTCACGAAGTCTGTCCGTCTGTCCGTCTGTCCGTCTGTCCCACGATTATCTCGAAAACGGTTTCGAATTTTCAAATTCTGTTTTCAGCAATCGATTACTGATCACCCAGGCATCTGAACCTCCTATTTTGAAACTGATTGCTCAACGGCAACCGTTAGAAACCGCTACAAAGCTGATTGCTTCGCCACTTTGCTATGCTGTTAGCTTGCTAGGTTTATTTTAACTGATTTTACTGAGCATAAATACATGCCTAAGGGTCGAACAGTAGGCAAAAACGTTGTTGCCCATAAAACACATTCAAATTGGGATAATTTCAAGTAAAAGTAGGAGCCTTTTTCAATAACTGCAATAACGGTATACCATTATTTATGTACATATATATTTGAACTTAAGTTTAAGTTTTAGCTACTCTTTGACAAATAACCCTGTATAGTTACGATGTACATTTAGTACAGTACAGTACAGTCTCGTTGGGTTTTTTGCTGGTTCTTTCCTCGACAGATGTTTCCCGAACCAGTGAACGAAACTTAAATAACTTTCAATAAGTATTATTGTAATCTATATTGAATAAAAATGATTATTTTCTATTTCAATTTTCTTACCTTATTTCCGATAATTAAAGGTGGAAAGTTTTCTTAAAGTTTAAACGGGACAGCCTTGAGCTACACACATCTGCCGTTATCAGACATCAGCAAACAAATTTAACTTACTTAAAAAATAAAATAAAAATATTCAGAAATGGCCACATCCCTTCGTATATTATTATTGGAATTTAACAGTATATATATATATATATATATATATACAAATTAATGCAGTGAGCCGTTAAATGTTTGCGGCTTATGCTTCACTCCGGAGGCTTAATTACTTTTTACCCATTGCCACCAAAATTACGCTTGCACAATCTTTACTACTCCCTATCCTCGACTATGCTGACATTTGTTACCTTGATATCACCGAGGAGCAACTTAACAAGCTTGAGCGCCTCCAAAATCTCTGTATTCGGTTCATATTTGGACTTCGCAAATATGACCACGTCTCAGAATACCGCACTAAGCTCAAGTGGCTCCCAATCCGTCTTCGTCGGAATACTCATTTACTTTCTGCTCTCTACTGCGTCTTATTTAATATAGCTAGTCCTTCCTATCTAAAAGAACGTTTTATATTTCTCAGCTCCTATCATAATTTTTCCTTAAGATCCAACGAAAACCTTTCCCTCCAATGTCCTGTGCACACCTCGACTTATTATGACAAATCATTCTCTGTTCTTGGAGTAAGACTTTGGAACTCTTTACCCCAGTCAATTAGAAGTGCTCAATCCTTAAATGTGTTCCAGAAACAGATTAAAGAATACTATTTGTCTCTCTAACCCCTCTCACTTTCTCCGCTTAATTATGGTCATTGATCTGCCTGAAAAATGTTGTCTTATTAATGCATAAGTTTGTATCTTTATTTTATTTTTATTTGTCTTTATTATTTTTTATTTTTTATTTTAGTACACCCTACCCATTGTTCTTTTTCTTATTTTGTATTTATTTCTTCTTCTGGGTTGTCTGGAAGAGATTGCTATGTAGCAATAAGACCGCCCTTTGTATTTACCTCAATAGTTGTTATTTTTTTTTTATTTTTGATGTTATCTTTTGTTGGTGTACAATAAAGAGTATTGTATTGTATTGTATTGTATATATATATATAGAGTATTAACAGTGGTAGAGCCAGGCGGCAGCTTTTGCTGTCGCATGGATGGGCCGGCTCGAACCGGGGTGGTACCACGACCTCACAGAATACCCTTTTTACTGGAAATGAGGCATTCCATCCTAGTCCTCACGGGTGAAAACGCATCTGCATTTTGATCTGTAACAGAGGATAGATGTAGATGTCTATGGGCCGCAGCAACCACTTACCATCAGGTGGACTGTGTGCTCGTTTTTCACCCTTATCCTATAAAAAAAAATTGGTTTGGTTTCCTAATTTTTTTTTCTTTTTATATCCAGTTCCAGCTGCAGTTTTCTCTCGCGTACTCTATGCGGGGCTCTAAACGGAGGTCTATTTAGTTCTATATAGTTTTGGGCATAGATAGGATAAAAACTTATTCTTTAAAGTTCAAAGAAGTTTATTATTTTTATATATAACTAATTTTTTTTTGCTATTAAATAACGTGACTACAAAATTATCTGTTTTCAACACGAATCATCCGTTCTATATAAGCGTGATGCAATGCATTCATATTTGCTTTATACAGTTCAAGGCCTTCGTTTCAAATTATCAGATCGCTTGTTAAAAACATGTTTCGTGCAAGTTTATTAAGAATTTTGAGATTAATATTTTTTGTGGACCTTTTTTGCATATTAAGGTAATTAACGGGGGTTTTGAATTTACACAGTTGTCGACAAACTTAAAGTCGTTCAGCGACTTTGAGCCTTAGCCATAGGTTAAAGACCTTTTGACTTTACTTCGTAATAAACACCTTTTAAATGTTGGTATCATCAGTCACTTCAAATAGTATTATATTGTGGTCATAAGTTGATTTCACATTAAAATGCATATCTTTTTGAAAGAAACAGTATAATAATAATAATAAAACTTATGTGAATATAATTATCGAAGTTTAAACCAATTTCAACAAATAAACAAGTATTCAAACCCTGTATCAAGGGATTGATTCTCTCCACAGACTACTAAGATGATTCTCTATGACTTTATGAATTCTGATTGACGCACTGACTCGCACTGACTCAACAGCCAATTTAGCTCTAAAAAAAGCGACCAAGTGCGAGTCTGACTCGCCCATGAAGGGTTCCGTAGCAACAAGTAACATAATTTACGATTTATGACGTATTAAAAAAAACTACTTACTAGATATCGTTCAAACCAATTTTCGGTGGAAGTTTACATGGTAATAATGTACATCATATATTTGTTTTTACTTTTATAATTCTCTTATTTTAGAAGTTACATGGGGGGGGGGGGGGGGGAGACACATTTTACCACTTTGGAAGTATCTCTCGCGCAAACTATTCAGTTTAGAAAAAAAATGAAACATCAATATCATTTTTGAAAACCTATCCATGGATAGATAGATATAGTAT
This sequence comes from Parnassius glacialis, assembly GCA_033319125.1. NCBI lineage: Eukaryota > Metazoa > Arthropoda > Insecta > Lepidoptera > Papilionidae > Parnassius > Parnassius glacialis. The sequence goes on along the minus strand of JAVANC010000026.1, from coordinate 17,178,497 downwards.
CTATCTATGGATATCTATCTATCTATGGATATATAGTATGGGTTTGATGAAAAAAAATATTTTGAGTTTCAGTTCTAAGTATGGGGAACCCTCAAAATTTATTGTTTTTTTTCTATTTTTGTGTGAAAATCTTAACGCGGTTCACAGAATACATCTACTTACCAAGTTTCAACAGCATAGTTCTTATAGTTTCGGAGAAAAATGGCAGTGACCTACGGACGGACAGACAAACAGACATGACGAATCTATAAGGGTTCCGTTTTTTTGCCATTTGGCTACGGACGTGGTTCTGCGAAATGGCAAATTTGCAAGGCAAGCGTGACGAATAAGGCAAATCCACACTACAACATAAGCGACCCACGTCCAGCACGGGAAGTTTAACATACTGATGTAGAAGTGATAATGAAGAAGAAGATGATCATCATTTAAAATGGCTTGCTTTTAAGAATTAACAGACATCATGCGCCTTCTTTTTTTTTTGTAGCGTTGCTTTATGACTCAAAATTATAAAAAACTATCCTTATTTCCTTATTATTGAAGTTTGCAATCCAAGAAGCTCTTTGTTCTATAAATTAGAGTAATTGTTACGTCAAAGGTGCGAAGGTGCGATTATAGTCATCTATGCACTTGATCGACTTGCTTGATAAAATTAGGCTTTATTAAAACAAACATTTCAATATTATTACTATTTGTGGTGTAGGTTATAAAATAAAATAGGACAAAGCTTCAAACTAAGGAAATTATCCATTTGATAGATCATCATTACCGCCCATCACAAGTACACTGCTGAACATAGGCCTCCCTCATGGAATGCCTCAAAGTACGGGCCCGAGCCACCTGCATCCATTGACTTCCTGCATGAAAACCTTTCTTCCCCATCGGTTGTCGGTTCCTTCAGGCTGTATGGCCGAACCATTGCCACTTCAGCAGACTAATTCTTTGGGCTATGTCGGTTACTCAGGTTCTACTGCGGATATCCTCGTTTTTAAGTCTATCACGCAGAGAAACGTCGAGCACAGCCGTCTCCATAGCTCTTAAATTATCCAATTTCTGGTGCAGTGCGGATTTACTATTTCACGATACTGCAAATACCTCTAAATTCGGGATACAGGAAGGATGTGAAGGAATTCATGTGCACTCACCTGGGCTTCGCTAATCTGCCTCGTGTCGCCAGGGCTGCGGCCACGTTGGTTTGATGCCGGTTGTCTTTACACGTATAAAATTCACAGATTATCGCGAAATATAGCGTTATAGCAAATGTCTATATACTTTACTATCTTTTTGTATAGTTTAATATCTAAATTACACCACGAGATATAGGCGGCGCGGTTGGTTGCATGACTTGCGAGCTTGTGAGAACCCTGCTTAACACAGAAATGCACATGCTAGGCATAAAAGGCGGTAGATAGGAAACCCGGAAATAAGCTTTGCAGTAGTCTCCTTGGATAATAATTAACGAATTTCATAAATCATAAGCGTTAGGCGGTAGTTGCAAAGTGGCACGAACATTCGGCTTAAAAATATCAAAAAAAAAACTTCTACGCGACAAAGTCGAGTGGTCGAGGGCAACAGTAGTCTTTACTATTATTATAATATTAGTAGACAATGCGAAAGTGTGTTTGTTGTATTGTCCTTCTTTCACGCTACAAAGTTGCGACGGATCAATATTTTTTGTACACAGATAGTTTACGGACTGGAGGGTGACATAGGCTTAGAATATACATAAGAGCTTGCTTATGTATACACTAAGGACATAATAAAGGCTAATTTTACAACTAATTTCACAAATAAGGGCTAATTTTTATTCCGGAAAATACACGGTTCACGTGGGATCGATCTCTAGCGTAATTCTAAACGAATTTTAATGAAATTAAGTATGTATGTGTCTTAGGTCTTGGAATAACACATGCATAGTGATTTTTCCAAATGATGCCATTATGCAATCACGCGGACAATAGTTAGTATCATATAAATATTTAATTAACAAAAATTTTCTTTTAATTGTCTTTTACATCTATAAAAAATACGAAAAAATTGCATAAAATAAAGAGTATGTCTGTAAGAGAGCCGGTGACGGCATAAGAAAAACTATTTCCTACGTGTCGTAAGTGACTTATAAAAGGCCGATATCTTATGGTTTCCGGCAGATGCCGGTATATAACCTTCTTGTATTTATACTAAATCTATAATCCCTAGACCGGCCACGGGAAACTGCAGCAAAAGTGTACCATCGTCAATCCACTTGTCAAGTATGGCGACTAAAGTAATTCTAAATTCAAACTATGGAAAACGTTTCAACGTGGCTCCACCGCGTTTTTTTTTTAATGTAGTAGAGCCACGCTGTAGATATGTTATAATTGTAGCACGAATGGGTCGCCTTGACTGGGGCAGGACCACGCTCTCACAGAATACCAGCGTAAAAAGGTTGCATAATGCTGCTGTGTTTCGTACGGTAAGTCTAGAGATCCGGAAACCCTTTTTACCGGAAACGAGGCATACCACCTTAGTCCTCAGGAATGACAACGCATCTGCATTTTGAGTCTTAATCGAGGATACATGTAGACGTCTATAGACTACAACATCTACTTACCGTCAGGTATACTATGTGATCGTTTAAAAATAAAACGCGGTAGAGCCAGCAATATTATGGCTGCGGCAAGAATGGGATAACTTGACCGGGTAGGACCACACTCACAGAACACCAAGGTGACACAGTAAAATGTTGCGGCTGTGTTTCGTATGGTGATTTTCTTTACTGTTAAGAAGGCATTCCTTCTTAATTAGTGGTAAATGTCTATGGGCCATAGCATAGCATAGCATGCATTTAGCATCAGGTGGACTGTGTGCTCGTTTGTCATTCTTATTCTATAAAATAGTGACTGAGATAGTTCCTTCAATTCATATATTATATTGTGGTTAAAATTAATTTCACAAGTTACTTGGTTGAACTTGACCAACCTACGATTAATAATAATTAATTGATGTTTGACATGAATTGATTTATCACTCTAGCACACTTATTATAAATCGATTATTCATTTCTAATCAACGTTGTATTTTGTTTGACCATGCTTCGTACAGGCTTTACAGTGCATTTATTTTCTTGCTTTGTTCATGTTGTCATTAAGTTAAAGGTATCAAGGTAATGTCTAGGAAAATCTAAATAAATATATAATTTGCACACACATGGCATGGAGTGTAGTGGCCGTGTAATAATATCCACTACTCCATATCGTCCCATGTTCCGGGAGGGCGACAGAGGAATACTAAAACAGAAGATGGGCAGCAGCGTCTTCCTAATAACGACTAAAAATTAAAACTACGGTTACCAACCCGCTTGCCAAGCATGCCAACTAAGGCAAATATCCCCCATATAAGGCAATCTATGGGGGAGGCCTATGTTCCGCAGTGGACTTCAATAGGCTGTAACGATAATAACGGTAACACGTATAACATACAAATTTGAATCCCATAAGTAAAAGTATTGGTATGGCATAAATGACGAGATTTTGGTGTTTGTCTCTATGTAAAACGGTCCCATGATACAAGTTAAGTTTCTATTGTGGCGGTAAGTATTTAAAAAAGATAAGAAAGGAAAAAGCACAGCTTTATTGATTTGGAATGATTACATTTTTTTTGTGAAATTAGTATTTTGGCACAATACAAACGATTCTCGTATGATATCCCAGACAATCTCGAGTCTAAATTCTTCACCATTTCAAAATTTGATTCAAGACTGGGTATATAATGTTATTCAAATTTAAATCTTATGGAGTCACCAGTGCAGTGGCGGATTTACCAGCAGGCTGAGTAAGCTGGAGCCTAGGGCGGCAGATTTTAGGGGCGGCGAATTCGGGCCAATTTTCTTTTAATTTTTCTCTTACATAAATTTTCCTACTATTAGCGTAGTCGTGTTTGGTTGTGGCGCGGAAACGAGTGACATGACCATTCGCTAAGTGTGTTTGCTCTAAATGCCTGCCCTATGTGGTATATTATCTATGGAAATGCTGATTTATTGACTAAACGAGCGATGCGCGGCCGCTGCAGGAGCCGCAGCAGGATCGTGCTGTTGAAGGCGTACGCTGCGTTTTGGCATTGAGTTCAAAACAGCTGTATTTACTTCAATACCAAAGGAAAAGCCGCCTAGGTGGAATCCTGGTGCGATTTCTAATACGTACTAATATTTCTCTGGCACAATTTTTTTTTCACAATTGGTTCTTGCTGTAGTATGATAATGTTGCATACATGTCTGGTGTGTGTCCAATGGCTAAAATTCAAAGCCAAGCACCTTTTGCCTTTTTCGTTTCTTGCTCTGTGATCTTTTAAAATTTAGTGACAACCGTGGGTGCTGAATGTTGCACAGAAGCTTGTCGCTTCTTCAGTATTTCGTAGCTGAACGAGAAATTTTGAAGTATTTCTAAGAAAAAGTGATCGAATTAAGCGTGTCGAAGCAGTATACAAAAGACGTGGAGAAAATTTTGTGTTTTATACGTGGTAGAGCCATGCTGCAGCTATATTATGGTTGTAGCACGAATGGGTCGCATCGACCGGGGAAGGACCACGCTCTCACAGAATACCAGCGTAAAATAGCAGCTTAACGCTACTATGTTTCGTATGGTGAGTGTAGAGAACCCGAGACCCTTTTTACTGGAAACGAGGCATTCCATCTTAGTTCTCACGGGTGACAACGCATCTGCATTTTGATTCGTAATTGAAGATAGATGTAGATGTCTATGGGCCACAGCAACCACTTACAATCAGGTGGACTGTGTGCTCGTTTGTCACCCTTATCCTATAAAAAAGATACAACCAGAAAGGAAAAAAATATATGACGGGACACCCGATAAAGAAATGAGAATGACTTCGAGTGATACTTTCAGGGCTAATACATTTCTTGTCCTAATTGATAGACTCGTATCTGAATTAGAAATACGATAGTAGGCCTACTGTTGTAGTATTTAGAACCAGTTGGTTCAAAAAAACTTTTCATTTCGGACCAAAATCTACAATATCATCAATATTAATTCCTTACAGAAAAATACTTTTTCTTGGAAGAAATGTATCCTTAATGATTTAGAGATTGACTTAGTTCAAGAATTCATACATTCTCAATTCCACCTTTCTTCTGAAAGAATTTTGATGAAATCAGATTCTGGATCATTGAAAATTTTATCTTTGTTCTTGTGAAACCAGAATTTTCAAAATATTTATCAAGACATGGATATAGCAGTACACCTGTAACAAATTTTTATGGTGTTTAATTTTTCACCGTTTAAAGTAAGAAAAGCTTTTCGCTTTTCTTACTTAAAATGGGTGAAAAATTATCTAAGATCTACCTAAAGTCAACATCTCGGCACGCCGGGATCACCCCCGAAGTTGCTTGCAACATCAAAGGACAGTTGAACTTCTTCGGGGTGATCTCATGGCTCGAATAATTACATTATTCCTGCCCACACGTAAAATACGCACTTAGATGTGAAGTTGCGGAAAACAGCCCGTCATAAACTAAATTAGAGTAAAGAAAAGCTAAACGCCTTAGCTATTTTGTGCATAGAGTCTGAACTCAAAATTTATGAACATGATTTCATCCGACGATTGATGATTATTTTGCGAATAGAAAATTACGCAAAAAGGTATTGTAAAACTTTCATAACTATTAACATTGTAGAATTTCATCGTCATTATCAGCCGGATTGTTACTAGGTAACTTAATATATTATTTTTAAACTGTAAGTAAGCGCACTAATATTATTTAATAACGTTTAACTACCAAGTTTAAAAATTAGTTGCCCTAAAATTTTCACCGCAACGAACTGTTGAAATTTGCCCAATTAGCACCTAAAAAGCCCCTAATTTTGGGTTTTTCTTGATGTTTTGAGTTTAATGAGTTTCTAAATGTAAATTATTGACTGCGTTGCTGGCGAGACACAGCTACAATAATTGTATTAATTATGAGAAAAGGGTGGCGTATTTAGAACGATAATGCACAAATCATGAAGTTACAATTTCATTGACAAAAAATTGTAATTAATATGATTGTGAACTAAGCCATCGAATTGTAGAAGATCGGTATTTATAATAGCCTACTGGCAGCAAATGTGTAAATCCGCCACTGCACCAGTGAGTTACTCAAAATTGTCTCGGAATACCGGTTTGAATATCACAGAGTAGTTTTGCCACCGATAACGCCTACAAAATATTCAATAGCAAAATTTACGTGGAAAGTCTTGCAAGTAATTTATTCTAACTGGCACATTATTAGAAAGGCATTTGTCCAGTAAAAGAAAAACATTAACTTTTAATTAAAGTAAAAGTTCTTGTACTATTATTTATTCTGTGCTAAAAGCAGACTTCAAAAATATACAAACAATAAAATAATTTCACATTCTGAAGACGGTGCTAGACATAGAAGGATGACAGCCTCGACTTTAGTATGAAAAATTATTATTTTTTATTCCTTGAAGTCGGCTTTTACTTCACTAAAAGTTTTTTTTTCATACTTTTGATTAAATTAAGAATTATCAGAATCGTAATGTCGTCTATACAGTAAAATTAAAAACATCATTCCATGTGTTGCCACCCTTACGGGTAAGTTAATAATTTGATTTGGATGCAAGTAGTATAACCTACGTATTTTATAAAATAAGAATTATCAGAATCGGTCACAATTGACGAAGATATTTCGTAAGTTACATACAAAATACATATAGTGGCATAGTAATTCTTTTTTTTTTACAGTGGGAAATGCCTACGCATACCCGCCTGGCGTGGGAAAGGACGGGTTATGTGGGACTCTCACCGACTAAAATCCAATGATCATAGCCCATGATGTTCCATCTTCGTCGTATATTCACAGGGCCGCGGGGACGCTTTCACACACATCCAAGGCCCCATGAGAGCTAGCCGCCCCATTACAGCCCCCTCCTCGGGGGAAGACTAGTCCCCCCTTTTGCTTCTCCGGTAAAGCGCATCAGAACACAAGGCGTGCCTTCCTCCGCAGCCTCAACTCAACCTGCGTTACGGACCCCTTCCGAACCCGATACGCGGAGGCCATGGAACCAGGAAAAAAAAGAGCACTTGGAAGCATCCGCTTTCCTGACCGCAGCGGCGGGCATGGTTAATGGCTCCGCCGCCAACTAAATTTCGCTTCGCCAAGCCCACTCGGAGTAGTCACCTCTGACAGGCCATGTTGGTTCCTCTTAGTCACCGACAAGGTTAGAACCCGTTCAGGGGGGCGCATAGTAAACCTACTAACCACTCTTGGACCTCTTGGTTCTGAGAATCCTATAGAGCAATAGTCCACTGCGCCACTATTAGCGGTCTGCATGATCATCATCATTACAGCCCATCATAAGTCCACTAGTGTACATAATGTCCTTCAGATCGAATTTCAGTCACGGCGGTAAGTTTCAACGGAGACTAGCCATCTACGCAGGACGGGATTAGTGCCTGAATGTATGCGCATGCACAATTGCGCTCTCTATTGCTCCACTCGCATAGTCTGATAGGATTGTAATCCGACACGGTCAGAGAGTGATCAGGCACAAGACTAACGGCTTTACCTGCTTCCCGAGTCAGGGGGGGGGGGGAAGCACCGCCAACGTCTTGACTCCGAGCTACTACAAAGAATTTCGTGACAGACAACCCAATAACAAATTTTGACCTGACTCGAGGTTTGGACCCGGGGCCTCATGGTCAGCAATCGCATTTATATTTTAAATCATATAGTATTATGGTTTTAAACGTGGTAGAGCCATGCTGCAGCTATTTATTAGTAGCATAGTTGTAGCACGAATGGGTCGGCTCGACCGGGGAAGGACCACGCTCTCACAGAATACCAGCGTAAAATAGCAGCTTAACACTGCTGTGTTTCGTCGTATGATGAGTGTAGAGAACCATTTTACTGGAAAAGAGGCATTCCATCTTAGTCCTCCCAACGCATCTGCATTTTAAATCGCAATCGAAGATAGATGTAGATGTCTATGTGCCACAGCAACCACTTACCATCAGGTGGACTGTGTACTCTTTTGTCACCCTTATTCTATAATATCATCATCATCATTACAGCCCTTCACAAGTCCACTGCTGAACATAGGCCTCCCCCAAGGAATGCCACAAAGCACGGTCCTGAGCCACCTGCATCCATCGACTTCCTGCATGTCTTACCAGGTCGTCACTCCATCTTGTGGGGGGACGCCCTACACTTCGCCTACCGGTACGAGGCTGCCACTCGAGAACCTTTCTTCCCCATCGGTTGTCGGTTCTTCGAGCTATATGGCCGGCCCACTGCCACTTCAGCTTACTAATCCGTTGGGCTATGTCGGTTACTCTGGTTCTACTGCGGATATCCTTATTCCTAAGTTTATCACGCAGAGAAACTCCGAGCATAGCCCTCTCCATAGCTCGCTGAGCGACCTTGAGCTTCCTCATACGGCCAGCAGTGAAGGACCACGTCTCAGTTCCGTAAGTCATCACTGGCAACACGCACTGGTTGTACAATTTTGTTTTAAGGTTTTGAGGTATTTCTGACGAGAAGATGTGTCGTAGCTTCCCGAACGCTGCCCAGCCGAGTTGAATCCGTCGATTGACCTCTCGGTCGAAGTTGGACTTACCTAGTCGGACTATTTGTCCCAGGTAAACATACTCGTCAACAACTTCGAGCTTAGTGCTCCCAACAACTACCGGCATAGGTGTGACATAGACATTAAACATAATCTTTGTTTTGTCCATGTTCATCTTAAGACCTATCCGTTGGGAGACACTATTGAGGTCATTGAGCATAGTGCTTAGCTCCTCCAGCGATTCTGCCATGAGGACTATATCGTCGGCAAATCGAAGGTGAGTGATGTACTCGCCATTGATGTTAATTCCGTATCCTTTCCAGTCCAGAAGCTTGAAAACGTCTTCCAATGCAGCGGTGAAGAGTTTCGGGGATATAACGTCACCCTGTCTTACACCTCTCTGCAATTGGATAGGTTTTGTACTCTGGTTCTGTACTCGGATAGCCATGGTAGCTCTACTGTACAAACACTTCAGCACTTCGATATACCGACAGTCAACTTGGCACCGCTGAAGGGACTGCAGCACCGCCCAAATTTCGACGGAATCAAAGGCTTTCTCATAGTCCACATACGCCAGACATAGTGGCAAATTGTACTCTTCGGACTTCTGTACAATTTGCCGTAGGGTATGTATGTGGTCTATGGTGCTAAAGCCCTTTCGGAAACCGGCTTGTTCGGGAGGCTGGAAGTCGTCAAGTCTGCGCGCGAGACGATTTGTAATGACTCTCGAAAACAGCACGTAGACGCGGCTCAGAAGGGAAATCGGTCTGTAGTTCTTCAAGAGAGCGTTGTCACCTTTCTTGAAGAACAAGACCACCGCACTTCTGCTCCACGCCTCCGGTGTAATGCCACCATGGAGGACGGAGTTAAAGAGCTTCTGAAGGACTTCAAGTACCGGTCTTCCACCCGCTTTCAGAAGCTCCGCTGTAATTCCATCCTCGCCTGGGGCCTTGCCGTTTTTAAGGTGCTGGAGAGCCATTCTAATCTCGCTCAGACTGACGTCCGGGATATCTTCGGAATAGTGTCGAATAAGACTCGCTCTTGGATCGTTACTCACACTTGCGTGTGGCTCCAACGATGACGTGTACAGCTGCCCATAGAACCTCTCAATCTCACTCAAAATCTCAGGTGCCCCGGAAACGATGCTGCCACATTCGGTCTTCAGCTTTGACAGTTGGCTCTTTCTGGCAGACAGATCTCTGGCAAAGACTTTGGAGCCTTGGTTCCGCTCGATCGCTTCTTCAATACGAGCTGTATTGAAGTTGCGTAAGTCTCGCCGCATGAATTTGGAGATCTGTCTGTTCAGTTGCCTATATGCTGTCAAATCTGTTGAAGAATGTAGCCTCATCTCCCGTCTAACAGCCATGAGATTAAGAGTGTGATCGGAGAGTTTTTGTGTTCTTCTGCGGTGGGTCTTGCAGAACTTAGCTCCGACCGCATGGACAGTTTCCACAAGCTTGTCATTCATATCGTCCACTTCATTGCAGTCTTCTAGGCACTGAAAACGGTTTTGTAACTCGAGCTGAAAGGTTTCGGGACTTTGGATTAGAGCACGAGGGGGACGGAGCGTTGACTTCATCAGACGAGACCTCTCCAACTTAACATTTAGGTTCAGTTTGCCTCTAACCATTCGGTGATCGCTGCCGGTTTTCACCCTCGCGATCACTGAGACATCACTGAACAGTTGTCGTCTGGTCGTCATAATGAAGTCAATCTCATTTTTTGTCGAACCGTCGGGGCTCGACCAGGTCCACTTCCTGTGGGGCCGCTTCTTGAAGAAAGAGTTCATCATAAAGAGTCCCTCTTTCTCCATGAAGTCGGCCAGCTGCTGGCCCCTTGGGTTCCGTTGCCCTATTCCAAATTTCCCTACTTTCAGCTCACCGTTCTCTCTTGTGCCTAGTTTTGCATTGAAGTCTCCCATTAACACCGTATATTGGGTTTTGGAGGAATGCATGGCTCTAGAGATATCCTCATACATTTCCTCCACCTCCTCATCGGGGTGTGCCGAGGTTGGTGCGTAAACCTGTATGACCTTCAGCGAATACCGTTTGGTGATTCTGAGTATAAGGTACGCAACCCTCGTCGACACACTCCCGATCTTTACAACGTTGTTAACGAGAGACTTGTGGACGATAAATCCGACACCTCCTTGGGACAGATGGTCGCCCTCCCGGTGATAGAACAAGTTGCCGGATTCGAGGATTACCGTGTCCTCCCCCTCTCTTCGGACTTCGGATAATCCTATAATATGCCAGCGCAACTTGTCTATCTCTTCTTCCAGCTCCACGATCTTCTCGTCAGTCCTCAGGGTGCGTGCGTTGTACGTTGCCAGGTCGAGTCGTCTAAGGTGGCAACCGAACCTCCACCGGAGATTCTTAGCACCCCCTGCCCCGCCGTTACCATGGTCGCCACCGTAGCCAGGAATAGCGGGGCCGCCGGGGACTGGGGGCCGTTTATTATTGTCATTGCTCATGGGGGGTATATTGCCATAGTTGCCACGCTTGGCGAGCGGGTTGGCAACCGCAGTTTTTTTATTGTATTTATGCCGTTACCAGGAAGATGCTGCTGCCCATCTCCTGCCTGTTTCCCTTTGTCGCCTTTTACGACACCCACGGGAGGATATGGGGTAGTGGATATTCTTGACCGCCACTATAATATATATATATATATATATATATATATATATATATATATATATATATATATATATATTTGGTTTATCTATACCTATTTCGTTAACATTTATTTTTCATTATTAGTTTTTTCTAATGAAAAGGGTCTCCAGTTCTTGTCACTACCATGCGAAACACTTATGAGGATTATACTGACCCATTAGTGGTGCTCAGGTGCTGCACCCGTATATATTTGCAGCGTCGCTCAGCTGTTATGCAATACCATGGGCAATTATTACACATTCTGAGCAGAAATCAAACAACTGGCTCTAAATAGGATTCAATTCAGGACCCGTTATCCGGCACTTTTATTACGTACTCTAATCACGGAGTAAGTAGCCAACATCAATAAAAGAACGGTATCATGACAGCAAGCTCTCCAACCCGAAACAGTGATAACGACAAATTGAGCAACTCCTTGATTACCTCCTCGTTTACACGAATTAATTATCCAACGAGTCGAGGATAAACTAGTAACGGAACATGACAAGCGTACCGTTCCACGTCAGAGCCAAGACTGTCTTAACGGCGGCCGCGCCGACCGTTTTATACAAGCAAAACGGGCGCCACCGCAGGTGCAATGGTGCAGGTGTGCGGAACACGTGTTATTTACAAGAATTCTGTCTAACTGCACCGACGGCTACCGCGCCGCACGTACAATGGTGCTGGTCTCGTCACGGCCATACTGACATGCGTGCGTCCTCGCACGCGCTCCATCACAATTTTAGTTATCTGTAGACAAAAAAACATCGTTCGACTATCCTGACATAACAGCGTCAGGTCCGGTCTATATTGATCCTTCAGACTTGGGTGACAATCAGTTTTGATCCGGCAATAAGCCCTACAAAACTTTAATCAACTTTATGCGAGATCGGAATGATTAGTCTGTAGCTTTTTCTATTTTCTCTTTTTTTTTTCAAGTACTGTTTTCGCTAGTCCGGAATCACTATTCCCTATAGCCATATCATTGAACCGGCACAAAGCCCTGCAATGATAGTATGAACTATTTTTTTTTCTTACTCTTTTTTTTTCAAGTACTATTTGCTAGTCCGGAATCACTATTCCCTGTAGCTATATCATTGGACCGGCAAATGCCTTGCAATGATAGTAAGAACCACTTTTTTTCTGCCGACTTCCAAAAAGGAGACGGTACTCAATTCGAGTGTATGTTTTTTTTTCTTTTTTTTTTTATGTGTGTTACCTCATAACTCTGTACTGGGCGAACCGATTTCGATGATTCTTTTTTTATATGAAAGCTGACAGTTCTCGTGTGGTCCCATATAAATTTGATCAAGGTCAGACCAATGGTTATTGAGTTATTCTTAAATAACCTATATTGAAATCGCTTATATTGAAGTCGGCTGTACAAAATTTTTAATTTTAAATTATTCTTACTCTCTTTTTTTCAATTAAGTATAGAACAGGTACAGACCAACCATACCGCAAACATGTCCCTGTCACAATCACACAAAAGTGTATCGTGAGAGACGTAGTGACATGATAACACCTAAGTATGTAAACCAACAGCAACACGACACATCCCAGTGCAGCACAGACCAGCCTCCCTGCAACTCCATGTTCTTTTCCTGCACAAGAATAATTACTTCGCTAGAGTGTTGCAACGTCTCTGGTATTTTCTAGATGCACAGACACGGCTACCTCTGGCTGTCGCACTCCTCGTGCGGTTGACAGTGAACAGCATACGGTCTATCAGTTATCGCCACCTGCTAACAGATATTAACTCTTGTTAAATATTACAACGGTCGACCATCCCAGACTTCATTTAAGTCATGGACGCGCCAATATGGCTACCTCCAGGCAGACGCACTCCCGCTTTCCTTTATGCTGCGTTCGTGCCACATTCGCGCCAGTGAGCCGTCGTGCCGTACTAGCGCTAGCGAATCGTCGTACTGCTTTGCAAAATTAAAAGAAATCGAGATAAATGTATTGCAAACCATGGAATTCCGAGCTTCCAAAATTCATCACATATTCTCTTATGAAACGACAACTGTATGACATTTGAAAACATTGCAAAAAACGGAAACTATGTGTAGAGACAGATACCACCACATATTTCAAAGGGAAGGAGGCAACTGCGCAAAATCTACGAAAGCCGACCAAGCCTCAGACGTCCATTTACAGCGCCAAAGCACCATTTGTTCGGCGGCCGCTTGAATTGCCTTGCCGTAAGATCAGCAGAGTTACCACCAGTAGCGGTGTAGGCTCAATCTTACCAGCGCTCGGCCGTACCTGACCATGTTTGATTAGCCGTCACAACGTCTTACTCATTGATCATTGTTGTAGAGACTTCTACGAATCCCTCGACATCAAACCCCAATCTTGTCGACCACACAATATTCGGAGCAAACTGCAACACTGAATAACACATTGGAACACAAAAATGTCACTTATTATTTTTAATTCATAGCACGTTAAAGTTAATCCTCATTTTGGTACATCCCTTAAACGTTTTGAACTTCAAAATATAGCAAATGATAATAATGTTTCGCGTAAACTATCAAATTACAACAAAACTTGAACAAGTTAATTAGAAAGCCTCCAACATTTCTTTCGAAATTTGTTAACATATTTAGGTACGTCAAGAAATAATGAAAATACTTACGGGTACTTTTAATACAAATCGAACAAATAAAAAAAAATAGCTTAAATAATTTCACTTTATAATTTCTCTACACTTTAATGATACGACAATATCGTAAGTAGGACAGCAAATTTCATTAGAGTTTTTTAACATAAAAACAGATTCATCTATGCAGAATGCATTATAGTCTTTCACAAATGTAATAATCCTCATACTATTCGAAGATTATATGTCGGCAATAAGGGGGACTTTATCCCACTTCTGATGTAGAAAGAGGTAATTGAGTATAGTACAGAGACTAATTTTGTAGTCAGGAATAATAATTAATTCGTTTACACGAATTAATTATCCAACGAGTCGAGGATAAACTAGTAACGGAATATGACAAGCGTACCGTTCCACGTCAGAGCCAAGACTGTCTTAACGGCGGCCGCGCCGTCCATTTTATACAAGCAAAACGGGCGCCACCGCAGGTGTGCGGAACACGTGTTATTTACAAGAATTCTGTCTAACTGCACCGACGGCTACCGCGCCGCACGTGTAATGGTGCTGGTCCCGTCATATATATATATATATATATATATATATATATATATATATATATATATATAGTATTAACAGTGGTAGAGCCACGCGGCAGCTTTTGCTGTCGCACGGATGGGCCGGCTCGAACCGGGGTGGTACCACGACCTCACAGAAAACCAGCGTGAAGTAGAGGTTTACCTCTGCGTTTCGCTTGGTGAGTGCAGGTGGCTGGAGGCCCTTTTTGCTGGAAATGAGGCATTCTATCTTAGTCCTCACGGGTGACAACGCATCTACATTTTGATTTGTAATAGAGGATAGATGTAGATGTCTATGGGTCGCAGCAACCACTTACCATCAGGTGGACTGTGTGCTCGTTTGTCACCCTTATCCTATAAAATATATAGCAGCTATATTATGGTCCCCAGTATAGTTCACACATTGATGTCAACTAAACTGGGGATGACAAGCAACGTCGATGAATATGTTAAATATTTCATTACGTTATGTCCATCGGAGTAGTTACGCGGATAGGAAATCAAACGCCAACCATTTGTAGTCGTGTAATGCATCCTTTATGGAACGTGTAGAAATGCAATACATTAAATATAGGACACCAATTTTACTTAAAGTACTACGTAACTAGGGTTTGGCTGCCTCGTAGGCTTAGTGGTCCTAACCGCGTTTCTTGATTATGAGGTCCCAGGTTCGAATCCCGGCTCGGGCCAAAATCAGTTATTGGGGCGTAATCTGTCAATAAACTCTCAATAGTAGTCCGGAGAAATTCTCTGTAACAAACGACATGATTTTTCCAAGTCACAATTATGTTTGTCATTCCCAGTATGAACGTAAACAATGTATATTTTATTTTATTTTATTTAATGTATTTGTAATACAAATCTTTATATATAAAAATTGCGTGTCACGTTGTTTGTCCGCGATGAACTCCTAAACTACTGAACTGATTTCAAAGAAATTTTGCACACTGTGTGCAGTTTGGTCCAACTTGAGAGATAGGATAATTTTTATCCCGATAAGTGATCCTGAATATATATTTTTTTGGGAATTTAAGGATTTTTATAGGACAGAGGGTCACCGTAAAGGGAAGAACAACGTCTGCCTGGCCAGCTAGTTTAGTATAAATTTCAGCTTTCTGCACTCCTTCTCCATATAAACTTTAACTATGCCAAGTCACGCACTCTCATGTGTGCGCAAAATACTACGTCCGTACAGTAGGTGGTGTTTTACATATTATTACTTCTTACGCGATCCTATATTGGTAGAGCGTCGGCGCGGCCAGGCACACAAAATGCTCAAGGTCGTTCGCATGGAGTAGCTCCTTAAAAAGGGGGTACAAAGTTTTCCTTTCACGGAATAATATAATATGTAGGTAGATATAAAACCATAAATGTGTCGTCCTTTTGATTTTTTCTTTTTTGTGCTTTCGTTATTGACGATATATAGTTATACTTCAATCCAAATCAAGTTCCATTAGCATAATAAAATCGATCCCAATTTTGTAAGACCGATATCTTTTCCTAAAACTCGAATACAGACATATAATAAAATTATGTATCGAAGGAAATTGTTTCAATTGGCTACGATATGAACATTTGGAAGGACACATGATGAAATAACACAAACATTACACACAGGCACTTTTTAAATCAGTGAACTCGAAGTCTAGATCTCAAAACGTGAAAGTATGTTAAAATTTGCATTTTTAAATATCGGACTTACAATAACAACTTCTAATTCTTCTTCTTTAACAGTCGGATAAAAAGAGCAAAGAGTAAAATTAGTAAAAAACACTACAAAATTGAAAATTATTTAGTTATTTCTTTAAATTTATTTTTCTTCAAAATTCCTGTTATTGATGTCATAGGATGTTCTAGACTGATTGAATTAAACATTGGATTAGTCGCCTAGACTCCAATCGTAAATCTAGATAAATACTATATAAGATAGCCACTCGAATGTTGTGCAAGCATTTATTAAAAAGTAGAACAGGTTCGTAGTGGAAAAATTATCGTTCGATTGCAATATCTTTAGGATTGGACTAGAATTTGTCGTCAGCTTTGCTTGCTGGCTGGATTCCGTAGCGTGGAAAACGGAAAGTTTATTTTATCCAACAGTGGAAAATAGTACTATATCTTATTACGTGATCGTATCGTCTCATTCATATCCGTTCAGTCCTTTTAGTGTGATTGTACGACAATCAGCCATACCTACACAGGAACATTCAGGTTTTTGTATTATATTATTCTATCGTTGCACTTAACCTTGTCTGAACTGGTAGATTCACGGGCAAATATTTAAAAATGTGAACGCTCAATTTTCTGTATGTTTCTATTTCACCGATCAAGGCGGAAGAAACGCTCTTCACTCTACCTATCCGTAGAAAAGGTACTACGACAAGTTGTTCTTACTGTGGAGTCTTCTTTTAATAATTAAGTTCATTTTTCATTCCTTCCTTTGAATTTAATAATAAGATGTGAGCGACCGCCTCGTTGAATGCAATTATAATTAATAGGGTGACCATGCCATATAATGTCGCTGGTCTGTGCCTAATTATGTGCAATGTGCTATATTATTTAAATGTAAACGATTTTACGATGGCCCAAGGGCCAACTCAGCCGCACCTTAACCTACTGGCACTGATATTATAAGATAGGTGCAATGTTGTATTAGACGTATCAGCGGAACATCATTTAGGCCGCTAGCTGAACGACGCCGTTTAGTAAAAAGGCGAGGCTATTAACTGAAAGGGTAATTAAGCTAGTTGGCTGCGACATACCAATATTAAATAAGTAACTTTTGTACCACCCGCCCGATTCTGAGATAAATAATTATACACTAGTCACAAAAATGAAAGGAAAAATCAAATTTTTTTGGGTGATTTTCAATAAGCCGTAACTCCGAGAAAAATGATTGTACAGTAAAAAAAAAACCGGCAAAGTGCGAGTCCGACTCGCGCACCGAGGGTTCCGAACAAATCTGTAGGTATCTAGGTTTAAAATTATTAAAAATATTTTTATTATATGATGTAACTAAAAATTTATACTTTTCGCAATTTTTCCTTTATCTGTGCTGTAAAACGTTGGTTCGTACCAAATTTCAAGATTCTGAGTTCACGGGAAGTACCCTGTAGGTTTTGATTCCATTGCGAATGTCGAAAATTTACGGCATAAAAGGCTGTATCTTTTGATTGCGTTGGCTTAGAAGTTCGAATTTTTCACAGCTCTAAGGGACAGTAGACTTGAGTATTTGATATGAATTTCAGTTTGATACCTCCACGCGTTCCTGAGAAAAAGGGTCTAGACAGACATACAGACAGACAGACAGACAGATGAACAACAAAGTGATCCTATAAGGGTTCCGTTTTTTCGTTTTGAGGTACGAAACCCTAAAAACAGGCAAAATTTTTTTTTAATGAGTTTTTAAATTGACAATTAAAACTAAGGAAGTTGCAGTCGTTAAATTAATAATTTTTTTGACAAATTATTGTCTTTTTTGACAAATCACTTCATTAGAAGCATCTTTTTTTCGAAGAAATAAAGATTATTAAAGAAAAAAAAATTATTTTAAAAATGAATAAGAATCAAAAATTGTCCATAGTGGTGATTTTTTTGCGATACAATAAATTTGAAGCTCAGGGATTTTCCGGTACTCATTAAAGTTGAAAAATTACCGACAATATGCTTCGATCATCCATTTTGTCCAAAGTTATCCAAATATCCTTAAATATGCGAATTTATATCTTTTTTTCAGTCAAAGTTATGGATTCGAAAAAAATGTTGTCGTCAAAAACCATTCATTAGTACCTCATGTGGAATGTCGTGTAGTTTTCAAAACTCTCCTTTTTGCTGTACGATCATTTTCCTCGGAGTTACAGCTTGTTGAAAATCACCCAAAAATTTTGATTTTTTTTGTATCCCTTAACTTTTGTGAAAAGTGTATTTTTTTATGCACAAAGCACGGTCTTGAGCCACCTGCATCCATCGACTTCCTGCATGGCTGCCATTCGAGAACCTTTTTCCCCATCGGTTGTCGTTTCTTCGAGTTATATGGCTGGCCCATTGCCACTTCAGCTTACTAGTCCATTGGGATATGTTAGTCACTCTCGTTCATATTGCATAGCCCTTTCCATAGCTCGCTGAGCGACCTTGAGCGTCCTCATACGGCCAGCAGTGAAGGACCACGTCTCAGATCCATAAGTCATCACTGGCATGACATAAGTTATCACGTGCTTTTATAGGTCTACTGGAAGATATTTCAGTAAATTTTGGAATAAGTTAAGTTAATAATAAGAACCTTTGTATGAACTTACTATATGACTGTTTCTGTATCTTGTTGTGTGTATATATAAAAAAAGATCATTCTATTATTTTTTAATTTACGGGAATACTACTCACGATACGAGTGACACGAGCGATTAGTTCCACAGTACCAATAAAAAAATGAATTGCAATTTTAAGTGCTGATCTAACACGTGCTCAGCGGTGAAGGAAAACATTGTGAGGAAACCTGCATACTTTTTTATGGGATAAGGGTGACAATAGAGTGCACAGTCTACCTGATGGTAAGTGGTTCCTGTGGCGCATAGACATCTATTCTCGATTACGATCAAAATGCAGATGCGTTGTCACCCGTGAAAACTAAGATGGAATGCCTCGTTTCAAGTAAAAAGGATCTCCAGTTCTATACACCCACCATACGAAACACACCGGCGTTCAGCTATTTCACTCTGGTATTCTGTAAGAGCGTGGTCCTTCTCAGGTCGAGTTGACCCATTTGTGCCACAACTATACCAGTAATATAGCTGCATCATGGACCTAAAAATAAAAAAAAAATAACAAAAATCTAAGACATGTGAAGTTCGCCAACACGCATTGGTGCAGCGCGGGGTACATTTTCTTTTCATAAAACCCTCATAGAAATGAGAGCAGGCCTGTGCCCAGCAGTGGGACGTATATAGGCTGTAACCTTACTTTACTTTACTAATTTTTGAAAGGGTGTAGAGTACAGATCATATTTATGATCTGTGATGTAGAGCTACTATATAAAATGCTTCACTCCGATCCAAATAAAAAAATACTACTTTCATATGTAACAGTAACTTTAACTAACTTTTATTCCGCAAACCACTCGTAGCGGGGAAATGAAAATAAGATAATCCGTTTAGTTTTGTATCATTCAAAGATTATTAATTTTTGGTTAATAACTGGCAGAAATTCTTTTCCTTCTTCAACATCAGATCGTAAAAGTCTACTGCTGGACATGGGCCTTTATCGCTGTAAGGTTGGTAGAATTGACAATCGTACTATCAGACGTCTCGCAACTGTCGACTGTTGCTGGCTAGCTATTTATTGGCGGCATTGGTTATACTGCAATCTAAGAAGCCATAAGAATGCTCTGGCATTTCTCATACCCTCACAGAGCCGTGGTAGCTCAGGGACTTAGCGCTCGCAATTTTAAGTGCTGATTAACCACGTGCTCGGTGGTGAGGGAAAACATCGTGAGGAAACCTGCATGTCTGAGAAATAAAAACAAATATTTCAAAGACATGTGAAGTCAGCTAACACGCAGTGAGGCAGCGCGACGAACACTTTCTTGCCCTAAAACCCTCTCAGAAGTGAGATGAGGTTTGTGCCTAGCAGTGGGACTTATTTAGGCTGTAACTTTAAGTCCCATAGCCTCTCACTATACAGGTCAGAAAAATTTAGTACTTATTAAGTAAAAGTTTGTAGTCTTAAAATACCACCTGTCTTTATTTATCAAAAAATAGAAACACTTGCAGGTAAAATGTGTCATTGTCTGAATACTGGATACGGTAAGTGAATTCTAGTCACGTAAACAAATGAACCATAAAGATGCGGTTATAAACAACGATTTAATGAAGCGATTACTATCCTTATTACATTTTCTATTTGAATAACGAGGATGCACAAGCAAGGACACCAGCCAAAAGATAATCGTGGTTACAGCTAAACCACAGAGTTAATCTGTAATCACCAACTAACTTTAACTCTTCGATTAGTGTTGACAAAACTCTGTACAAAAATGCTATGTAGCATTTAAAGCACAAACTCTTCTACATTTCAGTAAGAGTGGAAAACGAGCAGTTTACATCTGGTAGTAAAGGGTCTCAAAAATCCATATAGGTCTTTAATTAGGGGAAATTGGGGTTAAATCGAATACATAAGGGAAAGCTCAAATAAAAAGTGGAATTGGGATATATTATACTTTCTTTTATTGCTTCTTAAAGAAGTTCAACTATCTAACTAATTCAGTAACCAATATTTAAATTATTTAAGAAAGAATAATATTTTAGAGAAATAATAATAATTGGGTTTACTCGATTAATGCGGGCCACCACCCACCACCAAGTGGAGTAATTGCAAACTAACATGAATAACCTATAATCAGTCTTCAATTACGGTAGGTCGTAATTACTCTGTCGTAATTTTTTTACCATTATAAGCAAGTGATTGACAGAATTGAACTGAGCACTGGTTGACAGATTTGTAGCCCGTCGATGTAGATTAATCTTCTGTAATAAGAGTTCAAGTGTAATAAGAGGCGATATTTATCATGAGCCCGATTTTCACATATGTATAAACATGATTATCGTTCATATTTTCCATTCCAATAAATACTGTATCAGGCATATTAGAACTATTATCAATTAACTTCTTATTATTACAATAATCTACCATATTATTATATATGACAACAATTTATTTCGTTATAAAACAAAATACGCACAAAATACAACTAACTAAACTACTTAGCCTGCTACACAAAAAGAACATTTGTACTACCTAGAGACCATTAAAGGTCTAAAGATAATCCAAATGTTCAAGCCCACTACCAGTTGGCAGCGTACCCAGCATGCTGGCGGCATTACCACGCTGAATGGCAATGCTTATGCGTTGCGCCAAATAAACGCCAGCATTTTGGTCACGCGTCATTACAATAATTGATGTAATTATTAATGATTACGAGTCACAACCGGTATATACTTGTAGTATTTGATAAATAATCTAAGCTTGTAGTATGGTTACAGCATATGATATATTTAAAAATTCTTTGTCTTTCAAAATTCCCCCGTGATTATAACTAAAAATCAGTCGTGAAGGCATTATCTTTTTTGACTGTGGTTGAAACTGGTCACCGTCATTCTCTAATAGCGACGTAATGTCATTTTTTTTGTTGAAAACTTGCTAAAGCACTCGTAAAAATATAGGTCATTACCGGACCGTTAATGTATCTTAAGGCTGCAGTTAACCCGATATGTGGTACAAAACAGACTGAATATGTCTATTTGTTTGCATAACACGTCACAGTTACAACATCAGACGTCTACGCTCAAGGTGTTCCGAAGGAAAACCCAAAGGTCAATGTTCGCAGCTTCCGCCGACTATGAGCTGACTTATTTCGGTTAATAATATATTATGTCGTGTTTAGTTGTGACCTTACATAGTCAACTAAACGTAACGTTAGGTATTTTTCGATGCTTTTAAATTTATTTTATAATCTAATTATTTGTCTATGATTTTATAAGGCTGTAACCATATCTATTTTATATGAATTTAAGTAATTGTAATAACTTCATTTAAATGAAATATTTTTTATGTAATTCATATAAAATTGACATCGTAACTTAGATTTAATATTTTAATTTCGATATGTATTTATGAAGTGTGATATGGACTAGTTCCGAAATAAATGATTTTTAATTTGATTTTAATTAATTTAATATGTAAGAATTATTTTTTATGTTTTGTGCTAGACCAGAAACTTCAGGTAAAAGTAAAAGAATTTTTTAATTTCTTTAAATGTTTTTTTATCTGACAAAATACATTTGGATCAGCGTGAAGCATTTTATACATATAGCTCTACATCACATCTACATTTATACGTGATAGAGCCACGCTGCAGCTATATTATGGTCACAGCCTAAGAAGAAATGATTGTAGTCCGAACGAGTCGGCTCGACCGGGCTAGGACCACTCTCACAGAATACCAGCGTAAAATAGCAGTTTAGTACTGCTGTGTTTCCTAGGGAACCAGAGACCATTTTTACTGAATAAGGTGTGACAACGTATCTGTATTTTGATTCTAATGAATTTAGGATAAATGTAGATGTCTATAGGTTACAGCATCCACTGACCATCAGAGGGACCGTGTGCTCGTTTTTTATCCAAAATTTCAAAGTTCTGGAGCGTAGTAACAGGCTGTGGTGCAGAGATGCACGGCATCTCATTAGATAAAGTACCATATAGTGCCATAAATAGCGTTTTAATATCCACAGTGCGCTTAAGCACTGTGGTGCCGCAGCGAAGTCACTTAGATTACCACTTATATCCAGTGGAAGAAATAAACTGCGAAATATATCGGGCCAAAATTAGTTATTGGGTCTTTTTGGCAAAAAATTCTCAACAGCAGCCTGGATTCAGGAAGTTGGCGGCGTTTTAACCCCGTACCTCGGAAAGCACGTAAAGCCTGATCTCCCTCCGGTGGTGTCGGATTACCGTCCTATCGCACTATGAGAGTGAGGGAGTAGATAATGCACATGTGCTTGCGCATATACTTTGGCACTATAATCCTGTACTGCGTAGGCCGTGACCGAAACTCTGTCTTGAGGTTAAACTTTAATTTGTACAATGAGCATTATTATCCTATATACAACTACAAGAAATCGGAGTTTCATGATGAATTTTACTGAAAACCCTCTCACTAAATTGCATCAAAATATTTTCATTAATTTTCCTTTTTTGAAAGCTTATATCCCGCAGGACTGTAGACTGTTTATTTCTACAGTGATGAGGAAGAAGATGAACACAATGACAATGATATAAGAAATAAGATCAGGGCTACTATTCGAATTTTATGACAATAATTTACGATTATATTGATTCGGAGAACAAGCCGAGAGAACATACTCTATAAAAATAATGTAAAATTTAATGTTTACTTGTATTACTGTAAGGAATTGAAAGCAAAGTTAATTAAATTTAATGATGTGCAATAATATTCATTAAGTACCATTAATTATTTATTATAAAGGAGTAATATTAAACGTTTCTTACTTTGCTTGATAAAATCCGTAATAAGGATATCTGCAAAACAACAACAGTAACTGACGTAACGCTCTGTAGACTGAAGTGGAAATGGGTCAGCTATTTAGCTTGAAGAACTCGCGATCGATGGGTAAGAAGGTAAAATTATAAATAACTCTATCTTCTTAAGATGTCCGTTACTCTGGTTTAACTGCGGATACCCTCATTCAGAAGCCTATAACGCAGAGAAACTCAGAGCATAGCTCTAACCATAGCTCGCTGAGTGACCTTGACCTCCCTCTTACGGCCAGCAGTGAAGAAATACGACTTATGGCCAAATACTCAAACGCAAATCAATTTTAAGGTGCCGTTAAGTCTCGTGGTGTCACAGTCTCATTCTTTTAAAGTCAAAATGCCTTAGCGGCATCTTAAAATTGAGCAGCGTTTGAGTATTTGACCATTAGACTTAGATCCATACGTTACCACTGACAATGCGCACTGGTTGTACTTTTAAATTGCAATAATTGTTTGCTTTCAACTAACATAGTTTTAACGTAACTTAAAAGTTTGGTCTCGTATATAAAATGATGGCTTAAGGAAAAATTTGTTACACCTCTTTCAATTATACTTGTCGAGGCCTCCTTTGTGTTTGTATACTATGTCGTCATGAACTGACAGATCTAATCACACCAATTTTAACCTTCCGGGGAAGAAATAAGATTTTTCCTGGTATCCCAATCTATATCAGCTCGCACTGGCAAAACGATATGTCTCATGTTATTGTGGGCTATTCGTGCTGAGTCAGCGAGTCGCATCTTCAAATTAAAAAGTTTAAAATTGATTTTTAAAGTGAAATTTTTGGTTTTTATTATATAAGCACAATAAGAAAACTTATTGAAACACTCATAAACGTTTTGGACGGTTCCAATGTATGTAATTTTTCAAAACAATAAATTTTTTGTAAAATTACGCAAATCGGAAAACGGGATGAATAGCGAAGTGGTAGAAGTATACAAATAGATAGCATCCACTTGTTCTGATGACTAATAAGTAATCTTCTATTTCGTCAGCTTATCAATAGTATTTAAGTTTTAAACAATCATTAGCCCAAAAATCATTACTTTATGTTATATTTAATGGTCTTTAGGGATAATAATTCTCTTCGGTGTACATTTTTTTTTAAGAATTATTTCCTCTGAATGTTTGTAGTAAATATCTTTTTGTAGACGAAGAAACTTCTATTTGTGTGTAAACAAATATAAGTTTCTTGTGACATTAGGAAGGCTACGTCGTCTTATTCTAAAACGAAAATACAATTTTAATTATTAATTAGTTAGGTGTATTTCGATACGATATTGAATTTGTCGTACAAGATAATTTATTCATCACTTTAAAAAGATCTCCCAATCACCGGAACATTTAATAAAATATAATCCTATAGCAAGCACGAAACAAGGAGAGCAGTGGCTTCGTAAATTGGTCGTAGAGGACACTTGATCAAATAAGCGTTGTTTAATGTTAATAATGATTTCCATTATAATAAAATATATTATAAGTCGAGTGTAAAAATTGAAGAACATCACAATGTCAAGACTGGAAACAAATAATAAAGATAAAAATAAATGTTATGTGTGGAAATAAAATTGTTAAAATCGTTAAAATCTATTTTCGAACTAGATGCAGAACTAGGTTTCTAACGTGGTAGAGTCATGCTGCTGATGTATTAATTGTATAGTTGTAGTACGAATGGGTTGGATTGACCGGGGAACGACACCGTTTTCATAGAATACCAACGTGAAATAGTAGATTAATGCTGCTGTGTTTCGTATGGTGAGTGCAGAGAACCGGATACCCTTTTAAATGGAAAAGAGACATTCCATCTTAGTCTTCACGGTTGACAACGCATCTGCATTTTAATTCGCAAACGAGGATAGATGTAGATGTCAATGGGCCACAGCAACCACTTATCATCAGGTGGAATGTGTGCTCTCTTGTCACCTAAGCCTATAAAGAAAAATCTATCATTCCGTTCCGGAGTGTTTTTTGTCTAGAACAAATGAGGGCATCCACGACTTTTTCTGCCACCAGGGCGGCGCCACTTTACAGTGAGGTAAAATATTTGACAGATTTCATAGCGGGGACGATAATTTCTTAGGAAAATGTAAATTTTAAGGTTTCTTTCTTTATTATTAGTTATATTTTATATTAATTACATTACAAATGAATAAACCAAACTATAAAATATAACTAAAAGCCGATTTTTTTAAAAAGAGTTATAAAGTGCAAAAAATTAAAAATCAAACCACTGACGCATTATGTTTTCTAAGGTTTGTAGTGTTATACTACTTACATATCATTTTACATTATTTTTCCATTCTGTTTTTGATTTTCTGCATTCACATTTTGCATCACTTTTCACGCTATCAGTTATACTACTAACATATCATTTTACACTATTTTTCCATTCTGTTTTTGATTTTCTGCATTTATATTTTGCATCGCCTTTATTTCCATAGGATTCTGTAACGTTTTTACACAATAACAAATCATTTTCACTTCGTATTTTCACACTATCAGCACCTTTTAAAATCGCTGTCAATGGAGTCTTACCTTTTTCGGTCTTTTATTGAGTTCTCCGTAACTCTGCAATTTCAGGCTTCGTGCGCGCTGCCGCGCATTAGTTTTTCCTATATGAATAATATCTCATTTCTTACTTAAATGTAATGGTTTTTCAATTATAAGCCTGAAATCAAAAATTGTTAGATTTGACAACCATTATTTATATGGTTGTTATGGTAACTTTTATTCAAATTCGTCACTGGTCTGATGTTCTTAGTTTAATATTTCCTCATAAATACTCTTTGGCTCTAGGTCATACACAATAAATTTCCTTTTAATTTAAATAATTTCTCGTTCTCTCTAAAAAGGTATAAAAGCCGAACAATTGGAGAATACAGGGAGTCTCGCTTCAGTTTTCAAACAAGAAGCATCTACTAAAGGCCTTATCCCGGGGCCGCATTGCCCCGGGATCCTGCAAGCCTCTATCTACATTTGAAGTCGTCCGGGATCCTGCAAGCCTCCATCTACATCCGAAGTCGTCGGCAGTCTACTTCAAGCGCGGGGCCACACTACTCCGGGCGCTACGACTGCTTGCTCCAGGCGCTGAGTGCACCTACTGCCCGCGCTACCTTTGGGCGCTACGACTGCTTGCTCCAGGCGCCGAGTGCACCTACTGTCCGCGCTACCTTTGGGCGCTGCGACGGCTTGCTCCAAGCGCTGAGCGCACCTACTCCAGGCGCTACGTGCGTCGGCTCCGGACGCTGCGTGTGCCCAGTCCAGGCGCTGCGTGCCGTCGCCGCCAAGAAACTTCAAGCTCCGCGTGTGCCTGCTTCTACAAGCGCAGCGTGTGTCCTTCGACCTTTAGGCTCCACTATAATACTATATTCTCCTATTCTCCTATCTTTTTTTTTAATCTAATTGTAATCTCACTTCATCCATCATCATCATCATATTTCATTTTTTTTATAAAATTGTAAATACCTTTTTAAAAATTTAAATATATTATTTTCTTGTTCTACTTTTATTGTTTTGTTGTTCTTAGGTTAGGTTCTATATTTTTTTTTAATTGTCGCTTCACGACAGGTTGTGTATTAATATAATATTCTAGATAATGATAAAGTATTATTTAAAACTAATTTCTCAATTAACTGACACTGTGTAACAAAAAACTTTACCTCAGTCGCTACTAGCGACATCTGGTGAGTGGAAGATTATTAGCCCTCATTTTACATTGACTGTATTTTTGTTATTGAGAAATTCAAAAATATGTATATAATCTATGTTTATCCATATAAATAGAGTTGAAGTAACTTTCTGTAATATCAAAATAACTGCCCTTTATTGAGTTCAGGGAGCATCATCATTTGCATGCATTAGACAAGACATGAATAGTCATTTTCAATATGTTTATCTATCTATGGGTGTGCCTGTTTCCCTGTCTGTCTGTTCGGGCTAAACTTCGGAATGACGGAACCGATTGTAATGAAACTTCACAAAAGGCAGATAACAATGCTAGCCTAGGCGTTATTTTGTCCGCAAAACTTCATAAATTGATAAAATAATTGTGTGGTGATATTTGCGTTCAGTTACATTTTAATTATAAATAAACCTATCAAGCTAACAGCATAGCAAAGTGGCGAAGCAATCAGCTTTGTAGCGGTTTCTAACGGAAAAAAAATTTTTCAAAATAGGAGGTTCAGATGCCTGGGTAATCAGTAATCGATTGCTGAAAACAGAATTTGAAAATTCGAAACCGTTCTCGAGATAATCGTGGGACAGACGGACAGACGGACAGACGGACAGACGGACAGACGGGCAGACGGACAGACGGACAGACGGACAGACATCGTGAAATCAATAAGTGACTTCGCAAGCTTCGCCACTTAATAATTAAATCTATAAATATATAGACAAACTTATAAATGAGTAAAACCTGAATAACCGACATAGCCCAACGGCTTAGTAAGCTAAAGTGGCAATGGGCCGGCTATATAGCTTGAAGAACCGATAACTGATGGGGAAAAAAGGTTTTGGGGTGACAGCATCGTACTGGTAGGCGAAGTGTCCCTCCCCACTCCCCCCCCCCCCCCCCTAGATAGTGTAACAACCTGGTACGACATGTAGGAAGTCGATGGAGGCAGGCCTATGTTCACTATGTTAAGCAGCGGACTTGTGAAGCGGACTGTAATGATGATGAATATGATTTATTGCACAAACCTTTTTTATTTTATCTGAGCGTTCGCAGGATTTGCATGGCTTGATTTATCCCTTTCCATTTTAGCACCGCACAACCAGACGCCCGGCTGATCTCCACAATTTTGATGCCGACATACCACGCATCGAACCAATGTGGGTGACCGTGTAGTGACAGGTTAAAAATATTCACTAACTCTTATCGTCCCGTGGATATTGCAAGAGAAGATATACGGATCAGAAGATAGGCAGCAACGTGTTCCTACGATGAGAGAATAAACACTGCGGTTACCGACACGCCTGCCAAGCGTGGCAGCTATGCCAAACATTCCCTTATTTGGTCATCTATGAGGAGGCCTAGGTTCAGCAGTGGACTTTGATAGGCTGAAATGATGATGACTAGACATCGGATTTTATGCACTACCAAAGTGTCACAATACGCATGCAGACTAGAACAGACCGAAATATGCACTTAAAACTGTTGAAATGCCCAAAATATGCACAAAGCAAAATCAAAAAAACCCGTTTTTATTTTTATATATTTTCATTAAAGACGGTACAAAAACAGTCAAATGTTCTTAAAATTATGCATAATTTTTATGACAATATACAAAATAAGTATTTTTCCAAATTTTCGAACGCAAATTTGTGATGTTTGTCACCCAGTATTAATTTGTACGCCGAAAACGATCTCTCTACATCAACTGACGTCATTGTAAAAAATTTAAAATTTGGCCAGTCAGTTCATTCTGCCACTTCGCTCGCGCCCTGCACGTCTTTGCCACCTAGGTCCCAATACGTACCTCCCGCTACTAAGCGAAATATGCAAGATTGGGGAAAAAAGGCTAAAATATGCATTAACGATGTAATTAGAGAGTTATATGCATTTGCATATGTAAAAATGCAAATGCATAAAATCCGATGTCTAATGATGACAATATGAGTGTCTTTAAGGCAATTCTTACATAAATATCTTAATAGGCTATTCTTACGCCTAGTCAGTGCGCATTGCCATCAGGCCTCACCATTGATCATCATATGTGATAGTGGTTAAGCACTGGCTTATAATAGTTAAAAAAATCTCCCTTTTTAGTGACATATATAATCGCAAATAAATAGACGGATCTGAATACCTATTTAAGCGCATTGAAAAGAGTCGTACGCCTTGTTAACTGATGTTGAATGGGGGACAAGCAATTTTTATATTATGTAATTTATTCTCAAACTTCCTTTACAGAGCTGGTTGCCAAGTCGCCAGTATGTTTTAAATTGTAAAAGGACTGAAGTAGTATTTGAACAACAGATTTTTCCGTTGTTATGTTCTTTTTTATATAAAACTGAAGTAACCAAGAAATTTACAGACACCTCCTGTTGGTGAGTGGCAGTCCATAGACACCTACAGCCAACTTCAAACTAAGACAGAAAGCTACAGACTTTTTGCTTTTTTTATAGGATAAGCGTGACAAACGAGCACACAGTCCACTTGATGGTAAGTGGTCGCTGCGACCCATAGACACCTACATCTATCCTCTATTACAAATCAAAATGCAGATGCGTTGTCACCCGTGAGGACTAAGATGGAATGCCTCGTTTCCAGTAAAAAGGGCCTCCGGCCACCTGCACTCACCAAGCGAAACGCAGAGGTAAACCTTCACGCTGGTTTTCTGTGAGGTCGTGGTACCACCCCGGTTCGAGCCGGCCCATCCGTGCGACAGCAAAAGCTACCTAAAAGCTGCTCTACCACTGTTAAAAATGCTTTGCTTCTAACCTGTAAACTATACTGTAACTGTAACTTTAAATGTAGCCTCTATACTATACTGTGATTGTCTCTTCATACCATCCAGACCGGAACACATCAAGCACTGCTATTGGCGCACAAATTCGATGAAGATGCAGAAATAAGGGGATTCCCTTTCTGCCTGGGAGTATTGTCTGCATCGACTCCCTTTCTACCACCTAATAGATGTTTTGTGAATCAAAATGCAAATGCATTGTCACTAGTGAGGACTAAGATGGAATGCCTCGTTTCCAGTAAAAAGGGTCTCCAGTTTTCTACACTCACCATACAAAACACAGCAGCGTTAAGCTGCTATTTTACGCTGATATTATGTGAGAACGTGGTTCTTCTCCGGTAGAGCCGATCCATTCGTGCTACAACTAGACCAGTAACATTGCTGTAGCATGGCTCTACCACGTGCAAAAGTGTACTAATTATAATTATATATAAATATACAGTACAATATTGTACACCAAGTATATATATCTACATACGAGTATATCTACATACGAAGTCAGTTATGATTTTTGTTTTCTTTTCTTTCTTCTATATTGCTACACACCTATTATAAATTCTCACAACTCCATGGGTTAACTGGCAGAGAATGCCAGACACTAAGTGTACCTTTTCTATTTGGTTTCGGATATGCAATAAAAAATAAATAAATAAAAATGTGTATGTCAGCTCCGACGCGTGATTCCTGAAAAACAATTGTCTTTAAATATGAATACATTTAATAGTGTCGCTTTTCGGGCAAAGAAAGTATATGAGCCCATATATTGATTTCATAAAATATATTACATAAATAATATTACATAAAAATACGATTTATATTACAAGATTTAAAATTATTACAGATTTACTTACTTACTTATCGTCACGCACAATCCCTGACGGGGTAGCCAGAGAGAACAGATCGCCAAGTGTCACGATCCTTACATACCTCTTTCGCTTCTTTCAGATTCATTATCTTCTGCATACATGCACGTCTAGGTATCCGAGTACTCTTGACCCTTCCCTCTTCGAGATAAAAGATTTATATTACATTATTCATTTCGCGCTGCGAGAGGAGTGAGTATGTTGCGCAGGGCACACCGTAACGGCTTCACTTTTTGTTAACGCTTGATTTTATTACTCATCTATTTTTCATAACGTGCCCTACTCATAACAAATGTTAGGTGTAAAACACAAAGTAAGCATTCTATAAAGAAACTATGATGAAGAAAACATGAAAGGTACTTGAGTATTTTTGACAATAACTTAGGCAACAGAGTTCACCACATTCCAGTCACGCATGAGGTTCTTTACATATTTTAATGTCCATTGAGAAAGATCTGGTTTCATAAAAGAAATTACTTTTAAAGTGCTCTCGCATGTAAGGAGTTGTGATATATATAACGAGTATCACGAAAACCAATAAAAACACACGCGTCGAATATAAAAATCCCGTTTATTGGAACTAGGTCAAAAGGATTAAAAAGAAATTTAAGTGAAATAGAGGTACAACAGATCGTTTTTGCTTGGTCGAACAAATTATATAAATTTGAATGTTTTTTATAGTGCCTCGGTTTGTATGAATACTTTACCATAAATTCTTATAACAGCCGTAATAATAGCCACCTGTTGAATATGAGCCCAAGCAAAATCTACTTCCTAGGTTATCCTTTGTCTTATTAATGACCTCAACAAAAGTTTTAAAATATATTAAAGAAAGCCTTGCCACGAAAGAAATTCCAAAAACAAGTGGTAAAATTAAAAGTTTTGTACAACCAACCTCAATATTAACAATTAAGGATAACTCAAAAACTTCTGGTCAGACCTTGATCAAATTTATATGGGACCACATGAGCAGCACCAGATTTCAAATAAAAAAAGAACCATCAACATAGGTTCACCTATACAAATAAAAAATTAAGTTGAATTGAGTATCTCTTCCTTTTTGAAGTCGGTAATAATAAAAACAACACCGATTTAAAACGGGCCGTGTCAACACAGGCGAGTAAATATAGCCAGCGCCGGACAACGTCTCCTTTCTCATGTGAGAGTCCATCATGTGACTAGCTAGATAATGCGTCGCTTGCACTCGATTGACCTCGCAACCCCTGTATCGTTGAGCTATCAAAGGATGTGCGAAATGAACGGCCATCCTTATTATTAAATAATCGACTCTATGTTTATGTAGCCAAGCGCAAATCGTTTGAGACGTGGGTTGTTCTAAATTCAGCTTATCCTATTTTTCTTGAATTTTTCTCATGATATAATAACGAAAAAGTGCGATGTTTAGTAGATGGTAGGACTTTCTGTCTGGGGGTTCTTTGAGTAGGAACCACCCTCTTACCTTTTTCCTCCGCCAAGCATCAGTACGTGCACTGCTGTTTCGGTCTGACGCATACAGAAAGCTAGTAATAATTACAGGTGGGGTATTCCGCCTTAATACTCAGAGGTGATAACGTATTGTACCCTTTTTGGTTTGTAGTTGGTGGCAGGTGTACTACAGTAGCCACTGATCATCAGGTGGACTGTGATTTCATTGGTCATTTCAATCTTATAAATAATTAAATATAATTAGACTACTATTTAGAATCTTCGTCGAGTAGGGCTGTCTAGACTCAGATATGTCGTTGTGTCAGAGATGTTTGTGTGCTCTGTGCTGTTATCCTCTTCAAATCTACTGCTGGACATAGTCAGTACTTAGAATTTTTTTTATGCCAAATGTAAATCTCACCAGGCTCTCTCTCACTTTGGATTAAAGGAGAAAGGGGCCAGCGAGCTAGCAGCCTAATGGTAAGTAAACAGCGCCGTCCATGAACATCCGCAAAACTAAAGGAATTACAGGTTTGTTAGCCTTTAGGAAATGAGTAGTCTCTTCTTGAAGATCCCAAGTAGTGTTGATCCGAAAACAGCTAATGACAGTAAATTCTACAATGTGTTGATGGTGCGTAGCAAGCAATTCCTAGAGAAACGCATATTACGCCATATTGGTTTTTAAGCAGTCCTCTCTGCATTCTTTGTTGTTTAACAGGGTGTGCCATGTGCGGGTGAGGTTGGCTATTGGAGAAAAGTTGTTAGCGCAGAGACATACTAGTGATGCTGCTTTCCATTACCAGCCTGTGAATGAACAATACTTGCTTATAATTAATATTTGCGATTAGTTTCTTGGAAACGGTTATTATGTTAGAAGAAGCATAAATTCTGGATTGGATATTGAATTTAAAGACATTTATTAAAATTTGATTAATAATAAAACTAAATCATTGTCACATAAAAATTAATATCTTTTCTCTTTACCTAGGAAATTGCCGTTTTGTATGAAATAAGTTAACGTAATTTTTTTCCTATATTTTTTTATTAATCAAAGTAATCACTTTTACTTAATCAAAGTAAACACTGCTTATTGATACCCTTCTTAAAGAAATAAGCTGGACGGGAGGTAACAAATTCTTCAAAGGCATTTTGTACTGCCTCTCAGGTATTGAATTTTTTTCCCGGCAAAAGTTATTCAAATTCTGGAAAAGTTAGAAATCTATGGACGCAAGTTCTGGTGAGTACGGCGGATAACGGAGAGTTTCCAACCCCAGCTTTTGCAACTTGAAAACCGTCTGTTGTGCAGTATGAGGTCGCACCAAAGTTAGTTGGAGACGTGCGAGCTTCTCCATCATTATGTTCAGTTCTTCACAGTACACATCTGCTGTAATGCTCATCCTGTTTGGTAAGAAGCTGTGATGAATCACACCGGCACTAGACCACCAAACAGTGACCATGACTTTTCTAGAAGTGAGTTTTTGTTTAGGGCATTGTTTACGTGCTGAATCAGGATCCTACCAACTTAAGATTATCAAACAAAATCAATTCTTCTTCGCTGGTAATAATGTGGTTCAAAATTTCTTCGTTTGTGTGCCTGTTGAGCAGTGCAATATTGTTTTGATGCTAACCTAGAAAGCTGCTGCTATTTCAGCCGTAGATTGAGTATTATCAGCTTCCACAATCGCCTTTAATTCGTCATTGTCGACCAAAGTTTTCAAAAAACGAAATTTCAAAAGTTAATTTTCAGGTCGAAATTCACAGAACGGAAGCTGGCAAACCAATAACAGGTGGTGCGTTCGTTTGTAATATTCGCTCCGTAAACGTAGTTGATGTTGCGTGCCGCTTGTGCCGCATTGCTGCCACGACGGTATAATTACTCGAACTTTTGACGAATTCATGATGACGAAAAATGCTCAAATGCGATGAGAACGTAACACTATTCAATAAATACATACATACATACATATAATCACGCCTCTTTCCCGTAGAGGTAGGCAGAGACCACTACTTTCCCCTTGCTACGATCCTTACATACTTATTTCGCTTCGTCCACTTTCATTATTCCCTTCATACATGCTCTACGGTTTAGGGTACTCTTGACCTGGCCTTCTTTCAAGATGTCCCTGATTTGGTCTAGAAATGTCCGCCTAGGTCTAATAAATGACAAATTTTGAAAAAAAAAGAGTTCCATGTTTTTAAAATAAAATAAATTTGAAATTAGAACCAGTACTGCAGAACAGTAATTACACAGGTAAAGACCTATTATTTTGTTGATGTTCATAATTATATGTGCGCTATGTATATTTGTATACCTATTAGACTACATTTGAGCTTGTGATATTACTTAGTCCACTCAAAAAATTAAAAAAATTGGACTTTTAATCTAAAAATATAAATAAAATTGAAGTGTCTGTTTCTAATACCGAAGTAACTGCCTTATAATGAGCTGAGGGGGTTATCTCCATGCCATTTAGTCTGTCTGTGCGTCTGTCTGTGCGTCTGTCTGTTTAGCTGTCTGCTCGAGATGGTTGAACTGATTGTAATGAAACTCCCTCAAACATATAGAAAGCAATACCAGAAGTATTTTAGGGTATATTTTATCTTAAAAATTTGGAGATTTAAAAAAAGACGAAAAGTTGATAAAATAAATGGTCTTTGATTATTTTAAATCTAAATAACAATAATTTAATAGATCCTACTCAGGAGAAGTCAAGGCGGGTCGCTAGTAAGAAATAAAATCCGACTAGAACCACAGAATAAATAATTGTACAAGAAATAGAACTAAAGTTTTTAGTCTTAATACTCACGGCTGACAACGCATCTGCATTTTTATTCGCAAACGAGGATAGATGTAGATGTCTATGGGCCACAGCAACCACTTACCATTAGGGGAACTGTGTGTGTCACCCTATCCTATAAATAAAAATAAAATAGTTTTTTTCAGGAAATTTAATGGCCTTTTATTTGACGTAATCGAAGAGCCTATAAAATAATTTGCCGCGGAGTTATCGTCAATCAAAGCAAAATAACAAGAAAATTGGTAAATCCAATTGGGCATGCCTTAAGCGCATTATAAATCCAAAAAATTGATATCTATTGCAGCCGCCATCTTGGATTTACATTTCGACAGCACTATCGGCTTCAACACCCTCGAAAACCATGAAAATGACACCCATGATGAAAAAATTGGTACCTATTTGAAATGCCATCTTGGATTTACATTTCGACAGCACTATCGGTTTCAACACCCTCGAAAACCATGAAAATGTCACCCATGACAAAAAAATTGATACTACTTACTTTTAGTACGTACTACTATTATTTATTCTGTGCTTTTAAAATATTGTAATAGAAAAATCTCTTATTATTATTATAATCAAGTATTTAAGAAATTTGGTTATTCGAATATTGTGTATTTGTAAAGCGATCTTTTTGAGCCGCTGCAAAAAAATGAAACAATGTCCACTCACGACGGGGACTGACGTCGAACTGAGTGAGTGAGTAAACTACTCTGTGGATGTAGCTCCCCAGTCCCCATTTACAGAAATAATTTACATACAAGGCTACCAAATCAACGAAAATTTCGCCATTTCGGAGCCGAAAAAAATTAATTATTGCTAATCAAAACAAAATTACACTGCCATTTACATTCAGTGGCTTCCCACATAATAGATGAAGAGATTACAAATAGATTGAGTTAGACAATAATTGATATTTTCAAAAGTTATCGTGCTTAGTAGTGCTTAGTAAGCCACTAATCGATTTAAAAAAATATTAATAAATTCAACAATCATTTATCCTTCTAACAATGTGCTTTTTATATCATTTATATGTATAATATTTATATGTATTGCTAGATACGATTTTATTCGATAAAAGTTGGAATCTTAATTTTTAGGCGATAGAAGAACATACCTTGCGCTTTCGCTTAAGGTATGCAAAAGTTATTTTTAACTTTAAAAATCAGTAACTCACAACAGAAATAATGATCGTATAGGAAATTGAAGGAGGGTTTTGAAAACTACGCGACGTCCACATGAGGTACTATGAATGGTTTTTGACGAAAACATTTTTTCCGAAGCGATAACTTTGACTGAAAAAGATAAAAATTCTCATATTTAAGGATATTTGGAAAACTTTAGATAAAATGGATGAACGAAGAATATTTTCGGTAATTTCTCAACTTTAATGTGTCCCGGAAAATCCCCGAGCTTCAAATTTATCGTTTTCGCAAAAAATCACCATTATGGACTGTGTGCCCGTTCAGCTTCGACTCGACTGAAGCCGGGACTGTAATTTTTCGATATACTGTGTAAATAAGGCCCCATTTCAGAAGCAATTATGTGGTATTTATTTTATTCTTTTCAGTTTTTTTAAATCGTATTTCAATTTTTATTAAAAGTATTTATTTTAATATATTAGTTTAGTGTAATAAAGCATTATACTAAACTAATATATTAAAATAAATAGTTTTAAGTTTTAAGTTTAAAAAAAACTAGTAATATTAATATTACTAGTTTTTTTTAAACTTGTATGATTATGTTTTGAGGATAACAATAACGAGCTTACGAGTAGTTAAAATAGTTGGGTAGTAAAAGGATTTGTTTGCGTTGTAAAACTTGTTTATTGCTACTTGTTTATTTAGACGCAACTAGTCTTTATGCAAAGCCAAAATGGGCTTTCTATTGACTTACAAAATATGTTGTGTGAAAGTTAACCAGCTTTAGGTACTATACCTAACGTAATGTTAGAAATATCACTATATTTTTTTACGTGGTAGAGCCGTGCTATATTATGGTTGTAGCACGAATTGGTCCCCTCGACCGGGGCAGGAGAA
Organism: Parnassius glacialis; assembly: GCA_033319125.1. Classification (NCBI taxonomy): domain Eukaryota; kingdom Metazoa; phylum Arthropoda; class Insecta; order Lepidoptera; family Papilionidae; genus Parnassius; species Parnassius glacialis. The sequence continues at coordinate 17,141,405 of JAVANC010000026.1, read as the reverse complement.
CCACGCTCTCACAGTCTACTAGCGTAAAATAGCAGATTAATGCTGCTGTGTTTCGTGTGGTGAGTGTAAATAACCGGAGACTCTTTTCACTGGAAAAGAGGCACTCCATCTTAGTCCTCAGGGTTTACAACGCATCTGAATTTTGATTCTTAATCAAGGATAGATGTAGAAGTCTATGGGCTACAGTATCCAATTACCTTCAGATGAAGTCAGGCCTCATTTGTCTCCCTTATTCTATAAAAAATATCACTATCACTACAGCCCACCTCAAGCATACCTCTAATGACATATGACATGCTATTACTGGCTTACGGCCTCCGCGTAGACTATCGATTGCCACAATGTACGGTCTTGAGTCAGTTAAATCCATCAACTATCTGAGTGTTTAATCAGGTCGTCACTCTTATCTCGTTGGGGTTTGTCCAACATTGCGTTTGTCAGCACGAGGCTTCTTCCCCAACGATTGTCGGTTCTTTTAGCTATAATATGGCCGGCCATTACCTATTCAGGTCACTATTCGCTGGACTATGTCAATTATTCTGGTTTTACTGCGGATATATTCAGTGCAATGTTATCCCGCTTAGAAATTTCGAGCATAATTCTGGATAGTTATTTGAAAATATTTTATAATAATTTTTTTTAGTCTCGTTGCTAGGAGGATTGATGGCATTTGATGCCACGTTTTGCAGGCGGATTCCTAGAAGCAGTACCAGACTCGCACTATTGACTCTGCTCCACGATGTTGATGTGTATTTTCATTCGATTTATCTCAATACTGGTATTGCTAAAGATTTGCTAAAGATACGAAATATAGAACAAAAAATTTTTGATAATAAAATATTCAAATCCAAAACATTCCCCGGAGTCACGATCTGTCGACAAAACAAATTACCCTGAGCAATGTGACATCTACATACCTCGTATTCAAACAAACGGTTTGCTTCGCTGTTTGCGATGTGTTACAGCAAGGACGTGGAATAGTTGCTAAGCGTCATGCTTTTCATCAGACAGTTTGGGTGTTTCAAAGCAAGGATGAATAGGCAACAACAAGTGGCAACTTTAGCTACATCACCAAATAACATCAGGTGGATAGGATAGCACAGGCTTAAAATAGTTAAAAAATATTATAAACTGACGATTTATTTGACAAGTTATAAATGCTTTTTTATATAGAATAAACCTAGCAAGCTAACAGCATAGCAAAGTGGCGAAGCAATCAGCTTTTTTTTTGAGCAATCAGTTTCAAAATAGGAGGTTCAGATGCCTGGGTGATCAGTAATCGATTGCTGAAAACAAAATTTGAAAATTCGAAACCGTTCTCGAGATAATCGTCGGACACACAGACGGACAGACATCGTGAAATCAATAAACCTAGCAAGCTAACAGCATAGCAAAGTGGCGAAGCAATCAGCTTTGCAGCGGTTTTTAACGGTTACCGTTGAGCAATCAGTTTCTAAATAGGAGGTTCAGATGCCTGGGTGATCAGTAACCGATTGCTGAAAACAGAATTTTAAAATTCGAAACCGTTCTCGAGATAATCGTGGGACAGACGGACAGACGGACAGACGGAGAGACATCGTGAAATCAATAAACCTAGCAAGCTAACAGCATAGCAAAGTGGCGAAGCAATCAGCTTTGCAGCGGTTTTTAACGGTTGCCGTTGAGCAATAAGTTTCAAAATAGGAGGTTCAGATGCCTGGGTGATCAGTAATCGATTCCTGAAAACAGAATTTGAAAATTCGAAACCGTTCTCGAGATAATCGTGGGACAGACGGACAGACGGATAGACGGACAGACATCGTGAAATCAATAAGTGACTTCGCAAGCTTCGCCACTTAATAAGGGTGACAAACGAGCACACAGTCCACCTGATGGTAAGTGGTTGCTGTGATCCATAGACATCTACATTTATCCTCAATAAAGAAGCAAAATGCAGATGCGTTGTCACCCGTGGGACTAAGATGGAATGCCTCTTTTCCAGTAAAATGGATCTCCGGTTCTCTACACTCATCATACAAAATACAGCAGCATTAAGCTGCTATTTTACGCTGGTATTTTGTGAGAGCGTGGTCCTTCCCCGGTCGAGCAGACCTTCGTGATAGAACTATATTATTCATATAGCTGCAGCATGGCTCTACCACGTAAATGCTGTAAGTATGCAATTAAAATTAATTATGTACTTTAAACAACATCGTGGTGATTGGCTTTATTAAATATGAAAATTGATTTCAAATGTAATTATATCTTTGTTTACGCATATGTTATTAACGACGGATAGATTAGTAGTTATTGTTTATTGGTGTTAATGGCATGGTAAATTGTCTAATTTATCAGCTATATGATGTTAACAAATCATAGAGCATTTAAATAATTTAAATAAATCGTAGTTAATTGATTTGTACACGTCAGAAATTGTAGAATCTTACTTGCCTTCTGTATTCTATTTTTTACCTTAAATTTCATATTCCTAATTTATACTTGAGATTAAGAATCGTTTCTCAAAAGAACACATCCTGGCAGTCTTGTAGAGGGTGCAGTATGTGACAAGGACTGTCAAATAACAAAAGAAAATATATATTGCCTGCAGTAAAGTCTGTGATGAAATACAAGTTTCAATAAAACTAAGTTTAACTAACTTTGCAACGAATTTTATTTATCCTAGGTAAAAATAATTATTTTTATAAATTTTTATTAGTTTTTATAGTGTAAGAGTGATAATCGAGCACACAGACCACCTAATGGTAAGCGGATGCTGTGGTACATCTATACTAATAAATAAAATTGAAGTGTCTGTTTGTAATGTCAAAATAACAGCTTTTTACTAAATGCATGTGATACATACGGTACTTACAAAAACACTTACTGGAAATGAGGCATTCCATCTTAGTCCTCACGGGTGACAACGCATCTGCATTTTGATTTGTAATAGAGGATAGATGTAGATGTCTATGGGCCGCAGCAACCACTTACCATCAGGTGAACTGTGTGCTCGTTTGTCACCCTTTACTACTATTTTTTTTCTATAAAAAATAAAAAAAATAAAACACAATTTTTTGTCTGTCTGTCTGTTTGTTCAACGGCTGGACCGATTTTGACGTGACGTTCACTGGCAGATAGCTGATGTTATGAGGACTAACTTAGGTTACTTATATTTCAGGGAAAGAATTATTGTTCCACGCAATATAATTAAAACCCTAAATTACACGCGGGCGATGTCGCGGGGAACAGCTAGTAGACATAATATATTAACACAGATAACGACAAATTTAGCAAGTCCTTGACTCCCTAGTAAACACTAGTAGTATTAAAAGTTTTACAATGACGATATTGATTATCTATAAGCGTAATATCGAAACTAATAACTAATTAAAATTACAGCCAAGGTAATATTATAACCATCTTATAATATGTCTGATGTATGTATAGTAGAATTTCTATTCTACTATACATACTTATAAAAAAAGGGAACATAATTAGTTTTTTTAAGAGAATAAGGGTGACAAACGAGCACACCGTCTATCTGATGGTAAGTGGTCGCTGTGGCCCATAGGTTTCTATACTAGAATGAAAATTCAAATGCGTTGTTACCCCTAAAGACTAAGATGGAATGCCTGGTTTCCAGTAAAAGGGTCCCCTGTTCTCTACACGTATTATACGAAACCCAGTCGAGCCAACCCATTCTTGCTACAACCATAATATAGCTGCAGTGTGGCTCAACCGCCTAAAAATCCTGTATTTATTGAGCATCATGATAGTTTGATCCTTGATGTCAAAAAAATAGCAACACTGCATAAGAGAGTCGCTTACAGTAACTTGTTCACGTCTTGCGAAGACCAGCAAACTTTTTTCCACCTTCTTCTTGTCCACTATTGAATGCAGACGACAGCACTGGTGATGTTTTATACATGCTCCTCAGTGCCAGCTCCTTCCACTTGACCGCATCCAGCGCAGAGCGGCTCGAATCGTCGACGACCAAGTCCTTTCCGATCGGCTCGATTCATTGGCACTGCGAAGAGATGTTGCATCCCTTTGCATTTTCTTTCGCATGTACCACGGGGAGTGTTCTGAGGAATTGTTGGGATTAATCCCAGCCGCCAAATTTCATGAACGCACATCGCGGCAGAACTCCACATCCACACCATCTGGATGATTGGCGGTCCACCATTGTGCGATTTAGAAAATGTTTTCTTCTTCGCACAACTTCCTTGTGGAATCGATTACCATCAGCGATTTTTCCGTACCGATATGACTTAGGGACCTTCAAGAAAAGACGCTACTCCCTTTTAAAAGGCCGGCAACGTATCTGCAGTGCCCCTGGTTCCCCTGGTGTTGCAGTTGTTCACGGGCGGCGGTAGTCACTTACCATCAGGTGAGCCGCATGCACGTTTGCCCTCTCTCCTATAAAAAAAAAACCAAAAGCTATAAGCTATCATCTCAACAAAACAAATATTTTCGAACCCTCTATAGATCAAAACGTTTAGAAGTCACACGGTTACTAACAGACGCACTAACGAACGTCAATGTAAACGTATTTAATGGAATTTCATCTTTATTTATGTTGGATTTATACGCTTGTACTTATTTTACTTATTTATTTATTTAGCATATAAACCAAATTGTCTCACATTACGACATCATCGGGGTAAACAATTGTTATGTATGCGGTAATCGAGTTGATAGTTTATCTGATCATTAGTTGCTAGCGCAGCCCGTGGATACCCGCAACTATTGGAAAACTAAAACATGGAATGTAAAACATATGCTTTGTTACTCTAGACTAAGCTGATTTCACAGCCTGTAATTACATAGTTCCTTTATCGATCAAACTGGTACATAGTAGCACAATATTTGTATAATATTTCGCTGTGGTAAGCAATGTGGTAACAACAACGAGGAAACCTGTATCTATAAGGAACAAAATATTTTGAAGACACGTGAAGTTCGTCAACACTTACTGGAACAGCATTGCGGAGGAGGAACTTAATTCATAATCTTGCAGACATGTGAGGATGGCTGCGCTCAGTTGTGGAACAATGGCTGAAACTTTACTTATATGATGTTATGTTAATAAATAAATGTATAAATATAGTTAAAACAATTGGAGCATGTGTTGCATAAAAACAAAGGTAAGTCATTACCATTGTATACCCAGCGAAAATTCAAAAGTTTAAATGTCAATCTCAAAAGCAGCTTTTTGTGGGTTGAATCCTTTTTACGTAACTAAGTGGATGTTGCGTAACCAATATATTGCTATCACAAAACTAGTCAGGTAGAACCAGAGTGGTGCGGAACGGAGCCGAAACGGATACTTAATTATGCAGTATTGTTTAATATCAAATGTCTGATGATCTGATATTATATATATGGATATTCGTCATCGAAAGATATGAATTAGTGTATGAGTCGAAAATCATTTGACGCAGTAAAACCATGGAGCAGTTTACAGGTAGTCGCTTTACTCTTCAGAAGACGAGCATGATAGGAGAATTTTTCAAAAGCCTGGGTAATATTTGGCAAAGGTTCTTGTTCTTGTTCCTTAAAAGTAAAGTAAATTTACAACTTATATATATATATATATATATATATATATATATATATATATATATATATATATATATATATATATATATATATATATATATATATATATGTACGTTCCACTTTTCTCATTTCTAAGAGAGTTAGAGGGCAAGGGAGTATATGCTGCGCGGCCTTCACATGTTTTCATAATATTTTTTTAATATCTCATTCATGAAGGTTTCCTTGCGATTGTTTTTCCCTTTACAATATCTGGCTAATACAATACTCTAGAACAAAGATGGTTCATAATTTTCACGAAAATTGAGGAAATAAGTGGGATGTTTTCTGTTTTGTATTTGCTTATCCACTTGCCAAATTAACTGATTTTAAGAAATACAGCGTTACTGAGTTTAAGACAACAGAAAATTAGCAAGTTCTCATTGACATATATAGTAACAAATATTAATTGTAACAAGCTTTTTCATGTTTCTGCTAGCTGAACATAGGTTTCCTCAAAGACTCTACAAAGCACAGATACGGCAAACCAGCATTTGTCGAGTGTTAGGTGTTTCATTGGATCGTCACTCCACTCCGTAGTGATAACTGGAATTTAACAAACTTCAGCTAATAAAGCTTTCTTGCACATTTGTTTGCGTTTCTCTTTACCTTTGTTTGCTTGGTCGTTGAGATTTTAGTTTTCTTTCAGTATATTGCCATCACACCATTATTTGGCGTCAATGTATTGAAAGATAATGAGAAGTTTATAACAATAATTAATAATTTTCTTTTTAAAAATTTATTTAAATAATATAATATACACTATTTTATTATACGAAAATTTTAAAAATGTAACATGTCGTTCTCTGAATGTTTTTGCTGCTTTAAACTAGTTGTTTTTTATAGGAAAGGGTGTCAAACAATCACACAGTCCACCTGATGGTAAGTGGTTGCTGTGACCCATAGACATCTACATTTATCCTCAATAAAGAATCAAAATGCAGATGCGTCGTTACCCGTGAGGACTAAGATGAAATGCCTCTTTTCCAGTAAAAAGGGTCTCCGGTTCTCTACACTCACCATACGAAAACACAGCAGTGTTAAGCTGCTATTTAACGCTGATATTCTGTGAGAGCGTGGTGCTTCCCCGGTCGAGCGGAACCATTCGTGCTACAACTATACTACTAATTTAGCTGCAGCGTGGCTCTACCACGTATAAAAAGTTCCGTACGGACTCGCTTAGATTAGAATAAAATCTCAATTTATCTCGCTTTATGTGACGTTTGTTCGCGTTACAAACCTATTAACAAAAAAATTTTAAAATGCTGCATCTTATAATAGCTTAAACTATCTCTTGTTGTACAATTTACTAGTACATTGCTACTTTGTTCAAATGTAAGTGACTAATGATTATCAGGCATATTCTTAAAAGTGCAATGAACAACATTTAAAATCGAAAGTGTTTTTAGTCACAGTTCGGTAAGATGCACTTTCGATTTGAATGGAAAGTCCGTTTGGTGCTAAACAATTATCAAAAAATTATTTTATTCTGTATTTTACTCAGCTTTATATTATTATTTGTGTTAAATTTATTCCTACTACGAGTTACTGGGGGGATCAACATTGACTTATTAAGTCAATTTTATTTATAATTTAAATTGCTTACCTTTATTTATAGTGATTTCTACGTGATAGAGCCACGTTCTAGTTATTTTATGGCTGCAACATGAATGAGTCGGCTGTACAAGGGAAGGACGATGCTCACAAAATAACGACGTAAAATAGCATCTTAATGCTGCTTTACGTATTTCATATGGTGAGTGTAAAGAACCGGAGACCCTTTTTACTGGCAACGAGGCATTTCACCTTAGTCCTTAGCATCTACATTTTTATTCACGAGGATAGATGTAAGTGTCTATGGGCATGTCAGTATTCACTTACCATTGCATGTTTATCACTATTATCCTATAAGAATAACGGAGGTGTTCTCGTGGTCGATTTCAACCACAGCCATAACTTCTAAAAAGACAGAAGCTCTACGGAAGAGAATGGCTAGTCTGATTTGCATTTGAATTTTCTCGTCAGTCTTTGGCATCCATTTGTTCCATATTTAAATAATACAAAGCCACAATCTTCAGATAAACTTTTTCTATAATATCGTGATCATCGTTATCATTTTGTTACCGATTGCTATTTAGCGATTACATGGAATCAATGAAAGGACTACAAAAGCTAAAACTAAATCGTTCATGATTTAAACTCGTTGATAACTAAGCACGGTCGTTATGTACACTGTATAATGGTGTGTATTGTCATAGATATTACCTAGTAATAAGTATAGACCAAGCCACAACCACATGGTCTGTGGTTTAAAGACGCAGTTTGAAGAAGTTGATTTTCGGGTCTGGATATTTTGTAATTGTCACTTTATCTGTCTGCCTTCGATTTTGAATGAGCTGACATCGGATAGGGATACCTATCGGATAAGTATATTTATGTTCTATATGAATGCGTGTTAGTTTAGACACTATATAATTAAACTATTATTATCTAAAATGGAATTCAAAAAAGGGCAGCATCATTTTTATCACCCACACCATCTAGTTTACCAGTTTTCTTCCTAGATTGCCTTGCCTTTGTGGAATCGGCTACCGACGGTGATTTTTCCGAACCGAAACGACTTAGGTACACGAAATGAGCATATTTCTTGGTGTTCCTCTGGTGTTGCTCGTACAGAAACACGTACGTACAATAAACATCAGAAAAATTTATTAATTTGTTGACCTCAGCTGATTCAGGTTTAAGTTTTAATTACAATCAAAGAGGAACTGTTTAACGGTGTTAATGCCGTTATGATATGAGATAATAGTTTTATGTTGCTTAACGCATTGTATATTTGCTCAAAATGTACGGCAAGTCTTTTTAATACATTTGAATACAATACTAATTAGTTAATAGAATCAGGTGTTACTTTGGGGAAATCCATTATATGTAAAATATTAAAAATGATCTCAGCTAGATCCACGTAATAAATAATATGATGTGTCGTACCTAGTTTGAAGAGCACCTCCCGTCCTCCCTAAGTAGCGTGCACCACTACTCCCAGCACCACTTTAGGAAAAATACAATCAAGGCACCACACGGATCTTAGTTAATAAATGTTTAATATCTTTAACAATACTAGTGAAAGGGCTTACAGCTGCTTTGGGGACCCACTCTGCAGCAGAGATCAACCGGTCAGTGACCTTCTTCTATCCTCAGAAACTGATACCACACCACGGTGGGCTCGGGAACAACGAAGTGGGAATGACCCCTGAGAAGGTGTGTCACTCAAAGACCATCTGTCCGTTTCTGAAAAGAAAGGTTAGACGACTAAGATTACGGGTCCCTATGGAATGGTCCCGATTCTGACGTCCATTGTAGGTGGACTGTATTTTAGGGTATTACGTTCGACGCTGCTTCGTCTTCTTAAAAAACATCAATTTATCTTCGTAATTTCCCCTTAAGAGTGCGACATTGAAACTTTCACTACTTTTTCCTATCACTTTCCCTACTACTATCTTCTATCATGATTTAAGCTGGAAAAATAGTAGCTGGTCCTGAACGTATTTCCGTTATCCTTGTCCTCTGCGTGTGTGCTATTTAGCACACAGCAGATCTAGGGCCTCGCGGCATCCCACATTGCCCGGATTCTCATATCTGCCCGGAGCTGGTTATTTATAATGGATTCCATTATTTTGGAGTACAAGGGGGTGATGGCAATAGGTCTGGCCATGGACGATCGCCGAACTATACGTCCCACACCTTTGGCACTGCTGCCCGTCGTTCTGAGTATTTTATGACATCCACGGGACTAAATGTAGTGATAGGTTTTCTTACTCCGTCATTACAAGGCATATATAGCTAGCTGCTTAATGGTTACTAAATCCCATACTAACCGAATCGACTTTGGAGAAGACCTCAGATGTGTTGTCATTCCTGAAGACTAAGATGAAATGCCTCTAGGCCTGCAATTAACTGGCTCTTTGCAATACAAAACACCAAGCTTTGAATGCATTGCTTCTTTGAGCACAAGTTCCTACCCAGACTGGCGTGGCGTAAGTCTTATAGCGGTAAAATAAATCATACCTTCGGTCTGTTTTAAGAAAAAAACAATCCAACTATTTCGATCAAAAATAAAAGAAAGATTAATTTAATAAAACTATCTATAATATAAGTAATTGAGTGATTATGAAAGGAATGTTACTTATTAAAAAATATACTCCAAATATCGTGTCCGTTTTGTTGACGGCACTCTTCAAAGCTCTTATCAACATTGTTGATGAATTATAAGAAATTGTGGAGAAATCTGACTTTCTTTATTTTTTTTTTATCTGTCAAATATCGTAAATTGTTCTTGTAAACTTTTAAGCAAGAAAAGGATTTGGTCAAGCTAAAACAGTAAGTAGTCCATATGGAATTTTTTTGTTACCAGTGAAAAGACTCTCCGGTTCTTTTTAATCAATATAAGAAACATAGCGTCATTATGCTGATATTTCACCCTGGCATTCCATTTTGCGTAAGCGTGGTACCTCCCCGGTAGAGTCAACCTATTCGTACTGGAACCATAATAAGCTGCATATAGATCTACCACGTAATTTTAATATGTATGTCACTATGTCCTTAGAGCTGCGACTTTACTGTTTTTAAAACGATGATTGAAACACGCATTGAAGCAGCGCCGCGGGTACTTCCTTGCTCTATACCTAAAACCCTTTCAGAAATACTTTTTAAATTACAAGTCGAAAAAATAATTATAAGAACCAGTCTTAATATTTTTACGAATTCTCTTCCAGTTATGAAATGAGAAGACACCTGTGTTGTCAAAATGTTTTGAGATTTAATGGTAGAAACAAAAACTTTCATGAAACAATTTTTTAGAACGAAAGTGTCTATAAAATCTTTTGTTCAAAAGTGAAAGCGTTGTTAAATCTTTAATTAAATTGTAAGTGCACTACTTTCTCTTAATAAAAATATGACTTGCATTTAAAATCAGCAAATAATGCAATAATATTATTTCTTTCGTCTCGTAGGATGCGACTATGGGAAATAAACAGGAGATGGGTATCAGCATCTTCTTGATAACAACTCAAAGTAATAAAGACTGCGGTTTCGGTCGTTCCTGTCAAACATGGCAGCTATAACTACGTTGACATTCCCCTCTATGACTTGATCTATGGGGAGGCCTATGTTCAGTAGTGGATTTTTGATAAGCTGTCATGAATTAAGTAATTAATTAAGAAATACATCTAAACCCCAACAAAACCATAACGGATTTTAAAAAGGCATTGAATAATTTTTTTGTCTCGTGGACTTCGTAAACATTGGCAAAAAATATTTAAATGTTCTGGTCTTCGATAAATAATAAAATAATTTTTTTAATACGCAAGAATAATAAATCGTAAGCGCAATGATGGGAATGGCGTTGTAGGTTCCAAATAGATATGGTACTACGTTCGCCTATCTCCCTGCCAAAGCTGATGGTTATACGAATGCTGTCCCGGAAACACCCATGTCCAGTAGTTTAGACTTTAAAGCAGAATACGATAATGATCTTCATCTTCTCAATTTGTTAATTTTAAAGGTCATATAAATCTCCCTTCTTCTGTAGTTGGTGGAAAGCTGGAAAATTTGTCAATGATGACTATTTAAAATTGCCATACATTTCATTAAATGATTAACTAGTACAGATGTTTACGAATAAGAACATAATAAGGACATCCGTATTGGGGCGGATATTTAAGGTAATATATTCTGCGCAGGTGACAGCCTCGCAGGGACAACGGAAGATGACGCTGTGACCGCAATTGTTGCGAATCGCGTCATCAACGATTCTGCAATAGAAAATTGTGTCTTGCAAAATTTTTAAAAATGTCAACGGTTGAATCTGGTCATTACGCAATTTTCTGTTGGTTGATGTGATTAAAATCTACTTATTCTTTTTACCGCATTAATATATTTATAAACGCAGGTACCTTTTTTGGTCCCGTCTACTCTTCCTAATTTTGAATCAGTAGACAACTGACTGCCTTTCTTATATAACATAAAATTAACCGCACCGACTTATTCGTAATGCTGCAGCTGTAGCATGAATCTACCATGTAAGACTTCAAATACAACTTAAATGCAAGTATTGTTTAGTGCCACTGTTAGTTTACCCCAATAAATTAAGAAATTAGATGTATAAATTTAAAACTACGTTATGATCGCTAATGCCTGTTGAAACTAAAAAGTCCCTAAACTATTACATTGGACAGATTCAAGTTTAACAATTATTACAAGAATGTCTGACGTCCATTTTGTTATTAATACCAAAACGGAATAATTATATAAGGTGATGATCAAAAAGTAATATTGACCGAATTCAGTCCGGTTTGAACGTTAAACATATTTGTAATCCAAAAAATAAATACGCCAAGTTTTCAAATCAAGTATTGGTTTGTACATTGGACTAGTTTTTGTAAGTGGGCTTTTATTGCTTTGTTGAACTATGATTTTTTTTGCAAATGTTAAGAACACCATTAGTAAAATTAATTCACTTTTATATTTTTTAATGTTTTGTTTTCAGTGCATCTTAAATAATCTTAATATAAATCATTTTGCTTTTTATTTTATGTCACATAAAGTTTGCAAATATGAAAAGGGCACTTTTCTCATTATAAGGAAATTAATGACGTCATTAAGTCCGTAGCGCTTTTGAGGGACTTGGGACATACTTTAAATATTTTTTAAATAATTAGACCTCTTTGTCAGTTCTTCTTTGCAAATGTTTAATTTTTGTAATTGGTTATAGGTTTAGACGTGCCTTAGGTTTTCGCACTACTATAAATTAATTAATTAAATTATTATTATAATTTATATTTCATAATTTAATTTTTAGTCAAGTTCCATGTCAAATATCTAAGTTAAAAATCACCTAAAATTATAACTGGACAAAGTCATTAAATAGTGAATATTTGAAGAATATACACACAACAGTTCACCTAACCGGGTTTAATATCTCATGCAGATAGCTTGTACCATTTACAGCAATCTAAGGTATGTGGGCTGTTAATTGGCCAAGCGTTTCAAAAACCCCAACATGATTGAAAACCTTATTGGTATTAACGAGTTGGTATTTCCAAGCAAAATGGTAGCGTTGTGTGCCGCTGGAGGTTTCGCAACAACACTCGTAAACACGAATGTGTTCTCAAGTAGCTCGATGATCTCAGTCACGGTCAAGACATTTGGTGGCGTGTTTACGTAAACAATACTGAGTCTGGACGGGAATTTGCAAGCGGAAAGTATGTTTATTTTATACCACTTCTATATATTATATTATTTTATATATTTGTTTTTTTTACGTGGTAGAGCCATGCTGCAGCTATATTAGTAGTATAGTTGTAGCACGAATGGGTCGGCTCGGCCGGGGAAGGACCACGCTCTCACAGAATACCAGCGTAAAATAGCAGCATAACGCCGCTGTGTTTCGTATGGTAAGTGTAGAGAACCAGAGACCCTTTTTTTACTGGAAACGAGGCATTCCATCTTAGTCCTCACGCATCTGCATTTTGATTCGTAATCGAGGATAGATGTAGATGTCTATGGGCCACAGCAACTATTTACCATCAGGGGGACTGTGTGCTTGTTTGTCACCCTTATACTATAAAAAAAACCACAACGTATGAGACTTGACCGTGTAGTGGCATTATAAGAAAATCCACAGCCCCATATCACTCCTTAAGTGTTGTAAGAGGTGCTAGAGGGAAACAAATTAGATTGGTAGCAACGTCTTCCTAATAACCACGATAAATAAAAAAACTGCGGTTGCCAACCTGCCACCCAATCACGGCAACTATGACAAATAGAGGAATTCTTATGTGGTAATCTATGAAGGTGGTCTGTTCAGCAGTGGACATATAATAGGCTGTAACGGTATGAGACTATAACATAAAGGATGGTTGGCATTTAATAGAGTTGTGGCATCGCACTGCATAAAAAAGTTGGGACTTTCACCGGCAGATTTTTTTTATAGTAATAGGGTGTCAAACGATCACACATTCCACCTGATGGTAAGTGGTTGCTGGGGTCTATAGACACCTACATTTATCCTCGTTTGCGAATCAAAATGCAGATGCGTTGTCACCCGTGAGGACTAAGATGGATTGCCTCGTTTCCAGTAAAAAGGGTCTCCCGTTCTCTACACTCACCATACGAAACACAGCAGTGTGACGCTGCTATTTGACGCAGGTATTCTGTGAGAGCGTGGTCCTTCCGCGGTCGAGCCGACCCATTTGTGCTACAACTATACTACTAATATAGCTGCAGCATGGCTCTACCACGTAAGGATAGCTGATGTTATAAGGAGTAACTTAGGCTACTTTTATTTTAGGAAATTAATTAGGGCTCCGCGCAAAAAAATTAAAACTCATGAAATCCAATCACAATAAATTCCACCGCGGGAAACGTATTGAATAAAAATTGTTCTATTCGATTCTATTCTATGCTTACTCATTCCTGTCATTTTTATATATTTAAACTTTTATTTTACTTCATCTTTACATCGTAATTTTTATCATCATTACCACCATCACTTATTATTTTCGCCACAAACTGAAAGAAATAAACTTACTATTAGACTCATAGCGCATAGCATAGTTAATAGTTTATCAAGAACAAATAATAAAAAAGATACTACTTAAAAAATCCACATTACAGCTGAAGTCGGTGCTAAAACATGGTATACAATGTATAAACTTCTCCTTTTTCGAACTCGGTTAAAAATTAAGTCAATGACGATATTAAGTAGATTTGTGATAACTGTAATAAATATGCATATTTTAGAACGATAAGAAAGAGCGTTTAAAAAAATTCTGTTTTTGTTAAGACAGATGGCGTAACCTCAATTTTTAATGAGACTTATCTATCTGTAAATAATTTACTTGTGTGCTTGGTACGATCAAATGTTTTTATTTTTACATCTTTAATGAAATAAAGTATTTAAATTGTGAATATTTTTAAATTAGTATTATAAAAGGAGCCGGTGATAGCTCAAAGGCTAGGCGATCGCCTTGAATTCAATTTTACGTGCGAAGTGTACGTTAGTGTGTGCGTGTGTGGGGTGTGTGTGTGTGTGCGTGTGTGCTTACTGTAAACACACACATTCTTTACTGAAATTGTTAAATGCAATCTTGGACCAACAATATAGACAGAACACTACGTACATATTAAGTGACACCGAAATCGTGCACAACTCATTGGAAGAACACGCAATCACGTACATATATCCACCTGAAAACCTAAAAACAAATCATTTGCAACCAATGACTTGGTTTTAGATGCATACAGAACAATACACCGCAGTAAAGCGTTATATTTTTTTAATAGGATAGGGTGAAAACGGGCACACAGTCCACCTGATGGTGAGTGGTTGCTGTGGCCCATAGACATATACATCTATCCTCGTTTGCGAATCGAAATGCACATGCGTTATCACCGTGAGGACTAAGATGGTATGCCTCTTTTCCAGTAAAAAGGGTCTCCGGTTCTCTAAACTCACCATACCAAACATATCAGTGTTAAGCTGCTATTTTACGCTGGTATTCTGTGAGATCGTGGTGCTTCCAAGTGCTACAACTATACTACTAATATAGCTGCAGCATGGCTCTACCACGTATATAAAAAAAAAATGTATAGCTTCGTAGCTTCGAATCAAGTTTATTTTTCCTCTTTCTGCCTTCAAATAGTGCTTGCACAGCTCTGTTAGACAGAGATAGACAGAAGGGATAGAGAGACAGTATTATTACAACCTATGAGGTATTCCATATGCCATCATCTGTACCTTCTTTGTTTGAATTTGGCTGCATATGTCCATGGTTTGCAATAATAATAAAAAGTAATAACGTCCTCCTGACCGAATTATGGTATCGGCGGCCAGCCTCAATAGCCATCTGCGCAGGACAGCATTATAGTGCCCAGTGTATGTATATCACAGGTGCAATCTGTATTCCCTCACTCTCATAGTCCGATGGGACGGCTATCCGACACGATCGGAGAGAGATCATGCGCAGGACCAACAACTTTACGTGCTTTCTTTCGGCGGTGAAACACCACCAACTTCCTTCCAACTTCCTGCCTCCGGGCAGCTACTGAGAATTTCTTGACTGATAAACCCAATAACTGATTTTTGCCCGACCCGGGATTTGAACCCGGGACCTTATGATCAGCCACCGCATTTAAGATAACGGGGCCGAACTTATCAAGTGGACTGTAAGTTCGTGTACTTACAGATTCTTCTTTCTTTCTTTCTTTTTCTGTACTTATAAAAGTCAACTGCTGGACAACGGCCTATCTTGTTGTACTGCAAGTAGCAGTCGTCTCACACCTTTTTGTCGCAGGTTTGAAAATTTTACGCCTAATTATAATTACATATTCTTTTTTGTATGTATTACAAAGAATTATTACGTGGTCTACGTTAGTAAAAAATAACAAACACGTTCGTTGTTTTTCCATTATTTTTTCATACACCGCTGAACTATGACTACGCTTGTATGTTTAAGTGGTACAAGGTAACGAGACTTAGCAAAAAATATTTGATTTGTGCAGCAGTTTTGACAGCGCTACAAATTTTACTTTAGGTTTAATACCTTGTACGAGGTGCTATTTTCGAATGATTTTAATTTAGGAAATTGCATAGTTAAGAGGAAATACGGATGGTCTTTTCCCCAAATCAACGCTCTCGCCTGTTTTCTATCTGGTTTATGACCTTATAGTAATGAGTTTTTCAGTAAAATAAATATCAACCTCTTTTATGTCCCTGTTTACTTTTTTAATGATACATTATCTTTATAAGCACTAGAACCCTTACAATATGCTCAAAATTGCCTATTTAGACCGCTGTCAACAGAGGCCTGGTGTTCAAATTTGATAACTAATACTGAATATAGAAAAACATAGAGACACAGTATATATCCTTCTTATTCAGTTTATGAAATATCTTTTAAATTGGTCCAATATTGAAGGAGGAAATGGTAGAGAGCCAAACCTCGAAGTATGCCTTTTATTTATCCGCCGTTGATGTCCGGAACAACATCGCCACATACCAGGTCCAAATCTGAACCTTAACCATCCAGGGACATCCATTCAAACACACACAAAAATACATCAAAATCGTTCAAGCCGTTTTTGAGTTTTAGTGAGATTAACGGACAGCAATTGATTTTTATATAGAGAAAATGATTTTTATATGTAGATAATAACACTCATCGTCCTAATGAGAAACAAATGATTCTTACAAAGAAATTTCTGCATTGCTCCAAAAAAATCAATAAAAAATACATCATACTGCGTAATAATTAAAAAAAATAAGGGAATTCAATACTCTATATAATAATAATAATTCGTTTATTTCGGACAAAAAAAAGAACATCCATAGTTGTTAGTAAATGTTTTCTTATATCTAGTGTTAGTAACATATTGGTTGACGACACAAGTATGAAACTCCACCGATGGTGGCAATAAGTCAGTCTACAAGACAGCATGTAGCCGTATCTAGCGAGCCAACATCGGCGAGTCCCAGCGGTCAGCCAGCGTTCAGCATAGGACTTTGATCAGCTGTAATGATGACAATAGAAAACATTACAGTGATGAAGATTAATTTGTGTATAGATGATCACACACCTCCACATCTACGTGGGGCACATTGAAATGATCGGGAATAAGAATGAATGAATAAGAAGAAAGAATGTTTTTCGTTCAACTTAATGCACTTTTCCATTCGTGCAAACCAATCATTAAAACAGTAATTGCAGTCTGAAGTTGATGTTGACAAAATGGCTGATTTGTACGCTTCCACAGCTGCTTCGGGGTCTTCAAACCGTTGACCGCGTAATAAATCTTTCATTCTAGGGAATGTAAAGAAATCGTTTGGGCTCAGGTCAGGACTGTACGGAAGATAGCTCATCAGCTCAACGTTTTCCTGCTTCAAAAATCATTTGTCTTCCGAGCCGTATGGGAGCTCGCAATGTCGTGATGTAAGATGATGCAACGTTTCGGGTTATTTTTTCGGAGTTTGGCTATCATTTCTGGCAAACAAACCGTGATATTCCACTCAGCGGGAACCGTTCTGCGTTTCTGTTAAGGAATTGTAGCAACACGCCCCTTTTTCGAGACAAACGTAGCGACCATTTTCTTTGACACGCTGCGGGAGCGAACCACTTTCGTTGGTTTGACCTCGTTTTCGAAGACCCAAACTGCTAACTGATGTTTTCTTTAAGGTTCGTATGAATAAATCCACCATCCACCAATCACCTGAGACGATATTACAAACGGCATTTGGCTTCCCTCCGTTGAAGCGTTGCAGAGTATTCCGGCACCAATCTACACGAGCTGCCTTTTGTTCTTCGGACAAATTGTGGGGAACCCAGTCAAAATGTAGCTTTCTTACACACAGCTCATTATGTAATATCGACTGAATTGCAGTCATTCCGATACTGATAACAGCCCGAATCTGCTCGTATATCACATGAAGGTCATCTAATATAATAGTTCCCACAGCTGCGATGTTTTCAGGCGTGACCGCTGTTCTTGGTCGACCTGCAGAAGAAACAGTGCAGAGCGACACACGACCGCATCGGAACTCGGCATAGCAGCGGTATATTGTCGTTTGACTCGGTGCTTCAACATCGAAACAAGTTCGCTGAGACATTTATTTTGAGATAAGCCGCGACGAAAATTGTTATAAATTATGGCACGGAAATGTTCACGCGTGAGCTCCATTTCTGTGGCAGTTGGTTTGACGTTCGCAGTACGAGACGTCCCGCACCTTTCATGCTGCTGTCTACCGCCGATCTGGATATTTAATAGCGTAAACGATATGGTAATAACGCCATCTGTTGGAAGCCTAAGCTCTTTCTGGCATATCTCAATGAAGATAATTTTATGATATTACCATACTGCACTTTAAGTTATATTTTAGCAACTTTTAAAAATGAAAACACTTTTGATACTTTGAATCGGCATTTTTAACCGATTTTAAAAACAACGAGGTTCTACATTACCTATATTATTAGAGAACCTTTTCATTTTTTCTACTTGTTGAAGAGGGGTTAGGGTTTATTTGTGTGTTCACCGTCAACTCAGAAGCGATATAAACAATTATTTTTGAATTTAATAGATTATGTTTCAGGGTGATCATTTAAAGAAAAAAAATTCATCCCTGAGGATAAAAAAATAGAGGACAAATATTTTAATGTATATATTTAGACGATTTATTATTTATCTTATTTATCTCTAATCTATGTTACCTTAAACTTATGTATGTAATTTCCTTAGTTGGTTACTAAGGAAATTACACTTACTACTACTTAAAAGGGTAAAGAAATAAATTTGTATAAAAAAAAAAACATAAGAAAATTGCAAATGATAACTTCTGAAGTCAGAGCTTTAATCCTTTGTTACACTATGTCTTATCACCGAGGAAAGCGACGGTACTAGTCAATAGTTATTTGCGAGTTCATGTAATGGACTCGACTAATGTAAATCCAAATTTAAACAATTAATTGAATCAGGCGTTACTTTGCGGAAATCCAAAATATAAAAACTAAAAAAAAATGTTTGCGAAGTAAATTTTTTTTAAAACTTTTACCTAAACATTATTTCGTTTATTCTTTAGGCCGCGTTCCGACGACACGCATCCGCTACGCGCAATTTGAGTCTTATGGCAAATCAATAAATCTGAAATTGCATTTATCGACGTTCAACCGCACACGCCTCGCACACGTCACGCGCCCGCCTCGTTCCCGCTCCGCGCCGGCCGTGCTCGCAACGCACACGCTCTACACTCGCCCCGCGACATCCTGCGCCCGCGCTTTTTATTGATTTGCCATAAGACTTAAATTATATGCAACAAATTTCAAAGCGAGTTAGACGCGGGTGCTGACGCACGTGGCGTGCGCGTAGCGGGTGCGTGTCGTCGGAACGCGGCCTTACAGCCTATCAAAATCCATAGATTGCATCATCGCAGGCGGATTAGCAACCACAGTTTTGGTGTTATCAGGATGATACAGCTGCCTATCACTCGTTTAGTTTCCCTCTGTCGCCTGTTACGACACCTACGGGATGAAATAGGGTAGTGTATTCTCTTTCGCCGCCATTGCACGGCGAAAATTTAAACATGTCACCACTTTTTCTCAGCGCACAATTCAGTCTCTCAGTCAGTCAACTATTAATTAGGCATTTCACTACAAGTTATAATAGCGTCTCGCTTTGAATTAGAGTGCCGCTAATTGCTTTTGAAGCAGACTAATTAAAATAACCGACGTGGACACGAAATGTCTGCCCGTACAATGTGCCGGCGAAAGTAGGCTGTAGAATAAATATCATACATCACGCGGCTTTCGACTTGACTAACAAAGATAGCGATATTTCTTCCTTTTCATACCATATTTAAAAAAATCTCAAATACAGACAAATTTCGATACATTTCTCCCTCATCATCAACCTGAAAAGCGTCCACTGCTGGACTTACATCTTTTTCATAGCTCTTCGTCCTAATTTATTTGCCGTACGCTTAGCCAGTAGATCGACAATTACCATACGAGGCGCTTCTTACCACCTCTATTCATTATTCATTCTTCAACTCCAGCCCATCACGTCACGCATGGCAGGTAAATTGGCAACTGCAGCTTTTATTTTCGGTTGTTATCACAAAGATGCTGCTGCCCATCTCCTGTTTCCTGTTTGAGTTTCTCCCCCCCTGTTTAATTATTTTTTCTAAGCGCGATCATAGATGGCGCTGGCTGTCTGTTGCTTCGCGCAGTTGTTTTTTGTTTTATCACCGTCTTAATTTTTTATTTCAATTTTCAAGTACATGTTTACCTCGAATTACATCGTCGTACTTATGTATTGGGTTATACTTATACACTCGCTGTCGCCTCTTACGACATTCATGATATGGGGCAGTGCAGATTTGCAGGCTCACTGACAAAATTTTCTTCACCATTGCGTATGGTTAATTAGCACTAAGAATAAGAATTATAATATGAAATTTATTCGTGACGGCAGAGATTGATTTTGCTAGCGTACTATGCAATTTCAAGGCGAGCGCTTATCCTTTGATCTGCTACGGCTCCGGACGTTTCAGTTTATTCGATTGCAGGTTGCTTACGAATTTTTAAACTTAGCGCCTTTAGTGTTTCTTGTACGTGGTAGAGCCACGCTGCATCTGTGTGAATCAATGATATTATTATATATAATATCAAGCCGACCCAAACTATTCACACCAATATTATTATATATAATATCATTGGTGTGAATAGTTTGGGTCGGCTTGACTCGGGTAGAAAATAACAGCGTAAAATAGCAGATTAATGTTGTGTTTCGTATGTTGAGTGAAAAGAACCGAAAACGAAAGGAGGCATTTCATCTTAGTCCTCAGGGATGACATCGCATTTGCATTTTAATACTTAATTGAAGATAAATGTTTCATGTCTTTGGACACAGTATTCACTCACCATCAGGTGGGCCATGTGCTCGTTTGTCTACCTTATTCTATAAAAAAGGACCTTGTGGTATCATAGCTTATGCTTATGTCCAGTTTAAATAAAAGTGATTGTCTACCTTTAATGTAATGACCTTAAAAATCTTAAAAATCATGCGGTACATTCTTTGAAATATATATATATATATATATATATATATATATATATATATATATATATATATATATATATGTGTATATATATCTTTATATATATCATCATTCATCATTACAGCCCTTCACAAGTCCACTGCTGAACATAGGCCTCCCCCAAAGAATGCCACAAAGCACAAAGCACGGTCCTGAGCCACCTGCATCCATCGACTTCCTGCATATCTTACCAGGTCGTCACTCCATCTAGTGGGGGGACGCCCTACACTTCGCTTGCCGGTACGAGGCTGCCACTCGAGAACCTTTCTTCCCCATCGGTTGTCGGTTCTTCGAGCTATATGGCCGGCCCATTGCCACTTCAGCTTACTAATCCGTTGGGCTATGTCGGTCACTCTGGTCCTACTGCGGATATCCTCATTTCTGAGTTTATCACGCAGAGAAACTCCGAGCATAGCCCTCTCCATAGCTCGCTGAGCGACCTTGAGCTTCCTCATACGGCCAGCAGTGAGTTATATATATATATGTATATATATTTCAGATAGGTTATATATCCAAAAATATAAAAAAACATGGACTTGCAGTGTCGCAAAACACTTCAAATTATCTGAACTCATCGGTTTCAAATATCCTGTTAATCAAGAAGTCTGCAGACTACCAATAAGTTCATCAGGTCGAGATAGTTCACAAATATTGTCATAAATATATCGATTCCTATCAAGAACGTGTCTTAACGCATTTGAAATTTAAAAAAAAATGGCTCTACTATAGGCCTGGGGTCTTGTGATTAAATTAAAATTCCACTCGCACTGGCAAGCAACTAGTAACTGGCAATAAATGATAGGAGGCCTGTGCCCAGCAGTGGGACTTATATAGGCAGTAACTTGGCTAACTTGGCAAGCATGGTAAAATTTTGTTTGGAATTTTCGAATTGATTTTTTCCCATGAGTCAAACCTTATCACTCGCTCAGCAGGTGCAACATAGCACAAGATATTACTTATAAATTTTTAATGAAGTCACAGTCATAACCTTACTGCATATACGATAGAAATGAACGGGGAAGTGATTTCTATTTTTCGCTAAAAATCGTGCTAACAAGCTACATTCAGCGTTGGAGAGCTCCAGAGCAAATAGAAAGTGGACGTATTCGTTGATACGGCAAATATTTTAAGAAGCTAATGCAAAACAACTTCATTTTCCTTTTTTTTATATGATTTACGTAAGTACTTTATCACATCATAATTTTAAGCGTTTAATATCAATATGATATCCATTATTTACATAAATATTATATAATTGTTTGTAACGATAACAAACATTTGTTGTATGTTCTTGTTAAAAACTTTAAATACTTTCTGGATATTTTAATGTTTATGCAAATCAAATATAGAAAATTATATATTTTCTATATTTGATTACCTAATTACTTAGACTTGATTTACTATCTATATATTATTATTATATATATATATTATTGATTGACTGATATTACTATCACTTAGTATTAAGAAGTCGAGTAAATAATTTAAAATTAAAAGTTTTGTACAACAGACTGCAATATAAATTATTAAGAATAACTCAAAAACTATTGCTTATACCTTGATCAAATTTATATGGAACCACATGAAAAGCACCAAAAAGTATCATCGAAATCGGTTCACCCAGAAAAAAGTTATGAGGTAACATACATTAAAAAAACATATAGTCAAATTGAGTACCTCCTCCTTTTTGATATCGATAGAAGAAATATATGTCATGTAGATATAACATAACTGGTTTTTATGCAAACCATTTTTATTCAAAATCGGTTTGTCAAACCGAACTGTAGAAGAAAATTGACACAGTTTATATAAATTTCTCGATGAAGGTAGAATAACAAATCTTAAATTCAAGCACCTTTAGATTAACCAACTTTTGATGGACTTAAGGTTCTGGGTACCGCCAGATGACGGAATATCCATCTTAAACTGAAGTTATATTTCACAAATTGGCGATTGGAACCAGCAATATCAGTGCAAACTGCTCAGTATGGTGAGTATGAGAAAATCTTCCAAAAGATGCTTGCCAGCTGGTGCATTCTTAAAAAATCCTTTTTTATTTTTTTATTTGTTAATTCTTTATTGAAGATTGACAAATGCCTGACGGACCTTAGAGTCTGGGTATTGACAGATGTTTAATTTTGAAAACACGTTCTGTATGTAAGATTCTTACATTATATTGGGATTAAAAAGTTGAAGTACCTACCTTTAGAACCGTCAAGTCAAACACGTATGTTCTTAGGGCTGTAGACCACAAGTCGCATACGGCCCGAGGATCATTATCAAGTGGTCCGCAATCTAAAGATTTTATTACATAAACGACAAATTGCAATAAAGTTGATGATGCCGACTCTATACGAGTTATAAATTGCATACCTTTTCAGTCACGTTGACTGACTTAGTTCCTCAAAAAATATTATTTTTATCATTTCATTTTGCGTAAATTTATTCCGAGTCTGCCCCGCTAGCAAAACTTTAATTTTGTAAACAGTCCTAAAGAAAATCGGGTTTGACATCTCAGCTTCATCTGGTATCGTGGCTTTTAACTGTATATAACTTATTGTAGTAATAAATTGAACAGTATGCATGTCACCGAAAATAGTCGCAAAGTACGTACATGCCTTTCGTCTAAAAAAGCTTTCTTCATTTAAAGGCTTAACTAACACGTGCATACACTTATATTGCCCATTGTCGATTTTGTAAATGTGTTCTTCCTAGACTTGAACCAAAAGCTGGAGCGTCTCCTCAATTATTGGTTTAGACCCCTAATATATTTAGTTTTCTAAAATATGACCACAGCTCTCGCTAACGTAATCGCCTGAAATGGCGCACTATTCGGCAAAGACAAAAACTCTAGCTCTATATCTAGCCTGCTTTGTAAGTAATTAGTGTGTACATGGGCTACAGTGCCCACTGCCCATTACTGGTTACAATTTATGAGAAATCACTTAAATACACACATATGACTTAATTACATAGAATTGTAATATTAATTCATGCATTATTTGTTCTATTTTATATCTTACTTGTATTTACTTCGCTATCTGGCAATATTGTGTTAAAATTATAAATATATGAAGTACTAGCTGTTTCACGCGACTTCAGCTGCGTGTAATTTAGAGGTTTGATTTTTTTTGCGCGGAAGCCTAATTCTGTTTCTAAAATAAAAGTAGCCTAAGTTACTCCTTTTAACATCAGCTATCTGCCAGTGAAAGTTCTGTCAAAATCGATGCAGCCATTTCAGAGGTTAACCGGAACAAACAGAAAGACAGATAGACAGACAGACAGATAGATAGACAGACAGACAAAAAAAATTAAAAATTGTGTTTTGTTAAAGTACCGAGTGAGTTATAAGGACTAGAATAGAAAACTTTATACTTCTTTTTAAGCAGATTGTGCACACAGAGAAGTGTGAGATTAGGCATAGTTTAAGCTTATATGGAGAAGGAGTGGAGAAAGCAAAAATTTATATCTAATATGTGATACAAAGACATTAAATAAAATATTCAATGTTTACGTTCATACTGCCAATTTCAATTGTCCAGCACATAATAGTCTATTGTCGAACAGTCGCATAGAGTAGAGATTGTCACCAAAGACTTTCAAAACGTTGCTAACAAATAATTACTACTTTATTTTATGTGATATCAAATATTCCTTTTTCAACTGTCTGTGAAGTGTATGTCAAGGCAAAGAGCGTTTATTTTTTGTATTTACGATATCTATAAATTAATGTGCACACGAAAGTGAAATAGAGCTTGCTTAATATACTAACTTAAAAAATTAATCGGGTCGAGATTTTGAAATAAAATAACACGAAGTATAACATACCTCGTCAAGTCTAATTATGAAAGGTCAAGAGGATGTCACTGATTTAATCTAAAACACTGAATGTTATTTAAACAGGTTTTTTTAGTTTCTTTTCATAATTCATATTTTAAAGACTACAAGTAATCGCAAAACAATTTAACAAACATTTTTAAATAAGTTGGTAATTGTTGAAGTATATTTTGATAAGGGTTTTAAAAGGTATTATAGCGTTTTTCAAAGCTTTTATTGTCAATCGTTCTACTGTTGCAGCCCGTTGTTTAGCTATACCCAACGAGTAGACAGCGATCTACGTGTCCAATACAACAATGCCTTGAGGGGCATTGTTGTATTGGACACGTAGATCGCTGTCGATGGCGCATGGCGATGCAGTATCTCAGGCATTTTCGCTGAGAAACATACTGGTGGCTTCACCGCAATAGTTAGGAGGAGGTGTGCCTCTGCGTTGACCCGTTTGCGGAACAGTACCAATAGTATCCTTAGGATATTCGTTGATCGGTGGGACTTGCCACTTCTACAAGCGTGGGTGCCGGTCCACACTGCAGCATAACATGTTTTTGTTGTTTTTATAGTTTTTTAATGTATTTTTTAACAACCTATAATAAATAATGGGATCTGCCTAAAATAAATACTGTAATACTGTTCGTACACCGTTTAACTTTGAGACCAATAACAATTTTAGCAGACTTCAAAAAGGAAAGAGGTTCTTCATCAATCAGAAACCGATTAGAATTATTATTTTTTTAAAAAGATTGTACTTCAGAGAAAAGTGCTGTATACATTTGGAGAAAAAAATTCACCTCTAATATACCCTCGCACTCGTGATATTGCACTCGCCATGTGAAATTTACTTTAAGTGTATGTTGTGAACGGTCGGGCGCGAGTCTCCTCTGTGAATTTACAGAGTTCATCTCGAGCCGATGAGGTTAGAAAAAGCCACCATATTTTCCTTTCCAACTTGACATCACGTTAAACATTGTATTGGCTTATTAATAAAAAAATTCTAACTTTATAACCTTTTTGTGTTAGATATCTTGTCTACGACTGTAATTTCGAATCAAATAGCAGTTTGGAAGGGCTTTTCGTGTCCAGATTAAATAAAACACATGACAATGTGTCAGCCCTAAATCGGTAGAGAAAAGGGTGACGCCCCTGCAGTGTGTACGTTTACACGAACTATTTCGGGGTTTTTAAGATCACACCAAGTCTCAAAAACAGCATATTCGACCTACACACTTATAATGTTGGGTAATGAGGACCCAGAGAATACCTAGAATCACAAATTATTGAATAAACCATAAACCTAGTTCTTGAGTTATTAAGTTGTGAAAAGTGCCATTTTAATCACTCACTAAAAATCTTGAAATTTGACATCAAAATGAATTAGGGCTTCACAAAGGCAAAAATCTGACTAAACTAGAAATGTATAAATATTCGGTGTTAACAACGTAATTGATGCGATAAGTTCCGAGTACTATTAGTACTTAACTTCACAAATAAGTTTGTCGATATGTCGTAGCCAACTAGCCTAATTAGCTTTTCAGTTAACAGTCTAGCTTTTTTACTAATCGGCGATATTTAACTAGCGGCCTGAATGATATTCAGCCCATGCGTTTCAACCTATGCGTCTAATACAACATTTCATGCCTAACTAAACACTATGTGATATATTATAAACATATAAGCTTAGCCTACTGTCGCTGATATGTTGCAATGTTGAAGATAGTTTGCAATGTTGTATTAGACGCATCGGCTGAATATCATTCAGGCCACTAGTTGAATGGCGCTGTTTTAGTACATAGGCTAGACTGTTCATTGAAGGCTAATTGAGCTAGTAACTGCGACATGCGATGCCTGTTAACTGTAAGGTTGGCTGCGACAGATATATGATTCTTATAGATTAAATGAAAAAAGAAGTAAACACATTACGCGTGAACGCAACAAGAAATCATCAAGAAGGTGTGTTTTTATTTGGATTAATTAAAGGATTTATTTTCTTAAGGTGAAGTGACGAACGTCCATAAAATCCTGCAACCAACCTCTAATTAATAAGGCTAGAGATGTGTTATCCCCTCTGAGGATTACGATGGAATGTTTCAAGCCTGTAAATCCAGCTGATCACAGCAGTGTAAATACTGCTATTTGGTGGCACAAATACGTAAGACAGTGATACTACTCAGACGTACTCTTAGGTAGAAATGAGTTCCTATCCAAACCAAATACATATAAATGTCAAAAGGGGGCCATGTGAAAAAGGGGGATATGTGAAAAGAGGGTCTAGTACAAACGACGTTCGGGTTCGGCTTAACCCATAAACGATCCATAAAAGTTATATTCAGATCTGAACTGGTACCTTGGTTCACAGCAGTTCTAAGAACTTTGTACTTTTTTTATGGTGTGACAAACGAGCACACAGTCCACCTGATGGTAAGTGGTTGCTGTGGCCCATAGACATCTACATCTATCCTCGTTTGCGAATCAAATTGCAAATGCGTTGTCACCCGTGAGGACTAAGATGGAATGCCTCTTATCCAAAAGATCCTATGATTTAAGCAACTGCTATGGAACTTGGTGCCCGTTTAGATCGCAACTCTTTTTTTTATAGGCGCTGGCGAAAACCCGGAATGTCTTTTGAACAGAAATTGGCCCTATTTTTACTTCTATTTTTGGTGGGATTTGGTTTTTCTTAAAGGTAGTCGATTCAGAAAAAATAAATTTTAAATAAATGCAGTCGAATGTTTTTTACAGGCAGTGGTAGATGTCGCTCTACTCTGCTAAATACACGTCCGTTCTCCTCCGAATACTTTTATTTTATGAGCCAAATAATTTAGCGTTGTTTTTATCATACGAAGCTTTTGAACAGGTTGAATTGTGCTGGGGAAAAAAGGGTCCGATCAAACGAAACCGCTATTATTATAAACCAGCCCTAAGCCTTTCAGTCTCGTGGAATTGGGAGATGCCGATCTCCTTTAACGATTATGGCTGTGCACGCATCAAAGTTGGACGTGCAAGAGATAGAGATGCACGATGTGTCATCGACTGTGAATGTGAACTGAGTTGCAGAATTCGTCAATCAGTGTGCCGATAATAAGTGATTAATTCTTATTTCAAAATTAACAAAAATTAACGCCATTTAAATCACCACTACTTACTACCAGGTAGGATTGTAGACAAGCACTGGCTTATGATAAGTAAAAAGAATATTGTACCTTCTCAAATCTTCAGCAAAATGGGGGAGGGGAGCAAAATACGGATGTAGTCGATGGATGTAGGTAACTCAAGGCCTATGTTTACCAAATAACTTTTGAAGGACTTTATTGATGATGATGATCTTTATAAAAGTTTTATTCATTTTTTTTAGTTCGTTTTTAGTTTAAAATAGAGGATATAGTCAATATTTCAGTGTTCCTATGTTTTCAAATTGTTTGTTATAAAAATACCAGTATAAACGTACCATTGCATACTTTCTTTTTATAATTATGTTGAATTGTTAAACTGTAATTTTATTTGCGTATTCCTTGTTATTTTTTTTATATGATAAGGGTGACAAACGAGCACACAGTCCACCTGATGGTAACTGGTTGCTGCGGCCCATAGACATCTACATCTATCTTCTATTACAAATCTAAATGTAGATGCGTTGTCACCCGTGAGGACTAAGATGGAATGCCTCATTTCCAGTAAAAAGGGCCTCCGGCCACCTGCACTCACCAAGCGAAACGCAGAAGTAAACCTTCTACTTCACGCTGGTTTTCTGTGAGGTCGTGGTACCACCGCGGTTCGAACCGGCCCATCCGTGCGACAGCAAAAGCTGCCGCGTGGCTCTACCACTGTTAAAAACTTATAAAATATATATGTAAATTAATAATTTTAAAAAATAACATGTTTAATTAGATTTATTTTAAAAATATATTAGCATTGATAGCTTAATCAAAATGAGTTTTCATTACGTCGATAATTTAAAAGTCCATTAAAGTGTTTGTTATATAAATACATTAAAATTAAACGCGATAACATCCCTGAAAATAATTTAATTCAAAGTTATTTTTTATAATTTACGCATTGCTTTTTATTTCATCACAACTATCCCAACATTATTATGTTATTAACTGACTGTCTACGTTTCTAGATGTTAACATTAATATAATTTAAATTTAGTAAGTTTTTAGTATCCAGATGAATAATCTGAATAGAAACTAAAATTACGGCTTATGGAATTTTCACCGCCGGTAACTATAGAGCATTTCTTTTGACACTACATTTTTGCTTCCCTAGTTACCTGCAGCGTTTTTAAGGTAAGTAAGGGAACATTTAGATAGGTGTCATAGCTAAAAATGTATGACACCATAAATGTCATTTAAACCTCAATGCCTGTGTTTCAGTTACTACACGTTATAAATATACTACATGAAATATTGTAGTATTCCTTATGTGTTCCATTTCGCTGATTTTGGCACGGATACCTAAACAAAATGTTTTTTTTGTTCTTTAAAAAACGTGAACGTGACCCCATACTAGGATATTCTCCTGTACCTAAGATATATATCTAAGCAACTTACATATATAAACTTTATTAAGACCAACTTCTAAACCTGGAACTACTTATTTGCAGGCCATACAAGTAAATGTAGAGTGGCCCTCCACTTGCCCCCCTACCGGACATGCTTAGTTCGTTTTTTATAAATTTTAAAAATCTCATTTTGAGGTTATGTTTTCGTAATGTTTTTGACAATATAATCCTGATTTATGGGGAGAGAGTTGGGGGAGGGAAGCCCGGTTACTCAACGTGGTGCAATCGAGGGAAGCTCGGTCGACGGAGCCCCGCTTTGCGAGGCTCCTACTTCTGAGTGGTTTATAAAGAAATAACCACGAAGGAAATGGCGGGGTCTATACGCTCGCTTCGCTCGCTCACTCGACCCCGCCATCCCCTTCTAACCTAACCTGTCCGAGTCGGGGTCCAAGTCCCGAGCTCGCTTCGCACGCTCTTGCACTCAATAAAACACCAAAATGTTACCTTTTATAATTACTTTAGTTTATAAACATAACTTATAGCTGCCACTATTTATAAAAAAGGATCTTGGCGAAATTAGCAAAGCTTAGCGAAGTCGTCGAAAAACAGGAGGAGGCAGATAAAAACGTTAGGGAGCACATTCACGTAAACTCTGAAGTAACGGAATGACGTAAAGTATATCTTTCACTATCAAGAAAATGGCCGGCCTACCAATTCACTTTACGCATTTTGAGACGAGTTTGACAGATTCGACGTCAAAAACGTTAGAATTTAGTTAAATGTACGTTACTGACTCGTCACTGGCAAAATTATATCAAGAGAAGCCATAATTTAAAAAAAGAAGAAAAAGAAATGTACGTTCCATTTCACATTTAGTTAGATAGTTAGTAATTTACCAATATTTAAAAAATAATTCGACGCTAATCCGGATTCCGGCAGAAACAATGGAATGGGGTTGCTTCAAGTAAACCCCCTTGACCCTCCCCCCACAGTGACAGAATCCTCAAATTCAGGTGACTTACATTCAAACCCAACCCAAAAAATACTCTCCTCTAAAATTAAAAATCAAATTGGTGCAATAATGCGCTTAAATCAATTATATTACAAATTAAAAATATAGCTGATCACAATTATATTTAACAAATATTCATTTCTTATTAGTCATCATCATCATCTCATTACTATCAGGTAAAAAAATAAATGTAACTAACCTAAATATTGTTTTCCCACAATAGCAAAACATTCATAATCAAAATGACTTTGGTCGCGAATTAATATGATGAAAAATACTGAGTAGTAATAATATTATTGATACCCGACAACGCAGTAAGAATAATATTGATTTCTCTTTTCTTCTCGTAACTTTTGATAAAGATGAATCGATTGACTCATTTGGTAAAATCGTTTTAATAGGCTGCTACGGTGAAACATCTGTACAAACATACATATATAAAATTACAAGTACAGAATCTTCCTTTGAATCGTCGTAATCGGTTAAAATATTTTTTATATGATAAGGGTGACTAACGAGCACACAGTTCACCTGGTGGTAAGTGGTTGCTGCGGCCCATAGACATCTACATCTATCCTCTATTACAAATCAAAATGTAGATGTGTTGTCACCCATGAGGACTAAGATGGAATGCCTCATTTCCAGTAAAAAGGGCCTCCGGCCACCTGCACTCACCAAGCGAAACGCAGAGGTAAACCTCTACTTCACGCTGGTTTTCTGTGGGTTCGTGGTACCACCCCGGTTCGAGCCTGCCCATCCGTGCGACAGCAAAAGCTGCCGCGTGGCTCTACCACTGTTAGTGGTAGAGAATAAAAAAAATTCATATAGAATGAAAGTGACAATCCTTGGTTTTAGCAAAAAGATCACACATCTTAGCATCATTGGTATGGTAACTTTGATAGGTCAGTTTTATAAATAAATGTTAATACCACCATGTTACAAACGAAATATTACATTAATATTACGTTACTATAAAGATATAGAAACGTACATTTCAAACAAAACAAAATCAACAAATGTTCTGGACACTGAAACGAGACGTTAAGTCGCCACCACAATTCCGCGTTAAAATGAAATGCTAAAATTAAATCTGATATTGCCATATCGAAAACGATGCTGTCAATTCATTAAATTAAATTTTTATCCAAAAGCTCAAATATCTGGAAAATCGTTACGTTGTCCGTGTTAATCGTAATTTTGTACCCGTACATCCCTGATGGCAAAGTTAACTCGGCTCCGTGGCGCAGTGGCTTAGCAATCAGTTGTTGCGCTGGGGGCCGCGGGTTCGAATCCCGCACGGAACAAGTATTTGTATGGCCTACAAATAATTGTTCCGGGTCTGGATGTTTGTCCTTGTGCAATTTATGTTTGTAAACTGCCTCCACGACACAGGAGAAAATCCTAGTGTGGGGGTAACGTTTCTTTTTTAAAAAAAATAAAAAATTAACTTCCATTGGTAAAGTTGCTAGGCTGGACTGTTACATTTTAGTTTCTGTTCGATGTTTTGGTGATGAGAAAATATGTGTAGTCCCTAACAGTTGACACTAATTTAATTAGTACCCACTTATCGCAGTTCCTTGATTTGATTAGTCAAAGAGCTAAAATATATATTCTACGCACATATTGGCAATAGAATGTTTATAGTTGGGTGTTCAGTTCAGCTGATAGATTGATTCTACCATTATTTAAAATATTCTGTCAAAAGTATTAAATAGGGCAGTACTAGAGAGCCGTGCTAGTTCAGATGGTTAGCGCTCGCTGTAAGCTTCACAGTACTCGAGCAACCCGGGTTCGATCACCGCCGGCACCAATGAAATTGTGAATTGCAATTTTAATTGCTGATTTACCACGTGCTCGGCGGTGAAGAAAAACATCGTGAGGAAACCTGCATGTCTGGGAAATAAGAAAAAAAATATTTCGAAGACATGTGAAGTTCGCCAACACGCATTGGGGCAGCGCGGCGGACATTTCCTTGCCCTAAAACCCTCTCAGAAATGAGAGGAGGCCTGTGCCCAGCAGTAGGACGTAAATAGGCTGCAACTTTACTTTACTACTTTTAGAGCAGTACTTCCTCATTTGTTGGGAAATTAAATTGTGGTGGGAAATTAACGCAAGCATGTGGCGCTTATGTTAGATGACAATATCACCACAAAT
Source organism: Parnassius glacialis (assembly GCA_033319125.1). Taxonomy (NCBI): domain Eukaryota; kingdom Metazoa; phylum Arthropoda; class Insecta; order Lepidoptera; family Papilionidae; genus Parnassius; species Parnassius glacialis. The sequence continues at coordinate 17,108,681 of JAVANC010000026.1, read as the reverse complement.
ATTCAATACTGTGCCCACGACTTCGTTGGCATACAATAATTTTTAGTAATTTATTATTTCACTTCCCTGTATGATTCCGATTTTGTTCACAAATTACAAGTTTTATTATATTAAAATTTTATTATTATTTTGTATATTTTAAAAGTAGCCTAAGTTGTATGCCTATAGGCAAGTGAAATTCTCGCCAAAATCGGTCAAGCCGTTTTGGAGATTGGCCGGAACAAACAGACAGACACAAATTTTAATTTTTTTTGTGCAAGTTCTGTATATACCTTTAAAATTATTTATTTAAAAAACTGTTATTTTGACATTACAAACAGACACTTCAATTTTGTTTATTTGAACTTACTTATGTTCAAAATAAGTTCAAATTTATTTTTAACTGTTGATTATTATTATTATTATTAAAATTATTAATTAAACTTGGAATTAAAATGTCTTTAAATGATAAAACGAAAACGAACGAATAACGAAAAGTAAAAGCAGACTTCAAATTGCTAAAAAAGTTACTTATTTGCTAGTCTTAGGGGTTAAATTTTTTCTCCAAATTTATATAGGACCATTTTAATAAAAAAAGAATCTTCAAAATTGGTTCACAATCTGCGAAGACATCACGTAACATATATACAAAAAAAACTATAACATACACTCAAATTGCGAACCTCCTCCTTTTTGAAGTCGGTTAAAAACTAAAATTCATTCTTAACGTTGCAGACTATTCTCGCGATAATAAAAGGAAACCTGTTAACCTGCGGCAGAACTATAAATTAGACATGATATGTCAATGTTAGTCATCGAAAGAAAATTAGGCAACGTTTTACATATGTGTGCAACACAAGTGGTAAAATTAAAAAAATGTTCAACCGAATTCAATATAAATAAAAGGAGAAAATCATTAACGTAGTCGACTACAAATGAATACGCATTATTAAGGATAACTCAAAAACTACTGGTCAGATCTTGATCAAATTTATATGGTATCACATGAGAAGTACCATATTACAAATAAAAAAAGAATCATAAAAAATCGTTCGCCTAGAAAACAGTTCTGAGGTAACAACACACATAATCCTTTTTTGAGGTCGGTTGAAAATACAATTTCATATTTTTTTTTCATGTAAATATATATACCCATGTATATTTACGTGAAAAAATAAATGTGAAATGGTATTCTATACCAGATATTAGACTGGATACAAAAGAAAAAAATTGGTTGTTTTTGTGTCTAATATTTATTAATTCTTCATTATTACAGCCTTTCACAAATCCACTTCAGAAGATAAGCCTCCCGCAAGTAAGACACGAAATATGGCCCTGAACCACTTTTTTGTTTACAGGAATAAAATTTATTATTTCAAATCATAATCCGGAATACTTTACTGACGTTTTCAACTATTCAGAATCTAAAAAAAAGTTTTAATTGCTGCTTCAATGCTAGATGCCCCGACATAAAATAAATGTAAAATATACTCGTATACGTATAAAAGTAAAACAAAGAAGTATTCAAAATAAGAAATAATCAACACGCAAACAACGGGTTTGTACCTTAACTTTCATAGTAATAAGCCATAACTTAGTAATACTGTTATTAACGGCCACTTCTAGTATGCTCTATGACCATGTTAAGGTTTAACGACCGAATGCATCGGTCAAACGCGATTTAATTGAAACACCATAAGCGGCAGCTGCACCTGCGTTGTACGACGCGTTTGAGATACGCTGTTAAGTGGTCGGCTTTTAATGTCTTGGTGAAATTGCGAATATGGTGGGCGATCTTCAACTTCATTCAATTTACACTGTGAAATTAACTTGTCCTATACCGAAGCTTTTGTTGTCGAAATATATAATTAAAATAGTCATTAAGAATTAAATTGGAAAAGGATGTTTTTTAACTCAGGGTAAAAAGTGAGTCGAGATGTGCGAGTATCTTGATCATAACAAACAACTTCTTATTTTCTGTGTTTGTGGTTGTTATACATAGATGTTTATATCCGCAAAAGGGAAAGGTCGTAACTTATGTCATTTTCTAACATTCTATGGTCCCCTGGCTTACTTTGAGCTATTAAATGACTACGACTTGAGGTAAGCGTTTGAGAAACACCGATTTTGGTATTTTTTTTACGAATATATTTTGTTATATTTTATGTTAATATTTTCTTGCAGAATCTGTTATCAACAAATCTTATAAAAATATGAATTTGAAATCGTTTTCATAATATTATAGGATAAGGACTTGATTAATAATATACCCATTGTCACTATATAATATGCGTTTAGAGATGGCAATTTTAATTAGCATATTTGCTTAATGATTTCTTATATTTACGCGAACACTACACATTTAAATAAAACACGGCTACCTCCAGATAAAAATTATTAATTTTTGTTTCGATCTACGCACGATGAACTTATAGTATCTATTAATCTTGCAGTTGTATGCTTTGGTTGGGATTTAATTTTATCAATTATAGGCTCCAAAGCAGATGGTAGCACCCAGCCATCTTCTCTATTGAAATTAGGATGTTTCTGATTTCAATAGCTTCGCGAATCATACTTGGAAGGAATCGGTGTTCTTTAGCGAGGATTGGTGGTCTATCAAATCTAATGTAGTGACGGGGGTAATCCTGTACGTGTTCACAGATTGCAGACTTTCCGGAGCGTCTGCAGTTTGTGTCTGTGTCCTTACTTTTGCTCTGAACAGTCTTAGTAATTGTAACGTGCGGTGAAGTTCCTAAAGGAACTGTTTCCGCGACTGGTCGTCGCTGGTGGTGATAGGAGGGCTGGTTCTTTTCTCGCTCAAAGGCCAAGTATAGCCATTCAGCGAGGAAACGCAGCCAGCGTTCTTGGCACGACACCACGGGGAGTAGTACTGTATGACAATTTAAATTTTTAGTTTGAGTTTATAGTTTTTTTAATATCGTGTGTAATCTTTTAGTGCGATTTAATTTTATACTAAGTTTTAACATTGTAAATCGTTTCGTGAAAATTGGTGGAACTTTATTATCGTTACTGCGAAAATATAAAACCCGCCATTTTGCTCTGGAGTGTCTCGGCAAGTCTATCACTATATATTTATGGGCGTTATTTATTTTCACCATCGAGACAAGTAGTTGTATAATTCGCTAATGAAATATGTTACATTTCATTTTTATTCGTTTTGAAATCCTCTTCAATAAATTATTTTAATTATTCCATCTTACATAACTCTAGATTACATATATTTAAAATAAATATTTGTCTATACTGCATAGCTTACATTTAACCATTATTACCCACTATTCCTGGACTTTAGTGCTGATACATCTTTCGCTCTATCTACCGGGTATGGTATAATAGGAAGGTATAGGTTTTTTTTTAAGAATTACGTACATACATTTTGGAAGGAATAATTTAATGTTCTCCACGTCTAATTTCTGTCACGGCGACCAGTCCCAACGGAGACTAGCCGTCAACGTAGGACAGGAATAAAGTGCAAGGAGTGTGTTCCAATAGCCAGATAACCAGATGAGACGGCAATCCGACACAACCGTAGAGAGAACAGGCGCAAGACCAACGGCTTTACCTGCTCTCCGAAACACCTAAATAAATTACCGCCAAATTCTTGACTCCCGGCGGGTACTAAGAACTTCTTGACAGCAAAATCCAATAACTGATTTTTGGCCTGACTTGGGATCACATGGTCAGCAGTTGCGCTTACAACCACGAAACAGTTATTTCAAAGTCAATAGAAAGAATTCTTGTATGTGCCTGTAAGATATGGGAATACATGTATAATTATCAATTATATAAGTTTGTCGGCAAGGACTTGTATGTGTGTGTACATGTCCATACGCATGAGTCAATTTACGACCTGTTATTGCGAACACAAGTGAAGAAAAACAGATGATTAATGTTTCTCGAATACAGTGCGTACAGACAGAGTTTGCAATCATTTTATGCACGCTCGTAAGTTTTTTTAACAGGTAAAGAATTATACAAGAGTAAATATTCTACCTGATTAGTTCCGGGAATATTTAATATATTATATGCCTATATTGTTAAAAGAAGAAAGAGAAGAATGTTCCACGAATTCAGTACGTATCGGTAAAGCTTGCATTATTTTATGCATGCTTGTTCATTCTTCGTAAAGTTTTTGTTTGATGCTGGTATTCTGTGAGAGCGTTATCCTTCCTCGAACATAAAATAGACGCAGCATTCCTCTATCACGTATAAAACGTTACCGAAATCGAAGACAGACTGGTGATAAGGTACATCATTCAGAGTAAGGAAGTATCCGTTTTATATTGCCTGCTTTTTCTTTGCAAGCTCAGCAATGAACCTTATATTCTGATGAATATTGTGTTTGCATGCGTTATATTGTAATACGTGTGAGTCCAATCATTTTTCGGGTATGTGATTTACGAACTACAACTATAATATATCAGTTGCATGGCATTCTACTCGTTGCAAGATTAAAATTCAAATGCACAATGTATCTGTTCCGCTGTGGATGCTTTGGCTGGTTGTTTTATAGAATAAGGGTGACAAACGACCACACAGTCTACCTGATGGTAAGTGGATGCTGTGGCCCATACCCATCTACATCTATCCTTAATTAATAATGAAAAAGCAGATGCGCTGTCACTCCTGAAGACTAACATGGAATTTTTTTTTTTTATAGAAAAAGGGTGACAAACGAGCACACAGTCCACCTGATGGTAAGTGGTTGCTGCGGCCCATAGACATCTACATCTATCCTCTATTACTTACACCCCGGTTCGAGCCGGCCCATCCGTGCGACAGTAAAAGCTGCCGCGTGGCTCTACCACTGTTAAAAATATTTGCCGATGATACTTCATTATTTTCAAAATTAAAACGTCTATTATTAAAATACAAAGAAGTAAATAATGCTATATAGATATAGCATTATTTCATTAGAATGAATTTAATAATTTGCATTTAAATGGCACTAAAACTAAATGTATGAAATTAACTCCAAATGTCAAATATCTAAATACTAATGCAATTTTAAATGGCGAGGAGCTGAGTCTTGTTAATACCACTATTTTTTTTAAATCACACTAGACGTGAAGCTTAAATATGCCCCCCATATATCAAAACTAGCAAGCAGACCTCGCTCTGCAGCATATGCTGTAAAAATATTAGAAATCTTACCAGTGTTGAAACAGCTAGACTAGTTTACTTTAACTATTTCCATAGCTTAACGTTGTATGGTATTTTTCTATGGGGACAATGAAATTATATTTGTTTTACAGAAGAGGGCCATAAGAGCAATCTATGATTTAAAACCTAAAGAGCCGATCTGCCAAAAATTTAAGAAAATGAATATATTACCTTGGCCACTCAATATATTTATGAAAATGTTATGTAGTCAATAGTAGAATGAGTTATAATAATTCATTCTTGGGGCGACGTATACGCTTTTACAACAACATCCCAGAAAATACACAAAATTTGATCTCCTCAAAATTCAAAAACTTTATAATACTAAGTTTGTAAAACTGTTGTTATTATAATATTAAGGAATTAATGGATGATAATAACCCCTGGAAATGCGGTGATCGCTACGTAGTTATATCTAATTTGTTTTGGGTTGTAAATTGTGTAAAATATATTATTATAAGACGTTTTTTAAAACCCGCTGGATTTCTTGCTGGTTCTTTCCAGAACAGAGGTTTTTTTCCGAACCAGTGGTAAATTAACTTGTGACTTTCAATAATTATTATTTATAAACTGTATTGAATAAAAAGTTTCTGTTTCTGTTTCTGTTTCAAATTTTACATCTGTGTATTTACAGTTACAATTAAATGACGATACTGAGAGATGCGGATACTAAATATATTCAGAAAAAAAAAACTGTAGGATAACATTGACTGACATTTTTGGACAATATTCCCTTTCAACAGTTAACAACGAATAAACAGAACATCGCATTGTGTACACCTAAACGTAATCTGCACTCCCCCACTGTCACCATCCTATACACAATTACTCAATAAAATTTATAAGTGCTACTACAGGAGGAGGGGCTGACTGCAACGTCAAAGACAAATGTTTCAAAGTCTTTCAATGGCTTTTACGAATTTGTAAAAATATGTAAGTATCTTGTATTAAAAAGGGTATTGAAAATTTTATTGATTACGAAATTTTATTGTAATACGTATTACAACATACTGGGAATATAACAAGTACGTAATAATAATAATATATATTCTTTGGTAGGAAGCTTCTTAAAACGGTACCAACGAGTCTTCCCCGTAAGTAGTGGGTGAAGTTATGAAACCAATTTTTACACAAGAGAACAAAGACTTATAAGTAAACTTTGTCAGTAAAATTTGTGCAAATTGCCACAATATAACTTATTTATTTGTGACGCTGTTGCACTTAGGACAGAGGAAGACAATGTGTTATAAGTGATACAAACGAATTTTCATTAGGTTATTATTTGATAGGTTTTCTTACTGTGGGGTCTTCTTTTTTTTATATGATAAGGGTGACAAACGAGCACACAGTCCACCTGATGGTAAGTGGTTGCTGCGGCCCATAGACATCTACATCTATCCTCTATTACAAATCAAAATGTAGATGCGTTGTCACCCGTGAGGACTAAGATGGAATGCCTCATTTCCAGTAAAAAGGATTTATTCTTCCATTTACATGCGCACTTTCTTCTGCCTGCTTGTGTATATGTACATTTTTTTATACCCTTGAGGTCACATTTTTCATTCTCAGGTCTTTAAATCTATTCATGAGAAGATATTCTGTCTTTCCGTGGTTGATTTGAAGACCTACCTTTCTAATTTTCACTTCCAGCACCCTAACCGTATTCATCACCTTCTCCTTGCACTTTGCAATGTCGTCGTCGTATATGGAGCGACCTTCTGGGCGTCACCAGTTTGTAAAACACATACATAGCTGGCACAGCGGCGGAAAGAATGGTTTTGAGCTGGTGTAGTCAGTAAGTATTATTTGAGATATATTGGTTCATGTATTAAGACGTTAGTTAATTTACTGCATCATATTATCTCGCAGGTGTCGTAAGAGGCGTAAAATAGCAACGAAAAGGGAAATGGGCAGTAGCATCTTCCTAATAATTAAAAGCTACTTTTGCCAAGCATCAAAACCATGGCAAATATACATAAATATATATATTAATAATAAATAATAAAGAGGCAATATATGCAGAAGTCTTATGTTTAGCAGTGGACTTTTGATAGGTTGTAACTAGAGGAGCAAACCACATTACCGCGCGTCGAAAAAAGTGAAGCCACTATCTAACCGCGAGGACGTAGCTTTGAAACCACTAAACCTTTTTAAGTAAACATATATCTGTCTCGCTTACACAAGTCGCGAAAACAATACCATCGCTAAGATTAGATAAAGATAGATAGATAGAGACACACAAACATGCAGTGACGGGTTGGTATTGCCTACTATATGAAATTTTGCCCAAAAATAAGCAATAAAAAGGAGTTTTTTTTAAGCTGCAGCTATTTGTTTTTATTTTAAATATGTATCTTTGCTTATCCGATGAATAGAAGTGTAACTAATGAAATGAAAGAAAATTTTTGTTCGAAGTATCTTTTATTGTACTGATAAATCAAACAAAAAAATAAATCAAGTAAAAAAATAATTTTGGGTTTCTTAACCAAGAAGATCTGAGTTTGAAATATGCATCAATTGTGAAAGCATCGGCAAGTTTTTGTCTCCTAAATTTGTTTTCATGACATTAGCTACAAAAACTGTGGTAACTAATAAATTTTTAAGATAATACTAAATGGTGTTAATCTGTAGTACTAATCCGCTTAAATAAACACGGTCGCCATCGCTTTTTGGTCCTAGTTTGTCTTGATCCCGGAAGTGGTTAGAACTAATGAGAGTAGATTTCGAAGGCACTCAGTGAGTTTCCTTTCTCAGCAATCCTATTATTTCCACCCACTTCTTATGATGTGCTGCATCTTTATAATAAAATATAATTAATAGATCTATAGATCTCTAGAATATTCTAAAATAAGAATAATTAATTCCTTTGTATAACGGTTGAAACATAGTTTTTTTTTTATAGAATGAGGGTGACAAACGAGCACACTGTCCACCTGATGGTAAGTGGTTGCTGCGGCCCATAGACATCTACATCTATCCTCGTTTAAATTAAAATTCAGATGCGTTGTCACCCGTGAGGACTAAGATGGAATACCTAATTTCCAATAAAAAGGGCCTCCGGCCACCTGCACTCACCAAGCGAAACGCAGAGGTAAACCTCTACTTCACGGTGGTATTCTTTGAGGTCGTGGTACCACCCCGGTTCGAGCCGGCCATCCGTGCGACAGCAAAAGCTGCTGCGTGGCTCTACCACTGTTTTATTAGAATTTCCAAAATATTTAAAATCAGGGCTAACAAGTTAACTTATTCCATAAATTATATAGTCGTAGTAGTGTAATGTGGGAAAATTGCAAAGGCAGAATAGTGGCAACATTGAACCTAAATTGCAATATTCGATATTTTATTTAATTTTTTTGTGTTTTTTACGTTAATATGAAAACATAAACTAAAACTTACGTGTGGGAAGTGATTCCGCTTGATTAATTATGTGTTTGTGACCTTGAATTGCATTCTTTCTCTACGCATTTACCCATTTTTTTGTCGTGAATCGTACGGCTCAACTCGGTTGGCGTCGCATTGAACACTGAACCGACGTTACATATGGCTATGGCCATATGTGAAGTTGCAACGCTTTGACGCGGCAATTGCTTATCTAGTGTAACATATAAATCAATGGGTTGTAATGTAAAGTATCTTCCAGATGCCGAAAGCGTTAATAATAAAATCAGAAAAAGTTTATAGCAGACATCCTACAAGTTTTATACGTGGTGGAGCCGCGCTGAAATACCTTATGGCTGCAAGACCTACAACTTGACTCGACCTGAAGGATCATGCTCTCACAGAATACCACCATACAATAGTATCATAATACTGATATGTTTCGTATGGTGAATGACGAGAATCAGTGACCCTTTTTACTAGTAATAAGGCATTATCTTTTTATCCTCAAGAGTGAAAATGCACTTGCATTTTGATTTATAAGCAAGGCTCTAGGGTTTATGGACAAGAGCATACACGTCACGTGGTCTATGTGATTGCTTCTCACTATTACTGCTATTAATCCAATATCAAAATAAAAAGAAAAAAAATGTAAAGAAAAGATGTGACATTTAGTCGTTAAGAAATTTGATGAAAAAATCTTTGTGTGTTCGATCGTAATTATTTTAATAATATCTAAATTATTAATCTCTTAAAGTAGAAGTGTTATACAAAATTATCTACTTAATCATTTGTATCATCATGATATGCATCTGCTCGCAGCAAGTCTTAGCGTCCGGCTTTACATAACTAGGCGGTTTACGCGAACAAATAAGCCGCGCTAACTTAGGAACCAGCTGTTGTTGCCTTAGATTTCATATCATGTGAGCAGCTCGTGCTTGATTCTCGATGCCTTCATCGTAGAAATAGTTAATTACATTTTTAAGTGTTATTTAGTCACGTGTTTGGCGATGAAACAAATATCTTAGGCAAACCCATATATTGGAAAAATAGAATGTATTTTGAGAACTGCTCAAGTTCGTCAACTCTCGTGGGAGCAGTATTATATATATTTTGTTCCAGTACCTGTTGATAAAACTGCACAGTTGCATTCTATGGTAGTAAAAGTATGACATGAGTTTTTTGAGATCCAATTTGTGTTAACCGAAGACCATGGATTTTACTTTTATAGACGAGATGTTTACATCGCCATCTTTCGGAAGCCATTAGGTTTATTTGAAACTAGCGATCCGCCCCGGCTTCGCTCGGGTGATTACTGGATCCCGACAACAGCGCCACATTCCGAGGCCAAATGTGACACACAAAAAATTTCTTCAAAATCGGTCGAGCCGAGTTTGTGTTTTAGCGAGACTAACGGACAACAATTGATTTTTATATATAGATATATCCCATTGACGCTTCTTCCAACACCACAGGGTACACCGCCATCTAAGGTAACGAAAATAAATTTATTTGTTTAATTGTTTTATAAATATAGCAAATTAAGATATGGAATATACAACCTTTAAACACAAAACACGCATACATACACAGAAACATATACTAGTTGCACTGGACAAGAGGATTGTGTAAGTTGTAACAAACATGCGTTTGCGTATCTTAAAATACGTGTATTGATTCTAAACTTAGACCCTCGTGCCACGGGATTATGTAACAGATGCAGTGTTAAAATATATTACATTGTTGCGTACAGTTTTTGACATGCATTTTGTAGGAATACTATTATTTGTTCTGTGATTATAGTAATAAAGGATTGATCCTTTATTATTAAAGTTGAAGTGACAAACGAACATACAGTCCATCTGATGATAAGTGCTACTGCAGCCCATGGACACCTTCAGCCCATCTTAAAGAAATACTGCTACAGATAATTTGTTACTGTAATTATACTGATTCTCTATATCCTTCAGCCGGGAGACAGTAGTGCAAGCATTACTATCCTCCGCACCACTTGGAGTCAAAAAAGATAAGAGGGACAAACCCAGACGGACTCCTGGACAGAAAAGGAATTTTCCCTATGACCTGGAAAATCTATACATCCATCTCGTTGGTGCCGTAAGTGGTCATTATGGAACAGTCAAAAAACCTCATGGTTTCCGAAAGATGGTGGTATATCCATCAATTGTACTCAGGTCGATAATCTTTATGCAAAAGTCTACTGCTGAGCACTGGTATCTCCTGTTGTAGGGGATATTTGCTTTAACCGCTACGGCTTGCCGACGGATAGACCGTGACCGGTTTACGTTGTTTGTATACCGAAGACTGGATACCGATTTATTGGAAGTTATGATGTTGTTCTGGAATTTTCCATAGTCGCCACATACGACACATACGAGATGAATGGATGGATTATCACACGCCGTAAACACACGACAATTAGTAGTCAACTAATCTGTCAGGTTAAGGTGCCGATAAAGAATAAGGAAAAATAACGTCAGATTTAGGTATTCTATCTTTAGAAATTTTCTCTTACTTATTCCTAGGTTCTTGTAACCAGAAACAACTTTACGACTAGTGGGATAAATAGACGATAGATAGAACACCACTATGAAATCAAATAACAAAAAAATCATTTTGTTAACGACACCAATGTAGTTGACAATGATCTTTGTCGCCATCTCTTTTCAAAAATTTTTGGTGCCCATGAACTTGTGAAATTTTCTTGATTTTTTCTTTAGACTGAGCGACACAAAATGAGTGTGGTAAACGTGACAAAAGGAGCGAATTCCTTACAAATATGCATGAATATCATACGGTCACATGTCTCAAAATTTAACACTGAAACTATTCACATGATTATCGTGTATTCTCAAGGCTTAAACATTGAATTCAATAAAAACATTCCGATCTCGCTTAAATGAGGGGGAAAACCAATATAACTATAAGACCTCAATAGTCATTACCACCGCAGGTGTTACTTCCTACAGATGACATGTGCATACGTACTAAAAAGTCGGAGCATTCGACCTTCAACAAATCTAGGGCAGCCTTGAATAAACTTGAACTAGACCGAGGAGGTCTTCGATCATGTTTAGTAATATTATATGTCGAACATTCAAGGCTTTGAGACTGGGTTGATCGATGGATGGATATTTATAATATCAGAGTGAAAAACGGGCTAACAGTGTACATCATAGGGAGTGTTACGGCAGCCGATACACCCTTGAAACCAATTTTAAACAAAGAAAGCCATAGATTTATTGTCACCCCTGAGAACTTGAAATTCCTGTTATTTTAACTACTAATTACATTACACTATGTAAATACAATATGTAATAATACCTGTAATTACACTCATACTTATTTCCCCACGCTGAGTATTTTTACGTGGTAGAGCCACGCTGTAGCAATATTATGGCTATAGTACGAATGGGTCGGCTCGACTGGGGAAGGACTACGCTCTCACAGAATAGAATAGCAGTAACCAGCGTAAAATAGCAGCTCAATACTGATGTGTTACGTATGCTGAGTGTAGAGAAACGGAGACCCTTTTTACTGGAAACGAGGCATTTCATCTTAATCCTCGAGGGTGGCAACGGATCTGCTTCTGAATTTTCTTATACTTTTTTATATATCTTTATCTGAATTTTGAATCTTAATCGGGGTAGATGTATATAGGCCACAGCACCCACTTACGATCAGGTGGAGTTCTTACGCACTCTCATTATGTAAAAAAAAGAGCAACAGTGGATATACTTTGAATTCCAGGTTGCACGGTAAGACAGAAAAGAAAGAAAAAACAAATAATCATTTGAACTTTAAAATTTAGATTATAAATTGCTAATGATCGAAAAAGTTAAATAGTAGGAGTTTTTGGCGGGAACTTAAACGCTGGCGGATTGTTGCCTCCGTTTTATCGCTATAATGGTTATAAGAAAATTTTAATAGGTGAAAGTGATGCAATTTTGTGTATTAAGCATCTACGCATGTGAACTATTAAAGGAAACGACGAAACAAGTACTCAGATGCTGTATATGACCAGTAAGCTAAAGTGGGAACGGACCAGCCATATATCTCGAGGAACAAACAACCGATTGGGAGAAAAGTTTCTTAAGTGACAACCTCGTACCAGTAAGCGAAGTGGAAGGCGGCACCTCACTAGATTTAGTGACTACCTGGTGAGACATGCAGGAAGTCAGCATATGAATGGGTGGCTCAAGATCGTATTACTGCAATGAACTTCTTAGATACATTATTAAAAAAAAGGAATTCTATCTCATAAATATCTTAGTCAATCGAAAACAGTATTGTTTAATAAATACAAGGCATAAAATAACAGAGCGGAATGGTTAAGTTTCATATCCTTGGGCACTGGGATTGCTTATGTACTAAGTATGGAAAGCAATTAAAATAAAAAAGCAATTAAAAAGCCGTGGTCACTCAGGGGTTAAGCGTTCGCTGTTAATTTCACAGTAAACAACCCTGGATCGATCTCCCGCCGGCACGAATGAAATTATTAATTGCAATTTTGAGTTCTGATTTGCCACATGCTTGGCGGTGAAGGAAAATATCGCGAGAAAACCCGCACGTCTGAGGAATTAAAAAAAATCGTTAATATATGTGAAGCCCGCCATCTCGCATTAGAACGTCGCGATGGACGGATTTTCGCCCAAAAACCCTCAGAAATGAGAGTTGGCTTAACCCAGGAGAGGGACGTAAATAGTTTGTAACTTTTACAATAAAACCCAACTACCACTTTATCAGTTTCCACTGTACACTATTAATAGTTGGAGAGTCACGCTGCAGTTGAATTGTGACTGCAGCACGAGTGAATGGGCCCAATTGGGGAAGTACCATGCTCTCACAGAAGTAAAATTGTATTTTGTTTCTATGTGCCACATCTTTTCTTAGTCTTTCCTAGTTCCACAAAGCGTGATAGCAAACTTTACATGTCCTCGAAATAATTTATACCATAGGCACGCAAGTTTACTTACGATGTTTTCATTTACTACTGAGTACGTGACAAAAACTTGTAAAAACAACTCGTAGAAACAACAAAAAAACAGATTGGTCTATTATTTTCTTATTGGGAACTCCCTCGAAGAGGCTAGGGAAATAGATTATAATATTTATATTTACACTATTCTCGTAGTACTGCAACAATGTAGTAGTATTTTGACCAATATCTGTAATCTATACACCCAGGGACTGTAATACCGATATTTTGCAAGTATCGATATCGGGTTATCGATAACAATACTGATATTTAGGTATCGATTTATCGATATTGGTATCGATATTTAATTTCAGTACAATAATATCGATACTTGAAATCAGAATATCGGTATTGGTACTGATACCAATATATCGATACAATAAAAATAAATTCCTTGTTCTCGCGTCTTATTTACTCTCTCTAACGTCATACGTAATGTTCGCGTGTGTTCAAATTGTTCAATGCGTATTTCGATGAAATATGGCATCTATACACAGCAAGCGTATATTTATTTTTTGTCATATACTAGCTGTTCTCCGCGATTTCGCCCGCGTGTAATTTAGGGCTTTAATTATGTTGCTCGGGCCCTCAACTCTTTTTGTAAAATATAGGTGGATTAAGTTACTCCCTATAACATCAGCTATCTGCCTAATATACCTGGTAAAATAAAAAATGACTTTCAATAAGAATTACACATGTAATGTATATTGAATAAAAAATATTCTATTCTATTCTATTTTATGCCAGTGAAATTCCCGTCGAAATCAGTCTAGCCATTTCGAAGATTAGCCGGAACAAAGAGACAGACAGACAAAAATTTTAAAAATGTCGTTTTTGTTTTAAGTACCGTATATACTTTCCTATGTATTATGTAAAAAGCTATTGTTTTGATATTACAAACAGACACTCTTATTTTATTTATTTCTATAGATTAAGTCATTGATGTCATTCCTGTTCAAGCAAGTGATTATTCTTCAAATAAGATGTCTAGTTTGTATCTTTAATTTATCTTTAACTAGCTTTTCGCCTGTAGCTTCGTCCGCGTGAATTACGGTTATATCGCGTAACTTTTATCATTTCAAAGAACCTTTTTTTTTTTCAGGGTAAGTCATGTCTTTCTCTGTATCCCTGAATATACTGGGTGTTACAAAAAGAGGTAAATCTACTCATGAAATTGAACAATTTTACCAAAGAAACGCATGCTTATCAAAATCTATCTATACAAATAAATAAAATTGGAGTGTCTGTTTGTAATGTCAAAATAACAGCTTTTTAGTAAATACATATGAAAGTAAATACGAAACTTACAACTAAAATACATTTTTTTATTTTTTTCTGTCTGTCTGTCTGTTTGTTCAGGCTAATCTCCGAAACGGCTGGAACGATTTTGATGGGGCTTTCACTGGCAGATAGATAATGTCATAAGGCGTAACTTAGGCTACTTTTATTTTGGAAAAAGAACTATGGTTTCGTACAAAAAAAATAAAACCCTAACACGCGAGCGAAGTCGCGGGGAACAGCTAGTTCTAAAATAATTTCGATCACCCATATACATAAATTGTCTAGTCACGAGGCCAATAACAACATAATCCTCAATAAATCAATTAGAATCTTTTAAATAACATCAAATGTCTTTTTTAACAATAATAAACCAAACGTACCATGCAACTTTAATTACTTAAAATTTAACATTTTAAAATTTCAAATATTCCAAACATTCATTTTAGGTAATACAATGTTTTTATAAAAAAATAGACATTTCTTAAATTTTATAGTATAGTGTAATAAATTTTTCTGAAGATTAGTGTATTTTCAGTATAAACCTACAAGAAATATTACTAAGTAAGGCCGGTAGGTAGGTATAAGTTTTTTTAAATAATCTTAGTAAAAAAACAACAACTAGATAAGCACTGATGCATTTATTTTTAAAATTTTTAAAACGTTTTTTAAAACCCCCTACACTAGGATTTTCTTCTGTATCGCAGAGGCAGTTTACAAACACAAATTGCACAAGGACAAACATCCAGACCCGGAACAATTATTTGTAGGCCATACAAATAATTGTTCCGTGCGGGATTCGAACCCGCGGCCCGCAGCGCAGCAACTAATTGCTAAGCCATTGCACCACGGAGCCGTCAAAATAAAAAATGTCTTCGGTTTTCGTTTGTGCACCGACCACTCGCTCACTTGACGCAGCGTTGCCGCTCCGCGTGACACGTGCCGCGAAATCTGGCAACGTCGCGCAGTCATCACAAGTATCGATACCCGATATCAATAAAGGTACTAGTATTTTTATACCGGTATAACACATATCAGTACCAAATACTGATAATTAATTGAGTTATCAATACTATTATCGATATTAATAGAAAAGTATCGGTATTTTCAAAATATCGATATCAGTCCCTGTATACACCTCGATTTGCAGGCTTAATGCCCGGCGTCCTTTCACAAATAAACGCCAATATAGAGCGCGGTCAAGCACGTATTGTGGTCATTGTTTTTGAATAATCGAATATTTTACCTTAATATTAGAATTGGGCGGCGATTCAAGAGAAATTCTTGTTTGAAATCTTCTCTACAACGGGAGAGACCCATGTACAGCCGTGGACTTTTATGAGCTGATCAAGAAGATTTATTCCAGATTGATTCTAAATTTATATAAAAGAAAAAACAAAAAGTGTTGGCAGTAAAAATTGAGTTGAATTAGAGAGAGCAAACTTTGTACTCTGAGGAATTGTTATTTTTTTTAAAAACCGCGATTTAAATATCTTTTTGATTCAACTCGGGATATTGACATACTCCTTGGAATTAATTTGTTGTTAAAATATCCCTATATCGTGTTGATGTGTTTAATTATTTATAAACTTATTATATTTTATGTTATATTTAATATATTCTCTTTATAACGTTAAACAACGATGCTTATAAAAATTGTTGCTTAATATGGTGATATTATAGTTATTGTAAAATAAAGTGGTTAAACCGTTAACCCCAAAATAATAATAATATTATGTACATCATTGGATATACCTTAAATGTTGGTTGACATTTATTTACAAGCTACAAACGAAGAAAATGAGACGAAAGTTATACAAGTCGCGCGTCATTTTACGAGACTTGTGTTTTGTATAATACTCGATATATCCGGTTGAACACATTGCATAACAGCCCCGTTGTGGGTACGCTAAAGTTAACAGTCTTCCGCCCGTAATAAGATAACTTGCAACAAGCTAACGGGTTATCTTTTTATACCTCTGATATTGCTTATCCTTTTATAATTTCTTCTAACACTAGTTACTTCCGGCGATGTTGCTCGCGTGACAGTCCATGCCAAAATACGGGATCACCTCGTTGTCTGTCAGAGTGCCTGCCTGTCTGTTTATTTGCGCCCAGAAGCAATTGGAAAGGGCTACCCCGTTACGCGAGGAAGTGGAGAATGCTTTATTCATACCACGACAGCCAGTCTGTCATGGTTATGTGGGACTCACTGTGCCTAACTATCCTAACCCCTAAGTCTACCCACTTAACTTCACTTTTGTGTACGGCGTTGGCTTATTAAGCCTTTCTGCCGAATCGGAAGCGACCCTCTTTTGGGAAAAGAGAGCGCAAACTGCCTGTCTGTCACAAATGTATAATATAAGCGTTTTTAAGTCTACATGCCGTATGGTGGGGGTAATTAGAATCCAACAGTTCATTTCGTCCCGTGTGGCACAAGAGGCGAATATGGGAAATACTCACACATTATAGAAACAACTTCTATGATGTGTGGAAATACCAGAACAATATTGTTGCTTCCGATAGATGGCGGTATAACCACCAATTTACGCCAGAGTTTTGTGTCTGCCTTGATCGAGATATTTATAAACCCAGGCTGGTGACGGGAGTAGCGTCAAAAGTGCGATTCATTTGGTACTGCGATCGTTAATCTGGTTAGAAAGAATGACCCTTACCGTTACAGCCTATTAAAATCCACTGCTGAACATAGGTCTCCCCCATAGATTACCCTCATGGAGCGTATATTTGCCATAGTTTATTATTAGGAAGACGCTGCTGGCCATCTCCTAGTTTTTTCCATCTTTTATTGTTTACTACACCCACAGGATGACATGGGGTAGTGGATATACTTACACCTACATTACACGGTAGAAAGTTTAATTTATGGATGATAATAACCCCTGGGAATGAGGTGATCGCTACCAAGCTATTTCTAATTTGTTTTGTGTCATTAATTGTGTTACACACATGATTCTATGCTGTTATTTTTTTTAAAAAACTCCTGCTGGGTTTCTTGCAGTTTCTTCCAAGCACAAAGGTATTTTTTTCGAACCAGTGCAGTGGTAATTAATCAAAAGAGTGACTTTCAATAAGTATTATTTATAATCTATATTGAATAAAAAGTTTCTGTTTATGTTTCTGTTTCAAAGAGTAACAGTTAAGGCAATTTAACCCAACACGTGTAGATGCTCATATCCAACAGTAGACGTTTTATTTATTTTATTTTTAATTTAAACAGGTCCATAAAAATTGTTTTGCGCTGTTAAAAAAAATCAAAACTTCTTTCGATAACAATACTTATGACTTATTTTAAATATGGTTAGTTTAGGATTAAGAGTACCCGTTTGTATAGAATGCAATAGATCTACACTAATACATAAAAGTCTTTGACAATAAATAATGTTTAGTATTTAGAAGTTTTCATCGCTCCATGATCGTCGGTGGAACATAGAAACAGTCGTTCCCGTATACCCACACCTTGTAAATATACAAGGTGTGGGTAGTTGCAATATTGTAATCCAATAGGATGTAAGTCAAAGATGCTCTAAAACATCTTTGATGTAAGTATTTCGGACATCCGGATTAAAATGTTCCGACGAAAGTTCAAAATTAAAACTGAAACGACATTTAATTTTACGCAAATTAACACATTTTTGGAATTTACTCCTTAGGTATTGATTTTAACATATAAGCCCAGGGTATGAAAATTTATGGGGAGTAAAATCAAATGTTACGTTATGCGTTACGTTATGTATTCATGTTTCCATGACTACGTACACGACACAGAGTAGTCTCGGTTGTACTACTTTATATTATGGAGTGTAGAGAGAAGGAGGACCATCTCTATATATGAAAAGTGTCCCTAAAAACGTGACCAATAAGGGTGGCGCTGCAGTAGCATAGGATAAATTAAAAAAAGCGCCAAAAGTAATGAGAATAAGATGGAGAAATAAACAAGGACCGACCAATCCGCTTGGTTTTGTACTACGTAAATAGATGAGATTTTACTAACTACTCTAGTCATGAAATTTTTTAAATATTTGAATTCAGCTTACTTCGCTCCTTTCACAACAGCTATCTTCATATCGTAGTTTTTCAGACGCCAGCGCTATTGTGGTAGGTTTTGGAACCTCTACTTTCAGTAAATAGTAGGACACTTTTTCAACTTTCGCCCTTTTTAAGATGGTTCTCCTTGTACTCTACACTCCATACTTTATATAAACAAATAACAATTATTGTCATCCGACTGTCAACTTGCAGAGTTTTGATATTAAATTTCATATATAGTCGTAAGGAGTAAACTCCAGTCGTGCGTCGGAGCTGACACACACACACTTTTTTATTAATTTAAAGCAAAATCTTTATTAAGAGGTAATTAAAAATTAAAACCGTCGCGACTTTATACTCAAAGAACATTTCAAAGTAAAAGGATAAGCTGTGAAAATAGGTAGATGTAGTTTCCGGTAGCTACTTAAACGAAAACTCGCTTCGAATTGGAGAGAATATACTAAATCAACAACTCTATTCCATTTCAAACCTTTTGCGTTTAAGTTTCGAGTGCCCTCAACCATCGGCAAATGATGTTTATTCGTATATACGGCGTTTGTGTACAAAAATATATTTTTTTACTGTACCTGTACTAAATTCTGCCAACATAAAATAAAGAAGCATAATTTAATGGGGCTTACAAATTTTTATTTTTTATTCATATTACATATTTATTTAAATCGCAAATGATAGCTTATACGAGTAGCTATTCAGTGAGGAAAAGCAGCCAGCGTTCTTGGCACGATATCACGGGGAGTATGACTGTATGATGATTAAGTTATAAGTTTTAGTTTTTCTTTATTATAGTTTTTTAATATGGTATAATTATACATGTATAAACTTATAGATAGGCTTGCCAACTCCATAAAAGATATTTGCGGGATTTTCTACTTGGATATCCAGGACTTGAGCATATGTCGCAGAACACACTTTTCGTTATAATATTATGCCAAAATTAAGAACGATTTTATGAATATTTTGTTCAAATACACGTTGCGGTACGTAAGTCTAGCGCTGAACGAAACGTAGAGGGGATAGCTGCGCATGGGTACTGTCGCACACGAATTGAAATGCACGAATTGGAGTGGAGAGCCAATCAGCGAGTGCGAACGATACGCACGAGCTAATCAGCACGTGCGAATGACGCACGCCAACCCCGCGACCCGCTTACTACACCAGGATACCTTATTTTCGACTTATGCGCAATAACGGTCACCGCTAGACTTTCGTGCCGCTACTTATGAGTACAGATAAAATTTGGAAAGCTATTATTTGCCATTATATCATTTTATGAGCGTAGAGATAATGAAATGTAAATTAAAAAAAAAAAATTAAGTAATATTCCATAAAAGGATTGTACAAAATTTAATCGTTTTAATAATATGAGTACTGTTTTATAAAACATTTTAAATATTCATAATATTGACATTTTGAACACCAAAACAATTTTATAATTATTATAATGCGATGGTTGAATTATAACAATCACATTTCATTATTTGCATAGTGTGGATACTTAGTTGTTTTATTTTTTGTAGGACTAAGACCATCTTTGTAAATAAAGACTTTGAAAAAACGAATTTCCGTGAAACTTACCATTAAATGAGACACGTAACTAGTCTGTCGAGCGCCTAATAAAAATGTTGGTGTTTTTCTTACTGCATCGTAATGAGTGCTATAAGAAGATTTGGGGTTAGTCAGGTATTTAGCATTATAGGTCCCGCACACTCTAGATGATCATTGAAATCTGTTGCGACCTGAGGGTCCCCGTAACAACTTGTGAAATATGCTGTCGCCTGACTTGACTTAGTTGCCCAAGTCTCATGTAAGCGATCACACAACAGTGTGATTTGTATAGATGAGATTTGGACGCAGATTTACACCACCGCCTAAAGATATCTAACTCTATCGTGGGTCTAGACAGGCGAGCGACCTCAGCCTGTCAGGCTGACATACACTGCGCTGAGCTACACGCTCTTACTGACATTCGGTGCGTGTTGATTTTTTTTTATAGAATAAGGGTGACACACGAGCCGCCGCCAGGTGGCGTGGTGTTGTGGTGGTGAACTAGTTTTTTATAAAATAAGGGTGATAATCAGTGAATGCTGTGGCCCATAGACATCTATATTTATCCTCAATTAAGAATCAAAATGCAGATATCTAAGAACTAAGATGGAATGCCTCGTTTTGCAGTTAATATGGTCTCCAGTTCTCTACACTCACCATACGAAAGACAGCAGCATTTAGCGGATATTTTACGTTGGTATTCTGTGAGAGCGTGGTCTTACCACGGTCGAGCCGACCCATTTATGCTACTACCATAATATAGCTGCAGCGTGGTTCTACCACGTATAAATTATACTGTGGTCAGTACACATCTACATCAATCCTCGATTAAAATCTAAACGCGGATGCTTTGTTATCCCTGAGGAGTAAGATGGAATGTCTCGTTTGTAGTGAAAAGGATCTCCGGTTCTCTGCACTCACCATAAGAAACATAGCAGCATTAAACTGCTAGTTTGCGCTGATATTTTGAGAATGCATGGTTCGTCCCCTGTCGAGCCGACCCATTCGTGCTACAACCATCACAGCGTGGTTCTACTAAAGTTATAAAATAACGTCACGGTATCACACAGTTCTACAGAATATATTTAAATTATTATATATTATTATAAAATATTATATTTCATAAATTTAAATATTTAAAAAATATATTTTGGAGTCGGCAGCTTTTAGCACGTAGCTGTACCATTCATTCTCTACGACAGTGTTAGGCTTACAAAAATATCTTGTTCGTGAGCTACTTACTGGAAGATAACCATCGAGTGGTACTCATGAACTTTGATTCTGTCGTGACATCTGTGATTATAACTACACCCCAATTTTCTCCTCTTTTTTTTAAAGTTGACTAAAAATACAAAAGAGTTGCGTTAAAATTTTTGGTTCGACGTTTTCTAAATATGATCTACACAAATTCTTACTAAAATCTAATATCAAACTCTATTTTATTAGTTCGTAACAGTCTAGTACTTAGTATGGCTCTCTCTCGTAATAGTGGGGATGAAAACACTACTTAGCGACTGAAAATATAAATTATTAATAATATAGATGGAATGCGGACATTGTTAAATTTTTATGCGAAATGAAATATGCTAATAAAAACTGCAAGAGGTTGTTTATAGTTCCGTAAATAATCCATTCAACCATTGAAGATATATTATGTTTCACAATTATGCATCAATTATTATTCTTGACTATTCATCATGAAATTTTCTACGCGGTAGAGCCATGCTGCAGCTATATTGTGGCTGTAGCAAGAATGGGTCGGCTCGACTGGGGTAGGACCACGCTCTCACAGAATACCAGCGTAAGATAGCAGCTTAATGCTGCTGTGTTTCGTAGAGTATAGTGTAGCTAACCGGAGACCCTTTCCACTGGAAACTGGAAACGAGGCATTCTATCTCAGTCCTCAGGGGTGACAACGCATCGGCATTTTGATATTTACTCGAAGATATTTGTAGATGTTTATAGACTAAAGCATTCACTTACCATCAGGTAGACGGTGTGTGTTCGTTTGTCATCCTTACTCTATAAAAAAAATTGTTTACATCAGTCCAAGACATGGGGTCTCTGCTATAATAGGAAAGAATACTATAATCGTGACGCCTTGCACGTTCCTTTGACTCTAACTCCTGTTGTGGATGGCACAAATATAATATTGTTAACTCTACCAACAAGAGAGAGTATTTCTTCGAAGCATTTCAACTTACGACACATAGAAGTAGATGGGGATTCAGATTGTCTTACGCCGCTATTAATCGGCGTAAAAGTTTTATTCTCATCTTATTTTCCTACTTTACCGGTAAACGCAGTGAAAGAACATCTTTAATATTTTATTACGTTTTTATTAAGTCACTTTCTTGTTTGTCTGTCTGTCGTTCCAAGTGGAATTAACTTCCCAATGAGCTGGAAACTTGAAAAGTTTAATATAGCTCAAATTCGGGTGACAATGCAGGAATATGATAAATAAACGTGGTAAATTTAAAAGATTTCACTTTTTAAACATTTTTCTTTATTTACGCTAGAAATATGTAGAACGGCAGGCAGGGATGCAAGTGTGCAAGGATCGTATTCCGAGACAGGGTCTAGTTTAGGCATAATAACTATCACGGAAGGCCGACTCAAACCTTAAGTAAACTACAAGGTCAGGCCTTACTCTCTTCTAGTGTTGGTAGGATACTCCCTAGAAAACCTTGAGGTCAGGTTTTTATTTTCATCTTAGTGGATTTCGTTACTGACAATACTACATTCGTACATCAATGTATGATTATAAATGTTGTTGCATACGTTTATTTACCCCTATCTTTACAAGTAATTACGTATAACAACAGAAAAATCTATTCAACACAAAAGGCGGTTCCATTGTACATATAGCTATAAAAAAAACAATTAACTCAACTACAAAGTCATAGCCTTCAAATTGCAGCGACACAAGGAAGCTGTCGTGCGTTTTTAATAATATGATATATTACCACCCGCTTAATTCCTTTGTTGTTAAATACTTGCCATAATTATATATCTGCCCTTTATTACATTTGAATAAATTGAATGGAATCTTCTGTTTATGTGTTCCTTTATTTGCCGGCTTGTCTATTATTATTTGAAAAAATGTGTGTGTGTTAATATACACAAACGATATCTAAGTCAATAAGTGATATTTGTAACTAAGTATCCTTGACAACTCGTTAAAATGTGTTTAGAACTATAACTGATAAATATCTTAGCGTGGAATTCTCGGCATTTTATAACTGTTACTATACTATACGTGCATATTTTACCTACATAATCATTTTCAATTTTCAATCGAACGTTTTGTCATGCTCACTTCTTATAAGCAGCACAGTCTTATAAGCAGAAATCGTAACATAACAAGGCTTTAATATCAACTGTTAAAATCACATTACATCACACATACTCATACGTCATACATATTTTTTTTATCTTTTCACGCTGTAGCGGTTCAACGGGATGGAATGAAATTTAAATTTTATTTATAATAAATTGTAATTGTATTTACTTTACTTTTCGCAGTTTTACCTGCGTCCACGTTATATCGTCGACAGTCATAATCCACACTTATTAAGAGATGACATAATACGAAAAGCTCACGCTATCGCATGAACTTTTTCATGTTTCGAAATGATGATAATCGCAAATTTTAAGTTAGATTAAGGTTTTCGAATTGCGAACGCCAACAAGCTGCCTCTTTGTACTCCTATAATTTATCTTCCATCTTCAATTAATTATTTTCTATAATGATTTCTTATATTTACGCGAAGACTACACATTAAATGAAACAAATTTTTACGGATTTTGTCGCGTTTAATTTAACTTATTAAATTATTTTCTGTTACACCCCCTGCCCTCTACATATTCACCGTGCTCCATCCTTTTTTCCTTCAATACTCAAAACTTATTTCTTGGAACTCTTTTAATTCCCATCATACTTCTTGTCATATTTGATGTGTAACATCTTTACTCAATATTTATTACA
This sequence comes from Parnassius glacialis, assembly GCA_033319125.1. Classification (NCBI taxonomy): domain Eukaryota; kingdom Metazoa; phylum Arthropoda; class Insecta; order Lepidoptera; family Papilionidae; genus Parnassius; species Parnassius glacialis. Next base: position 17,084,265 of record JAVANC010000026.1, on the reverse strand, counting down.
TAAAATTTGCACCCTCATTTTAAAACCGGGTACATTAAAAAATATATTAAGTAGCATCAATTTTCCAATTGAAAAAAAAACATTAATAAATTTTTTCTCCATACAAATTTTAGCACCAGACCTCAATTTAAGGTGGTTGTTTAAAAAAATCTTGAAATGCTTATTATTTATTTTATTTACAAAGTACTTTCAGTAAGTTTCGAGTCAATCAGCTCGTAAAATAAAATTTTCATAAAAACTGTAACGTATAGCATGCCATGTTCACCCTTTTAAAGGTTGAATTTTCCAATTTTTTTTTTCTAAGTGGATACTTATAAAACGCATTTAGTGTCCAAATATCAGATTTGTATTTCTATTTTTCATTCTACTTCTATTTTCTGAATTTCTTTTTGTAATTTTATACACACATTTCAACCTCGTTCTAAGATCATAAGAACAGATTTTTGAAGGAATTAAAAATGTGCATTTTATTATTATCAATTCCAGTGAGAGCAGAATTTTTTAAATTGAAAAAACCATTAAGGGGTTGTTTAAAAAAATCGCAAAACCCGTATTTATTTATTTTATTTACAGGATACTTTATAGATATGGGGTAGTGGGTAAGAATAGTATACTCACTACCCCATATTTTCCGGTGTCGTAAAAGGCGACAGAGGGAAACTGAGGCAGAAGATGGGACTCAGTTTCCCTCTGTCGCCGTCGAGAAGATGGGGATAAACTAAATACTTTCATCCAAGAAAGAAAATGTTTTATGGGATAGCAATATCACTAAAATCTGTAACAACATAGACGGGCAAATTTGCATGAAACTAGATGACACTGAAAATTCTTAAAACACGTAGTTACTTTACGTGTAAGGGCCACGCTACGCACGCACGAATGGGGAATGGGTCGGGGAAGGACCACGCTGTAATAATATTTTCTTCTTTAAAAATAGGTTTTTGTTTCTTTTAAACGTTGATTTAGAGTTTGTTTTTGAATTAAGCTGATTTCGTTTTTCGTTTGGATTATAGTTTATAGTTTCCTTACCCCTATCTGTTAACTGAGATTAATATAATAATAATAATAATATTTTTATTTTTTTTGGTTTCCGGTTCCGGTCGTCGATCAGTCAATACGCACGTCACAGAGCTCCGCGAAAAATAAAAAATAAACAGTGTAAAAAAGTGCCAACAAAGTGTGTCATACGAACTATTGACTACAACAAAGTACAAAATACATGATCAGTGAAAAAATTACAGAAAAAATGTTAAATTGCGAGTACTAATCAACCGTAATTGTAATCATTCTAACCTACAAAAATACCGTCAAGTGTCAGCTGATGCAAATTGTACATAGACTATAGAGTGGAAACTACAGTACCAACATAACAAACAGCAAAACAAGTGTTGTCATAGCAAAACAAGTGTTGCCACAGCAAAACAAGTGTTGCCATAAAGAAACAAGTGTTGCCACAGTGAACCAAGTGTTGCCATAACAATATAAAAAATACCAAAGATGGAAAAAAGTATGGAAATCCTATTGGCAAAATTAGACGAAAAGCTAGACCAACAAACTAAACTTATAACAACTTCAGTAACACAAAATGTCATGGCAGCACTAGACGAAAAGCTTAAAGTGGTCACCGAAGAAAACGCCCAACTCAAAAATAAAATAAACGAGCTAGAGTTAAAACTTAAATTTGTTGATAAGGATAAGCGCAAAAATAACCTTGTCTTTTTTGGCATCGAGGAAGGAAAAGCAAGAACAGAACCAGAGCTAGTAGACTACATAAAAGACATTATAATAGAAATGGGAGTACATTTTGAAGTCTTCGAAATTAATAATGTTTACAGAATCGGTAAAAAAGAGCTAGATAAAAATCGCCCTGTTGTAGTCTCACTCACAACTACATGGAAAAAACATATGATTCTGCGAAACAGATCTAACCTGCAAAAAGGTGTAAATATCAAAGAGGATTACCCTAAAGAAATAATAGAAAAACGTAAACAACTGCAGCTGCAAGTTGAAGAGGAAAAGAAAAAAGGGAATATAGCCTTCATAAAATACGACAAACTGATAATAAGAAAAACACACGAAAGCAACAGAGAAAAAAGGAAAAGAGAGACTTCAAGATCACCGAAAATACCATCACAAAAGAAAGTCAATGCAGGTAGTACCGAAAGTACATTGACCACCTTGAACAACGCCCCCTCTAAAACAGCGACAAAGGATATTATCAGACCAAATATACTGAACTATGTAGAGCGTGGGAGATCAGCTTCATTATCAAATCTCTCAAAAAACTAATAAGCGACACCCGGATCCAAACAACCCTAACAACCACATTACCAAATACAACATTCATAAATTGCACCCCAAGCCGGCTTGTCACCGTGGGGGAAGAAGACAAACACCCTCCATCTAAATCAAAACATTATATTTCGAAACACCCTAAAGCAAACATATTTAATAAGAAAACAATACAGATAGAACAAGGTAAAAAGATCACTGAACATATAAATGTCTGCACACTGAATACTCGGACACTAAGAACAGAAGAGAGCCTAAAAGAACTAGAAACAGCCATATCTAACATAAAATGGGACATAATTGGCATCAGCGAGATGAGAAGGCCAGGAGAAGGGATAGAAGAGAGGAACGACTATATCATGTTTCACAAAGGAGAACACACCGGATAAAAAGGAGTAGGTTTCCTCATCAAGTCTAAACTGAAGAAGAACATTATGGGATTTGAAGGAGTTTCTGACAGAATTGCTGTAGTTCATTTAAAATTTCCGGGGTACAAGAAAAACTGGGCCATCTTTCAAATATACGCCCCAACAGAACAAGCGGGGAAATCAGAAATAGAATATTTCTATGAGAGTATCTCAGAAGCAATAAAACCGCATTACAACAACAACATAATAATCATGGGCGACTTTAACGCACAGGTTGGAGAAAGGCAAACTGGAGAAGAATCCTCAATTGGGAAGTTTGGGCATGGCAAAAGAAGCCAAAATGGACAGAAATTAGTAGAATTCATGATGGAAAATAACCTTATTTTAATGAACTCATGTTTTAACAAAAAAAACTAAAAGCAAATGGATGCAAAATTCAAAACTGAAATTGACTTTATTATAACTAACAAAGCAAAAGCGTTCACAGATACCAACATAGTTAAGTTGTCTTTTGTTATGTAATTTGTTTATTTGTTTGTGGTGTACAATAAAGTATATTCATTCATTCATTCATTCATTCATTCATAGTTAAAAACCTCAACTTTAACACTGACCACCGTATGGTAAGAAGCTGCCTAAACCTAAACCAACCCAAAATATACAGGAAAAACCTAGTAAACAATAATAAGCTGTATCAAATATCAGAATGCAATCATTCCACTAATTCCCGCACAACAGAATCACTCAATGAAATTATTACCTCCGACGCAGAAACTGGGATTAAATACAGGAGATTACAAAACAAATTGAAAGAGATGCTAGTCAGCAAACCCAGAAGCAAAGAAAGCTATTTAAGTAAAAAGACACTAGAACTATTAGACGAAAGAAGAACACTAATATCAAATAAAGAGGACAAAGAAAGACGGCAAAAAATTGCAACCCTTAGCAAGGAAATTAAGGAGAATATGAGGAAAGACCGTAAAGAGAAAAGAAATAGAGTTTTGGAAGAAAATATAAAAAGAACAGGAGGAACAAAAAAGGCTATGAAACAACTAAGCGAACATGGGAAAGAATGGATAGCGAAACTAAAGCAACGCGAATCTTATTCAACTAATCGACTCTCAATACAGAAACTAGCTACGGACTATTACCGCCTATTGTACTCTGATAAATTCGATTCAGGGATGGCCACAATTCCGGAAGTAAACGAAGTAAAAGAAAACAAAGTAGATGAAGTGCCAGAAATCCTTACATCAGAGGTAATCAAGGCAATAAAATCTCAAAAACTCGAGAAAGCCCCAGGGCCGGACAAGATACTTAATGAAATACTCAAGGGATCCTTAGAGGAATACAGTCCCGTGCTGGCAAAACTTTTCAATGAAATCTTACAAACAAGGCAAATTCCAGAAGAATGGACCGAGTGTCACATAGTTCTACTACATAAAAAAGGCCATAGAGAAGAGATTGGGAACTATAGGCCGATTTCTCTTATATCAAATATATATAAAGTATTTGCTAAAGTGATCCTAGAAAGAATATCATTAACACTCAACGAAAGCCAACCCGTAGAGCAGGCAGGATTCAGAAAAGACTTCAGCACAATAGATCACATTCACACAATAAAACAGTTGATACAGAAGTATAACGAATACAATAAACAAATCTACTTGGCGTTTATAGATTACTCAAAGGCATTCGACAGCCTCAGGCACCAATACATATGGCGGATCCTTGAACAACAAGGGGTCCAGAGCAACTATATAGAAATACTTAAGAGTATATACAAATCTAGCAAGGCCAGTATTAAACTAGAATCAACAGGAGAACCATTTCCTATCAAAAAGGGCGTACGCCAAGGCGATCCTCTCTCCCCTGCACTATTTAACGCCGTACTCGAGCACATCTTTAGACAGCTAAACTGGGACCACTTAGGTCTGAACATTAATGGAGCTCGCCTAAACCATCTAAGATTTGCCGATGATCTGGCGCTTCTTGAAGAGAATCCAGCAGCAATAGAACAAATGATGCAGAGCCTAGCAAATATAAGTAGAGAAGTTGGTCTGGAAATCAATGCCAGTAAAACAAAATTAATGTCAAACTCAAGGGAAATAGACGTTATGATAGATGGCAACAAGATCGAATATGTCAAAGAATATATTTACTTAGGACAGATAATATCCCCTTCAGATGAAATGACGAAGGAAATAAACAGGCGAATAGCCCAAGGATGGAGAAAATATTGGTCACTGAAGGAAATAATGAAAAGTAAGGATCTAGGCAATCACATAAAAAAGAAAGCATTCGAGACCTGTATTCTACCAGTTCTTACTTATGGCTGTGAAACTTGGTCAACAACACTTCACCACAGTGAAAGGCAAACAAAATGCCAACGTGCCATGGAAAGAAGCATGCTAGGGTTAAAAATCAAAGACAGAGTCAGGAACGTAGACATTAGAACAAGAACAAAACTCACAGACATTCTTATCCGGATAGACGTCCAAAAATGGAGATGGGCTGGACATTTGCTACGCCACCCCATTAACAAATGGAGCAAGGAAGTCACTCTCTGGCAACCAAGAGACGGCAAAAGAGGCAGGGGTCGTCAAGTCAGGAGATGGGAAGACGACTTGAAACAGACAGCGGGACCATTCTGGTTGAGAGTAGCAAGGGACAGGAACCATTGGAAGGAATTGGAGGAGGCCTATGCCAAAAGGCACACCAAACTTAGAGACCTCTTGTAACCCTATGTTTAGGAATAAAAGGCTATTATTATTATTAATTATTATTATTCAGATTTTTAACATTCATTGTTGTTAATTTAATACATTTAGTTTTGTTGCCGTTTAAATGCAGATTATTAGTTTTTTAAATAAGTTTTTTAAGGTACCCAATACTTACGGACTTTCGGCATATATCTGAAAAAGCCGAATCATCGTCAGCAACATGCTATACTTATGATCTCCCTGGGTGCCTCTAACGACTGCTGAGGAGGCGACTTTTGAAATCAGCGGCGTATAGAGCCCTTAAGTCTTGTGCTATTTCTATGACTTTAAGTCAAAGTGACTGTGACACCACGAGGCTTAAATACATCTTAAAACTGAGTAGCCTTTGCATATTTGGCCAATAGCCTGTCAGCGTATCTCTGAAACAGCCGAAAATTTATATGCATCCTGACTCGCTATTGCTCAACGACAAGATCGGTATCAAACATTTGCGAGCTACACGTAGAGTGTTTTTGAAATATGTACATTATGTGCATTACTATAATCTAAGTCTCTTGTAAAATTTACGAATTATGCACAGCCTGTACTTGACCGATCTTTTTATAATAACATAATTTAGAGAACAAATGTTACACTGCCTTACACCTCACTTGCCGGAATAAGGCTTTACTGATAACCGCTGGGGAAGAACCTTTCTTCCCCAGGGGTTATCAGTTCTACGGGCCTATGCCTATTATCATATCAGCTTAGTGATATGTTGGCCCCCGTTACAGATGTTATCATTTAAAATGTAGAGAAACCTAGAACATAGTGCTCTTTATAGTGCGCTAGGCGATGTTGAGCTTCCTCATACGGTCAACAATTTACGACCACGTCCCAGTTCCGTTAGCATTCGCTGGCAACACATACTGGTATACAATTGTTATAAAATTTTGTAGTGTAACGGACAAATTGGAACAAATGACGTTTTGTGATTTTCTGAACTAATTTTGTCAACTGAATGGGATTCATCGGGTGATATTAAAATCAAAGTAAAATTTACCCAATCAGGCATTTAGTTCCAGATCGCATATTTGTTACCAACTAAGCGACATAATGTCCCAAATAAGTACTCGTGCAATGATTGACATGACAATTATATATATTATTATATATTATATATATTTTAGTAAGAACAAATTATGCATTTTGGGAAGAGCTCTGACAGGACACTGATGTTTAGAAAAGCAAGTCTATTTTGAGGCTTAGCAAACGAAAATTTTGTATCTCCAAAAGTACAAAAGTTTGATAATGAAATTATCATCTGTCATTATCAACATTAAATTGAAATAGGTGTTGATAATTTTGCTATTCAAAAACCAAACAACCTTACAGCGCGCTAAAAGCTTGAGGTCATAGTCAAAGATCTGTGACAAAAAACCGTTAGTACGTTAGTACGAGAATCCTCACTGATATCGTAAAGATCCGCTCTGACGTCACAATCAAACCGAATGCTTATTGCAAATTATTAGACAAGTTTTTGTAAAAACGATCTTCTATTTTTTATATATGAAAGTGATTTTCATATGTACAAAAACATCCGAGGTGTAGTTACGAACAATATGAAAGTTAAAGATTTTGGAAATTATTTTGATCGTGTTACAAAGCCTACGCATCAACTTAGTGCATAAACAATGTATGTATTTACATACATACGCAACGCTTGCGCTCGCTTGAAAGTTCGTCTGCAGACACAACACTCACGGCAAGCAGGTCCCACGACCTTGGGACCTGCACTGCGGATATTTCATTTGTTGCTTTTTCCCTTATTTTCCGCAAATTTGCTCAAAACAAAATTTACAAAGCAAAAGCAAATCTCGCCATTTTTGATTAACAACACCCTTATAGTTGAAAATTATAGATATTAAAATTAAATTTACGATGAACACAACCTATTTATTTCCATGGTAATGTGCTTGTGAATAATAATACGGTAGAACAATCGATGTGGTTGTTATTTTATAGGTTACAATGATTAGGACGCGTCAAGGAAGACGCATTTCGAGGCGAGATGATAATGAGGATCGGGCATTGAACGCAGCGTTATCCTCTGGAGGGCAATAGGTGGCGCGAATGAGAGTTAGGGCTTCATCGAGCGCGGTCGAGGCCGGGAGCTTGGGAGTGGTGGCAGCCGCTCATACCCATACATCGCTCTCAGTATACAATCGCGCGCCGCAAGTGTTGCGCGCACGCACAAGTTGCACCGAAAATTGCGCAGTGTTGGACCGATCGCCTCGCCGATACGCCTTCCGCTTCTGTAATCGTTGCGCGAAATTCCGAACAGTGATGATACGTCTCGCGCAGACATATGTATGTTTATCGCATTGGAAAGTATAAACGGAATGTGATGCAGCCAGTCCGCAAACAGTGACACTTGCAGACGGAGCGCCGCCGTCCCATATGGACCCGACCCATGCACACCTGTATCTTGCCTGTGTTTAAGGAGATAACGTGATGTGACAACGATACCTGTTGGAGTGTCAGTGGAATAGTTTTGTGAAAGTGCGCAGCGGTAGTGTGTAAGCAGTCGGCTGCCGGCGCGGCCGGCGCCCCGTCACAATGTTGAACTGCACCGATCTGGAATGCATCTTGCACCACCATCACTACTACGCTCACCTACACCACATACATCGTCTACAAAATGCGCAGGAATCAGGTAATATAAACGAACCTTACCGATGTAGTCTATGTAACTTATTATATTGTTTATAACAAAGAAAATTAGAAATAACATCGCGTTGAATGTAATACAAAATAAGAAGACTTACTAGGCCTTGATATTAGTAGAATAAACGTTCAAATTCGATTAAGTGGTGAGGTAGAGACAGCTTTCTCTCCTCGAATACTGAAATTGTTAGAACTGACCGTGAACTTTCGGAACAATAAATACGTTAATCCTAGTATAAAATAAATGTTTAATCCTTTGAGCTCCGATGTTCAAGAGCAGGTGTTAGCGTCGAACATCACGCAATGTACGAGTTTAACTTGACTCGTTTTCTCTCTATCGGAAAAAATCAGCCCGGCAGCCGGCGATGCGAATTCTATGTAATATTTATAAAAGCAAAACTTATTGAATCTTCACAAACTAACACTTACAAATTAATTGCATTGTATCATTAATGTGACTCATATTTAAAAACATAAGGAGCCCTTAACAACATTATTGATAAGACTATTGATATCAAAAAGGATAAAACTCGAAATGAAAATGTAATTTCATAGAGAGAAAGATAATTAAAGTTCTTCAGTTTATACTTTACGTGTGTGTTTACATGCGCGTGTTTTCACTTTTATATATTTGTAGTATATACAAGTGAAAACACACGCACACTTACGAGAAGCAATTGCACCTAGCTACATTTTTTATTTTTTAAAAAACGTTACCCCACACTAGGATTTTCTCCTGTATCGTAGAGGCAGTTTACAAACACACATTGCACAAGGACAATTACATCAGACCCGGAACAATTATTTGTAGGCCATACAAATACTTGTTCCGTGCGGGATTCGAACCGACGGCCCCCAGCGCAGCAACTCATTGCTAAGCCACTGCGCCACGGAGCCGTCAAATTACACACATTTTACACACAAATTACAATTACATTATGTTCACTGTTCCTTAATATTACTAATATAAACTATTTACAGTAATTACCTACCATAAAAGTAAAGTATAACTATCTTAGTTAGACAAAATATTAAGATATCATGAAATAGTTTGAAATAACAGCAGAGGTTTCAAAGTGAACAAAGAAATAATAATAAAAAATCAACTATAAAATATCTTTCAAAAACAACTTTTATTAAGTTTCTTGACTTTATAACATCTGTCGCGACTAGACTAGAGAGAAAAAAATTAAAGAAATCAATGTAAAATTAAAAAGAGTTACCAAATGATACGAAAATATGACCAAAATACGAATAGTAAGCAAATGGGAATGTTGTTTTACTTTCAATAATCATTGTTTTCTATTGTTTTACGTGTTCATAATAGTTAATGAAACGATAATAAACCCATTCATATCGTTCATCGTAGTCAGAAGCAGACAATTCAATAACATAAGCATACGTGTAGTAATAGATTAAAGGAAAATAGCATTCTTCGTAAATGTCTAATTCGTTTTATTTTATTAGGAAACGTGAAAGGAAACTTTAATCAGGAAAGTGTAGGATTGCATTGCCTCTTGTTAAATAGCGAAGAAGCTCGTGTTGTATAGAAATTTGATAGAAAGAGGCTGTTGCTATTTGAATCAGTAGCGTATTCTTCTCCAGAAAATAACTACACTTGGCTCTGTATTCAAGCAATCGTTATTTGGCAAGTGGATAATGACTCTCTATGAATCCAAATTTTCACAGTACAATAATTATAAGTTTAAATATAAAGTAACAGCCGACTTCAAATTGTTGAAAAAGAAGTTAATTATTTGCTACCCTTAGGGGTGCAATTTTTTCTCCAAATTTATATGGGACCACCCTTGAAGTATAATAAAATTTAATAAAAAGGAATCATTATAATCCGTTTTCAATCTGCGATGATATCATATGAAATTTTTAAATAATAGTTCAATATTAAAATTTTTCCCCTATTTTCCCTTGAGATAAAGCCTATTTAGTAAAACAAATCATTAAAATCGGATCACAATTTGCGAAGATATCGCGTAACATATGTTACAAAAAAAAAACAACATACACTCGAATTGAGTACCTCCTCCTTTTTGAAGCCGGTTAAAAAATAGATAACATTTTCTTTCTTTCTGTCAACCTTAAATCATTAAAAAAGTGAAATCTGTTTTATTACAAAATTGAGCGTGAATATTATTTGAACAAATTATTTTAATGTATTTTGCATAGCTGTAATCTCTTGATATTCATAACGAATCGATTGAGATAAATTTGAATTACATTACGCAATAAAGCTTATATTTTATAATTCAAATGTTAAACATGTAGAGAAAATACACAACAAAGATATAATTTATATAAACACAAACAAACGATCGGCACTTATCTTAATAGTGTTACTATTTTAAAATAATTAACATCACATATGTATCAATTAAATTTAAGGAAAATATAGTTTTGTTACAAAAATTATACGTTTAATTATGATAACTAATAGACATTTAAGTAACTTTAACCTAAAATGATTGCAGTTATTGAATTTATATTAAGAACATTATACCTATTGTGTATTTTTGTCAAAGTTTCTATTTAATGCGTGATATTTAAACATTAATAATTATATTTAATTATAAAAATATTTACAACAGTTATATTATAAAAATAAATGTCTAAATAAATCCCAAATCGGCACACTACAAATCTCTCAAGGTTTGTAGTGTCGATTTGGGAGCTCTAAACAAAGCGTTAACAAATTTAATTTCAGGTTAATAAATAGAAATAATAATTAAAATCTTCCCTTAATGGTATCATGTATTTCAGTAAAAAAACCTCCATGTTATTGGTATCTTTCCATGACATATATAATAATAAAGTTATATTCTGTACATCAACCACATTATCGAAATTGACACTGAGAATCAGAATATAAAGATATTTTTAGCTTCTTCTGTGTTTTATCACAGTGATAAAACAGTAGTGTTATTTAAACGACAAGAAATCGTGACTGTAATACACACGGCGAATGGTACAGTATGTTTTGGTTAGGATTTGTCCAAGATAAGATAAATACTTAATGTCAAAAAAACCAAATTTCAAGCGTATTTCAAAACAAACTGTCATCGTCTCATCTTATTGTAATCTCTATAAAACAGATTGGTGAGACTTACGTCTTGAATGAAATATTTTTTTTTATAGAATTAGGGAGACAAACGAGCACACAATCCACCTGATGGTAAGTGGTTGCTGTGGCCCATAGACATCTACATTTATCCTCAATTATGAATCAAAATACAGATGCGTTGTCCCCCGTGAGGACTAAGATGGAACGCCTCGTTTCCAGTAAAAAAGGGTCTCCGGTTTTCTACACTCACCATACGAAACACAGCAGAGTCATGCTGCTATTTTACGCTGGTATACTGTGAGAGCGTTGTCCTTCCCCGGTCGAGCCGACCCATTCGTGCTACAACTATACCATATAGCTATAGTATATATATAATATAGCTGCAGCATGGCTCTATCACGTAAAAAAGTTAGTGAAGTTACAATTCCAGAAAATAGATCGCTACCATCATACTTGTAGATTATTCTTCCTATTTTGCTTCATCAGTCCATAAAGTTCCGGCAAATCCGGCAAAGCATTTAGCCTAATCGTCTTGCGTGGGAAGCGGATTGATGATCCCAGTACCAGACGTTTCACACTTCTCTGACACTGCTTCACTGACGCTGCTTCTATTCATTGTTCGCTGTATTTTACGCCTGGCGTAAACCAGATGGTTACACATACATCTATCGGAAGTCATAACATCTTTTTGCCATATCCAATAGTCACCTCTTACGACATCACTAGTACGAAATGGAACGATGGATTTTCCTACACCTCCACCACATAGCAAGAGGTACAAAAACAAAACGTTATGATATTTGATACTTAAAATTATTATTATATTATTAGTAATAGACTGACGGAATTTTTGTTAAAAGTCTACAGATAATAAATAATACAGAGTGGGGCTGTGAAGGCGGACGTTTTTGAAACGGCTAGCACTTCCCCCCGAATGACCGATCGGGGTGAGGTTGGTACAGTTAGGTTCATAGCATTTGTTTATCAGTCAAAGCCTGGATAAGTAAAGACCTGTGGTTGCTGGAACACCGTGTTTTTGCGTACGATAGATTCATCCGAAATAACGAGTCACGGCAATTCAACGTGAATTCTGTCACCACTTCAACATATACCCACAAATCGAAGTATCACGAAACATCATTATTAGTTGAATGTTCGTAAACGAGCGATGAAATTCGCATTATTTATAACCTTTGTATTGCCAACGCGCTTGCCAAACTTGCCACGTACTCTATGGCAAATATCGCCCTACGAGACAATTTAAAGGCGAGCCCTGCCTCAGCCAGTATCGGAATCCTTGGCGTCGACATATCGAATAGTGTGCAGTTTCGTGGTCACTTGGAAGGGAAGGCCAAATTGGCCTCTAAAAAGCTTGGCGTGCTCAGCAGAGCGAGACATTATTTCATGCCGGCACATCGCTTGCAACTTTACAAAGCGCAAGTTCGGCCTCACATGGAATACTGTTCTCATCTCTGGGCCGGGGCACCCCAGTGCCAGCTCCTTCCACTTGACCGCATCCAGCGCAGAGCAGTTCGAATCGTCGACGACCGAGTTCTTTCTGATCGGCTCGATACACTGGCACTGCGTAGAGATGTTGCATCTCTTTGCGTATTTTATCGCATTTATCACGGGGAGTGCTCTGAGGAATTGTTCGGACTAATTCCAGCCGCTCAATTTCACCATCGCACATCGCGACAAAACTCGCGTTACCATCCATACCATCTGGATGATTGGCGGTCCACCACTGTGCGATTTAGAAGAAGTTTTCTCCCTCGCACGACTTCCTTGTGGAATCAATTACCACCAGCGAATTTTCCGGACCGATACGACTTAGGAACCTTCAAGAAAAGAGCTTACACCTTTCTAAAAGGTCGGCAACGCATCTGCAATTCCCCTGGTGTTGCGGTTGTTCATGGGCGGCGGTAGTCACTTACCATCAGGTGAGCCGCATGCTCGTTTGCCTCCTATTCTATAAAAAAAAGCCCCATGTTCAGCAGTGGACTTTTCATAACCTGTAACGGTAATGGTAACCTTTCTGTCATTAGCCTGTCAGTGCTGTTGTTTTAGTGATCGTTACAAAACCTGGAATATTATGCAGTAGCCTTGTGAGTATTTGGCCGTAGCCGGTGGAAATCAACGATTACTGAATTGTAGTATGAGCTATCGGCAATGAGGAAACTGTTTACAGCCTCTCCGTTGAATGTTTGAATTGGATACGATTACAGAAATTGCAATAACCGCTAATGTGGAACAATCACCTTACTGCAGGAGAATTTTATTGGCATCTTTAAATGACTAATGATTTTGAAATGTAATCCATTGATTTAAGTTTGAGATTTATTTTGGCAAACTTTAAGTCGTGTGCCATTTTGAATATTATTTTGATTTACTTAAATGTTAAAAAAGTTATAGCCTGTATAGGTTCCATTGCTGGGCACAGACCTCTCATTTCTGAGAGGGTTTTAGGGCAAGTAAATGTCCGCCGTGATGCCGCAATGCATGTTGGCGAACTTCACACGTCTTCCTAATACTTTTTTTCTTATCTCTCAGATATGCAGGTTTCACGTTGTTTTCCTTCGCTGCCGAGCCCGTGGTAAATCAGCACTTAAAATTGCAACTAACGATTTCATTGGTGCGTACGGTGATCAAACCCGGTTTGATTTAGTTATATGTATATTGCAGTTAAATTCTTAGTCGAATGCAAGTTCATATATATGTATAATATTCATGAATATGTGTATATACTTGCATTGGCAAGAAAGTTCACAGTTCTATCACCCAGTGCATGAATTTTCTATTGTATAGAATTCGTATCGCCATCGAATGACTTTTTTCATCATTGAAGAGATTTTAATCGCAAATTTAAAATACCAAATTAAAATATTTATTTTAAAAACAAAATATATTTTAAAATGATTTTGTATATTGGGAAAGGAGAATATACCTTTTGTTTTCCCACTAGAGACTGTGCGCGGCTTCGCTCGCGTGGAGTTTCGTTTATAGCTGCTCCCTAAGAATATATATTATATTATACCTTTTTTGCAATAATCCCTACTCCGTGCGGCTGCTTGACCACATATTATTATGTGTTTTAACAATTGACATTGAACGTAAACAATAAATGTTTTATTTTATTTTATGTATTTGTAACACATATTACGCATATATGACACATATATATGCCAATGCTTTTTGCACATCGACAAATTTTATGCCAAATCTTAAACTCCTCCTCGCGTGCTATTAGCTTTATAGGGTGTACAAAGTGTTCTATTTACGTATTAGTATGTAGATAACGTTATTAAATGACGAATGTATATCGCACATTTGGCGGACTTAATGTCTTAAGGCATTCTCTCCCAGTCCATTCGGCAAAGCAGAGATAAACATGTGGGAGGTAGTGCAGCAAAATTTAACTAATAATGAGAAAAAAAGGTAACGAAGTTCGAATAAACCAATATATATATATATATATATATATATATATATATATATATATATATATATATATATATTATATATATATATATATAATACAAATATTATATTATAATGCAAAACGAAGTCTGCTTGCTATATATCTATTATCATAGTCCAAAAGAATAGGTACCTACCCTCTTCCCCATTTCAGAAGAATTTTTGAAAATTGTATATGAAACCCAAATTTTATTTTCATAAATATTTTTGACACCAAGCAAATGCAAAGAAACAATTCAGAATGTTTGTAAATGTTTAATATAATGATTTTGTTTAATTCTCCATGGTTAATTGACGCGAAGCATCAAACTTAACGGTGACTAATGTAATTTTCAAGATGTTTAACTAAACTTTTATTACAATTAGCATCACAAATCGGGACAATATCTAAACCAACTATCAGTCTTGTTGCCTGTTGTGAGAACTGCTTTCCATCCACCCATTATTAGACCGTGTGCCTACTGAACTACAAAACTTCCGCGACACTTTCTGATATCATACTGACAGCCAAAGAATTCTAGTTTTACTTGCGTTTGTTCATTCGATCTATATTCACTTGTCAATCGCTATGTTATTCTGAATCGTTTGTAGAAAGATATACTAGTTGATTTTCTGTGTCTTCTAATTAATTATTACTGTTGTCATTTCATAACCATACTTGCGAGAAAACTTCATTAAGCCGTATTACATCATCATCATCATCTTTACAGCCCATCACAAGTCCACTGGTGAACGTAAGCATAACTCGAGGGATGCCACAAAACATAGTCCTGAGCTACCTGCATCCATCGATCTTGGAGATATATGGCCCATTTCAGCTTACTGGTTCGTTGAGCTATATTGGTTACTTTAGTTCTACTGCGGATATCCTGATTACGAAGTCTATCACGCAGAGAAACTCCGAGCACAGGCCTCTCCATAGCTCGCTGGGCGACCTTATTACATACATTAATTAAATTCTTATATACATCTTCCTCATTCAACATAAATCGTTTTTATAACTAATAAATAAGCAAATTATTTTCATTTATTACAATTGCGTACGGTGTGGTTTTGGAGTAATATAATTATCCATCATCTCATTTCGTCCCGTATCATATAAAGCGCCTATGAAAAATGAAAAAAAAAAACTCATGGCTTCTATAATGTATAGTGTTGGTATTATCATACTATAAAATATATGGTCATACATATTCAATGCCAAATTAAAGGTATTTAAAAATATAAAACAATTTCTCAACTCTTAAGTAACTAATGTAGAGTATGAAACAAAAATAAAATAATAATTAGCACGTTAGAATGACTTTGTTTTGATACAAGAATAAGCTACATAATATTATATTAAATACTATGCATAATTTAGATAAAGTATATTTAAAGATATTTACATTATGCTTAAAGAGTTACTTGTTTTGTAACAAAACATATTTTGTTGTTGAGCAGGGTTTCTTGTATTCCGTTATATCCTTGATTTCATTTATACGATTTGTGTTTTACAATAACTTTGCATATATTTATTGAGCTACGAAGCGAAGCATTAAAACTTGTCTCTTTTTTTTTTGTAAACCATCTTATTCTAAAAGTTACAATGGGTAAATGTAATACCTCTGGGTATTCTGTACCAGGCAACTGCGGAAATCCAATGGAGGGAAGGAGTAGAATAAAAAAAATTATAAGTTCCGTGGGTGTCGAATGGGGCCAGAAAAATGTTATGGCTTTTGCCAGATGGCGGTATAACCATCGTTTGGATTAGGGGTTACCTAACCCGGTGACGGCAGCAGTATAAAGGTGCAAATTACTGCGACCGTCAACAATCTGCCTATCTAGGGTAACGATTTTTTTTATGGAAATAGAATTGTCATCCTAGTACGTGGTAGAGTTATGCTGTAGCTATATTAGTAGCATAGTTGTAGCACGAATAAGTCGGCTCGACTGGGTAAGGAACACGCTTTCACAGAATACCAGCGTAAAATAGCAGCTTAATGCTGCTGTGTTTCGTATGGTGAGTGTAGAGAACCGCAGACCCTTTTTATTGGTAAAGAGGCATTCCAACTTAGTACTCACGGGTGACAACGCATCTGTATTATGAATATTTATTGAGAGAGATGTAGATGTCTATGGGTCACAGCACCCACTTACCATCAGGTGGACTGTGAGCTCGTTCGTCACCCTATTCTATAATAAAAAAAATGGAATAAGTGTTACAAACAGGCACACAGTCCACCTGATGGTAATAAGTGGATGTTGAGACCCATAGTCATCTAGGTCTTTTCTGGATAAAAAATTAAAATGCAAATGCTTAGTCACCCGTGAAGTCTTCAATGGAATGCCTCGCTTCATTCTAAGCTGTTATTTTGTAAGAGCGTGGTTCTTTCTCGGTCGTTCTGACCCTTTTGTGATACAACCTGAATATTTATTAATTTATAATTATATCTACAAAGTAGTACATATGGCAGACTTAATGCCATAGGCATTTATATATATATATATATATATATATATATATATATATATATATATATATACAATTACATACTTAAATACATTTTTATTATATAAATAGATATACATATATGTACATAATTATTTATAATTATTATCTATATCAGAATAAATTTTAAAGATGTATGAAAAGTTAGTACAAAAATGCAACGAGTTTTTGACATCCTCAGGGACTTTATTTTTAAAAATAAACTTGTTTGGAGTTTTTTTTTTTAATATCAAGAGGAATATCGTTCCTGAGTCCGTGAGGACGGAAGATTGAGATAAGTAACAGGTACGGTGCAAAAGCTTGAGCAACTTTAGATTACTCGAAGAACGGATATCTGATACAGTTGTAAGAAGACGATCCAATGTGTTTAGATGATGTGATGTGATGGTGATGATGATGATGATGGACCTGCCTCAGTCTGGGCAACACACATCGACGTAGTCAATAATCAGAATAAGTGACTGAACAAGTAGTAGTGAGTAATATAGCTGCTGTGTGGTTCTACCACGTATAAACAATTAAAATATTGAAAAATAAATAATAAATTCTTCCTTTAAGAGGAAGTACTTTTGTCCAGCAAGAAATTAAGAAATGATTATCATGAAGAAGATGAAGAAGATAATCTGAATTGTAAGAAAAAAAAACAAGGAACTGAGTTGGTTATTTCGGATTCAACCGGTTGCACAAACGAGTCAATTGTGACGTTGAAATTACATTAGAGATCTCGCACTTGACCCTGTCTATGAATTGAACAGTCTATTATGCGGTGTAAGTGATGTTAAATGAATGATATCAACGTAGGCGGTGAAACTTCAATTGAGCTGATTTTTTCCGCATGTCTGGGCTCTTAAAGCGACTTAATAAAATAAAATTCTGCAATAAAATTTCTTCTTGATTCTTATATCATTATATTTTCACAGAAATTTTCTATCAATCGATACTTAATTTAGTTCGTTGTATTTTACAGTTTAGTATATTAGTTTGAAACAGAAACAGAAACTTTTTTATTCAATGTAGATTATAAATAAGACTCTTATAATTACCATTGGTTCGGAAAAAGACCTCTGTCCTGGGAAGAACCAACAAGAAACCCAGCGGGACTTTTAAAAAAAACAGCTTAATGTACCATTCCGTAGCCGACCGCAGACAGCAACAGCAGGCGACGCATCGTCACGACGTGTCGTCGCATCGTGTCGCGACGACACGTCGCTGCGGTCATTATTCCGAACCCGACTGCAGGCGGCAGCAGCACGTGTTCCAATCTGTTGCGAAAGTTCTGTGGGTACTCTATTTATGTAAACAAAATAGGTACTATATATATATATATATACTAATATAATAAAGCGGAAGAGTTTTTTGTTTTTTTGTTTGTTTAAACGCGCTAATCTCTGGAACTACCAGTCCGATCTGAAAAATTCTTTTTGTATATTATAGTAATTTTTAAAATATTTTCTTTTGTCACACTGTTTAAATAATTATTGTGAGATGCAACGTACAATGCGGGATATTAGGCCACCTGGTTTATCAGTTTCTCTTCCACGGAATCGGTGAAACTCATTTTTTTGAGAAAAATTCAACGTGTCGCTCGGGCGACATGTCGTCTGCCGCTCTGGCAAACGGCGTGTCGCTACGCTACGGGAGGTATTTCATAGAACTACATAGAAACCAGTCGTGTCGCGACGACACGTCGCCTGCTGCTGCTGCGTGCGGTCGGCTACGGAATTGTACCTTTACGGTCATGTATGTCATACAATTAACAACACAAAATAAATTATAAATAGCCTGGTCGCGATTACCTCATTTCCAGGAGTTATTATCATCCATAAATTCCTTAATAACCCTTTTTATACAAACTTATGAATATCACTTATTTACGTACTTTATTACGTACGTATTACATTTTCATAAATGTATTGAGAGGCCAAAGTTAACATATTAATTTCCTTAAATGAAACAGTATGGTAGCGAACCCGTATCACGTGGTAAGTCAGCACTTAAAATTGCGTTTTCATTACTGATGGGCGGGGTTTGTTGAACCCGGGTTGCTCGCGTGCTGTGAAATTTGCAGCGAGCGCTTAGCGCCTAAACCAACACGGCTCTGTAGAGCATTTGACTGTTAACCATTGAGCTAGTATCAATTCAAGGCTATATACGAATGTTATGGTAGTTCTTATCTCATGATTCATGACTTGGGTATTAGGAATGAGAAATAAACCTTTTAAATTACATTTGAAAGCGTTTATTTGAATACACTAATGATCACTTCCATCTATATTATCAATGAAAAGAAAACCCGCAATATTTCTTCCTATAGCTGACACCAAGCATTCTACATGCCCAAATATAGCATATACAAACAAATACAGGTCGTGGATAAGCGAGAAAGTGAGTAAAAGTAGTGCAGTTATACCATTTATTGATAGCATTATCGCTATTGAACGTATTCAGGCTTTTTTTATTTACCACTAGTTGTTCCCCGCGACTTCATCCGCGTGGAGAGTATTACGATTGGATTTCATGCGTTTTAATTATATAACTTGGCACCCCCATTCTTTTTCTAAAATAAAAGTGACAATAATATAATAATAATAAAGCTTAACTTACGCCTTATAACATCTGCCATATACCCGTAAAGAAAAGTCCCGTCAAAATCGGTCCAGCCATTTCGGAGATTTGCCGGAACAAACAGACACACAGACTATTTTTCTTATACGAGTAAGTGCCGTAAATACTTTCATATGTATTTTGTAAAAAGCTGTTTTTTTGATATTACAAATAGACACTTCAGTTTTATTTATTTGTATATGATCATCATCATCATCATACAGCCTTTCATGAGTCCACTGCTGAACATAGGCCTCCCCCAAGGAATGCCACAAAGCACGGTCCTGAGCCACCTGCATCCATCGACTTCCTGTATGTCTTACCAGGTCGTCACTCCATCTAGTGGGGGGTCGCCCTACACTTCGCCTACCGGTACGAGGCTGCCACTCGAGAACCTTTCTTCCCCATCGTTTGTCGGTTCTTCGAGCTATATGGCCGGCCCACTGCCACTTCAGCTTACTAATCCGTTGGGCTATGTCGGTTACTCTGGTTCTACTGCGGATATCCTCATTTCTAAGTTAATCACGCAGAGAAACCCCGAGCATAGCTCGCTCCATAGCTCGCTGAGCGACCTTGAGCTTCCTCATAGGGCCAGCAGTGAAGGACCACGTCTCAGATCCGTAAGTCATCACTGGCAACACGCACTGGTATATATAGATCATCAATTCACGTGACATGTATATTCTCGACAGAAGTGTATCAATTGCTGATCAGTTTTCTTAACCCTTTCGCTGTCCCGTGCACTACATATAAGTCATTGCTATTGTCTTACTATTGTGTTTGAAAACCGGACAGTGAACGTGTTAAATATGTCGTCGTTATAGGAATTATAATGTGAAAATATATGAGTACTCTGTAGGCTGTTTATTGACATCATTGTGATCATGCATGAAACGAATCACAAATCACAAATCAGCTTAATATGAGTCATTTCTATCAACATCGTCATTTACAGTCCTTCACAAGTCTAAATAATATAAAATATTTGTCTCACCAAAATAATGCCATAAAGCAAGCTCTTGAATCATCCAAAGACCTCTTGCATGTCTAACCAGGCCGTCACTCAATCTTGTATTGGGGGGGGGGGGGCTTTAATTATTTTTCCTCACGCAGCCAAACTACGAGCATAGCTCGCTCCTTAGCTCTTAACTCCTTAGCTGAGCGACCTTAAGCTTCCTCATACGTTAAGTAGTGTAGGACTACGTCTCATTTCCATATAGGA
Source organism: Parnassius glacialis (assembly GCA_033319125.1). NCBI lineage: Eukaryota > Metazoa > Arthropoda > Insecta > Lepidoptera > Papilionidae > Parnassius > Parnassius glacialis. The sequence continues at coordinate 17,063,306 of JAVANC010000026.1, read as the reverse complement.
GAGTAATTTTAATAGTTATCACGCTGGTAAGATAGTTTCTTAACCAACTTTTGAAGTGCTTTGTCATTCTTACGATAAAGGAGGGTAAATGCTTACTTGTTAAATCATAGTAAGTTAAGTCATAGATTGAATTCTACATTTCATCAATCCTCAATACTCATGATGAATAAAGTATCTTTGTGCTGTGGGAGTTAATCTTATCTTATATCTACCCTGTACGGTTCACAAATAAATTCGTTGTTCATAAGTTACCGCGGTCAAGCAGAAGACGAAATTAATAATAAAAGGAATACTTTTTTTGTTTGTCGTGGAAATAGCAGTTTAACACTGCTGTGTCTCGTATGGTGAGTGTACAGAACCGGAGACCCTTTTTGCTGGAAAAGAGGCATTCCATCTTAGTCCTGACGGGTGACAACGCATCTGCATTTTGATTCGCAAGCGAGGATAGATGTAGATGTCTATGGGCCACAGCAACCACTTACCAACAGGTGGGCTGTGTGTTCGTTTGTTACCCTATCCTATAAAAAATACTGTATTAGAGTATTTAGTTAATGTTAAGACCACCTTTCTAATTGGATATGGGTAGAGAATATATCGTACTATGGCTACTAGGGAATAAGTGCGTTCGGACAGAAAACCAGCGTAAAGTAATCACAGAAGTGTAAATTAAAAGCATAATACTCATGTATTTCGTATAGTGAGTTTCAAGATCAGGAGACCATTGTTACTGGTAACGAGGTATTTCAGCTTAGTTCTCAGGGACGACAATGTATGTGTATGTTGATTTTTAATTGAGGTTAGATGTTTATGGGCTACAGAATCCTATTACTGCATGCTTGTTTATCACCTTCACATCTATAAAAAGTATGTCTTACCTACATTTACTAAAGAGGAGTGTGTATCCACTGTTGTGTTCCGGTTGGAAAGTTGTAGTGCGTATGCGATAGTATATTTACTAATTTAGAAGAACTATATGTTGGTCTTAAATGTGACAAAGTCGTCTTTCTTTTGGAGGTGGTAAAATAATTCTACCAACCTTTAGCTATTTTGTCAATCTTATGTTATAAAGAGACAATTATAAGCTAATATTTGTCAACATTGTATGCCTATTAGGTCTAACTATATCACCAAAAGCTTTAAGGTCAATTTTAGATTGTACGTCGATCATTTAATCTGGGTCATGGAAATCGAATCACAAGAGACCTGTCGACTCTGTAATGATCGCATTTAATTTAATTTGTACAGGACATTGACATTTGTAGTTCAGCATGTGGTGAATATGCAAATTTTCTTAATTTTTCATTGGATCTTACGCGATTAATTGCGTAGGTGTGGTTGATATGGTCACTTTCTTACAACTTAAAAACTACAGCCTTTTTTGCATAGATAGCTCTGTAATACAATAGCTCTTCATCTGTCAATCAAATAATAAAAGGTCCAAAGGGCGCTGCTTTATCGATGCAATTTTGACAGTTGACTGTACAGTAAATATGGTCATTAACTGTTTATTTTTATGCTGACTTTTCGAAGTATTCCTAATTGTTGCCAAAACTTCCTTAATATATTCGTTATAGTATACGATTATATGTTTTTGTCTTTGTGCTCCTCCTAGTTTTGGTTTTATAGTACGGCAAAGCTTAAGTTTAATTTTACCCACCCGTACCTTAATAACATACGGTAAATTTATTTTTCGTATCTTAAATATATTTCGTATAATAGTAGGTATATTGAAACTAGTATAAAAATACTATAATAGTTATAGTTGTCAAATATATATCTTCCTCTTTTTCATGACGCTTTAAGGTCAGGTTTACACTCTTGTTCGTCCTGATATTATATCGTTTCTCCGTCGCGTTACGTAGACGTTTGATCGCTAGTTTGGACGTAAAATACGCAATCATGTTATTCTGTATCTAAAAGGTCTCCTTCCACACAAAATTTACGAGGTTTTGATCTGATAATATGTCATATAAAAAACGTTATACGTATACGTTGTTATGATACAATATGCTTACGTGTGGACGCGTTTTTTGATGTGATACGGTTTACAAGCACTCGATACGATACGCCTAAGATACGCCAAGATGGTAAAATGTTGACCTGGCCTAATTATCGCTCGACTGCCGGACATGTACCTCTTACATTATAGAGAGAATTGCACGCTTGAAAGCGATTACATTGTTTGGTATAAGTTACTTAGTAGGTAAGAGCAATTCAAAAGTATTGGCTCGACCGGAAGGACTAAGCTTCCAAAGAATACCAGCGTAAAATGGCAGCAATGAATACCGCTATCTGTCGGAGGTCGCAACATCCATGGTACCAAATGGAGTGAAATTAGTAGTTAGTAGTTGTAGAGTTGAAATTATATATATAATTTTTTGCCACCGTCATTTGGCAAATATGTTTCCATTTCGATTGGAAAATAATATCACTAATGTAAATAAAAATGGATGACAAATTTTTCCAATTTAGGAGAGATAGATTTTTATTAGTAATATTAGGATGTTAAATTAGTTAATTAATTTTACATTTATAGTTACAGTCCTAACAAAGAAACAGCGCGGACACGGCAACAGGGCAGCGCAGCGGAAACTTCCATGCGCTAAAACCCTTCCAGAAACTAGACACGTATAGTCTATAACGCTAACTAACTTTTTGTACCAAAAACGAAAGAAGACTTAAACTCCGCTATTTTCTAGTGAATGTCAGATGCATCTTTAGTAATAAAGGCTTGCTAAAATATCCACCCTATAAGACTATCTATGGGGAGGGCTATGTTTAGTAATGGACTTTCGATAGGCTGCGATAATGATGATGATTAAAATAGTGTCAATGATAGACATGCTAACTGTTAAAGTGCCGATAATTTTGAACCATACGTGTTACTAATACCGACAAAATACCTTTTTACTAAAAGTAACAGCGTAAAATAAGAGACGAAAGTTAAAGTTGTTGCCCAAATGCAGTGTTTATTACTAAAAGTACTTCTTTTATTTTGTGTCCACATGATGCACTAAATGCAACGATTGCCCAGTTACATCCATTGATTTATACAAGCTTCTGCAACAGGTAATTCCATTGTAACAGACGTGTCTAATAACTCGTAAGTTGCCCAAAAACGAAAACAATTATGCTTACGTAAGGCACCAATTCACCAAACACAGGCCTGCGTGAATAATGGATTATGACAAGTCGTTATCGTCAGAAGTTCACACATGTTTTGAAAGAATAAAAATAAATTTTGGATGTGACTTCGTAATGTTTTTAACAAAAATATAATTCTTATCGATAAAATACAGCCTTGGTTCTTGACACTAGACTCCTTATAAATATTGTTAAGTTATATTTAACTATATTATGATGTTTTGTAAATAACAAATACATAAAGGTTTGGAAGTGAACAAAATAGTAGGTAAATGCTGCTGTGTTTCCTATGATGAGTGAAAAAAGCGGAGACCCATTTTCCTTATATTTTTTTCATAGGAGAGGGGCAAACGAGCATGCGGCTCACTTAATGGTAAGTGACTACCGCCGCCCATGAACAACTGCAACACCAGGGGAATTGCAGATGCGTTGCCGGCCTTTTAAAAAGGAGTAGACTGTTTTCTTGAATGTCCCTAAGTCGTATCGGTCCGGAAAATCGCTAGTGGTAATCGACTCCCAAAGAAGTTGTGCAAGGAAGAAAATATATTCTAAATTGCACAGTGGTGGACCGCCAATCATCCAGATGGTATGAATGGTATGGCGAATTTCGTCGCATTAGGTAATGGTGAAATTGAGCGGCTGGATTTAGTCCAAACAATTCCTCAGAACACTCCCCGGCTAGATGCGATAAAATACGTAAAGAGATGCAACATTTCTTGGCAACGCCAGTGAATCGAGCCGATTGGAAAGGACTCGGTCGTCGACGATTCGAGCCGCTCTGCGCTGGATGGGGTCAAGTGGAAGGAGCTGGCACTGGGGAGCCCCAACCCAGAGGTGAAAACTTTAGACACAGGTTTGTTTCGGTACTCGGCTATATTTTCCCGAGAAACATTGCCACGGCTAGTGTATATAGCATCACCAGTGCTGTCATTCGCATGAATGTTACCGGTTTGCAACAAATAATTGATATGCAGAAGAAACAGCGTTGGTGATAGCACGCAGCCTTGTGGAACACCAGCATTAATAGTCTTGTTATCATAGCATGCACCGTCTACTACGACCTTAATGCTCTGATTAGCCAGAAAACTGGTGATCCAATTGCACAATTTCTCGGGAAGCCCATAGGAAGGAAGCTTCGAAAGAAGAGCTTTGTGCCAGACTCGATCAAAGGCCTTCGCTATGTCCACTAACTAATGACCAATGCCTCCTCTTGGACTCAATCGCCTGCCACAATCTATGTGTTATGTAAACAAGAAGATCACTAGCTGAGCTACCCCGACGGAAACCGTACTGGCGGTCACTAATCAGCTGGTGCTCTTCAAGATACCGCATGTGCTGGCAGTTAATAATGGACTCCATTATTTTCGAGAACAAGTAGGTGATGGCGATAGGCCTGTGGTTGGATGGATCAGAGCGGTTAGTCACTAAACGGTAGTGGACGGCGTTAAGGTTCGAGTAAAGTCCGCTGATGTTGCAGAAGCCCACGAATAGCGTGGGGTCACCATGGTTTTGTCGCTCTGTTTGCCCCGTGCAGTCTTAGTATAGAGCGAGATTTTGCCCCCTCCTCCCCAGAATACGCTGGGCAACCTGAGCACCTACGCCACCCACGGAAGAAGAGGGTAGCTTGACTGTGGATGCTCCGTGGGGGATTATCCATTAGCACCGGTGCTGGTACCCTCCTGGGGTAGTCCTTTCTTTTTGAATTCCTCTACTATGTTACGGGGGGGGGGGGGGGGCTCCGGCCCATCCATGCTACAGCAGAAGCTGCAGCGTGGCTCTACCGCTGTTAGTTTACTAGTAACGTTACTTTATGTACACCCGCGAGGAATAAGCTAGAATGCCTACATTCTATCTTATTCCTACAGGTGTCTACAGATCAAAGAATCATCTCCTTACCATTAGTTGGAATGTGCGCTCGTTGTTTACCCTTACCCTTGTTTGTAAAAAACTGTCTAATGAAAAGCATGACGCTTTGATTAAGGATCAAAATGCAGATAGATGCGTTATAACCCCTGAGGACTAAGATGTAATGCCTAGATTCAAGTAAAAAAAAGGTTTTCCGGTTTTCTCACCATACGAAGCACACCAGCATTACGGTGCTATTTTACGCTGGTATTCTGTGAGATCGTGGTCCTACATCCGGTCAAGCCGACTGCCGACCCATTCGTGCTACAGCAATAATATAGCTGCAGCGTGGCTCTACCACGTATCTGCGCACACAATTACAATCGGCTGTCACCAAAGACATTTAAGTAGTAGTAGTAATATATATTTTAAATCTCTTTGCTTGTCACTATGAAACTCACATAATAATTAAACAATAAACTAACAACAGTTGCACATACATAGATACGTTATAACAGTATCGCTTCGGTGGTCGAATACTGACTCAGATCGGTCGTTCGACCGATCCGCATATTGTATGAGGGCGAGCAGCCTGTTGGTAAAGAAATTCGAAACAAGGCGACCGTTATTATTGTAATTGTTTTAAAGTTTCAAATAGCAATAATGTTTTTAAAAATTGCTTATGTATGAAATGTAAAGCCATCTTTTTTGACGTATTACGTCTCTTTTTGCAGAAAAAATAAATAGATTTAGTCTAGTAATCAATGCTGCTGTAACTAGTTTTATTATATATTAAGGACCGCGTGGACTTAGACAGAGTGGGTACGCCTGCGTATGGCTACTCCCCTCCAGTCGGCCGGTGGGCCGTGTTCCTCTATGTTTGTACAAGTAATCTTTGACATTCATGACAACAAGGTTGTAAAGTACTAAATTTAATTTATGTTAGCATTCAATTAATTGCAAAATAAATTGGTTTATTTTTATTATTATTACTGTCGATACTGTTAAATAATAATAGCTATTAATTATATAAACATATTGTGATACTATTAGCCTTATAAATGCTTGGCATTCAGACTAATAACCGCACCTTGAATTACGAAACACACCATAACGAAACTTTTGTAACAAAATTGGCGATAATAATACATCGACTTCCATAACATTTTAAATCCTTGACACATCCTAATTGTGTGGAAAACTTTTGGCGATTTGGTATAAGGTTTGGCGATTTGACGTGTTCTAATTTGTTCTTCTAATTTGTCTTTCTAAGTAAGACGTGATAAAAGTAAGTGGCTGTAGTGTTAGGATCGCAGACTGCTCTGAGTTTGTTGTTGAAAAATAATTGTTATTTACTTTAAAAGATAGAACAGATCTACAAACGCCAGGGCTCATTTTAATATCAAAATAAATAGATAAATTGCGCTTCTTGTTGATATAAGAGTCTAAAACGCAATCTAGAAATATTGTTAATTCATTCTAATTTGATTTTATTTATATTGCAACGGATTCTTAATTAGCTTAAAATGATTTGCTTCTAGCAGTAGTATCTTATTAATAGCATAAAATAAAAAGATAATTTAAAATTAAAAATTTTGTACAGCCGACTTCAATATAGGTTATTTGAGAATAACTCAATAACCATTGGTCTGACCTTGATCAAATTCATATGGGACCACACGAGAACTATCAGCTTTCATATAAAAAAAGAATCATCGAAATCGGTTCGCCCAGTACAAAGTTATGAGGTAACACACATAAAAAAAAAAAAAAACATACACTCGAATTGAGTACCGTTTCCTTTTTGGAAGTCGGCAGAAAAGGTAATAATCACTAAACCTTAACGGTATATTTTTTGTACATGACAATAGATGGCAGTAAAATATGTTATAGACTGTTATAAGCTGTTATAGACTGCCTCTTTGATCTAAGGGTGCTACTACACCAATCGATCGATCGTCGATCGATGCCATTGATCGACGTCGATCGGTTGGTGTGATATTACTTTAGCTCATCGACGAATATTGGTCGATAAAACGTTGTTCAATCATCGATCGACGTCGATCAACAATTAATCGGGTGTCAGGTCAATTAATCAGGTCGGTGGAGCGGGGCGGGTTCTCGAATAATCAAGCAGCTCGATCGATGTCAACTAATCCATTCTACTATCGATGAATGCCATAGATCGATCAGTGTGGTAGAGACTATTGGTTGACGTCGACTAACCCATTCCACCATCGATCGATGCGATCAATCGACGAACGATCGATTGGTGTGGTAACATCCTAATGGTCGTAAACGCGACTGATGATCTTGAGCTCCGGGTTCGAATTCCTTTCTAACATGAAATTCTTGATAGCGGCCTGGAGTCAGCAAGTTGGCGGTGTTACACCCACGTGCCTTGTAAAGCACGGAAAGCCGTTGGTAGGGAGTAGAGGGTGCACTTGTGCTAGCGCATATACTCGAGCACTATAATCCTGTCCTGCGCTGATAGCTAGTCTATTTAACCGTCGCGCTAGACAGGTAGATTGATAAACGTTGGTGCGTTTGTTAGTGATCGTATAAACTATAATGGATTTGAGCTTCATTCGGTCTAATCGTTCAGAGCTATGCGTTCATAGCTATGCTAGGATCTGATATGTTGCGTGTGTATTTAATTTATAATCCTTGAATCAAATTAATATTCACAATATGTTATGCTTAGTGCCAATAACACAGTCACAAAATCTTTACACTGTAAAAAATATAAGGAGTTAAAGCGGATTAAACACCGAAATGTAAAGAACAAAGTCTGCCGAGTCAACTGGAATATCTACTTCCTTTTCTACCTGCCCTTATCCCAATAACTTATACGGGGTCAGCATAGTATGTCCTCTCCTTCCATTCTCCTCTATAAGCCCTCATTTCTTCACTCATTCCTTTCTTGCACATATTATCCCTAATATAGTCCATCCAACTTTTCTTTTCTCTTAATAATAAAAGCGTAAAAAAGTATAAATATACAGATATATATTTTAAATTATAAATATATATGATAAATTCACTGAATTTCTCTATCAGAATGGCCTCAAAAAATTGCTTTAACCGAATAAATAAGCTCAAGGTTCACTTTGAGATATGTAAATGATATACTGTATACGAAGATGTGTAGCAATTCTTAATACAACAAAATGATAAGAAATAATTCAACTTATACTGTATATGCAGACTGAAAGAAATTAAAGTAGATAAATATGTAAGAATACATTATAATTAAGTTTTTTTTCTCAATTCTTTCTTTGTTTCTTTACACTTGCAACATAACAGAATATTCATGAGAATGCAGAATTAAGTAAAATTTAAATTAAATTTCGATAACAAACGATTATTTTAAACAGAACCTGTTTAAGACTGGCGTATTAAGCATTCGAATCGAACAGGTTTCTGTTCGTGTGATAGTTATAAACGTTAATAACTCTATTGTATTTGCGCAATTTCAAAACGTCGTTTTTCATGCAACTTCGTCGATAACGTCACACGCTTGAGTAAAAGCAATAGTGCCGTGTTTTACGGTTTGCTTATTAACAATCTCGAATACTGAAAGGCATGCAGAACGATAACTACCGTTGTAAATTAAATATTTCGACTTTAAATTGATTAAATATTTAGGAATGTATGAATGATGACTTATATTTATAAAATAAGGGTGACAAAAGAGCACTCAGTCCGCCTGATGGTAAGTGGTTGCAGTAGCCCTCAGATATCTACATCTATCCTCTGTTTAGAATCAAAATGCTGATGCGTTGTCACTCCAGAGGTCTAAAATGGAATTAGGTTCTGTACGCTTACCAGGTCAGGTGCGCCGCATGATCGTTTGCCCCTTCTTATATATAAAAATTACCATAAGAGGCACAGCAGCATCAAATTGTTATTTTACGCTGATATTCTATGAGATCCTGGTTCTTTCCTGCTCTAGCTGACCTATTCATGCTACAACGCAATCGCACCAGTGTGACTGGTGTATAAAATAAAATATAATGCGACTGAGGTAATTATGTCCTCCAGACTGAATTTTGCGCCCTCATACTCATAGTCCGACGGAATGGTAATCCGACGCGACAGAAGAGAGATCAGTTGCAAGACCAACGTCTCAACATGCTTTCTGCATGGGTGAAACTAAGCCAACTTTCTGACTACACGCTGCTACTGAGAATTTAAAGGTAACAAATCCCAACCACTGGTTTCTTTTGATCCGGGATCTTATGATCAGAAGTCGACAGCTACGACCGCTTGAACAACGAGATCTGTGGTTATAAAATCTTTGCATTTGTAGTACTACTGATTTACTACGTAGCATTAAACCATTCGTTCATTTCATCATAGTTCTAAAATATCTTTCTCACCTCTGACACTGTTCCAAGACGCGCAGTGTCTTTATTTTATGGATCTGACATATGACTTATAATATTATCTATACAAATAAATAAAATTGACGTGTCTGTTTGTAATGTCAAAATTACAGCTTTTTACTAAATGCCTATTGTGAAAGAAATAACAATAATGCCATTTTTAAAAAATTATCTGTCTGTCTGTCTGTCTGTCCGTCTGTCTGTATGTTTGTTCCGGCTAATCCCCGAAACGACTGGACCGATTTTGACGGGATTTTCACTAGCATATAGCTGATGTCACAAGGAATAATTTAGGCTACTTTTATTTTACAAAAAGAATTAGGCTTCCGTGTAAAAAAATTTAAACCCCAAATAACACTCGGGCGAAGTCGCGGGGAACAGCTACTACAAAATATTTTGCTATCTTACAGAAGCTGTACCAGTGCCCTATCCAATAAAATTACAATTTACAATTTGTAAATACGATTTACATTTTACATTCTACATACCTATTTCTGTTCAATAAAAATTACAGAATGTTATTGTGGAAAATTTACAAAATTCTAAAATTTTAGCTACAATTTTACATACTTTTGTTCGGCTTCCTTTACCGATAATATCGGCATTACCGGCAATAATTTGCAAATTAGTCAACAAAGCTGGTTTATTAAACCCAGAATCATAGTTTCGTGTTTACATTATTGAAGAATTATGACACAGTTCTAACAGGTGAGTTGGAAGTTTTTAATTTTAGTTATTGCGCACAACAATTATTTTAAAATAAAATAATCATCGAAAGTGACAGGCGCTTTATACAATTTCAAAGGTTTACATTACAAACTTTGCACATGACTTAGAGCCACGCTGCAGCTATATTATGGTTGTAGCACGAATGGGTCGGCTCGACCGGGGTAGGACGCTCTTACGGAATACCAGCGTAAAATAGCAGCTGAATACTGCTGTGTTTCGCATGGTAAATATAAAGAACCGGAGACCCTTTTTACTGGAAACGAATAATTCTATCTTAGTTTTCAGGGGTGACAACGCATCTGCATTTTGATTCTTAATCGAGGATAAATGTACTCGTAGATATCTATGGGCCACATCATCCATTTAACATCAGGTGAACTATGTGCTCGTTTGTCACTCCCATTTTTTTTAAAAAAAGCAAAATAGCAGTGTTAGGTACTTTTACAATGTTGTAACCTTAGTGAACGGTAAAACTGTACAATTCGAAAATTGTACAAAAGAACACTTTTTAAAATTTTTTTGGTTTGTAACATTTATAAGAAACTTAGATAGGGCCCAGATTTTACCTAAGTCAACGGTCATATGCGATGGATTTTTCCTATATTATGAATACGGCGTTTTAAAATAATATTTTATAAATAATGTTTAATATATACATTGTATTGAAAGTTAAAGAAAACCTAAGTAAACCACTGCATACCAAATAAATTATTCCAAAGTATGTGCTGTAGCTGGCAAAGTATGTGTCGTGGTTAGATAATATTACAGCAGCACTTTAATCATTCTCTATATTAGTTTACAAACATTTAGATCAACTAATTCAGACTGATCGCATAGTTTATGTTTGTTCCTATTAGATTTTAATGCTACAATAATATACTTTATACGTGGTAGAGTCACATTGCAGTTATGTGATGGTTGCAGCGTGAATCGTTCCGTTCGACCACGGAAGGATCAGAATAACGTACCTAACAGAATACAGAATACCAGTTTAAAATTGCATGTTAATGTTGCTGTGTTTCGCATGGTAAGTGTAGAACTGGCGGCGATTTTACTAGCAACAACTAGGCACTTTAGCTTAGTCCTCAGGGGTGACAACGAATCTACCGTTTGATTCTAATGCATCCAGTTACCATCATGTGGACTGTGTGCTCGATGTCACCCTTAATGTACAAAAAAATACCAATTTTAATATATTACAAGTCATTAGCCATTAATGTTTAAAGGAACTATGAGATTATCAATGCCAGTCAATATCACAAACATAATTGTTATTAGTTATTATAGTAAAAGTTTAAGAAATAATAAAACTAAGTTACACAACAATTATGTACATACAAAGGTATTATTAACTAGACGACCCGCATTTTTGATGATTTTCGTCGTCACAATTTTGAATTTATGTGAGGCATATGGGGCTTATGACAATAAGATTATGTGATTTTCAGGGTTATTTTGCAATAACCGGCCAAATTTGTAGAGTAGGTTCAGAATAAGTAATATAGGCAAATGGTGAAGAAAAATTAACAAAAAAAATGTCAATAAGTCTGACAACTGAGCAAAGACTTCCCTACAATAAAATCCATTATTTAAAAAAAATGGATGTATTCCGTCGCATAGTTTTTATACGTATACAATTAGCTGCTATCTCATATGTTTGCTTAGGTGCCACAATTTTATATGCGAGCGAATATGTACTTACTTAAATATTTAAGTAATTGTTGGTATTTTATGAATATGAATGTGCGTATGTGGCAAGATGACTGCAGTGCTCATAATGTCGTTATGTTAAAAAGGTGAAAGCGCCTTCATTGCTACTTTTCACCATCTTAAAAAATTATTTGACTTACGGCGCATTAATTAAATAACATATGAAACAATAAAAAATAATTGTCAAAATATCGTTTTAAATTTGGAAGAGTTTTTTTTAATTAGGAATGATAAAACATTTAAATAAACCTAGTTTTACGGATTTTATCGCGTATATTAACTTATTTTATATTCCCGATGTTTCGAGCACTTTACATCATCCATGGTACCCCCGTGACATATTATACTTATTCGGGAATATAAAATAAGTTAATAGACGCGATAAAATCCGTAAAACTAGTTTTATTTAAATGTGTAGTGATCGCGTAAATCTAACAAATCACAAATATAAAACATTCATTGAAGTTGAGTGATGTTATAACTTTCAAATAAATTTGTTGGTGCGATACGCGCGCCACCTATTGTAAGTTAATTGTACTACTTGATTACAAATCAAATTAAAAAAAATACCAGCCCTCCTGTAATGTATAGCAAATATGACAAATATTCATATTAGACAATCTATGGGGGAGGACTATATTCAGCAGTAGACTTTTGATAGGCTGTAATAAATAAATGAATCAATTACATACCTACCGTTACCGTTACCGATGCCTCATATGGGGATATTTGCCATAGTTGCATCGCTTGGCAAGCGGGATGGTAAACGCAGTTTTTTAATTTTAGTCGTTTTTAGGAAGACGCTGCTGCCCATTTCCTGATTTTCAGGATCTCTGTCGCCTCTTACTACAGCCACGCGATGATATGGGGTAGTGGATACTCTTACACCACCACTTAACGGTATACCGCCACTATACAATTACATACATATTATAATAAATCAGTAAAGTAAAGTAAAGTTGCAGCCTGTTTACGTCCCACTGCTGGGCACAAGCCTCCTCTCATTTCTGAGAGGGTTTTAGGGCAAGGAATTGTCCACCGCGCTGCCCTAATGCGTGTTGGCGAACTTCACATGTTTTCGAAATATTTTTTTTTCTTATTTCTCAGACGTGCAGGTTTCCTCGCGGTGTTTTCGTTCACCGCTGAGCACGTGGTAAATCAGCACTTAAAATTGCAATTAACAATTTCATTGGTGCCGGCGGGGATCGAACCCGGGTTGCTCGAGTATTGTGAAGCTTACAGCGAGCGCTAACCATCTGAGCTAGTAGTTAAATCTGTACATTGATTTTTTTTAATTGTGTTGAGGAATGTTTCGGAAGCAGTAAAAGCCAATACATCTATTTTTTACGATTTTAAAAAGTTTATTCGATTTTTATCTATGCACATATTATTGCGAACTAAAATTATATATAATCATATACCATAGATGGCCTTACATATAATGTTTGAATATCGCTTACTTAAATTAAGTATTAATTATCTCTATACTTGTTCCTTTCTATTGTCTTCCTTGTCATTAAATAAAAAGAGAGAAAAGAAGTGATTTAAGGCCTCCGATAGATGGCGTTATAACCAAAACCTAGCTTGGTTGACTCTACCTCCTTGCCGTGCTGCTGTGTCCCGGGCCGAAGAGTGTAAAGAGCTGTTGCAATAAAATTACCAATTATACCGTCTTATACCTCAGAGGTGACAACGTATTTGATGTAGTCTTTGTTTCAAATCAAATTAGTTACTGTTTGCTAAGTAGTTGCTCGCTTATGATATTAATAATTAAAAAATTATGACCGGAATTATTTTTTCGCTATGTGAGACTGAGAAATCGGATCTACTAAGGCCATTATTTCATTGTTTAGCTAGGCATGTTTGACAGGTTCTTGGTTTACTTCCTGCTCTCTAAGAGATGGCGGACTCAAACATTACTTGTAGCGTATTGTGTTATGCTTTTAATGTGTGATATAATTTCATTTTTATATTTTATTTTCATTGGGGCTTATTTAAAGTCCACTGCTAAACCACAGTCTAACTACTACTAACAGTCGGTCATCGGAGGCGTCGAGACGTGACAATCGTGCGGTGCGGTGTGGGGTGAGACGGGGGTTGAGGGAACTGTCCGCTTGGGTTGTCCTGACACGCAAATAAATTAAAATGGTTCATAGTATGTGCGGTAAAAAACTGTGGGTCGTCCTCATTTAAAGATAAAAAATTAGTATCAACAGTTTCCACATACCCATTAATTATTTTAAACGTGAAATAAACTAAAATCTGTTTTTTATTTTTTATTACTTGCCGTTCTGACAACCCTAGCAATTTATTGTTGATGTCGGTTTTTCCGATAACATTAAATGCGATGACTGACTGTATGTTCTTCTTAGGCTGTGGCTGAACATAGGCGTCCCCCATAGCTTGCTTCAGAAGGATATTTGCTACATTTGCCATGCTTTGCAAACGATTGGTATTTTGAAGATGCTACTGTCCATCTCCGGATTCGATGCGCCTCTGTCGGCTTTTTGAACAGTGATTGCATGATATGGGGTAGGAGATTCTCTTATGGCGTCACTAAAAAGCAGTATTACGATTTCTTATATTTACGTGAAGACTATACATAAAATGAAACTATTTTTTACGGATTTTATCGCGTTTAATTTAACTTATTACTTCCTAATATTCAAAAACTGAAGGTAGCCGGGCTAACTATGACATTGGTACGTCAAACACCTCAGTCCCGCCGTGACCATGGGTGCTGTAAAGCACCCGAAACGTCGGGAATTAAAAAGTTAAATTAAACGCGATAAAATTCGTAAAAATTAGTTTCATTTAAAGCAGTATTATACTACACACACTGTAATAATAACCCATAAAATACTAGTTATCTAATTCTAACGTTCCACAATATGAGTAATTACCCCACTACACAGCTAAAACTTTACAACACACCTAAGTCACTACGCGGTTATGACTCGTTGTATAATACTTTACTTTATTATCTTCTTGATAGTATAGTGATTTGTTTGTAGACAATTTCAATCACGGCGACGACATCCAAATACCGTCAGAAGTTATCAACTGCACTAGAGATACACTGATGTACGTGCTAACACTCGTACGCTCTTTGTCCTAGCTCGGACCTGTGTTTTATTCGGTGATTGATGACAACCGGAGATCCTTTTACAGATAATTAGGCTTTAACTTTGTGCCAACATTACATAACAAATAGTAAAGAAAGTTATGTTATATCCGGTATTCTTTCCACTGCTAGGCACAGTCTTTCTCATTTCTAAAGGGTTAAAGAGCAAATTTTCCGCTGCGCTGGTCTAGTGCGTATGGGCAAACATCACAAGTCCTCAAACTATTTTATTCTTTAAACATGCAGGTTTCCTCACAATTTTTTTTTCGCCGTATCATTAGTGCCGGCAAGGATCCAACTTGGATTTCTCGGTTACTGTATTGTTTTTACCCGACAACCCCAGAAGGAGGGTAATGTTTTTCGCGTGTATGTATGTGTGTATGTCTATTTGTTTGGCACGGTCTGTAGCTTTAACGGCTTGATGGATTTTAACATACGGAGTATCGTTACATTCGACATTAAACTGTTTGAAAATTTCTCTTTTCAGCATACATTTTATTCAGTCGAGGTTTTTTTTAAATTGCTGTTTTAACCATTGGGTTTATTTAAATGTATGGTTTCTTTTAATTACCGTTAAATTAAAGCGAGCGATTAGCCCCTGGGATACAACGGCACTTACGATAGTACTTTGAAAAATTTACATTTTACACTTTCATATCAATCTTTGATACTATAATATTGTTATATTTTCTAATAACATCCCTGGAAAATGTTCTATTATTATAATAAAGAGACAAGTGACACTACAATGTCAACGTTCCCACGACCTATTTATAAACAAAAGGAAATAGCGTCACATAGAAACTACACTAGTAATCGAGGTGGTGTATGTTCCCAGATGACCAAGTGTTCACTAGTGAATTGTGGCAAAAACATAAATTTTTTTTTTTTTTATAAAACGCTAGTGACATATACAGTTAGTAATCGATGGCGTATGTGAATCCACTACCACACATCATTCCGTGGGTTTTGTAAAAGGCAACAGAGGGAAATGATACATAAGAAGGACATCACGCTTGATGATACATTAAGGTGGGGTCCCACAGCCCACCAGGCGACAGGCCGCGCCAGGAGTTCTACCTTGCCTGAATAGGCCTGTCGCGGCCCAAACGCTCAGTACGGGCCGCGGCGTGTGTCTGTCGACTGACATTCCAACATGTTTAGTGATAAGGAGCGCATGGCTGCATATGCAGCCGCTGTGGTTTTATTCAGTGGTGAACATTTGATAAACCAAGCAAAAAGAAAGCAGAAGAAAAAAACGCTGAGGGGTGACGTCATTCAACAAAAGCCGATCAAGGTTGGTGATTTTAACTAGCTAAACCCAATAATTTAATTTACAGCAATAGAAACATATTTTTCTTTATTACTTACAGATATAATGAAACTAATATGCTGAGTGATTTTGTACGCGAACCTTTGCGGAACCTAGCGGAACATTTGAAAATTTCTGCAGAATGTCTCAAGATGATTTTAGGTTCCTTCTCAATAAGATTGGCGCTCATAAATCAAAGATTGATACGAACATGAGACAGTGCATACCAATTCAAGAACGATTTGCTATTGCACTCCGATTTTTGGCTACTGAAGATAGTTACAAAAGCCTTTCTTACTTATTTAAGGTTTCAAAACAAACAGTTTCAAGATGCGTTGACGATGTCTGCAAAATCATACAATAATTAAAGGAAGAAATAAAAGTAAGTTGTTAAGTTATTAATAATATTTATTTCAATAAAAGAGATTAATTTTGAGACTCGTAAAAATTTTTTAGTGATGGTATATCTGAAGCCTGATTGGTACTTGGCGATTGTTGTGGATTTGAAAAGGTTTCAGTGTATGGTGCTTGTGGGGAAGTATGTGGTGATGATTGCAAATTGGGGCTCTGGTAGGCTGGAGACGGGGATGCGGACGATGTTTGAGGATGGAATGGGGCTGGAAAACTTGGTGAATCCTGTGGAAACCAGGTACTTGGCAATTTTCGTAGATATGGAAACGTTTAAGCATGTGGTACTTGTGTGTAATTATCTGGTGATGATTGCAAATAATTTGGGCTCCGGTAGGCCGGTGACTACGATGCAGCCGATAGTTGAGGATGGAATGGAGCAGGAAAACTTGTTGAATCCTGTCGAGACTGGGTACTTGGCGATTTTTGTAGATTTGGAAAGATTTGAGTATGTGGTAGTCGCTCCAGTGTGATAATCTGGTTGATGAAATTTTTCTTTTTCTTGTAGTTTCAGATGAAACATCAATTTATCTATTTCTAACATAGCTAATTCTCGTGTGTTCCTGTAGACCTCTCAATTTTTCTGCTAATAAATCGTAATACAAAGAAGATTTTTACATTTCGCGGTATTTGGCTTAATTGTTTGAAATAATTGTATGCTTTATCCATCCGATTTTGAATCTGATTTAGTTTACTTTTTTTCTTTGGGTTCATGAGTTTTGAATGCAATGTCCTGTTCTTCACTACTTTCTAAATTTTGGTTTGATTCATTACATTCGTCCTTACTATCATCTTCACTCTCATCTGAAATCTGAAAGTAATCAAGAACGAAGTTTGTTATTATGAGAACTTTTTCGGCACCTTATTATTGTCTAAATTAAGAAACTATTTTGTTACAGTTGCCACGGTCATCACATGAATGGTTGGAGATCGCAGAAGAATTTGACCGCAAGTGGAACTTCCCTCATTGTCTAGGGGCACTTGACAGAAAGCATATCGTGATACTAAGTCCTTTTCACAGTGGTTCAGAATACATAAACTATAAGGGAACATTCAGCATCGTATTTTTAGTTTTGGTTGACGCCGACTACAACTTCATTTTTGTGGATTGTGGTTGCCAGGGAAGAATAAGCGATGGTGGTGTGTACAGAAACACGGAGTTCTACAAAAACTATATGTTAGTATAATTAATAATAAAAACAAATAATACATCATCGTCATTGTAATATATACTTCTATTATTTTCTAATAAAATAGAAAGATTTAATTATTAAAATAATAATAATAAAGGTACTCGTAGCCTTTACTATAATTATTAGATACAAATAAAAGTAACTCACCGTTATCGTAGTTTTTGTCTTTCTTGGTTTATACACGATATCCAAAAATTTTGCCATTATGTCGTAAAATGGCCATTCCGGTTTATAAATATTATCGGTGTCACTACTCGTTTTCATTGACTCCCTGATTTTAGCTTTCACGTTTCTGTAGGTAGACATTAAATTTTCTTTTTTCGTTTTTAACTCCGTGATAGGGATAGTTACATCTTTTAAATTAGTTTTTATGCGTAACCACGCATCATGGACATCGTTCTTGTTTTTATCTTGAGGCGACGAACTATTCCAAAGCGCTGGTTCATTTTCATAAAGAGTTGAAAACTCGAATATGAGCTCGTTCGTCCACTCTATCATGAGCATGTACGCGCAGGCGCCGCTGCAGTTGAAATTAATGAGTACAACCGACGCAGACGCGCCTGTACAGGCTACGACGGACACGGTCGCACCGCGCCGCATCGCGCCGCGCCTTTGAATTTACCGACTCCGACACGAGGACGGGCGACAACAGCCCACCGCAGGCCTCATCGGATGCGATGGTTCCCACGACCTATTGGTCTGGCCTGGCGCGGTCTGACATGTGAGACAGCAGGCCTTGGCACTCTAGACTGGACAGCAGCTTGCAAAGCGTGGTAACTACGGCCAACATGCCTTCCATGAAGCAAACTGATGGTAGAGGTCTACGTTCAATAGTGGACTTTTGATGGGCTATAATGACTGATGAATAATTGAAAATCGAAACATTGATATCGTCGTCGTTGATATTTTAAATAGGACATAAGATACTACCCTCATCAATATAGTAAAATATTTAAAATATCAGAAGCACACAGCAGAGTACCTATTATGCAAAAATATACATAGTGTATGATCGTGCTTAGCACGCGAGATTTTTATACGGCAAGTTTTGGCCTTGAATGTATTGCAATTGTGTCTTAATCAACTTTAACAACTAGATATATTTTTAATACAATTTTGTTTTGCTCCGAATCATAAAGGAGTAGGAAAAAATCCAGGCTTTATACAAGTTAACAGTTCTATCTAATGGTAAATGTGTACTATAACCGATGAACATCGGTCACCTGTTTCAGTCAGCTTTATAACTGTTTAAATCAGAAAAAGCTGAACAGGGTGCACCTCTTTGTGGCATCAGCTATATAAGTAATACCAATCCAGACAGACTGCTAAGCGAAAAGAGCACCCTACTACCAATAAATCTGTTACAGGATCTGTAAGCCTGCATTACTTCGAGTGAAATGCAGCGTTCATGACTTACAGTGACCACTTAGCACGAGATAAACTGCAAGCGCGTTACAATAATACAACGTTTATAGATTACATTGAAATAATGACAAGAGTTCATCATATCACCTCATTTGGTCGACCTCCATTCGCTTTGTGGAGATGCTAACTTGAAAATTAACGCTAATGTGGCATATAAGACCTCTTTAGCCTCGAACAGTAATAACGGAAACTGATACGTTATTTACAAATACACATGACCTTAAAGTGGATCACATGACTTTAAAGTTAATATTATGAGAGAAAAAATAACAAAAACTAACACAATCGTAAAAACTTCCATTGGGTCAAACATGATATAGCCCCGACTTTATATAAATACATTTTTTCATTCTTTTAAATGTAAATTGTGGAATTTATAATAGATGAATTCGTGAAAAAAAATGTTTAGTACATTCACGTTTTAAAAAATCACCCGGCAGGTTTGGTGCTGTTACCCTTTATGTAAATACCGTAAACAATCTGCTTTAACTTACTATCATATTATATCGTTATTAA
Organism: Parnassius glacialis; assembly: GCA_033319125.1. Classification (NCBI taxonomy): domain Eukaryota; kingdom Metazoa; phylum Arthropoda; class Insecta; order Lepidoptera; family Papilionidae; genus Parnassius; species Parnassius glacialis. Next base: position 17,043,512 of record JAVANC010000026.1, on the reverse strand, counting down.
CGTGTGATTTCATTTTTATTGCATAATAATAATAATAATAATAATAATAAATCTTTATTTCAGACCAGGGTCCATATTTGGTTAGTAGAAAAGAAAAAACAAAACAAAACGAAAAAAAAATGAAAAAATCAATCACTAAAAGGAAAATAAATTAAAAATAAATCAAAATAAATTAAAATTAACTAAAATTAAATATAATTACTAACTACTACTAAGATTAACTAACTAACATTAAATACACACACGCTTGTTAGCATATGTGTGTGCACCATTCCAACTCCTCCAGAGTGGGCTGTCGAGTTTGCACGCCAAAGTGCTGAGAAGGGCATTGGTGCTGTTCACTAAACGGCCCATCATGGATGCAACACGTTTCCGGAAGATCGCGTAGAAGTCGTCTACACGAGCCTCCGCAAACATTGCAGATGCACTGCAGTGACGTGGCTTCCCCAATACCGCTCTCAGCACATTGTTGTACTGCACACGAAGAGTTCTGAAGGTCCGCTGCGTATAGTCCGCCCACAGACTGCACGTGTAAAAGGTTTGGCAGTAGGCTCTAAACAGCGTTAATTTTACCTCTGCATTACAACGCGCAAATCTGCGGGCCAACATATTGCCCCGGACCGACAGCGCCCTTCGCTCCCTCTCTATATCACCGTCGTCCACGAGGCGCTCGTTAACTATATGGCCGAGATATTTGAACTCCGCCACCTGTTTCAGGGGAATACCACACAATCGTATGATTGGCTGAAAATTGGTGGGTTTGTTTTTTCCCCTGAACACAAGGAACTCGCTCTTTTTGGCGTTGTATCTGAGTCCATTTCTCTCAGCATAGTCCTCACAGATTTTAAGTAGCTTCCGGAGGCCACTGACCGAAGGACTAAGCAGAACCATGTCATCCGCATAGCTGATGTTGTTTATAAAGACACCATCAACTGAGCATCCGACACCAGCTCTGCTCAGCCCCTCTATCAGCTGGTTGACAAAAAGGTTGAACAGCCTCGGTGACGTAAGCCCACCCTGCCTTACTCCACAGTTCAGCTTGTAGGGGTCACTCATAGCGTCTCCCCATTTTACTACATTTGACTGGTTACCGTACCAGTACTGCAACAACGATAACAGTTCCGGCCTTAGGCTCGTTTCCGTCCTAAGTTTATGCCATAGTACTTTATACGAGACAAGGTCAAATGCTTTTGACAGGTCCAAGAAGCACGCATACACTTGCGTTTTCCTGTCAGTGTAGTACCGTACAGTCTGCTTGAGACACATTATTGCGCTCTCGGTAGACAATTCGGGCTGAAAGCCGAATTGAGCGTCGTTAATTTTAGTAGCTTTCTTTAAATGTGTATCAAGCAGACTGTCCAGAACTTTAGCCACGATTGTCGCTAGGGATATAGGCCTGTAGTTGGACCTATCCGCTACATTGCCCGTCCTGTTCTTCACTATAGGCACGACCACCGTCATCATCATTGCATCCGGCAGGTGACCATGACTGACACAGAGGTTATAGAGCATGGTAAGGACTCTGGAAAGGTGCACTCCAGCATATCGCAAGTGTTCGACACTCAGGCCATCATGCCCCGGGGATCTCCCCCGCTTCATACTCCTTATTGCGTCATTTACCTCACAAACAGAGAAGCTCAATGAGTCTACCCAAGGGTCTACGGTGTCCCGAGCACCGTCCACTGTTTGACCTACTATACTTAGGGGTTCCACCCTGAAGTGAGTCTTAAACATATTAGCAATGTTTTGACTCCCTGTTATGCCTCCCACTTCCACAGGAAGGCCCGCCCGTGCATTCAGTCTATTTGTTTGTTGCCAGAACCTACTAAACTGCTTAGTCTCGTGTGTAGAGGCTAAAATGTCCATTTTTAATTGATCTTCATGGTCCTGGCACCATTTTAGTTTATTTTTGAAAAGCCTACGAGACTCCCGCATATCGTCGTATGTAACTCCACTACTCGGCCTCCCAGCCATAACCCACGACTGAAAACACAGACGAGCTCTCCCGTGTAGTGGCCTTACATGCCTATTCCACCCCGTAATATAACCTTTTTTATTTCCCCTTACAATTTTATGACTAACTACAATTTTATAATACGCACGTTAACACAAATCTTTCTAGATTGGATTTAACAATTTTTAACATCTAGAATGAAGTATTTGATCTTGGGTAGATTTCTTTAAAAAATATATATTCTAAAAACAAAATCCTATTGCATCATAGAAACAATCAGTTATCCGTATGCTAATACTTTTCCCGGTAACAGGAAGTGGTTTGATCGACAAACATTATGGTCGTTGGCGCCAAAAAATATCATCATTGTCTGAAATAAATTAAATCTCAATTGTTGTTCGTTAGTCTTGCTAAAACTCAAAAACTGCTTGACCGATTTTGATGTTTTCTGCCGACTTCCAAAAAGGAGACGGTACTCAATTCGACTTATGATTTTTTATGTGTGTTACCTCATAACTTTTTACTGGGTGGACCGATTTCGATGATTCTTTTTTGTTTGAAAGCTGGTACTTCTCATGTGGTCCCATATGAATTTAATCAAGGTCAGATCAATAGTATTTGAGTTATTCTTAATAATTTATATTGAAGTCGGCTGTACAAAATTTTTAATTTTAAATTATTGTTTGTGTGCGTTTGAATAGATCCCTGGAATTTTAGATTCACATTTGCACCCGGTAGGTGCCACTGTTGTCGAGATTCAGAGATTATCCGTGCGAAGCCGCGGCGGATTGCTAGTAATATATTGAAACAACTATGTATATCTAGTCGCTTCATACACAGTATAGCTCAGATGAAGCGTTGACGTTTCGTCTATTCGGAGGTTGCGTCACGTCTGCCGGCCGATGTTCAACAATAGCTGTGAAAGTATAATAGAAAGTACAAGTCTGTAGGTCAGACTCACGTACAAGTTATATCAGACGGAGATTTACATAATAATTACACTATAAGTGTAATCAGAGCGATGTGATAGAATCATGGATATCCATGGAAACGTACACACATTTACCTCTATCACCGATTGTTAATATTTAAAGGCCAAATTCACTAAAAAAAGAAAAGTGGGGAGCAATTGTAAGCCAAGTACACCATACTATAATAATATGCTAAAAAAAAAGGTTTACTAATGGCAGCCTTCCAGTACCGTTAAGCGGAGTGTAGGCCTCGACTAGATGGAGATATCCAGGAAGTCGATCGATGCGAGTGACTCAACATCGCGCTTTAGGGCATTCCTTTAGGGGCGGCCTATGTTCAGCAGTGGACTTGTGAAGGACTGCAATGATGATGATGGTGCTAAGGAACTGTATTATTAAGAATAGCCTTCCTTAAGAATAGCCATAAAGAAAACAGAAAGCATTTTACAACTCAAGCAGTAGGGCTAACATAACAATTTTAGAATTTAGCTTATTAGTGATGTGAATATTGTGTACAAAACGGCGATGGCTAAAATTATTACCAAAATAATATGTGTATGGCTTTGGTTATATATATATATATATATATATATATATATATATATATATATATATATATATATATATATATATATATATATATATCATCATCATCATCATCATTACAGCCCTTCACAAGTCCACTGCTGAACATAGGCCTCCCCCAAAGAATGCCACAAAGCACGGTCCTGAGCCACCTGCATCCATCGACTTCCTGCATGTCTTACCAGGTCGTCACTCCATCTTGTGGGGGGACGCCCTACACTTCGCCTACCGGTACGAGGCTGCCACTCGAGAACCTTTCTTCCCCATCGGTTGTCGGTTCTTCGAGCTATATGGCCGGCCCACTGCCACTTCAGCTTACTAATCCGTTGGGCTATGTCGGTTACTCTGGTTCTACTGCGGATATCCTCATTCCTAAGTTTATCACGCAGTGAAACTCCGAGCATAGCCCTCTCCATAGCTCGCTGAGCGACCTTGAGCTTCCTCATACGGCCAGCAGTGAAGGACCACGTCTCAGTTCAGTTATATATATATATATATATATATATATATATATATATATATATATATATATAGAGGTGTGGCTAGCAGTGGGACGTGTATCTGCTATAACTTTAACTTAATTATTTTTGGTTACGGTATTATGAAGGTAGCGTCGCGTTATGGACGACCTGAGAATCGTAGAAGCTCAGGGGTCTAAGAGCTCGCCGTAAATTTCACAGTACGCGAGCAATCCACGATCGATCCTAGTTGGCACCAACCTGCTGATATACCACGTGCTCGGTAAAGAAGGAAACCATCGTGAGGAAACCTGCATATTTTAGAATATTTTGAAGACGTGAAATCCGACACGATACGCGTTGGTGCAGCGCGGCGGTCACCTACTTGCCCTAAAAATCCTCTTAGAAATGAAAGGAGGCTGCCTAGTAGTGGACCATAAAAAGTGTAGGTAGTGTAAATCTAAATTTAACTTTTTGTGATTACTGATTCCGTAATAACCCTGTGGTTGTGATAACAACCTCAGAAATTATAAGTATTCAGTAAGTATCATTCTGTGGTTTTCCACAAGTAGGAAAATAACCTTATTAGTTATAGACAAATGAGGATAAGGGTGTCTGTTAAAGTTAGTAAAAATTTCCTTGGCTATATCCGGTCAATAAAATAAAATGATATGTCTTACCTAGTTTCAAGAGCACGTTCCCTCAATTGCGTGCACTATCTCTGTCACCACTAAACCCACGACCACTACTTTCAAAACCACTACACTAGAAAAGACGTACCACCGTCGATAGTAAGACACGTGTTTCGCCTCTACACGAGGCATCCTTAAGTAAAGTAGACTTTTGTGAAATCTCACTAGAAGGGTGTCTGTATCTACCTATCTAACTGTTTTCACGCAATACCACCATTTATTTATAAACAAAATATGTGTTTCATTTCTTTAAATTGTTGTTGGTGACATCAATTTTACAGAAAGAATTATACAGAAAACTAAATAAACATTTCTTAAGATATTTTAAGAATCGGAAATAACAGCGCCCAGTAAGGTGTGTTTTTACTTATTGTTTAATATAAAGTTGTTGTCCTTGCGTCGCCTGGATACTTTGTTCTTTGATTGTTGGCTTTATAACCTTCCTACCATCAGTTTTTATGCAATAATTACTCAATAAAATAAAGTTCAGAGTCCTTGTATTTAGTATATTCATTTGGTTTACCTTAATTAAGCCGTACCAGTTAATAGTTATTGAATATAAATTAAAATTTACAGATTTTATTGTGTATATTGTAAGTTAATTTTTAATTCACGATGAATCGGGTGTTAATCAATCCATGTTCGAGAGGGACATACTACATTCGGTAAATAGTTTATACTAAATATTTCCTTATGTGATTATTATTAACATGTTTTAAAGGTGATATCCTCCATCGCGTGATTTGAAACCTTCAAGCACATTTGTTGTTTTCTTAAACTGCCAATAAGTATCGCAGGCAGTAACACGTTTTAAGTCATTGGACCTTAATATACGCACGCACATCTGCTTGGTGACAGAAATAGGTAAGAGGGTAGTACCTACCCAAACGGATTCCCAAGGAGAGAAGAGACCTACCACCTACCAATGTAAGAATCATGATATTAGGATCTCTTAATACTAGAATCGTTTAACTCGCGCCAATAAATAAACAAATCTAAAATTGCCGCGCTAATCATGTCTCTGCATCCGCATGCCTGTATTGTCTCACGTTAGTTGATAACATTCCTTGACTCCCGTTTTTGTTTTCTCTTTTTTATTAAATTCTTTAATTAATTTATTTATTTACTTTTGACTTTTTATTATTTAGTGTAAAAATATGAGCTCGCTCAAATACGGAAGAAAAGTAGTGGCAAGAAACTTGAAAAGAATACAACAAGGACTAACGAAGAAATAATTAAAAATTAAAAATTTTGTACAGCCGACTTCAATATAAGCGACTTCAATACAGGTTATTTAAGAATAACTCAATAACCATTGGTCTGACCTTGATCAAATTTATATGGGACCACACGAGAACTATCAGCTTTCATATAAAAACAGAATCATCGAAATCGGTTCGCCCAGTACAAAGTTATGAGTTAACACAAATAAAAAAAAACACACTCAAATTGAGTACCGTCTCCTTTTTGGAAGTCGGCAGAAAAATATAGCTCATTATTTATATTATTGTAAACATTACGACCGACATAATGCGTATTGGTACCAAAAAGATCTGAAATGACTATCATTTATTCAGATTTTTCTGGAGAAAATTATTCGACGATGACAGTCCCAATGCAATAGAAATACCTCGAATAAAGTGTTATCGTCGATTTGCAATTGTATGGCTAAAATATCAAACAACCTTGCAATTCTTTATGTACATTCAATGCCCAATAAATAAATAACAATACAGTAATTTGACGCCCCGAAACACACTTTCTATGGGGAAAAGCACTTATAGTTTAATCACTTCTACATTAACCGTGCAGTAGACTGCAATACAATACTTAAACAGCAGCATATCAGCAACAAAAACTTCCAATCAAGGCCGGCAATTGCGGTTGTTTACTGTGACCATTTGTACTTGATAAAGCTGATTTATAAATGTTACTCGCTTGTATGCTCAAGGCATTCCTATCTAGTAAGCAGTTAGTATTGGGTCAAGGCGCCTTCCGATGTTCTCAAAAGCACTGTCTCTGATTTGTAAACAGGCACTACAGACAATGCCCGCCGCCTATAATCAATAATATAGTGAGACAATTGTCTTTGATCGCAGTCTTATAATAGACCGTACCCGGTAATGTGAAGATGTCTCAATGCCTTTTATCGAAATTTGTAAAGTACAAGATGCATAAATGTAGGATATTATTGATCAATACTTTGAAGATAAATTATGTAAAAATATTATAAAAAATCTCAAAACTTATTCCTCGCAGAATTTGGTTAAGGAACAGTGGCTTATTTTATTTCGCTGATACGCTTCACACATTCCTTTGCAAACTTCATCACGTGTTGACTTTTAAACCGATCTTAGTGATTTCATTGCTGATGGTTATTCCTAAGACTGCTCCTAATAATGGCCAGAGTTAAGAAACCAACAACCACGACCCTCCCTTTTTTTCCTTTCTGAGCAGCTATTAAAATCCATTGCTGAATCATCAAGCATCCTCCCATTATAGAAAGTATTTGCGTTAATTACCATGCTTGGCAGATAAATGAGCTATTCTAGAAGAAGATGTTTCGCACATTAGCGCTGCTTACAGTGTTTTACGTCTAGCAAAACGAACGCGTCATAATATCGCGTTGTACCGTCGTCTATTAGAAACAACGACGTCTTTCTGGAATTTTCCATAGCCGTCTCTTACGTTAACATAAGGAATGAAATGACTATACGCGATAGAAAAATTAAAGATATTCTTGTATTGTTTCTGAAGAACTTAATTCGAATTTCGTCCTCGAGGTCAGACTGTGTTCGCGTGTTTAAAGGCAGGATATTTAACGCTTGTTACTGTAAAATTATGCGTTTCCAAAACTTTAACAGTAACCAGAACAGTTGGTATGCCGCTGGTAAAAACTGTAATTATTTTAAAGTAGTATACGTTTTTAAACGAAATTCTTTAATATTATAAAAAATCCTTTGAAAACTCATTATCAGAAAAGAAATCACAAAAGAACATCAGTTAAACACGATAAAATCAATAAAATTGGTTTAATCAATGTAAAGTATTTGTGTTACTATAGAAACCATTACAGAAATAATTGGGATTGAATACATTGTAAAAATCTGAAATCAATCTTGAGAAGGACGTAATGGGGTGATTACTTTTACACTGTTTCAAGATGGAACTGGTTTAGGGAAACCTGTATGTAAAAAATCGACCGAAAATTTGCAAATTACAGTTTTTATTGATAAAGTAACGGCACATTTAATAAGATAACATGACGCAATGGGAAATTATTATACCTAATGGACCGACGTAACATTATATATTATTATTATATATTGGTTTTCCTTTTTTGGGAACGAAAGAAATGTTAAAATAAGTTTGATAGCTCAAAGAGGCTAGTAAAGTGGTTGGAGACATCGCTTACCAAAATTTATTTTTATTTTATTGTACCTATAAATTTCTTTCACACTACTGATCTGCATAAAATTAGATCCCCAAATAATATAAAAAATTCTCATGTACGTGTGACGCATTCTGGAAAGTTGGCGAACTTCTTTAATGTTAATGCAGATTGACTAATTGTTTAATCACAATTCGATAGCAAAAGCAATAGGATTGTTCTTCGACTAGAACCCTAGCGGGTAAAGAAGAAAGCGCTAAAGGAAACATTAGCGAAATATCTCGAAGAAAAATAGAAAGAATGTTCTCAATACGTTTTATACAAGAGTGTCAAACGATCTAAACCTATCGTCGATTAATAATCAAAATTCAGATACATTTTCACCCCTGAGGAATAAGATGGAGTGCCAGGATTCCAGTAAAAAGGGTCTCTGGTTCTCTATACTCATTATACGAAACACAGAAGCATGAAGCTGCTATTTTACGCTAGTATTGTGTGAGAGCGTGGTCCTTCTCCGGTCAAGCCGACCCATTTGTGCGGGAACAATAATATAGCTGCAGTATGGCTATACCACGTATAAATATGATTTGTATCCATATTTTTTATTTATAATTACAACTTTTAACAAAAAGTTAAAAATCGACTTCAGGGGTGAAATTTTTTCTCCAAATTTATATGGTACGACCCCTTGAAAGTTAATATAACCTGTTCAATAAAAACAGAATCATCAAAATTGATTTACAATCTGCAAAGATGTCGCGTAATATAAACACAAAAAAACATACACTAGAATTGAGAACCTCCTACATTTTTAAGTCGGTTAATAAAAGGAAATTGTGGTCAGACGGGTAGATGACGCCACTTTTTTAAGTAAACTCAATTAACGTTATTGGTTCATCTATTAGAAGGTCGTCCTCCCGATCTAAGATCATTAGTGGTGGACTCACGGTAATAGTGATCTTGTGTTGAATCTGAAATATGTTTTCATTTAAAAATTAAGAAGCCAGTTATTGATCAGTATTTTATTTGTGAAGTAATTGTACTGTAGCATGACTGACTGTGTGACCGTAGGCGTAAACAAGACCGTAATTTAAAGTGATTCGGTTGTTCAAAATTACTCTTTGAATTCACTGTAATTTTTGGCTACTGGGCGTGCATAATTAAGTAAAGTAAATGCAAGCAGCGAAGGACCATATCTTTTTTTTTATAGGATAAGGGTGACAAACGAGCACACAGTCCACCTGATGGTAAGTGGTTGCTGCGGCCCATAGACATCTACATCTATCCTCAATTACAAGTAAAAATGTAGATGCGTTGTCAACCGTGAGGACTAAGATGGAATGCCTCATTTCCAGTAAAAAGGGCCTCCGGCCACCTGCACTCACCAAGCGAAACTTAGAGGTAAACCTCTACTTCACGCTGATTTTCTGTGAGGTCGTGATACCACCCCGGTTCGAGCCGGCCCATCCGTGTGACAGCAAAAGCTGCCGCGTGGCTCTACCACTGTTAAAATCTCAGATTAATATATCACCACTGGCAAGATGCACTGGTTGTATAATATATAAATTGAAATCTATATATTTGAAAACATCAAGTTTTGAGGTATTTGTAGTAGAACCAGAGTAACCAAGATAGCCCAATGGATTAGTAAGCTGAAGTGGCTATGGACTAGTCATCTAAATCGAAGAACCGACAAGCGCTAGGGAAGAAAGATTCTCGAATGGCAGCCTCGTACCGAAATGTGGAGTGGCTACTCACTCAATGGAGTGGTAAGATATGCAGGAAGTCTATGGACGCAGGTGGCTCAGGACCGTGATTTGTGGCATTCTTTGGGAGAGACCTGTGTTCAGCAGTGGACTTGTGAAGGGCTGTAATGATGATTAAGTATAACAGCACGGTACAGCTAGTATATACGTTTTATTGCGCGACGCAGGCTCACAAACATTTCTGAGAGGGTTTATGGCAAGAAAGTGAGTCCAACGCGGTGTGTTCAATGCGTCGTGCGTTAGTAAATAATGACATAATTATTTCATAACAAATGACGGATTGAAAAGACGAATGTATTATTTCAGACTTATATAAATTGTACAAACAAAGGCGCCTTGCGTATAACTTTACTATAATATCCCATTAAATTTTCGAAATATCTTAAACCCAATATTTGATGTTATTTGTAAGTGCATCAACATTTACTATGGATAATTTGTTTTGAATAAGCCCAATGAAGATACTCACCAAAGTATCTATTTCGGCAATTTTTTATTTTTTTATTTTAGGAACACTCATTTACAAACAAATTTGAAATAAAAAAACATCCAATACCTAATTTAAAGCTTTTTTATCTTTGATTTACGCTAATGGAAAAAGAGCGCAAAGTTAAGACTAAATTTGATAATGTCTAAATTATATAATGAGTGAGTGGTAGAGCTCTTTTTCCATTCTTTTATTGCTCTATTGGTCTAGGAAGGTACCACTAAACTTTCTGTTGCCCTGCATCCACTTTTTCACTCTGGTAAAATGAACTCTAAATTTAAAACTTTAGAGTCCTTTTTAGTCGTAGGGTCATTAGGTAGGTAGTCGTTCTTTTAGCCTTCCTTTTTTAGTAGTTTGATAGGTGTTTATGGACGTATGGTGTACGTAGTACGCAGTATACGTCTGAGCACAGAGGCACTCAAAAGTATATACGTCAAAATCTGAAGCAGGCGTAAAACTTCGTGGCATAAATCTGAAGGGGATAAACGTTAAAATAAATGTATTCTCCGAGACACATGGCATTATGTTTTTGCACACCTACTCGTATGTAGGATTTAACTAGGATCAAAGAGCAATGGCAGACTTTCATACATAAAATTAGTTGAGAAGAAAAGGTAGCGTCTATATACCCAAAATATCTTAAAATGTTATGCGTCAGTCCCTTAATAACTCTGTCAAAGAATTTTGTACTGAGAAGGCGTCAAAAAAAAGATATTTACATTTGAACCATTTTAGGTTATGTCCTATGTCACTTGGAAAGAATCATGCTTCCTGTGGTTGTTTGATGTTAGCTTAATAAATAATACATAATTGAGAGTTTTTAGATTATTGTATCTCTATTATATATTTGCATACTATGAATGTATATTTCTGGCATGACTCCAGGGCTTTTGTATCATCGTGACATTCTCAGAAGAGCTAGAACCCAGAGCCGTAAAGCCAGTAAAAAAAAACCAGTGACATTTTATTTTAGCTAGTGTTGGCATAACATTAAATGGAATTGTTACATAGTACTATGATTGACATAATGTATTATTGTAGGAAATTCTTTGTAAGAGACTTATTCTCAGCCATATCACTTTTATTGTTATTATTACTGATAGTACAGTTATTACTAATAATAACTTAATATAAAAATATTTTGTGTGTTGTGTTGGTAGTGTTACAAAGTGTATACGAAAATAGTATGAATATACTAAATGGCAACATTTAAATAGAGTAAAATGATTTAAGTCATTTGATATTCCCAAAAATGTTTGTTTTTTTCTGTGGCTTTAATTAAAATACATTTTTATTTGAAAAATCATAGAAAAATAATAAAACTCATTTTATATATAACTTATTTCTAGACGCTATAATTTTTCTCAACTATTTTTCTGCCATTGCTCTTTAGAGTGCAAGTTTAGAGTGCTTATAACATTTCTGATATCGCCATGATACGGCAAATAATCTATTTATGTATAGCATAGCAAGTAAAAAGTCTTAGATTTAAGAGTCTAATAATGTAAGATAAGTATGAAATGTTTGTTATATAATATATGTTTTATAATATAATATAATAATTTGTTATATAATATATGTTATTATGTTATTTTATATAATATAGCGTAAGCAAAATATGGTGGAAAGAATATATGTTATATAATGTATGTTAAGTTCATGTAAAATTTTTGTTAATGACTGTTTGTGCCAAATTAAAGAGAAAGAATGCGAGTTCGCAAATGATGAAAATTATAAAATGAATTCACTCAGAGCTTGTAAATGATATTTACAATTTGTACGAGTTTTCACGTAATCACCGATTTCGTCGCGTTCAAGGGATTCCATAAGTCAAGGCTATATCCGGTAACAAGGAAGTGTTGCTTATTAATTTTTTTACTTATTCTGTAACCTGATGTAAACGTCTTTGTATCTTTACAAATGATTTTTTTTTGTGGGTACTATTGTTTGAATTATTTAACTACTATTCAATTTTTTTTCATATTCCTTTTTTAAAACGTCATTATTTTTTATAATCGTTTAGTGTGTTATTTAATATATAAAATAAATATTTACCCTCGCTGGTGTTTCTAAAAGAGCCAAACCCTTTTATCGATATAACTTACATCCTTCTTGTATTGATTGAAATAACTTACATTTCTCATAATTTCAAATAAAGTTATATTTCATGATAATATTAAAAAAATATAATTTAGTATAAAACAGAAGTAAGTAAGTAGTAGCTCTAAGTGGGAGCTCAGATGGTTAGCGCTCGCTGTAAATTTCACAATACGCGAGCAAACCGGGTTCGATCCCTGCCGACACCAATGAAATTGTTAATTGCAATTTTAAGTGCTGATTTACTACGTACTTGGCGGTGAAGGAAAACATCGTGAGGAAACCTGCATGCCTGTGAAATAATAAAAAAAATTGAATATACCATGTGAAGTTCGCCAACACGCTTTGGGGCAGAGCGGCGGACATTTCCTTGTCCTAAAACATTCTCAGAAAAGAGGGGAGGCCTGTGCCCAGCAGTGGGGCGTATATAGGCTATAACTTTAAGTAGTATGGCGGTGCTGTCATCACGCCAAAAAATAAAAACTTTCTGTGCATCTCCTCTATATAAAGAACGGCTTCGTACTACTCCATACCACACGAATCTAAGGTCGCTCGTCGAGCGGAACACCTTGCCCTACGGAAGTTTTCCCCTTTTCCTTCCACGGCCAAAGTGGCGACCCCGATGACCTTGGGAAACCTTAACTTCAAGCTTTCTTCATCGTCTTCAATAACTCCTTCCATTCAACACCGAACATCATCTGCAGTTTTCAGCTCTAGGAAGCTAGCATTGTTGCCTTGAGCTATGCTCGGGGTTTTTCTGTGTGAACTTAGAAATGAGGATATCCGAATATTGTATATTAGTTTATATTTCCAATAATATTGTATAGTAAACATATACTGGATGGCGATTATGTTATCACATTGAATAACACAGCGGTTTATACAAGTTTATATATGTCTGTTAAAATAATAAAATAAACAATTATACTAAAAATTAAAAAATACATCTTTCAAACAAAATAAATAGCGTAAAAATGGACAAAAAATTACCTGAAGTGACCAGTAAAAGCAGCAACGGTGCGGCAGGTGCGCAGTGTTCACGCGGCATCGACATAGTTAATTATTTAACTACACTTTCCCATTCTTAGGTAATTAGACAATAAACGAATAAAAAGGGCTACAACGTCTAGAATGCTAATTTTAATACATTTTTTTAGTTGTGTATGTTCAAAGAAAGTTATGTAGGATGTCTTTTCATTTAATGTGATAACCTTATCGCCACTCCGTATATTGTAATAATAAAAAAGAAAACTAATACTAAAAATCTAAACTATTATACAGTTGTACACCCCACGTTTTAGTGTCAGAATCAGAATCAGTCCTCTTGTTACCAGTATGTACACACAAACGTAACCTATTACTTTAATAATTGAATACATTTACTATCGCAATTAAAAATAATAGAATTATAAAGATTACTTGAAGGTTTCTAACGAATAGAACTTTTAAGACCAATATGGCGTTTATATAAATGTCGTTACGTCGTATCTCTTTAAATTATATAGGTGGCAAGCCTACACACCAAAAGCAGCTACAATTTCATCTAAATAAGGATCAAATTTCTTCTCAATAACTGATTGTTGCATAACACCGATACTATAAAGAAAAATAATTTGTAGTTATTAGGTAGGCATTAGAGGTGTGAAGCGGCTTGACCCAGTAACATTAGACTTCGTTAATAATCACATCCGCTGGTTGGTTTAGTATTAATTAAATGCACTATACTTGCATAACAAACTTGACTAATACTTTCAAATATTACGATAAACCTCCTACTGTTTTTATATCTAATACTGTTTTATATTGAGCTTGAAAAAATACTCTAAAATGTGATGGATTCATATTGATAAAATTTCTTGTTGATGAATAATACCTGAAACAATTAGCGTGTTAAACTGTCGTACTTACAAGTTATGCTTTATAGTCACGATTGGTCTAATTGGCAAATGTCATACATATTAATGTCCTCCAGATCGAATTTCAGTCACGGCGGTCTCAACGGAGACTAGCCATCGGCGCAGGACAGGATTATAGTGCCCAAGTGTATGCGCAAACACTGGTGCACTCTCTATTCCCTCATCTCATAGTCCGATGGGACGGTAAACCAATACGACCGAAGAGAGATCAGGCGCAGGACCAACGGCTTTACGTGCTTTCCGAGGCACGCTAACTTCCTGAGTGAGACACCGTTAACTTCCTGACTCCGGGCAGCTACTGAGAATATCTTGATGGAAAAACTCAATAACTGATTTTTTGGCCCGACTCGGGATTCGTACCCGGGACCTCATGATCAGCAGTCGCACTACTAAAAACGCTAGACCAACACGGCAGTGATACTTATTATGTAAATATTGTTTCTGATATCTGATTCGACCGTTCGATATCGATGTAAGCCTGCTCCAATGAAATTGTTAATTGAAAACATAAATTCTGAATTACTGCGAACTCGGCGGTGAAGGAAAATATCCTGAAGCAAGCTGCATGTCTAAGAAATATATTTCGGAATGAATCTCGCACGGAACAAGTATTTGTATGGGCAACAAATTACTGTTCTGGGTCTGGATGTCTGTCCTTGCGCAATTTATGTTGTAAACTGCCTCCACGAAAATCAAGGAAATCCTAGTGTGGGGGTAACGTTAAAAAGGGTGATAAACGAGCACACGGTCACTATTTCTAAGAGGGTTACCTATGAAGTAGTCCGCCTCGCTACTCAGTTGGGGAAGCGAACTCCATAATGTTTTCGAAATATTTTATAAATATGTGGATACACGTGGTAGAGCCACACTGCAGCTATATTATGGTTGTGTGGATGTAAGTGCTCCACCGGGGAAGGACCGTGCTCTCACAAAATACCAGCGTATAATAGCAGCTTAATGCTACTGTGTTTCGTATGGTGAATGTACAGAAACGTAGAGAGTAAGCAAGCAAGACTAATCCTTCAGCCCACAGGTGACTTTTACGGAATGATGAATAAAGTGCCTTTCCTATCTTCTTCTTCTTCTTAGGGTGCCACTTCTCTGTGAAGGTTTCACAGAATACCAGCGTGAAATAGCGGCTTAACACTGCTGTGTTTCGTTTGGTGAGTGTAGAGAACCGGAGATCCTTTTTACTGGAAACGAGGCATTCCATCTTAGTCCTCACGGGTGACAACGCATCTGCATTTTGATTCGAAAACGAAGATAGATATAGATGTCTATGGGCCACAGCAACCACTTACCATCAGGTGGACTGTGTGCTCGTTTGTAACCCTTCCCTATAAAAGAAAGGTTGGCGACCATCATGGCTATCTTTATCTTCGAAGCTGCAGCAATGAAGGGAGAGCGAATGCTGAGGTTAAACCATACACGAAGGTTCTTCAGCCAGGATGTTTTTCTTCTGCCAGGTTGGCGTTTTCCCTTGATTTTTCTTTGAACCACAAGCTGAAGATTACGATATTTGTGTCCTCTTATTAAGTGTCCACAATACTGCAGCTTCCTCTCCTTCATGGTCCTCATTATCTCCAACTTCTTATTCATTCGACGCAGAACCCCAACATTTGATATTCTCATAGTCCAGGATATTCGAAGCATAGATCTGTATACCCACATTTCAAATGCTTCAAGTTTTGAACATAATGTCGCTGTTAAAGTCAAGCTTTCGACCCCATAAAGTAGAACACTGAATACATAACAGCGCACCAGTCTCATACGGAGTTTTAGGTTAAACCATTTACAAAACAAAAACCTTTTTTTAGCTTTATAAAGGCACTACGGGCTTGTTCTATACTGACTCGAATTTCCAGTTCGCTACTCCATTGCTTATTGAAAGAAAGGAAAGGTACCATTCCTATAGTTGCTCCTAATGGCACTGATTAAGGGGTGGTAGCTTATTTTATGCCGCCATCACATGGCGTACTCCACATAGCTCGTATATTTATCATCATGATCATTACAGTCTTTCATAAGTCCTCTACACATATGTCTCCCCCAAGGAATGCCACAAGGTACTGTCCATCGATATCTTGCATCTCTCAAAAGGTCGTCACTCCATATAGTGGGGGCCGACCTAGGGAAAATGAGACACGAGACGGGCAGCAAAAAACTGCGGTTGCCAACTCGCTCGCCAAACGTGGCAACTATGGCAAACATGAGGCATATTGAACTTGAGCCTCCAAATAATTAAAAGAAAAGGGGATTTATTTTGCCGTCACCGCTTTAGCAATCTCATATACAGTAATTATTAGCTGTGAATAATTGCGTTCAATTAAATTAAACTTTATTTCATTGCGTCTACATGTAGGCGGAAAATTTAAAATGTAATTGGTTTAAGCGTAGCTGTTCGGTTCCAACCACAGATTATATAGTAATATATATATTATATAACTTATGTTTTAAATTTAGATATAATCTTTTTTAAACTGTGTAATATACATAGTCTTAGGATTAATACAATAATATTATATTTTCTTACAGCAGTAGTTGTGTTACAAATAAGTATAATTAAAAATTAAAAATTATGTACAACCTACTTCAATATAAATTATTAAGAATAACTCAAATACTATTGGTCAGATCTTGATCAATTTATATGGGACCACATGTGAAGCACCAGCTTTCAAATAAAAAAAGAATCATCGAAATCGGTTCACCCAGTAAAAAGTTATGAGGTAACACACATAAAAAAATATACAGTCGAATTGAGTACTGGTTCCTTTTTGAAGTCGGTAGAAAAGTCACAGCATATACCTATACGTCCCACTGATGGGCTCTGGTCTCCACTAATTTCCGAGAGGATTATGGAGCAGTTTGTCCGCCGCGTTTCTCTATTGGGCATTAGCGGACCTCTTAATTATCTCAATAATTTGTTTCACTAAAATTGCTATTTAAAAAGTCATAACGATACAATTTTATTTCATTCATTCATTTATTACAGGCTATAAAAAGTCCACTAGTTAGCAGATCTTAGACCACCTCCTTTACTCTTTCTTAGACTCCACCTTAGATTGCCTCATGGCAATTTTGCCTTAGTTGCTTGGCAGACGGTTTTTTTATTATTTTGAGTTGTTATCACGAAGATGCTGTAGCCTATCTCCTGTTTTAACACTCCTCTGCCTCTCTTAAGTCACCCACGGGTGATATGGGGTATTGGATATTCTGACACCGCACCTATATCACTTTTTTTATAGGATAGGGTGACAAACGAGCACACAGTCCACCTGATGGTAAGTGCTTGCTGTGACCCATAGACATCTACATTTATCTTCAATAAAGAATCAAAATGCAGATGCATCGTCACCCGTGAGGACTAAGATGGAATGCCTCTTTTCCAGTAAAAAGGGTCTCCGGTTATCTACACTCACCATACGAAACACACAGTATCAAGCATGCCATTTTACGCTGATATTCTGTGAGAGCGTGCTCCTTCCTCGGTCGAGCCGATCCATTTGTGCTACAACTACACTACTAATATAGCTGCAGCATGGTTCTACCACGTTGATAATTATTGGTATAGATAATATATAGTTGGTGATAATTGCTAAAATTTAACAAAGCGCATGATAAGAGAAAAATAGAGGTAACGTTTTTCTCTTTATTTGACTTCGCTTTATTAAAAAGTAATTCCTTTTATAATTTAATAAATGAACTGAACATACATACATAAAACACTCACGCCTGTCACCCAGAGGGGTAGGCAGAGACTATGGACTTCCATTTGGCACGATCCTGACAGACCTCTCTCGCTTCCTCCACATCCATATACCTACGCATACACGCTCGTCGGTTAAAGGTACTCTTGATTTGGCCCATTTTCAATATATCGCCAATTTGGTCGATAAACTTTCGCCTAGGGCGACCCTTCCCGACTCTGCCGTTCACATCTGCAACATAAATTTTCTTTGTCACTCTTTCCTCATTCATTCTTTCTACATGACCAAACCACCGAAGCATTCCTTTCTTAATCCTGGTCACAACATCATCTTGCAAACCACACTCTTCTCTTATTAAACAATTTCTCACTCTGTCATTCAGATTCATCCCTAACATACTCCTTAATGACCACATTTCTACAGCATTTATTCTACTCTCGTGCTTCTTCTGCCACACCCAACTTTCACTACCATACATTAAAGTAGGCACTAACACAGCATTGTGAATTGCCATACGTGCCTTTTTGGACACATTCTGACTTTTCACAATAGAGTGTAGAGCCCCATTCACTCTATTTCCTGCATTCACTCGTCGTTCTATATCCTTATCATATCTACCATCCCTGCTAAACACACATCCCAAATACACAAACTCATCTACTTGCTCTACCAACTCCCCTTCTATTCTTATTTCACATATCGTTTTACTTTCTTCTCTTTCAAAAACCATAATTTCGTCTTACTTGCGTTCACTTTCATTCCCTTTTCTTTTAATGTCCTGTTCATTAATGTAACCATCATTTGCAACTCGGCTGCCGACGACGCAAGTATGACTTGATCATCGGCGTACAAAAGGCATTTGACGGTTAACTCATCCATTCTTAACCCGCATTCTTCTACTTTCAAATTTTCCAAACAACTGTCCATAAATAGGTTGAACAGCCACAGGGAAGCCACACAGCCCTGTCTGACACCTTTATGGATGCCAAACCAGTCCGAGTAGGCCCCGTTGATCCTGACACAGGCACTAGAGTCCCTATATAAAGACTTCAATGCCTGTATCAAGCCAGCGCTCAACCCAAATGAGTTCAGTGTTTGCCATAACACATCCCTATCCACTCTGTCATAAGCCTTCTCCAAGTCTATGAACGCACAAAAAACTTTTTGGTTTTTGGCCAAAAACTTCTCCGCGATCATGCGCAAGGAAAAGACCTGATCCGTACATCCCATTCCCTTTCTAAATCCCGCTTGCACATCCCAAATTTTTCCATCAGTTTCTTTCATAACTCTTTCAATTAGTACCTTAGCATACGTTTCCCCACAATGCTAAAAAGGCTGATACCACGGTAGTTTTCACAGTCCTGCTGTGATCCTTTTCCTTTATATATAGGAACTATCACGGCTTTGCACCAGTCTCCCGGTACCCGCTTAAGTTCCCAACATAAATTAAACAAGGTGTACAGCAGGTCTGCTACCACTCCTTTTCCAGCCCTTAGCATTTCGAGAGATACTCTATCATAACCGACTGCCTTACCTGCTTTCATACTTTTCATTGCTTTCATTATTTCATCTATACTTACATCTCTATCTATTTCGTCTTCTTTCGGAATTTCTATTTCATTTAATTTAAACGTCTCATCACTCATAAACACGCTTTCAAAGTATTCCTTCCATCTCCTTAAACTCAAAACTTCGTCATTCAGAATACAGCCATTCTGGTCTCGTATAGCATTCATTCTAGGCTGTTTTGAATGTCCCCTGGTAGTTCTTACGAGTTTACAGAACATTTTAATGTTTGCCTGGAAGTTATCCGATATTCTTCTATCATTCTTATCCGTTCTTTCTTGCTTTTTCCTTTCAACTACTTCTTTTACTCTCTTATTTAGGTGTCTAAAGACTGCCTTTTTCCTTTCAATATTACCATTCATACTGCTAGAATTACTAGCCTTGGTTGCTAGTAAATCTAGCCATGCTTTCTTCTTTGCTTCAACTTCCATCCGTACCTCATCATCCCACCATATCGTGTTATTTTTCCTTTCATTCTTTCTCTTACTTACACCACATACTTCGGTAGCTGCATCCACTAAACCTTTCTTGATATTATACCACACAGTCTCCAAGTCTAAATCATTCATACACAATTCAGCCACACCAATTATATTTTCTCTCAATCTACATTTGAACTTCTCTTTCACACCTTCATCTTGTAACCTCTCTGTTCTTATACGCTGTAACGCAGTGGTAGACACAGATGTCCGATGCCTCCAACGTCTGAAAAGACCATTAATTCGGCATAAGACCAAGTAATGATCCGTCCCTACGTTAGAGCCCCGGTAAACCCTTGTATCTACCACCGCGCTCCTCATTCTTTCGCCAACAATTATGAAATCTATCATACTTCTATCATCACCTCTTTCCCATGTATACGTGTGAATCTTCTTATGACGAAAGAAAGTGTTCGTCACAAAAAGACTCTTTTCCACGCATACGGCGAGAAGGCTTTCACCATTCTCATTTATACTTTTATCACCAAACGTTCCCAATATCCTTTCATAACCAAGCCTCCTCACCCCAACCCTTCCATTAAAATCGCCTAAAAATCGCCTAAAATATAAAACTGAACATATTTTCTTCTTTTATATTTAAAAGCAGTTTGTTTTACACTTTTGTAAACATTAAGGTGTGCTACACCTATCTTACCCGTTGGTTAGTGGTGATGTAGCCGAAAATGTGAAAGCGCACCGGCTTTGCTAATAAAAGTCAATATATTCTTGATTTGTAGACAGTTTGTAATCGGAAGGACACAGACGTTGACAAATTATTACAAATACTTGTTGTATGTATAAAGAAGGACGCAGCAAACGAATCGTTCGAATGTATAATAAATTTAATTTTAATATATTTTTATGTGGACACACAAAGTGTATTTTTATGGTAATCGTTTGATTCGAAACTTTTTTGTTAGCATTGGTGTTCCATATTATGCTGAATTTAACTTTCAAGATAATAATCATTTTAAAGTATAAAATTGTCACCGCACCCTCACATTTGACATGTGTAATTTATTAGTTATCGCTGTTTTCTTGGTTTTATTACATAAAACTGTGTAGTGTTGTTTTCAGTCAAAAAGAATGAGGTTAAAAATTACACTGTATTTTTTTTGGTATGTATGTAATGCGATTTCTTCATCAATTATTAACCGATTTTGTTTCTGTTTTATGTAAGTATGGTCCTACTCAATTGAATATTTGGAGAAAATATTTTGTAATGTAGGGTTGTGTGAAATGAACACAGAGACGTGTTGTTCTTACTACGTCTTTAATTAGACTATTCCCTTAACAACTACAAATAATATTCATATGTAAGTCGTGTGGGCTACTCTACGCTACAATTTCATCCACAAGAGTGGCAAAATAGGGGATGAAGTTTTTATGTAACTATTTAGAGAATTGAAGCATTGAGCTTGTGATATTATATTCCTTAGTTCACTCAAAGGGGTAAAAAATTAACTTTTTATAAAAATTCAGATCCAACTATAAACAACTACGTTCTAAGACATATTGTGTAAAAATATTAGAGCCTCAACTTTAGAATGTGAAATTGTTTTTTTTTTAGTTGTTTGTAATCTGTTTTTACCTTTATTAAATGCCTTAAACAGACATAAAGTTGTTAATAACAATTACGGTGTCAATCACTATACAAAAGTCGTCGTAGCTCAGGGGTTAAGCGCTCGTCATAAACCTCACAGCACGCGGGTAACCTGAGTTTAGTGTGATTATAGGGCAATTTTAGGTGCTAATTTACCACAGCTCGGTAGTGAAGGAAACATTATAAGGAAACCTGCATATCAGGGGAATTGAAATAAATATTTCAAGGACATGTGAAATCCGCCAACAAGCACTAGAGCAACGCGGCGAACTATGTGTTCTTAACCCTGTTAAAAACGGGAGTAGGTCTGTGCCCGTATGGGACGTATAAAGTTGGTAGCTTGACTATTTTTACCATGTCTGTAGATATTCGATCGATGAGGTGAACATCGTGAGAATATCTAAATATCTGAAAATTTTTCCCAGGACACGTAAAAATTGCCTGTCTACATACCTCCTAAGAAGTACGGCGATTTTTTCGCTATTAGTTTTTATAGACAAACAAGGGTGACAAACGAGCACACAGTCCACCTGATGGTAAGTGGTTGCTGTGGCCCATAGACATCTACATTTATCCTCGTTTGCGAATCAAAATGCAGATGCGTTGTCACCCGTGAGGACTAAGATGGACTGCCTCTTTTCCAGTAAAAAAGGTCTCCGGTTCTCTACTCACCATATGAAACACAGCAGTATTAAGCTGCTATTTTACGCTGGTATTCTGTGAGAGCGTGGTCCTTCCCCGGTTGAGCCAACCCACTTGTGCTACAACTATACTACTAACATAGTAGCAGCATGGCTCCACCAAAAATGACTCCTCTTTAAAAAAATAGATGAGGTCTGTGCCCAACTGTGGGATGTATGAAAACTGCTACTTTACTTTTTACACAGTCAACATGTCTCGTCCGATGACATATTCACTGACCGCTTCGTTCTTACGTCAGGACTTTCACTCCTACCTGCTATTCTGCGAATTTTGTATGATTGCATACTTCGCTAACTTGTTTGATCGAGAACTTTAGATGTCGGTCACGGAGTGAGGAGCGAAAAGATTCGCTAAATTATGCAAGGAAAGGTTTAATCGAGGGAATAATTTACTGCCATGTTTGCTCATTTTCAACCCATAAATTAAAGTTTGTACACTTCTGTAGCCTTAAATATCGTATGTTTTATTGACAGTTTTTATTTACTACACGTTTTGTGGCTTTATGATATTTTTTATTATCTGCTAAAAGACGGTTTATAGAAAAAGAATAAAGTTAAAAACCACACCCAATTAAAAAAAACGCGGTTTAATTATTAAACATGGTAGAGCTATGCTAATGGCCGTGCTTGTGGCTTATGTTCATATTATAATTGGACTCCGAGTACCAGCTTGAAACAGTACGAATACGTCTACGAATTATAGTGTACATTATCTATTTAGTTACTCCATGCATACATCATCAGCTTATGTTTCCATCGTTAGACACAGACCTCACGATTTGCATAAATTAAGCAGCATTAGATATTTCGTCGTTGACGCCGCAAAGGGCCGATCGTAAATTACAGTAGAACAATAAAACATTTATTATTACACGATTACTAGCTGTTTTTCATCAGAAAATTAATCTTATATGTAGTTTTCTATTAAGTCTAATATTCTTAATTTTCTGATGAAAAGAGCTAGTAATCAGGGAGTTTTATTACTCCTGTTACTGTTTCCTTACTGTTTTCTTGCTCTCATGTAATTTTTTTAAAAATTGTGGTTCACCCCTTTGCGGTGTTAGTGACAATTTTGTTCGATTTGAACGACGTTGCGTTCCGATTGAACGACGCTTCTGTCCACAACATGGTTATGTATTTGAAACTAGCGTTCGTATTCAAAAGAATATAAGCCAGAGATATCATGTTATCTTTGAGACCAAAAGGTAGAAGTAACATAAAAAATAAATTAATTAATTAGTGATATTCAGTCAATCTTATTTTTTTTTCGAAAATCAATTATACTTTAAAGTAAATATTTCAAAACCATCTTCAAATAGAAACAAAATAATTAATATAGGCGATTGACCGAAAGGTTAAAAGTGAATACAGATAAAAAAGGAATGAAATCGACGAGTTCCTGATATATTTGTTGCTAGTAAAAAAAAGCATACTAAAATTACTCATTGTTGTTAATTACTTGATGTTGCGTTCGTATAACTGGATTGAGTTAAATAACTCTACGCTGTTGTTACTATTGGACGACTCGGTAGCGATTTGGCTAATTCTTTGAATTTATCGGCCAGCGTATTCGATTCCCACAGAACGTGTGCTTGTACGACCTGTAAATAGCAGTGGAAAGCAGAGAATAGCAGTGCAAAATTTTAACAGTGGTAGAGCCACGCGGCAGCTTTTGCTGTCGCACGGATGGGCTGGCTCGGACCGGGGTGGTACCACGACCTCACAGAATACCAGCGTGAAGTAGAGGTTTACCTCTGCGTTTCGCTTGGTGAGTGCAGGTGGCCGGAGGCCCTTTTTACTGGAAATGAGGCATTCCATCTAAGTCCTCACGGGTGACAACGCATCTGCATTTTGATTCGCAAACGAGGATAGATGTAGATGTCTATGGGCCGCAGCAACCACTTACCATCAGGTGGACTGTGTGCTCGTTTGTCACCCTCATCTTATAAAAAAATAATAATAATAATATTCCAGCTCTAGGTAATTGCTCATATCACCATCATACTTATTATTACAGACTATCAAAATATACTGTTGAACATAGGCCACGCCCATATATTGCCTTACAGTTGCCATAGTTGCCATGCTTGGCAGGCAGTTTTTATATTATTTTGATCCCATGCAATCCCATCTCCTGTTTCAGTTTCCCTCTGTCGTTTTTTACAACACCCACGGTATGATATGGGTTAATGCATTCTGTTACGCCGATGCTATATTCATCATCATCATCATTACAGCCCTTCACAAGTTCACTGTTGAACATAGGCCTACCCCAAGGAATGCCACAAAGCATGGTCCTGAGCCACCTGCATTCATCGACTTCCTGCATATCTTACCAGGTCGTCACTCCATCTAGTGGGAGGACGCCCTACACTTCGACCGCCGGTGCGAGGCCGCCACTCGTGAACCTTTTTCCCTATCGGTTGTCGGTTCTTCGACCTATATGGCCGGCCCATTGCCACTTCAGCTTACTAATCCTTTGGGCTATGTCGGTCACTCTGGTTCTACTGCGGATATCCTCATTTCTAAGTTTATCACGCAGAGAAACTCCGAGCATAGCCCTCTCCATAGCTCGCTGAGCGACCTTGAGCTTCCTCATCCGGCCAGCAGTGAAGGACCACGTCTCAGTTCCATAGGTCATCACTGGCAACACGCACTGGTTGTACAGTCTAGTTTTCAAGTTTTGAGGTATACCTGACGAGAAGATGTGCCCCATCTATAATATATTATATGTATTCAATATACATTCACGATTCAGAAGATATTTTTAGAGCGCTGAGAAATAAATTATTTAAAAAAAAAACACTAAAATGTTATATACGGGTGTGTTTTGCTATAGCGTGAATTAGGAGTCTAACAACATTCTATTTTAGGGACTGGGAGATTTAAAAATCTTAGCTGGACCCAACATTGTGCATTAACATAAGTTTTTGGTCTTTATGTGCCAACCTACCTTAGATATTATATGTATCACATAAACGCTACATACATCGGGCGCGTTTTTTTTATAAAACTAAAGTGACAAACGAACTTAAACTGCAGTCCATATACACCTGCAGCCAACTTCAAACACAGAAGGCTACAAATACATTGTTACCTCTAACTTCAAAGATGGAAAGCCTCATAGCCGGTAATTAACTGTCTCTTTATAGAACACAGCAGTGTAAGCACTTCTTTTTGGCGGCAGAAACAGATAAGAAGGCGGTAGGGGAGGGCCTGCCACCTAGTTATCCATACTAGCTCCTAGGCAGAAGATTCCACTTAGGGTAAGACCTGGAACTAGATAGAATATCCCTGTTTGAGACTTTATTTATGTTCCTTTAATTTCTCTAATGCAAAGTTAGTAGCTTGTCATTATGCAAAAATTGTCCGAGTCAAATTAATAGTTGATAGTCGAAAGAGTGTCATGATTTTCATGAAATCGATACACACTTGTTATATGTACATTTAAAAAACCACCCAGAGGGATAGGCAGAGACTACGGCCTTCTATTTGGCACGATCCTGACGCATGCATGCTCATCGGTTAAGAGTACTCCTAAACTGGCCCATTTTCAATATATCACCAATTTGGTCGATAAACCTTCGTCTAGGGCGTCCCTTCCCGACTCTCTCGTCCACATCTGCAATATAGATTTGCTTTGTAACTCTTTCCTCGTTCATTCTTTCTACACGACCAAACCACCGAAGCATTACTTTCTCCTTAATCCTGGTCACAACATCATCTTGCAAACCACACTTTTCTCATATCACTCAAAAAATCACACATTAAAAGAAATGTGTGATTTTCTATTCAATTTACGTCCAAATTGGAAATGCGATGTTTGGCTTGTTGATCCGATTTTTTTTGCTAGCATCATTTCAAATGTGCCAGTGATCGCATACGACGAAGATGGGAAACCATTTTAATGGTAACTAGGCATTTGATTATTTAGTGTTAAGGGTTGACACCGCTACTGCTTTTTAATTCTTAATTGAGGATAGATGTAAGTACCTATGGATACATCTGCGGTAATGGTAGAAGATAGAATAACCTCAAGGCTTCCGACAGGTTTAAGTAAACCCCCATATCTTTTATATCAGACTTAAAATACTCAGACCTGGGAATAAAGCATATCTTCTCTACAATGGGGGAGATCCATATCCAGATAGAATTTTGCGGGCCAGTGACGAAGATCCGGCATCTACTTATCATCACTTGAACTGTGTACCCGTTTGTCATCCTCTCTTCCATATTCAAGGTATAATCAATCCACCTGCATATCTGTGTATTTTCTCTGATCTGGAATGCGTTCATAATATCTACGAACTCTGAGTGGTGTCTAAATATTGTGTGTATATAAATGTATATATACACACACACACACAAAACACACACACACACACACACACACACACACACACACACACACACACACACACACACACACACACACACACACACATATATATATATATATATTGTTTCTTTTTATTTATACTAAATTTTACTAAACGGCGTCGTTCAGCTAGCGGCCAGAATGATATTCAGTTCAGTATATTTAGCCAATGCGTCTAATACAACATTGCACCTATCTTATAATATGTATTAGCGACAGTAAGTTAAGGTGCGGTTGTCGTATCCTTGGACCACCCTAAAGCCGCGTACATTTATATAATAAAGCGCATAGCGTTTTATCATTCAGGCCACTTTGAACGGCGCCATTTTGTAAAAAGGCTAGACTGTTAACTGAGAGGATAATTAAGCTAGTTGGCTGAGACGTATTTCTTTTACTACTTCCTTTATTTTGTAAGTTTTATATAGAGCTTACATAAATTATGTAATTGTTTTAATGTCTGTAATTTCTACGTTATTATATTTTGTGCTTATATAATTTTGTTTCCTATATTTAAATGATGTGCTAGCTCTTACTCTTCATTCCTTTAACTTATTAATTTATTTAAATTTTTACATTTACTTGTTTCTCGAAAGTACCAGGTTTTAACTTGGCTTGTTCTATTAGAAAGAAGTGGGTCATTTTTTCTTCTAATATTGCATCACTAGCAATATTGTGGTACTTCGCTTCCGTAACGGCAATGTTTATTTATGAGTATCAGTTCAGGTTTCTTGGTTCAACATCAGACACTTGCGCGTTATGCAGTGTTTATGTTATATACACATTACATAAACTAAAGATGTTCAAAATTAATTAGCTGACATCTACGTAAATAAATTACGTGTCTTACCTGGTTTGAAGAGCAACTTCAATAGCGTGCACAATCGCCAACACTACTAACCCCAAAATCACAACACAAGGAAAGGAGTTGTAGCGGTAACTTGACCGGCGGCGGATTTCTGCTCCTGTATTATTGTTTAAATAATGGTTTGAAGTGAATTTTGATATGTAAAAGTGGCACGTTTTTGTGTATTAAATATCTGTGCGTATGAACTATTAGTGGAAACGGTGAAACAAGTGCTCCAACGGCGATGTGAATCTCAAGATAAGGTGCCTGTCTGCTTAGGTGCCTTGAGATACTATCGCTAACTGTCTGCTGGCTCAAGTTGGCCTCAAAATCTCCGCAAACTACGCAATGTGACGCATCAACATATTGTAAAGGATTATTATCACTTCATACTGGAATCATCATCATCATCATTACATCCCTTCACAAGTCTACTGCTGAACATAGGCCTCCCCAAAAGAATGCCACAAAGCACGATCCTGAGCCACCTGCATCCATCGACTTCCTGCATATCTTACCAGGTCGTCACTCCATCTAGTGGGGGGGGCGCCCTACACTTCACCTGCCGGTACGAGGCTGCCAATCGAGAACCTTTCTTCCCCATGGGTTGTCGGTTCTTCGCACTATATGGCCGGCCCATTGCCACTTCAGCTTACTAATCCGTTGGGCTATGTCGGTCACTCTGGTTCTACTGCGGATATCCTCATTTCTGAGTTTATCACGCAGAGAAACTCCGAGCATAGCCCTCTCCATAGCTCGCTGAGCGACCTTAAGCTTCCTCATCCGGCCAGCAGTGAAGGACCACGTCTCAGTTCCGTATGTCATACTGGAATAATGGTAGAAAATGGCTTAGGACAAGTATCTGAATACAAAAATCATAATAAAAAAACACTAGGAAAGACACACCACAGTCGATAATACGATACGTGTTTTGCCTCTAAATGAGACATCATCGTTAGAAATAGACTCTGCGATGGCTGACCGCTAATTGAGCGGCTTGGCTAATTGATTTTTAAAATTTAAATGAAACTAATTTATACGAATTTTATCGCGTATATTAACTTAATTAATAAATCTCTATAATTTTTAATATAATAATTTTCCGCAAAGTAATGCCTGATTCTATTAAATCATTATAAACTTTAAAACTCGTTATGAATATTTACGGAGAGGTTTTCTAAGAAAAATTTTCTCAAGTATTCAACAGATGAGTTAATAACGACCGACCGGGCATCGCATATATCTAGCAAAACTAACATATCCAAAATTGGCAGTCCTTTGTTAGGTATACTGTTACATCATGTTAATAGTATAAGAAAAAAGTTAGTCGCTTCTGCTATGTATCTAGGATATGATAATAAAACACAAACATTATTGTAAAATCTTTGCATATAGTAAAAACTGGCCAAGTGCGTGACACGCCATGTCCGTACAAAGATGGTCATAGTTGACTATCTATTATATTCCCGACAGTGTAACCCTAAGATATATACGACCGTAGCGAACCTTCCCGTAAACCACCACTGCCCTAAATTATCCTGAGGGTCACACGCGTGAAACTGTATGAGGCTATATGATTGTATGAATACTTTGAATGAGACCTACAACAACTACCAACTATAAAATAAACAAAAGTAGTAAGTATGTAGGAAAGATGCTCCCTGCCTATCCCTCAAATGAAAAAGTAAAGCTATAGTAATGTTTATAACTCGTTTTCTTCATCAAATGGAGCTAGATTTAGGTCATTTTCTATTTAGTTTTAACCAAATGTTTACTAATCAAAGTGCATTTTATAAATTGGTCGTCTATTTGTCGTTAACTTGTTAATTCTACTTAGCTGTGAAAGTTAGTTAGTTGGTAAAGGGAGAGGGGGGGGGGGGACAAATTACTAATGGAAAATATCATTTCGCAAACGGACGCCTGAATCGAAAAATTTTGTTCCATACCCCAGTGTTTTTGAAAAACCTATCTAACTGTAACCTATCTGGGGTATACACGGTGGAATAGACGGGTAAAACAAATCATCCTCCATTTATGACAGATGATTTATGAGAGATGAGAGGTACCCCAAATAAAAAGGTTTTTTTAAGATTTTATTTCCCACTTTTGTAGGCGTGATTAATATTTATAACTATGCTGAATTACAGATTTGTAGCAACTAGGGTATCTGAGTAAAACCGTGGGCGGACGGACGGACATGGCGAAACTATAAGGGTTCATTTTTGTGTAACTACGGAACCGTATAAATGCATGTATACACGTAAAACTTCTACGAGAAATTGTTTTAATGATATGAAGACACAGTATAAAGTTTGCCACTAAACAAGTTGACTAATGAAGACATGGTAAGGATTGTTCGTCAATTGATCCTAAGTTTGAAGTTTACATGATATAAATCTAACGTCGAATTAGCTGGGTTCAATAGCATTACCTAAAGAGAAATCTTAAATATGTATATACAATATGTAACAAAAACCCTGTGGTTCCCGTTAAGTACGTTATCAGGATCATTATTCAAACGTATAGCTGAATAACTATTTTTTTAAAACTCGAATAATAATTTTTATTTATTTTATATAAAAAAATAATTGTATGCAAATTGAATGTGGTTTTATTACCACTGCATTGTCTGGGGAGTAAAAAGATTGTCAAAGATCCCGCTTTACTTGGCTTTAGCATCGGCTAGTGTCAGTAAGAGGTAATAAAACCACATAAAATTAAAAAAAATCTAATTAAATTAAAAAAAATATGATCGAGTTTAAAAAAAAAAGTAATTTCTATAGATTTGAATACTATCCTGATAACGTACTTAACGGGAACCACAGGGTTTTGTTACATGTTGTATATAAAACAAGTGGTGAGACGAAATAAAATCAAATCAGGTAGAGATATGCACATATATAAAGCGAATATCTTCAATAGTCTCTAATTTCAAATAAATTAAAATCATTGTAAGTTCTTATTCTAATTACATTTTTAATAATGTTATCTTATGTATAAATTTACATAGTTCAGAATACCTTTTTACTCATTTATTACGATTTCCTTGGTTTTTTCCTTACTAAAATACAATAATATATCTTTACAATAATAACGTAGTGAATTAATACTTAAGCAATAATTAATTATACAGTTGCCGTGTTGTTACGGCTTAAAAAATCTATTAACCACATTTGCTCCGCTTATCGAGTATGTTGTAATAGGCATTTGAAAAAGGTTTCGAAAAAAGGTTACAAAAATCTCGCGGGCTCCTGTTGCAGTTTATTAAAAGTCCACTGATGAACATTGGTCTTCTCAATAGATTGGATAGGTAGATAATATTTATATAATTAATAGTTGCCACGTTTGGCAGGCGGATTGGCAACCGCAATTTCTTAAATTTTAGGTATGGGGTATCTACATAGTTTTCTCATCTGTTTGGGCTGTATAAATATAAATGAAAATGTCAAAATCTATAAATATAATAACATACATACATAAAATCACGCCCTCTTTCCCGTAGGGGTAGGCAGAGACCACTTCTTTCCACTTGCTACGATCCTTACATACTTGTTTCGCTTCGTCCACTTTCATTATTCCCTTCATACATGCTCTTCGGTTTAGGGTATTCTTGACCTGGCCTTTTTTCAAGACGTCCCTGATTTGATCTAGAAACGTCCGCCTAGGTCTACCCCTTCCAACACTTTCATTCACACTTGCCTAATACACCTTTTTCGTCAATCGTTCTTCATTCATTCTCTCGACATGGCCAAACCATCTCAGCATACCTTTCTCAATTTTTGTCACTTCATCTTATTTCAGACCACAACGTTCCCTTATCTCACTATTTCTTATCCTGTCACTCAGTTTAACTCCTATCATACTTCTTAACGTTCTCATCTCAACTGCATTTATTCTGCTTTCATGTTTCTTCTGCCATACCCAACTTTCACTTCCGTACATGAGTATCGGAACCAACACCCCGTCATGCACAGCCAAACGAGCCTTGCTAGACACCTTCCGACTGCTCATAAAGGAGTGCAAAGCTCCATTCACTATGTTTCCTGCATACACTCTTCTTTCGATATCACTCTCACACTTTCCATCTCTCGTAAACTTTGAACCCAGATACACAAACTCCTTCACCTGACCAATTTG
Source organism: Parnassius glacialis (assembly GCA_033319125.1). Classification (NCBI taxonomy): domain Eukaryota; kingdom Metazoa; phylum Arthropoda; class Insecta; order Lepidoptera; family Papilionidae; genus Parnassius; species Parnassius glacialis. The sequence goes on along the minus strand of JAVANC010000026.1, from coordinate 17,011,777 downwards.
TTCACCTCCAATCACGATATGGCAGTCTGTCACTGCCTCATCTCTTTCAATCATCATCATTTTCGTCTTCTTTACATTTATTTTCATTCCCTTTCTAACAAAAGCTCCACTCATAGCAGTTAACGTCTCCTGCAACTCCTCGGCCGAAGACGCAAGTAGTACAGTTTTCAAATATGGAAGCCCTCGGCAGGGGAGATGAAACTCCTGAGGGTTAGGGAGAAAAGTATCGAGGAGCACCGCCTTCTGCATTTGGTCCATCACGGAGTCCCAGTTCGCCTCAGATGACCTGAGAGACTGACCGGGATTAGCCAGTTCGCAAAAAGTTGTATAAATATTTTAGTTATTTTTGAGAAGACGCTGCTGTTTATCTCTGGGTTTCTTTCAGTTTCTTTGCACTGTCGCCTCATATGACATCCATGTCACGATACGGGCTAGTTAGAATAGAATTAAATAGAATCATTTTTACTCAATATATATTACAATACGACTTATCCAGTCATTTAAGCTTTACCACTGGTCCGGAAAAATCGCTGTCCTCGAAAAAAACATGAAGAAACCCAGAGGGACTTTTTTAATACTTTATACAACTAAGTATGAAAGTAATTAGAAACAGCATGGTGGTGATCACCTATATATTCTAGGTGTTATTATCAAACATGCACTCTATAGTATAATAACCTTTACTGCTGTTTATAAAAATTTTAATCTTTTTGATAGATAAGGTCTTTTCAACCGACTTCGAGGAGGAGGAGGTACTAAATTCGACTGTATGATTTTTTTTATGTCTTACCTCATAAATTTTTTTCGGTGAACCGATTTCGATAATTCTTTTTTATTTTAAAGCTGGTGTGTGTGGATTTCTCACGTGGTCCCATACAAATCAAGGTCTGACCAGTAGTTTTTGAATTATCCTTAATAATTTATATTAAAGTCGGTTGTACAAAATTTTTAAGTGTACCACTTGTCTGTGACTATTTTGTAAAAGCGTTGACATTGCCCCATGAAGAAATTACGGACTCTCTGGAGTCGAGTAACTGATATAACTAACTTGTGCATGTTCCTAGTATTTATAGAATGTACATTGCTATTTTCAATAAAACTACATTTGTTTTTGTGTGCATACATTAAATTTTTGTAAATATAATGGCTTCTATATATTAACTGGGGCCATAAATATATGTTACCGTTAAAATCCGGAATGTGTTAATTAGCGCATTAGCTAGATAATCTGTAAATTATCGGGTACGATCCGTTAATGTGCGAAATTTTATTTAATGTAGCAAATATCTGCACTTTACCTAGTTAATGTGCATATCAACGGATGCTATACCGTTAAATCGCAGAAGACAGAGAGCTGATTGTATTGCAAAATTTATAACTTTAATTACTATATTTTATGAATGATTGTTGTTATTATCGTCGGACTGTTTTAGTTTTTTTTTTTAAGATTAGAATGTTAGACAAAACTACTTTTGATTTTTGATTTTTTGAATGTTTGAAATTAAAAAGTTCAATTCTTTCAATATTATATTTATATCATTATAATGGTGGCCGAATGGCCACCCCAGCCGTACCTCAACCTACTGTTAACCTATTGTTATTCCTCATATTACCTAGGAAGTAGTCGTTATTTTGCAGATTACCTTGGAAGTCTGCAGATTAACCAGTTAAAGTAAGAATTGAATCATTTGTTCGCATTATAACGGATTCTGCTGATTAACTAATTAATCTGCACTATAACTGATATTTAGCGTTAACATATTATTTTGGCCTCTCAGTATAGTAAATATACTGAGAGGCCAAATTTAATATATTGATTTCTTTAAAATTTTCTCTAAGCGATTCCTACGTACATAAGTTATAAATTGTTCTTATGGCTCTCTTTTGCAAAACAAAGTTAGTTAAAATATCAGTCGCAATACTTCATAGCAGGATTCAATATAATATGCTATGGGAGTAACTAGAATAAACTCATCTAGCTGTTTCTAGCTATTTTAGATATATGAGGCCCCCATTGAAGCTTTGCGTCAACTGTAATACCGTTAAATACAGTGGATTCTCTCAAAATTCCCCATTTAACAGCACACAGGTTGCTGTAAATTTCAATACATTTCGTTTCATTACCGTTTAAAAGCAAATTGTTGGTGTTAGTGTATATTCTTACACCGCCACTGTACGGTCATGGCAGGCTCCTAGATAAATATTATAAATAACAATATAAGCTGTTGTTGTAACCATAACCCAGATCAAAGGCGGAGAGCAATACAAGACTGGTGCTGCAATTACCAGTACGCGTGCCATGCGTTGCGTTTACGGAAAATGTGCGTTGTTCGTGTTGAAGCATTATGTAAAGAATGTAATAGAAAAGGTTATGCGTAGAACGACACAATAAAGAAAAATAATAAATGTCAATAAACATACTTAAATACGCACTCAAATAAGGACATTTTTAACATGCCGCGGCCGAGGTCGGTGCGATATATCACGTATAATATACAAATAACCTAGGCCATATTATATAAATGGCTTGACAATGCAATGGTACATTGTAAAATATGTTGGGTATTTTAAAGACCATTAAATCAACAATCATGTCTGACCTACCCCATTGCTCAATATAAACTACGCACGCTCTCTCATTTCCAATGCTAATACTTGAACGGCTCCTTTCCACTACTATGAGTATTGTAATTTTTTGATACAGTCGCGATTTTTTTTATCAAATTATGCACTGATTGATTTCCATCGTATCTTCATCTTTTGGATAGTTTATCTAGATGCAAATATTATATATTTAGGGTTGTCATCAAAAAATTTTTCATAGGACAAAATAGATTAATAAATAAATAAATTAATAAGTAAGTGTATTTGTTATTAACAATAAATAATTTATTTGATAGATGATTTTTATCTGATGATTGAAGTCATGAAAAATCAGCTCTAGTAGTAGCAGCCGAGTAAGTAGCAGGGTAAGGTAGTTGGGGGAGTTTCATCCCCGTGCCTCGGAAAGCACGTAAAGCCGTTGGTTATGCGCGTGATCTTTCTCCGGTCGTGTCGGATACTGTCCCATCGCACTGTGAGATTGAGGGAATTGAGAGCGCACCTATGCTTGCGCATACACTTGGACACTACTCGTATATTCTTGCCCATACACTTTGCAAATCCACAAAATATGGTCACAAAAATTATTGCTCTCGCTTTTGCTGTGCTCGCCTTGCTGTGCCAAAAAGAAGCCGTTTATTAAACGGCATCATGTTCATGACGCAATTTTCGACGTACTAATTTTTTTTAAACTAAGATCAGACTTATTTAATTATATATATATATATATACATATATCTAGTTTTAGTATAGTTAATACATAAATACTCATTTCTCCCTTGTATAAATCGTTATTTTATTACACATGTTGTAAATCTTCATCCTTCAAGGGTTCTATTGCATACTAGCTTTTAGCCGCGATATCAAACGCGTAGAACTTGAGAAAAAGTAGCTTGCACATCTACAGTAATAGCGGAATTTGGGCAAGTCGTTCAATTATGGAAAATTGTAGTTCAAACTAATTTTTTTTTCTACTATTTTCTCGAAAACCATGTGGGATATGAAAAATATCTATTACAAATAAGGAGGACCTATTTGTTTCACCTAATAAGGTCTTGTAACCTTTTCCTTTAATAATTATTAGTATTATCACAGAATGTTTATTTATTTATTGGCCATTTCGTTACATTACATAACATTGGTACGTCAAAATTACAATTCAAATGATAGAAGATTACATTAGATTATTAAAATTACAAATTAAAATACATCTACATTTACATTTACATAATTTTACATGTCAAGCAAGTCAGAAAATTAAGATTTCAAATATTCTTCTATATTATAGAAAGTGTGATTCAAAAAGAATGTTTTTGTCACTTGTCGAAACGCATTCAATGGAAGTCTTGTTATTTCTAAAGGCAATTTATTGTACATTTTGATTTTTAATGACCTTGAATAAACCTTGCTTGGACGCTTTGTCTAATCTGGTTCTTGGAACAACTAATCTTTCGCGATTTCTTGAATTGTAGTTGTGTATGTGCATCTTCATTGGTAGTTTACTTTTTTCCTGGTGCACTTCCAGAAGCGAACTATAAATATCCAACGACACGACATTCATGAACTTCGCTTTTTGGAAATAGGCTCTAGCTTGTCAATATTTGCCATCCATGTATAATTCCAATCGAACTTTTTTTTAAATCAGTATTCTTTCAATTTGTGAAGCATTTCCCCATATTGTAATCGCGTAGCTAATAACTAAATGACAATTAGCAAAATAGACTGATATCAGAGTTTTCCTGTCAATAATGGGCTTAAGCTTAAAGAATGCGTAATTTGCACTGGCTAATTTTTTACAAACATCATCTATTTGAATTTCATAACTTAAAGTGGAATTGACAGTACACCCTAAAATGAGACTTCAATATTTGTTTTTTTGCTTGCATAAATAATTATGGTACCTTTTTCTGCATTAAAATTATTCCGTTTGCTTCAAAACATTTTCTAATCTGTCTTCTTGGCTACTTGAAATGCGATTTTATCTAATGATTTCTTAGATTTACGCGAACACTACACATTTAAATAAAACTAATTTTACGGATTTTATCGCGTATATTAACTTATTTTACATTCCCGACGTTTCAAGCACTTTACAGCACCCATGGTCACGGGGGGGACTGAGGCGCATGACGTCCCAATGTCATAGTTAACCACGGCTACCTCCAGATTAAAAATTATTAATTTTTGTTCCGATCTACGCAGTATGAACTTACAGTATCATGAAGTCTTGCAGTTTTATGCTTGGGTTGGGATTTAATTTTATTAATTATGGGATCCCAAGCAGATGGTAGCACCCAGCCATCTTCTCTATTGAAATTAGGATGTTTCTTGATTTCAATAGCCTCGCGAATCACCTTGGAAGGAATCGGTGTTCTTTAGCGAGGATTTGTGGTCTATCAAATCTAATGTAGTGACGGGGCGAATCCTGTACGTGTTCACAGACTGCAGACTTCCCGAAGCGTCTATTCTTCACATCAGCTATGTGTTCTTTAACACGGGTTTTTATAGATCTTTTAGTTTATCCTATATAAGAGAGACCACATTCACAATCAAGCTTGTACACTCCTGCATCTTGCAGAGGAATATTACACTTGACTGATGGTAAAAACTGACTAATCTTCTTCGGCGGCTTGAAATATGTTTTAATGGAAACACGCTTCAAGATGTAGCCTATCTTGTCTCTCGACTGTGGCCGGCTTCACTCGTTCACTGTGACGTAGGCGCGGGACCCGAAGCTTATTGTCGTGCAAAACTTGCTTGACGTGTTGGAGCTCTGCGGCCAGGTGTTTACTGTCACAGATCCCTCGTGCTCTCTGAAACAAAGATTTACCCACGGTAGCTAACTGTGAAGGACGGTGGTGAGAATCACCGTTTAAATATCTATCTGTATGGGTTTTTTTTTCTATACACAGTGTGGCTCAAGGTGTTATCAGGATTCCGAATTACTAACACAGATTTTATCTTTAACACCAGCCTGTGTATCATTCGCAAATAGTGTAACCAGCGCCCAGTCAGGTAAAATTTTTGCAAGGTCATTCGTGTATACTAAAAACAACAGTGGTCCCAGGATGGAGCCCTGCGGTACGCCAATGTAACTATGTTGTGAATCAGACTTAGTATTATTTAGATTAACTATTTGCATTCGATTGTTCAAATAACCTCCTGAGCCTAATAGAAGCCAGTTATTTCGATATTACAGACATACAATTCAATTTTATTTATATGTATAGAAGAAGATAAGCCGTAGGTTCCTTTTGTATAAACGCGTGTCAAAGAAAATATCTTGAGCATACAACAATGGTGACATTTTATAATTAACAACCGAAAACTTTATTATGAGCATTATGTACCAATAAACATTCCAGTTTAATCACGTCTACTCACAATGATTTTTCCTTCGACTCACTATCGCAGAACCGTAGTAGTGGTTCGAGTTCTGTATCTGACGTCGACATAGTAAGGATTGTTGCGTGTAGGCGCATATTACGAATGGTAAAAGGATTAACGGTACGCTGTTTGATACTATTTTGATTGCCTTTTTATGATAAAAACCTTGCAACATTCCACCTCTAACACTTCCTACATGTTTCGTTTTTGCTTAAAGAATACCGTTTTAATATTTTAAGGCTCGTATGTGCAAAGAAGGGGTCATCGTACTGATCAAAGTCAAACATTCGAAACTCACTTTTGACTGAATTTCGTAAACAAATGTATGCTATTATTGTGTCTTTCACAGCGCATATAATTATTATGTTTTAATAATTTCGGCCGGTTTTCTAACAGACTTTAGACCTGACTAAAGCAAAGTTATTACTTACTAACTGTTCCCCGCGACTTCGTTCGAACGGAATTTATTACGATGGATTTCATGGGTTTTAATTTTTTTTGTGCGGAACTCTAATTCTTTTTCTAAAATAAAAGAAGCCTCAAATTATAAAGAAGCGGTTCTGTGACGTGCCTTCGCCTTATTAAGGCGAAGGCACGGCACAGGTGTGTCGCAATACTGGAACGAATAAAAAGCGGCATGCCTGTGCCGCTTCGCTTGTGTATAATTCACGAAACGCTGCTTTCATACATTTTATATGAAAACGTTTGGAAGCGGCACCATGCCTGCGAGGTGCTTGTGCCGTGCCTTCGCCTTATGCTGCTTCTGTATAATTTGACCTTAAGTTACTCCTTATAACATCAGCTATCTGCCAGTGAAAGTCCTATCAATATCGATCCAACCGTTTCGGAGATTAACCGAACTAAACAGACAGACAGACGGACAGACAGAAAACTGATCTTAGTTTAAAAAAATTTAAAATTGTTTTTTTTGCTATATGTACCGTATACCGTAAGAAGTAATAAAAAAGTAAACCGTAGTAAAGTACCGAAAAAAAAGTACCGAAAGTATACCGTATACTTTCATACGTATTTAGTAAAAAGTAGTTATTTTGACATTACAAACAGACACATTTTTTATTTGGACAACATTTAGAGCTTTATTATTGTTTCTCTATTTCAGGTCTGATTCTGGCCAGAGACATTGCATACATCTGTGGCGCAGATTACTAAATTGTGATTCTTTAAGAATACTGAATACAATTTTCTTTCACAGAGTTATATTAAAGCATTAGCTGGATTATGCTGCGAAGTTTAAAATCAGCAAACATTGACACTGTGAATAAATGACGCATTAGAGTTGTCTTTAACTCCGAGGGTATGCTACGTGTAAATAAGAGATGCATTCAGCTGGCTTTCCATTGGTAGAGTAAATCACCTACATTTTTTATATGCTTCGCCCATGACCTAGTGGTAAGTGGGAGAGTAGGTGGCTACAGAGTTACTGACCCCGGATGTACGCGTAACCCCTGCAAACATTTAAGTAAACAAAAACAAAGTTCATATAAGATATTTAGGTATAGTTTTGTTGTGATCTTCATGTGTATCTAATGCAAGTTAAACTCTGAATTTATAGCAGGATGATGATGATGATCATGATGACGATGATGATTGCGTTCTGTGCGATTTCGGCCATGACAAATAATACATAATTATCGAATTCATTCCATTTTATTTCATGGGTCCCGTAAAAGACGACTAATGGAAAGGCGAAAAAGATTTGTAGCCTCCATTATATAACGCTAGGAGTACATCAACTCGTACGAGTTGACCGATGGGGATGGTACAAAAACAATATAAACAAATTATGTTATTATAAGCGTTAAAAAATAAATTTCCTAGATTTATTTCATATTTAATGTTCTGTAGATTCCAGAACGACCGCATAGCTTTCGATATATTGCGTTTGAACTACCTCGTTAACGAGAAAAGCCTAAAAAGTCTAGACGACGTCAGTAAACTGGCGACGGGGAGAAGCGTAAAACGTACGGGACGTTGTTACTGCGATCTCCCTTCTGTTTCCAAGCGTAGCAATTTAGTCAGATTCTACCAATACATGACTATGTACATAAGTAAAATATGAATCTCGACTTAGCAAGAAAAGTGAGAAACAAGTCTTTCACACCATCACAATTGCAAATTTGAATTATATTTTGTAATAAATACGGCTTAATATGACTTTTGTAGAAAGTCTATGTAAATGACCCCACTTCAATGCAAGGTTCATCAATGCAGTCATAAATCGTTCGGATAGCGCAAAAATATTAATAATAATTTTCCATTCAATGCATTGTTTGGATGATATTATGACTTTAATAGCACTTGATATTGTAAATCAGTATTCATGTGCAAAACTTCCAGTATTTAAGAAGGCACGTGTAAAATTTACTACATGAGTATTTGAAAAAACATATACGACGTGGCATAGTAATAAGTCATTACGTACTTAGCAGATCTCTCTGACATCACATTTCCATTTATATGCCTACGTGTACACACATAAAGATTTCACTATTTGTTATGTTTATGCTAGTTTACTTATTGTTTAATAAAAATTAAACTTGAGTTCAATTAAAACGAGCTATGTATATGAATCTGACAAATCACTATAGACATGAGTCCTTCGGTTGTACTTTTTTATATGAGAGAGGGCAAACGAGCATGCGGCTCACCTGATGGTAAGTGACTACCGCCGCCCATGAACAACTGCAACACCAAGGGAACCAAGGGAATTGCAGATGTGTTGCCGGCCTTTTAAAAAGGATTAGGCTCTTTTCTTGAAGGTCCCTAAGTCGTATCGGTCCGGAAAAATCGCTGATGGTAATCGATTCTACAAGGAAGTCGTGCGAGGAAGAAAACATCTTTTAAATCGCACAGTGGTGGACCGCCAATCATCCAGATGGTATGGATGGTAACGCGAGTTCTGCCGCGATGTGCGTTCGTGAAATTTGGCGGCTGGGATTAATCCGAACTATTCCTCAGAGCACTCCCCATGTTAAATGCGAAAGAAAATGCAAAGGGATGCAACATCTCTTCGTAGTGCCAATGAATCGAGCCGATCGGAAAGGACTCGGTTGTCGACGATTCGAGCCGCTCTGCGCTGGATGCGGTCAAGTGGAAGGAGCTGGCACTGGGGAGCCCCTGCCCAGAGATGGGAACAGTATTCCATGTGAGGCCGAACCTGTGCCTTGTAAAGTTGCAGGCGGTGTGCCGGCATAAAATACTGTCCCGCTCTGCTGAGCACGCCAAGCTTTTTAGAGGCCAATTTGGCCTTGTCTTCCAAGTGACCACGAAACTGCACGTCACTCGATATGTCGACTCCGAGGATTCCGATACTGGCTGAGGCAAGAAGGGGAGTGTCTTGAAACTGAGGAGATACGACAAAGGGGTTCTTTTTAGCGGTAAACGCGCAAACTTGTGTCTTCTGAGGATTAAACTGGACTAGATTTAGTCGCCCCCAATCCGAGACTTTGTTCAGCAAAGACTCGACTTCAGACACAAGTTTGTTCCGGTACTCGGTGACGTTTTCCCGAGAAACATTGGCACGGCCGGTGTATAGAGCATCACCAGTGCTGTCATCCGCATAGCAATGAATGTTACCAGTTAGCAACATATCATTGATATGCAGAAGAAACAGCGTAGGTGATAGCACACAGCCTTGTGGAACACCAGCGTCAATAGGCTTGTAGTCGGAGCGTGCACCGTCTACAACGACCTTGATGCTTCGATCTGCAAGGAAGCTGGTGATCCAATTGGACAATTTCTCGGTAAGCCCATAGGAAGGGAGGTTCGAAAGAAGCGCTTTGTGCCAAATCCGATCGAAGGCCTTTGCAATGTCCAAACTAACAGCCAACGCTTCTTCCTTGGACTCTACTGCCTCCGAACATCTATGGGTCAGGTAGACCAGAAGATTACCAGCTGATCGACCCCGACGAAAACCGTATTGGCGGTCACTAATCAGCTGGTGATCCTCAAGGTACCGCACTATATGACATATTCTCTTTACCAGTTGGTTTGCGGATCGTAGTGCCAAATCTTTCGCACATTCGACGCTGCTCCCTGTCGCCGGTCTACTACCGATTATACTGCCATGTATCGGAACGCTTCGGATATTTTAGCACTCTCTAAGACGTCTCACAACAACTACAGGTCGAAACGAGGTGATGGATTTTCTGTCGCCACAAACACACACCAATTTAAACTTTACTCAATACTTTTTTGTATTCATTCAAGTCTTTATTTTCTTAGCATTTCACTTTATTTTCTATTAAGCATTTCTTGGCATCTTTGCTTTGCGTAACTAAAACTTTGTGTTTGTTTTATTATAACTTTTGTAATTTCGTACTATACATTTACTAATGTGACACAGTTTCATAAACTCTGAGAGATTTAGACTGAATAAGGCAACAATTTAATTTAAACGGGTTGTCCTGCGATATATTTTTAACTCAAGTTTAAGATATAACTAATACGAAAAATTATGTATCGCATCCATTCATCCATTACAGACTATGAAAGTCCACTACTGAACATAGGCCTCCCTCCCCCCCCCCCCCCTCCAAATTACCTCTTAGGGGGGATTTACAAAAATATTTTTTTTCTATTTGTACTTGGGATACAAAATTTTCCGGATTGTAGATCACCTTCTTCCTCATTCCAATTTATTACGATTATATACACTAGCAACCATCATCATTACATCACATGTCTATTGCGGGACATAGGCCTAATAAAAAAACATAATAAGGGATAATCTACGGACCCAACTGGACGTCTATCTTAACATGCAATGGGTCATTTTCACTTTATCGTGTATTTTTAAAACCAATTAACAAACCTTTAACATCATTAACTCGACAATATTAATTAACAGAATGAAATATAATAAATACCTCTTCTAATATGGACACATCTTCTAATTTTTACATTTTAATGCTTTTTTAATTGCCGCACTAGAGTCGCTTCACGAAACCTTTGTCTTCTTGAAATCTATATATAAAACTTCATAAAAGACTTGACGTATGACGTATATGAAATCACTCAAGGAACTTCATACGTCCATATATAATGACGAAATTTATTTATTGCTTTAATTATTGTTCAACTTAATGTATTAAAAACATATAAAGTTAATTCCAATTTATTTAATAAGAACTTACTTTGCCAGTAATCCAATAGCTTTCCTATACAGGACGAAGTCCTGTGTTTTCACATTCGTTAAGGAATGACCACAGAAAACGACTCGAACCTTCCACTCTCAGTGAGATAGAATAAGAAGTGGAATTTTAGAATTATTGTATTATATTTTCTTGTTTAAATAATACTGAAAGATTTAAATAAAAATACGTTTTAATCGCGCGATGGTGTAGTGTAATAGGAACACTACACGCGCTCGAGGTACTCCTTTTAGAGCTTGATTAAGATATAACAAAATGAGAGAAACGTACGTAATATAAGTAAACAGTAAGCTTAAGAAAATTTAATTTTTTTCTGATTGTTAGGAATCATAAGAACATTTCAAGCATAAGAGATATGAGATAAGATTATATAATATATATTATACTTTAATGTCAATAAACTATATTTCCATATTTCTGTCAGTATTTTGTTGTCTCTGTCTGTACTTTTCTTTTATAGGACAGGGTGACAAGCGAGCACATATTCCACCTGATGGTAAGTGGTTGCTGTGGCCCATAGACATCTACATCTATACTCAATTAAGAATCAAAATGCAGATGCGTTGTTACCCTTGAGGACTAAGATGGAATGCCTTGTTTCCAGTAAAAAGAGTATCCGGTTTGCTACACTCACCATACGAAACACAGCAGTGTTAAGCTGCTATTTAACGCTGGTATTCTGTGAGGGCGTGGTCCTTCCCCGGTCGGGCCAACCCATTCCTGCTGCAACTATACCACTAATATGGGTGCAGCGTGGCTCTACCACGTACAAATCCTTACACATAGATTATCCTTGCTTAATCTTTATACCATACTAGCTGGTAACCGGCGCGTTGCCGCCGCAGAAGAAATAATTGTAAAAAAATCGTTTTAAATTTGAAAGAGTTATGAATGATAATACATTACGTATACAGTAATACAGTACGATACGCGCGTTATCTATAACCTTCGCGTAAGTGCAAGCAATAAGTTGACAATTTTTGAACAGTGGTAGTAAATTACCTAGGTTAGGAGCGACTAATTGAATATTATGCAAACACTATAGCCTGGATCAACCCAGCAATTATGCTTAGCACTTATATTAAGTAGAAGACATTATTCAGTAGCGGACCGTAAAAGGTTAAATGATGAATGATGTGATAAAAACTCCTAACATATTCATTTCTAAAGCAAAAATGAGTTTTAGTTATTTACAATTATCAGGTATTCTACGTGTTTCAAATGGCCACGTATTAAATCCAGTTAAATTTAATAATTTTAACAGTGGTAGAGCCACGCGGCAGCTTTAGCTATCGCACGGATGGGCCGGCTCGAACCGGGGTGGTACCATGACCTCACAGAAAACCAGCGTGAAGTAGAGGTTTACCTCTGCGTTTCGTTTGGTGAGTGCAGGTGGCCGGAGGCCCTTTTTACTGGAAATGAGGCATTCCATCTTAGTTCTCACGGGTGACAACGCATCTACATTTTGATTTGTAATAGAGGATAGATGTAGATGTCTATGGGCCGCAGCAACCACTTACCATCAGGTGGACTGTGTGCTCGTTTGTCACCCTCATCATATAAAAAAAAACATAGCTTTAGTGGAATCTGATGAAAGGTATGGCAACGTGTAAAATACAAACAAACAAATAATATTTTTTTTTATATCAGAAATATAATTGACAATTGCCTCATGTATGAAAGATCATTACTTGAACGACTGGACCGATTTTATTGAAATTTTGTGTATTTGACTGCATCCCCGAAAGGCTTAGACTCACAGTTGGACCCGGCAGGTGGCGCTGTTGTCGCGATCTAAAAGTCATCGAATCGCTACTATATTATAAATATTTAGATTTTTTTTTATAGGATAAAATTAACAAACGAGCACACAGTCCACCTGATGCTAAGTGGTTGCTGCGGCCCATAGACATCTACATCTATCCTCTATTACAAATCAAAATGTAGATGCGTCGTCATCTGTGAGGACTAAGATGGAATGCCTCGTTTCCAGTAAAAAGGGGTCTCCGGTTCTCTACACTCACCATACGAAACACAGCATCGTTAAGCTGCTATTTTACGCTGGTATTCTGTGAGAGCGTGGTCCTTCCCCGGTCGAGCCGACCCATTTGTGCTACAACTATACCAGTAATATAGCTGCAGCATGACTCTACCACGTAAAATTAAAGTAGAAGTTCCTTATCTAAGTCCTCGATATGTGAGGGTGAACTGTCTCGTTGGTGATCGTAAAAGCGATGGCAGATCATGAGGTCTCGGGCTCGAATCCAAAATTAGAGTGACGAAGACTGAGTTACGAAGTTGGCAGTATTTCATATCTCGGAAAGCCGTAGTTCCTGCATTTGATCTCTCTCCGATCGAATCGGATTGCTGTTCTATCAGACTATGAGTATACACTCGCGCACTTCAATCCAGTCCTGCGCAGATGGCGTCTCCATTTGGACTGACTGCCGTGGCCGAAATTCGGTCTGTAGGAATTATTACATGAGTATTGAGTTTTTTTATGAATATTTCGATAATATGTGAACGAGTTTTGAATTATGCATAATATTTCTATTTTTAATGTCCCATCGGCATTCAAACATTTAAGCTTACGTTAATCTAGTTAGACCGGGTTCACATTTGATCACTTTGACGTATCTTGATCTGGCGTATTATCGTATCAAGTACTATCTTAAGTACGGACGCTCATTTCGACCATAATATCATCTTATCAATATTCAAATCTTTCAAGACTGTATAACGGGGTGTAGAATCTCCTTTGATGATTGGGAACTAGAGATGGGACGCGGCGCCTATCGTATCACATCGTCATAACCTAATTCAGTATCAAAATTCATACAGTTAGTCACGATATAATTATGTACCTGATATCACAACGGCGTATCTTCTGATCTATGCGATATAATAATACAATTTTGCGTCGAAACTAGCAATTATAATGCACTCTGCGCCACTTGACGATGATACCATATGCCAAAATGATCAAATGTGGAGCTAGCATTACCTCGAGACCAGTTGACGTGGAAAACATTTTGTGAGACACTACGCTTACGTATATTTTTCTATTTCAAGCGTAAATCCAATATTAGAATGATAATACAGTAGGGACAGTAGATATAGTAGGTACATAGAATGTACGTGAGTGATGTATTCGCCAACAAACCGCCCTGCAGTTTGGCGAAAGTAGTATAAAAAATAATAGGAGACAATTGTTCGTGTAACATTATTTTTAAATCTTCAGCCGCTATGATAACGAAATTTCCCTTACCACATATAGTATATGTGTATATGTTCACATGTATATTATGATATTTTACTCTAACTACTTGTAACTATCAAAAATATTGCATTTTGATTCTTATAATTCAATTATTTAATTTTAATAAGTTTTTTTATAGAATAAGGGAAGGAGCATGTGCTCAATGCAAAAATCAAATCAAATTATATAATATGGACTGTGTGTCCATCTTATAGCCAGAAGATTGCTGTGGCACGTAGACATCTACATCTATCCTCGATTGCGAATCAAAATGGAGATGCGTTGTCACTCGTGAGGACTAAAATGGAATTCCTCATTGGCCATAAAAAGGGTAGCCGGTTCTCTACACTGACCATAGCAAACACAGCAGCATTGCTTCTTTATTACGCTGGTTTCTATGAGAGCGGTCGAGCCGACCCATTCCTGCTGTATCCATAATATAGCTGCAGCGTGGCTCCACTACGTATAAATAAAAATAAGCATTGACATATATATTACTGCATATTCAGTTTTTGAATTCAGAATGTCGTTAGAAGTTATATTTTTGTCTCTTTTTTTACTCTTACTTCGGAATAGTATAGGTCTCTTCGAAGTACTATTCGAACCCAGTTTATAAGTTTTACGTAGAGTCATAGAGGACAAGTCACTCTGTCGTTTTGTTTCTTCTTATGCTATTAGTATGTACTGTACAGATTACCGGAGTGAGTGAGATTAAAATAGTTAATCTAAATATCCGTACCTAAGTATATTTGCAATAATGAAAAAAAAAAACACTTCCGTTGATTGTGGAAGCTATAGAAAAGTAAGGCCGACTGAGACCAATTTGATTTTACGTCGTTGAAAACGTGTCATATAAAAAAAAATAGTCTGCAACACAATGATTAATTACAGCGTAGTGTTGTTTATGCATATCCTTGAGCTTGTGACGATTAGACCCGTTAATGTGAGATAAG
Source organism: Parnassius glacialis (assembly GCA_033319125.1). Classification (NCBI taxonomy): domain Eukaryota; kingdom Metazoa; phylum Arthropoda; class Insecta; order Lepidoptera; family Papilionidae; genus Parnassius; species Parnassius glacialis. The sequence continues at coordinate 16,996,403 of JAVANC010000026.1, read as the reverse complement.
TATTATTACTATTTCCCGGACCGTAACTGGATTATAGGCGAATAGCAGAGATTGGTTCCGGATTGCGTTATTTCATGTGCTGTGTAATAAATGACTTATTGCGTGTTAAAGTTGATAGCAATAAACAATATATAGTACGTGAGGGTAATATGGTTATCCAGTTAATATGGTTACTTTTTTAAATATTTTTGAAAACTACAGGCTCTATTATACGATAACTCTTCATCAGTCAATCAAACAATAAAAGGCCAAAAGTGCGCTGCTTTATCGACGCCATATTGACAATTATCATTGTAGTAAATATTTTAATCGATTTTAGTATTGTGTAGTGTGGTTAGTTGTTTTAATAAATTTTTCGTAGTTTACGACATTGTGTTACTCTTGCTAGTTTTGGTTTTATAGGGCGGTAAAACTAAGGTCACCATATTACCCTCATGTACGTCATTAATGTAATTTGTACCTGGTTTGTATTTTAGCCGACTTCACTAAAGAGTAGTCAATCAATTCGACTGTATTTTTTTTGTTACGCAAGTGATAAAATTATTTTATTATTTTTTGTTCTTAACTTTTTAATACAAGTTTAATTTTAAATCACACGCTTGATAAAATCCTGTTTCAATTTAACTGTCATTCATATTATTAGATACTAGCGATCCGCCCTGGCTTTCCACGGGTATTTCTGAATCTTGATAACAGCGCCATCTACCGAGTCTAATTTTGAATCTAAACCATCCAGGGACCCACTTAGACAAACATAAAAATTGTATTATAATCAGTCCAGTCGTTTTTGAGTTTTAACGAGACTAACAGACAGCAATTTATTTTTATATATAAAGAAAAGTGCTGAAGATTTTAAGTTTTTGTAGACTTATAGAGAAAGCAGAAAAGCAAAGCAAAGAGGATTTGCTTACCTCCGTAATTGCAATCGCAATAACAAATGAATTACACATATGTCGCTGTCGCTGCTCCACGTCACTGGTGGGACATAAAAGAGATTAGTATTACGCTATCTGTGAAGGCATTGATTCGACATCTTAGTTCGACATCTATTTAAAACCTTTAAGGTTAATTAAATTAAATTAAAAAGTTTTGTATATTTTGTATATTGTTTCAGGCCAATCTTGTCGCGATATTTTATTAGAAACTCATAGTTAAACATGAATAAATAATAAGCGTAATCTTCATTGTATTGTTGTAATTGCGACTTTTTAATCTTGGGTCAATTTCAAATTATAATTTATGTGTGAAAAACAAGCCAATATCTCGTTTTTGCAGAACAACATTTTTTTAAATTTATTTAAAGTAGGTAACAGGTTTGTTTAGTTACGTACGATATTTTCATTTTTAGAATCTGCGCAATTTGTTGGTACGCTGTGTTTAGGAGATGTGAGAAATAATAAACTCTTACTCAAAATGACAGCTCACTTACACGTGGTGTATTCTAGTTGACAGATGAGGCTCTGGTAAGCGAGTTATGACGGAAAACTAATCTAATATGCCGAAACCAAATCCTATAATCTAGATATATTTTTTATATAATTAAAAATTTAAAATTTTGTACAACCGACTTCAATATAAATTATTAAGGATAACTCAAAAACAGGTCAGACCTTGAACAAATTTATATGGGACCACATGAGGAGCACTAGCTTTAAAAAATCATCGAAATCGGCTCACCTAGAAAAAAGTTATGAGGTAACTAACACACATAAAAACACATAAAGTAAAATTGAGTACCTCCTCCTTTTTAAAGTCGGTAGAAAATAGGAGAGACTATCGCAAACGCAAACGAGACGATCTCATAGTTCATCTTATAAGTGGCTACTGCAGCCCATGGACACCTACCACCCAGTTCAAATAAAGGTTTTTTTTTCATAGGATAAGGGTGACAAACGAGCACACAGTCCACCTGATGGTAAGTGGTTGCTGCGGCCCATAGACATCTACATCTATCCTCGTTTGCGAATCAAAATGCAGATGCGTTGTCACCCGTGAGGACTAAGGTGGAATGCCTCTTTTCCAGTAAAATGGGTCTCCAGTTCTCTACACTCACCATAAGAAACACAGCAGTGTTAAGCTGCTATTTTACGCAGGTATTCTGTGAGAGCGTGGTCCTTCCCCGGTCGAGCCGACCCATTCGTGCTACAACTATACCAGTATTATAGCTGCAGCATCTACCACGCAAAAAATAAGTTAACTGTATAAAAAGGGTTATTTTAATATAAATGAATACATGGTTGATAATAACCCTTGGAAATGAGGTGGTCGCTTCCAAGCTGTTTCTAAAATAAATTTTGTTAATAGTTTGTGATCATTTATATTGTAAAATTTATTTAAAAAAAGTTTCGCTGGGTTTCTTGTTGGTTCTTCCCAGGGCAGAGGATTTTTTTCGAACCAGTGGTAATGTAAAAAAATGACCTTTAATAAGGATTACTTGTAATCAATATTGAATAAAAATTATTCTATTCTAATCTATTCTATTCTATCCTTACCCTGTTAAATAAATCTCTTAGTTTATAAATAAGAAGTTTTGCTAATTAGTATCAATTAATATTCATAAATAATGCATGAAAGTGTTAGTAAAGATCACAATCCGTGTATGGTGTACGCAGTTAGGTCGCTGCGAACCCGTTTCACTCGCACATTTCCAACTCGCTCTGCACAATGCGGCAGAGATTCGTTGCCTTATAAAGGGATTGAAATGTGTCGTTAATACTAGCTGTTCCCCGCGACTTCGCCCGCGCGTAATTTTTTACGATTGGATTACATGGGTTTTAATTTTTGCGTGGAACCCTAATTCTTTTTCTGAAATAAAAGAAGCCTAAGTTACTTCTTATAACATCAGCTATCTGTCAGTGAAAGTCCGGTCAAAATCGATCCAGCCGTTTCTGAGATTAGCCGGAACAAACAGGCAGACAAACAGACAGACACAAAGACAAACAAAATTTTTAAAAATCGTGAGTTTGTTATAAGTTATAGTAGAAAGCTGTTATTTCGACATGACAAACAGACACTTCAATTTTATTTATTTGTATAGATATTTGTGCTGTTCCTAAAATGTTCATTTTGGAGAATTTTGTAATTAAGTACTTTAATGAAACCTGCAAAATTAAGGCGGTATGTGTTATTAACTTATAACAGTACTTTGTTGTATAGATACATGTATCCTAGTATGTTTAACTTTAAATATTATCTAATACTCGTAAGTCTCAAATGTAATATGTGTACATTTCTTCTTTTGTGAAACTTGGAATGTTCTTGGTTTCAATTTTATTTTTCGTACTTTTCGGGCCTAGCTATCTACGCAATGTTTTCCTTCAACACCAACCTAAATAAATAGCATTTAAAAGACTTTCGAACTGTACGTTGAAATTAAGTCGATTTATGAAGATAAATCAGTTAGTGATCCATTAATAATCTTCATTAATGGGTGAGTTTTCCGTAAAGGTAAAAATTTATTTATCATTAGTATTAAATTATTAGTTAATTTGATAGTCGTAGAGGTCCGAAAACAATATTAGTAATTTTTACTACAGCAACTAAAGTAAAAATAAAATAAATAAATAAATGATTAATTATAATTAAAATTATATAATTATAATAATTATATAATTAAATAATCATTTATTAGTATGATTATTATATAATTTTGTTAAATTAATTTAATTTTCATTTTTAAAGAAAATCAATAAATTATTAAAAGTCGTTAATTTTTCTTAAAAAGAACAGCCTTTGTTATTTGTTATAGTCAATAGAATAGCGATCGACGTTTGCTAATTCAAATTCAAATTAAAAATTAAAAATCTATAAAATTATTTCTTGCGTATGTATTAGAAACTACCGCTTAATAGTGACGCATGAAAATGAATCATCCCTTTTCTTCCTTATTTTTTTTGTATATTCTTCTACTTTCTAAAATTAAAATTAACCTTTATATATATAATTCTTCTGCACCTACGTACGTTTGTCACTGAACTTCTAAAAGGCTGGACCAATTTTGATTAAATTATTTGTGTGTTTTTGAGAGGAGGATGGTTTAGATCAGTGATTCCCAAACAGTGGTCCACGGACCACCAGTGGTCCACAAGCGCTTAAAATATGATCCGTGAAAGAATTAAATATTTTACCTACCTATTCGTTTTAAATAAAACATTTATTATCTTCTCGTCACGCGGGCAGTGCCACATCTCGCTTCACGTTAGTAAGTACCTACTGGCTTTTACAATAAATACACAATACTGTTAATCAATGATTCTTTTTCGACACTAGACACTAAACAATCTAATTTAATATAATATGTATTACTTGTGAGATATATTGTGTTTTCACGCGATTGCCAAGTCAATCTATGTATCAATCTATGGACTGAATAAATTAACCGACTTGGTATTAGATAGATCTCACAACTTTTTACGGTAGAAGAACTGAGTTGCGAGACTTGGCTTTTTTTTACAAGTTATGTTTTTGATGGCATTTGGTTTTCGCTTTCTATGAAATCGATGACAACATTCTTTTGAACTCATGTTCCATATCTACTAGTAACCCTGTATTGTCAATTATAGTCACCTAAGTAGTAAATATGAAATATAAGATATTTTGATAATATTTTTAAGTATTGGTGTTACATTATTAAAATTATATATATATATATATATATATATATATATATATATATATATATATATATATATATATATATATATATGTATATGTACATAAATGTTCCTGTGTCTGCATAAGACTATGGTGGCATATTCCAAATTTAAACGCGTATTTGTTATATTACATACTTACTATTATAAATGTATGGTGTACCTATACGCGCAAACACAAAGACACGCTTTTAACAGAACTGCATTGAAAAGAATTATATACGTGGTAGAGCTATATTATACTTATAGCACGAATGGGTCGGCTCGACCGGGGAAGGACCACGCTCTCACAGAATACCAGCGTAAAATAGCAGCTTAACGTTGCTCTATTTCGTATGGTGAGTGTAGAGAACCCGGATACCCTTTTTACTGGAAAGTTTTAGTCCTCACGGGTGATAACGCATCTGCATTTTGATTCGTAATCGAAGATAGATGCAGATGTCTATGGTCCACAGCAACCACTTACCATCAGGACTGTGTGCTCGATTCTCGTCCTTATCCTATAAAAAAAACAACTTTCGTGTTTTTGTCGCTTCTTTATACAAGAAGCCTCAATTTTTTATTTGTGGTCAGAAGTATACGTTTATTATAGCTTTTAATTATTCTAAATTGAATTCAATAATATTGACTTTGAGACTGCGATAAATCGCTTGGATTTCGTGCCAACAATAGTGGTGATTAAGGGCACAAAACCTTTCTACAATAAAAGAGGATCATGTCCAGTAGTCGACTGCTAAAAGCCGATAAATAAGAAAAGAAGAAAGATATATATTCGCTTGAAACCTGGACTTGCGTCATCGGACATATAGACTAATTTCTATTTATTATATCAGATCAAAGTTCTATTTACTGGACATATCATTTTACGTGGTAGAGCCATGCTGCAGCAATATTGTGGTTGCAGCAGGAATGGGTCGGCTTGACCGGGGTAGCACCACGCTCTCACAAAATACAATGCAGCTTTGCTCCATACGGAACACCAAACTTCTCTAGAACTGGAGACGCTTTTTACTGGAAACGAGTCATTCCATCTGAGTCCTCAGGGGTGACAACGCATCTGCATTTTGATTCGTAATTGAGGATACATGAAGATGTCTATGGTCCACAGCAACCACTTACTATCATCAGGTGGACTGTGTGCTCGTTTGTTACCCTTATTCTATAAAAAAATGAATTTTATTCACTGATTTTATCTATGCGACTCAATTTTTTTATATACTCACTTAGAAAAAGACAAAAACTAAAAACATCGAATAATAGTTCTACGCGACATTACTTTTTTAATACAAGTCGATATTAAACAAGTCGATATTATTTTATGAAGAATTTTTTTTTCATTGACTTTCATGAAGCGGGAGAAATTATTAAATAATATACGCGGAACAAGTTCATAGAGCCCCTCTAACCCTTATAACAATGCGAAAATAACTTCCCATAAACGGTACAATTCAAAGGACGTGGAAAATAACGACAGGTTAATTGAAGTAACAAAGTATTTTAGCGGAAGTAATGTGTTAAAGCGTCCTAGGTGCACATAATCTGCCCCACGTGTACGCAAGGTTACTGTGGGTGGTGTGGCCATAAAACTAGCGTGTTAAAATTGTATAAGTTTATTTAATCAACGATAACTTTACTTCTGTCTACTATAAAATTTCAAATTGCTTTGTTTAAAGTTAGCTACTATAATCAACATCATCATCATCATGATTGCACCTATTCACAATTTTAATGCTATATATAAATCTTCTTCAAGCAATGCTGCAATATGGGAATCTGCACTCGAACAAAAATTGATAAAATTTATATTTAGTGTACTTGCTCAGGATACATTTCTATTCTCTCCTTTCTCTGTTTTACCTTAAAGTTCAGATTAAAGTGTAACTGATGTAATCCAATGTTATAAAGTCTTTAAAATTAAAAAATGAACCTTACGAAACATGGTTTATATTATATGATAATAAACAAATATTACAACTTCAAGCGTCGAGTGAAGTTGGAAGCATAGGAAGACTTCTTTTTCTAATTTCAATGAAAATATCTTGTTAAAGTTTTTAAGTTAATTAAAATCACAGCAGTCGATTGATATTCAATTCTTAAATAATGCTTAAATTTTAGTTTTTTGTAATTTATCTTATAATATCTTAAAAGGCCATCTGGTATACTCTGATCATTGGAAATTATTAGCTAAGAAACATTCTAAGAAGAATTTACAATATCTAGAATATGCATCCATTAAATTAAACTCAGCAGAGCGGGACAGTATTTCATATCTGCACACCGCTTGCAACTTAACAAGGCGCAGATTCAGCCACACGTGGAATACTGTTCCCGTCTCTGGCCTGGGGCACTCCATTACCAGATTTTTCCTCTCGACCGTATCCAGCGAACAGCGGCTCGAATCGTCGACGACCCAATTCTTTCAGATCGGCTCGATTCACTGGCGCTGCGGAGAGATGCTGCCGCACTTTGCATTTTCTATCGCATTTACCACGGGGAATGCACTGAAGAATGTTCGGATTAATTCCCGCTAAAATTCACCAACTCAAGTCGCAATAAAACTCACGATACCAGCCACACTATCTGAGCATATGTGAGCTGCATGTTCGTATGTCCCCTCTTCTATAAAAAATTAAACATTTTTAAATTCTTAAGAAAGGACTTGTAAGTGAGCTAAAATAGCTCAGGTCACCTCAAAATTCTCTTCTACTGTAACTTTTAACTAATTTTCGCAAAAAAATATCGACCTATGAAATGCTATGCTATATGCTGAGTTCGAAAAACGCCACATATAAACTGGTGTATTGTCTTCATTATCACCATTATAGCCTGTCACAATTCTACTGTTGAACATAGGCCCTCCATAAATTGCCTCGTATACCCTCTGTATATTTCCTATTATAGTTTTAGTTACCATGCTTGGCAGGTGGGTTGACAACCGTAGTTTATTTATTATTATTTTTGTTGGAATCAATTTTACTAATTTTAATGGGTGCTGGAAAGTGCCCAAAACGTCGGGAATTTAAAGAAGTTAAAATTAAACGCGATAAAATCCGTAAAATTCAATTTATTCCATGTATAGTATTCGCGTAAATTTAAGAAATCTCCTATTTTATTTGCCTTTATCGTCTACTCTTACGATAACCACAGGATGGTATGGGGTAGTGGCTTCTCTTGCGATATTTAAGACGCTGCTTTCGCCATTTCTCTTATTTTAAAATCGTAATAGAAAAATGTCATATGATAATAAATATTAAAATTGGAAATAATAAAGCGCTCTTACGTTTTCGAGCAAGGATTTCCAGAGTAGTATTGCCTGAATAGGAAAGGAATCGTTGATGAACCCAGTGAAATAAGATGGAATACTAATCTTATGATTAGATGACGGTGAAGAAACTTATCATGAGTTGAGAAGAGATACTGAAATTTATCCGTGAGATATGTTGGAGAAGTTGAATTATTTAGAATTGAGAATTGTGAATCGTGTGAAGAATAATATTGACAAGTTTCTCCAATACAAGAAAAATATAATCAATAAATCTGATTAAGGTTACCGCTACCCTTACCGTTATAGCCTATTAAAGTCCAATGCTGAACATAGGCCTCCTCCGTATATTGCCACATAGGGAGGATATTTGTTTGCCACTCGTGGAAAGCGGATCAGCAACTGCAGTTTTTTTTATTTTTTGTCGTTATTAGGAAGACGCTGCTGCCGATCTCCTGATTTCCCTCTGTCGCCTCTTACGACACCCACGGGATGATAAAAGGGAGTGGTTATTCTTACACCGTCACTACGCGACAGGAAAGGTTAGCAGTGTCACAATTGAAAATAATGATGAATATTTTTATTACCACAGACATTTCGCTTATTTCTTGGCCACATTCTGATTTTTTCTCAACTAAAGACTAAAGGATGTAACAACACCGCTATTCGTATGTAGTAATGAACTCCTGAGTTTACACGCGTCTCTATTTTAATGTACTTCTTAAAAGTTATTTTCAATTTAAATTTTAATGAAAGATAATTATTCTTTAGTAGCAATTAACATTTTTCTTTACGCACTTATGCGAACGAAGAATATTTCGCTCTTTTATAAATCTTGAAGCTTTTTATTTTTCTTATATAATGGGACATGATGATTGGTAACATAACCAAATCATAAACCATCATCATCATCATCATTAGGGCCTTTCAATCCTTTTAAACAGCTCATACGCACTCACTTCATCTGATACAAGCCAAATAGGCTAACAGCACCAACATCACAGAATAAAGATAGATATACAATATAATAATTTTATTTCCAAGATCTAGTGGTTAATTCCGTATACTCAATATTTAAATTGGAATCCACAATTTATATTATATTGCTGTCTTCGAAGCAGAACGATGTCAGGTTGGTCTTACTTGTGAGTGTAGGCACATATGCACACTGTTTAAGTATGCGTAAACTCGAGGATCGGAAATTATTACCGAGTATCGTGAGAAAGTAATCGGAGAAAAGTTGTTTGCGGAAACGTAAGAATATAATTAATGTGTCCTTTGGTTAGTAGCAGAGCGTAAGTTTGATTGTAACATATAATTATGTGTTCCTAATTACGTAACGCTTATTTTAAGGCTATCAGATGATTGCTAGGTTGTAGTATTTTTATAAGACAATATATATTCATGCAAAATTATCAAGATCCAAACTCTGATTTTCAACAAAAAGAATAAATCAGGAAATGGGCAGCAGCGTCTTCCTAATAACGAATAAAAATAAAAAAACTGCGGTTGTCAAGTGTAACAACTATGGCAAATATCCCCCCCCCCCCCCATGGCAATCTATAGGAGAGGCCTATGTTCAGCAGAGGACTATGATAAGCTGTAACGGTAACGGTAATAGTAACATAGTTAAACGTACTGAGGCTAACGCTACCAGCAACAACGCACACAAGTACGCGTGTTTCTGGGTATGAGTAAAGTAAGGCTCGCCTGCCTTCGTAAGGGTGCTACCACATCAATAGAACGATGGTCGATCGATGACATTAATCGACGTCGATCAAACGTTGTTCAATTATCGATCGACGCAGATCGACAATTAATCGATGTGGTTGTGGGCTCCTTTCAAAATGTAATCAGAAGAGGACAATAGAGAGCGGTCAGTAGATCGGGGTGGATTCTCGAATAATCAAGCAGCTCGATTGACGTTGACTAATCCATTTTACCATCGATCAATCGGTGTGGTGGAAACTATCGATCGACGTCGACTAATCCATTCCACCATCGATCAATGTCATCGATCGACGACCGATCGATTGGTGTGGTAACACCCTAAGATAAAATATCTATACACTTTTTGTATAAATGTTGACCAAGCAATTTCTAACGGCTGTAATTGTTATTACGTCGTATTTAAGTTCAATATAATCTACAATGCAAAAATAATATTACTCCAAATTTTAGTCTTTTTAAATGTGATTATAATATTGTAGTAGTAGTCGTAAGGCTTACAAACCAATATGTGTGATATTCCACACTATAAAAAAAATCACAAGGGTATAAAAATAACGCACTCACATGCACGCATACATACACACACACACACACACACATACACTGTACCCACGCACGCATGCACGCACGCACATGCACATACACACCATATTTTGTAACCCTAAATTCGTACAATAATATAATAACAATCTACCTGTATTGTTTTATACTTTTATAGTTTAATAACTAACTTTCTATTGGTCTTCAGCTCAACTTAATGTTCTACACCCATTGTTTGGAAGAGCGTTGCTTCCTAGTGCAAGCAAATCCTTTGCTTAAAAGGAAGCTCCACCTACAATTTGACGTAATAGATTAAGTTATGGAATAAAGAATTTGAATTTTAATTTGAGTAGCCGAAGTTTGGGGGTTTTATATGAAAATAAATATTAATTATAATGGTTATATTGCCATCTATCGCAGACTAAGATGTCTTCTATTCAAATGCCCAGGCGTAACCGAAGCCCTACAACACCTGCGGTATAATGCAGCGTGATAATGCTATTTAGTAAAGGCACTACTAAATATTTAATGCAGAATGGTTAATCCGCTGTAGTGGAAAGGGCATTGAAGTGATAGCGAATATAATTTTGAATATTTAAGTTAAAATACTTGAGTAACTACATAAAGAAGTCCGTTTGATTCAGTGTAGGAAATAACACTTAAAAATTATAATGGATATTGTACACCGATATGTATTATCGGATATTACACAACTTGCTATGAAATTTCCGTGATATTTTTATTTTGTAATTTATAAGCCACCTAGCTATACCCCGCGACATCGTCCGCGTGGAATCCATTACGATTGCATTTCATGGGTATTAATTTTTAGCGCGGAACCCTAAATCTTTTTCTAAAATGAAAGTAGCCTAAGTGACTTCTTATAATATCATCTATCTGCCAGTGAAAGCCGCGTCAAAATCGGTCCAGCTATTTTGGAGATTAGCCGGAACAAACATGCTAATAGACAGACGATTTTTTTTTATTATAAGTACCGTATATACTTTCATATGCATTTAATAAAAAGCTGTTACTTAACAGAAACTTAAATTTTATTTATTTTTTTGTACTTAAGTTTTACAAAAAAAGACAATTATTTAAAAAGGCGGTATTTGGCTGCATCTACATATTATAACCAAAGACATTTCTTTATATTTAAATCTCTTTAATTATAACGAAAAAAGAAAAGTTACATAATATGTCGGGGGAAAAGTTTCTTCGTATTTTGTTTTTATAAAATATAAGAAAAATCTCTTTGGTTGTAGTGTATGTATCTGGCTGGTTTTAATATTAATACATATAGGATATTATGAAAAAGTAAAAAAACACTTCCCCGCCATTTTTTTTGTTTTTCTGTCCGCCAAAATGAGTGAATTTAACGAATATATTTGATACATTCTTAAGTTTTATTACAAAAAGGGAAAAAATGCGGCTAAAGCCGCGAAAAAAATTTGTGACGTTTATGAACCTGCATACCCGGCAGTGTCAGTAAGAGAAGCACAAAGTTGCTTCAAGCGTTTTCTGAAATAGTGGAGCAAGATGGGCATATTAGTAGTTACGACATTCACCCAAAACAGTTTTGACCCATTTTAAAAAGTCTGGCTATACAAAAATTTGGGTAACACATGAGCTCACTGAAAGACAACTAATGAATGGTGTTCATTTGCGATTCTCTATTGAAACGTAATGAAACCGAACTATATTTTATCATTGGTGATCAAAAGTGTACCTACGACAAGAACGTGCGAAAAAATCATGGTCAAAGGGTAGTCAAGCTCCACAGACTGTAGCGAAACCCGGATAAATACGCAATAAGGTGATGCTGTGTGTGATGGGATTGGAAGGGCATCTTTTATTATGAGCTTTTACCGCCGGGCAAAACCATCGACTGGGATCACTACTGCCAACAACTAATGAGACTCAAGCAAGAAATTGAGAAAATACGGATGGAAATGACCAATAGAAAAGGAGTGGTTTTTCATCATGATAAGGCCAGACTACACACATGTTTGGCCACTCAGCAAAAATTGAGAGAGTTTGTTTGGGAAGTGTTAATGCATCCACCACATAGTCCTAACCTTACACCCTCAGATAATCACCTGTTACGATGTCTTCAGAATTCCTTGCGTAGTGTTAGATTAACCATGAAGAGAGGACTGTCAAAACTACTTGTCGCATTTTTTTGATCAAAAATCCCAAGATTGCTACAGAAACGGGATTGTGTCACTACTTACAAGATAGCTATAAGTTATGGAACAAAATGGCACATATATATTATAATTAAATGTAATTAATCTTTCAAAAAATGTCTTGAATCTGTATATAAAATACGAAGAAACTTTTTCCCCGACCTATTATATTCAGGATTTTACAATACATATAATTTCGTACATGTTGATTGTTAAGAGAACTTAATACTGTAATACTTAACCTACTAGCCGCTATCGGCGTTCCACCTGTAACGGAAATCACAACCACAACAATTCCATTAACAACAAGAAGAAAAAGATCTGTAAAAACAACAGTCACGTTCAATTGGTTAGAATGATTATTAACAATAACACTACTGGGAGGTGTTAGTTAATAAGAGCCAAGATAGTACAATGACTGGGCCATCCCATGACGATATTTTTAGCTGCAAAGCCAATATGATTTGCGAAAATGTTTCTGTCTTTAATTTTCGTAAATGTTCTTAATCTAATTGATGCAATGAAAAAAATTTAGATAAACTTTATGGCTTGCAAATTCAACCATGCACAAATCAACGCCATTAGTGTAAACAATAAAAGGAACGTGACTCACGATTTCAAGAAACGTTAATTCGCAATGTAAATATTATGCCCGATATAGGAGCTCAATCCTGATCATTTCATTTGAATCTACGCATTAATGCGTTTTATAGCGTAAACATAACATTGTTTTTATTTTAATTTAAAAGATTCTTATAATTAGTAATTTTTCGGCACATGATGTGCGTTAGGTAAATACAATGTTCTTCTGTTCTAAAGGTCCTTGAATCCTAAAAGTCTTATAATATTTTTTGTTGTTACGCGCTTAAATTTACTTTATGTTTAATTACTGATGTTTCAAAAGCTATATAAAACGATCGTATTATTTACAATTTGATTTTTGGTTTCAGGTACATATTATATGATATATATATTTAAAACGATACATCAATGAGATCGCAAATGAATGTAAGTGTTTCTATAATTATTTTTTAATTATATTATATTTTAAGTCTATATGTAACTCTCTTATTTAAATTGCCTTAATCGTTATTCGTTCACAGGTTCCCTCATTGACATCGGTCTCCCCGATAGATTGCTTTGCATACTAAGTACTTTGCGTACCAGAAATGTTATACTTGTAGCGTTAGCCAATAATTTCAAACATTACAGTGGAGTCATCAACATAAAACGCGATTAATGTCCAAATACTCAAAAGCTGCTCAATTTTAAGATGTCCTTAAGTCTCATGCTGTCTCTATCACATTAAGTCAATGTGAATCTTAACGACATCTTAAAATTAAGAGCGTTTAAGTATTTGGCCTAATATGATTATGAATAACTCTTACATTTTTAAATATGAATATATACATATAGGAACGTAAGAAGGTTGCGCTTCGGTGACACTTCACTCACAACATTCCATTACCGAAATCGATTATAAACTATAAGGATCGTTCTTCTTTAGACTAACCGTTTTTCCAACTATATTTATCATCGTTAGATATTTTGTAGTGATTCTGTAATGTAATATATCTAATATTTATCTCTAGTAATACTCGCCAGTAATCCGACCGCCCAATCTGGTTAGTGATCTAATCTTTCAAGAAAGAGGTCCTTTGACTCTTTTTTAATAGGTTAACTCAAAAGGAATTTTAAGGGGTGAAAAAGTAGTAACAAACCTGTGGTTGTCAAACCACCTGCCAATTCACCTGCCAAACATGGCAACTATGACAATATACCCCAAAATCACGGGGAGTGCTCTGAGGAATTGTTCGGACTAATTCCAGCCGCTCAATTTCACCATTGCACATCGCGACAAAACTCGCGTTACCATCCATACCATCTGGATGATTGGCGGTCCACCACTGTGCTATTAAGAAGAAGTTTTCTCCCTCGCACGACTTCCTTGTGGAATCAATTACCACCAGGGAATTTTCCGGACCGATACGACTTAGGAACCTTCAAGAAAAGAGCTTACACCTTTTTAAAAGGTCGGCAACGCATCTGCAATTCCCCTGGTGTTGCGGTTGTTCATGGGCGGCGGTAGTCACTTACCATCAGGTGAGCCGCGTGCTCGTTTGCCCACTATTCCATAAAAAGAAAATAAAAAAAAATGGAAAAGCTGTAATAGTGACGGTGATGAAAGAAGAAAAGAGAAGAGAATGTAGTGTTAGCAGCCTCTAAATTTGTGTATAGTGTAATACACGCGTGTGTGTGTGTGATTGTATGATTGTATGTTTGTGTGAAATGTAGTAGAGTCCCCTACATACTACTCGTAGGCTGAAATAGATGAAATAGTAGATATTTATATTGTATGTACCTTGGTAACTTAGTCATGCACATGTCTTAAATTTTTCCTTATGTCTGACTCCGAAGCGGCAATTAATTTGATATCGCAATTTCCCTGGTATACCACATTCTCAGCAGTGAAAGAAAATAGAGATAGGAAGTCTATTTTGAGGACACGTAATAATGTCCGCCAACATATTATCATGTTGAAGCAGTTTAGCTGGTTTTTCCGTGCTTCAAAATCTTCTCAGTAATGAGATTTGCCTTTTTCCAGCTGTGCAATTGTATTGAGATTTTGAGAACGAAAATGATAATTTACATACTAATGCTAATAAAAAATGAAGTCAACACTAAACTTTATATTTAATTTGGTATATTTCTATCGGTTATTCCACTTATTGTCAAGTACCACAAGTACCCCATATTAATTTACAAGTATGTTTAAAATCGTGATATTTATTTCAAAAGTTGAAATCTTTTAGCACTATTCGAATTGCCTTGCGAATGTGAACCGCTTGTATGTTTGTCGTGTTCGTTTATATCTAGAACTTTATACGTACCTGGAATTCATATTTTATTGACATTTCCTTAAACACCTCATAAATCTTTATCTTTTAAAACAATTATAGCTTAATCTTAATTCCTCCTACGATGTTAATTAAGTGTTGTATAGTAATGTGTATATATATGTATGGATGTATATCTATTTCTTTGGCACGCTCTGTAGTATAAACGGCATGATGGATTTTATCATATGGGATGTCGTCATAGATCGTGGATGTGACATAAGGTATAATTTATTTGCAGTAGGCTTTATTACGCAGTCAGCTTTTTAAATTACAAATGAGACAAAAAAGACGTGACTCTACTAGAGTACGTAGAGTTCTTTCTATCTACCTTCCAATTCTGTTGGTTAGGTAATATTACACAGACACAGAACACAGACAGACTCAAAAATAAAAACCTGTATCTGGAGAATATTTTGAGGACATGTGAGAAATAGAACAGGAGAGTTTAGTTGTTAAAAATAGTAAAAGTGTGAGAGCGGATGTTCAACTTGCTCTCTTGCTTACGCAATTAATCATTATCGGCAATAAAACAGCGTACCGCACTATAAATTCACAGCGCTGCAGCTCATTGCTACGCCAATGCCCCACGGAGCTGTCAAATTAGACTTAGAAGCAGTATACAGTGGATTTCATTTATTGCGACCTTGGTTGTAGCGACCATTTACCTATAGCGACGTTAAATCTAAGCCCCTTGAATGTAAAGCATATTTTAGTACGAAATTAAAGTGGCTATAGCGACTTTGGATGTAACGCCGAGTTCGGGTATAGCGACTGTTTTTAATGAATCATTTGTAACAAATTCCTAGAAATCCCATGCAGATATTGCGACCGGAGTCGGCGGCCAAAGAAACAAAGATTTCTTTCTTTCACAAACATTTCTTATCTTTTGTTTACATCCATACAGATGGTCAGCAGTTGTGGATACCTTTATGTTTTGTTTATAGATATCAGCTAAGTAGGTAGAGAAGCGTTTACGTTTCGGAGTTAAAATTATGGTTCAGTTACAAAGTGATATTCTGAGTAGCAATTGTAATGTATTAAATTTGTCTTACCTTTGCCTGTAACGACTTCCAGATATAACGACGAAAATAGAGTGGTCCCTTCATCGTCGTTACACCCGAAATCCACTGTATTGTTAATAATATTGTTACCAATGTACTTCTTCCAAGCTCAAGCCAATTTTAATATGCAATTTTATTCAAAATATACGTGTATAATTTAAAAAAAAAAACATTTATATTTTGAACAAATAAATTACTTTTATTATTAAAGGATATGCTGTTGTTTAGATATTTGTATTGTAGTCTACTGGTTAATCCTGAAGTGATTAAGCTATCAGTGCTTTTGGCCATAGAATATGGTATGTTTTAGGGGTCAAATTTGAGTAAAATTGTTGTTTATGAGTATTTATTGAATATTGCGTATGGAAGATACACAAAGAATTGAAAGGGTAAATGATATTTATTAGCTGTACAGTTGCAAATCGCCAGTAATACTTTCTTCAAGGTATTTCTGTTGCATTGGGACTGTCGTTGAATAATTCTCCAGAAAAATCAAAAAAAAATGATAGTCATTTCAGATCTTTTTGGTCACAATACGCATTATGTTGGTCTCGTAATCTTTACAGTGATATAAATAATGAGTGATCTTTTTTCCTCGTTAGTCCTTGTTTTGTTATTTTCAAGTTTCTTGTCACTTCTTTTCTTCCGTATTTGCGCAAGCTCATATTTTACACTACGCAATAAAAAACAAAATGTAAATAAATTAATAAATGAATATCCTTAATATTCAATAAGAAAAGAGAAAAAACGGGAGTCCCTTTACCCTCGTTTTTTGTTATCAATGTTATCAATTAGCTTCAGACAATACAGGCAAATCCATATCTATTTATATTATTGTATGTTGTATGTGCGGGTGTGAGTAAAGACAGGAATAATATTTAAAGTTATATAGATTTTGGACGCATGATTAGCAGCGATTTGAGATTTGTTTATTTATCGGCGCGAGTGAAACGATTCTAATATTAAGGCATCATAATATCATGATCCTTACATCAGTTTACTATGTGGTATGACTCTAATAATATAAAAGTTAATAAGTGCAATTAAACCGCGAATCAACAACAGAACTAACATTTTTGGTAGTTACACAAAATAGTTTATAGTTATTTGAGCCAACGTGAATTTAAAAAAAAATGTAATGGATAAGTCTGCGCAAACGCAGATCTCAAGAGCGTTCTACGATGCGTAATGACAAACATTCGCGCTATTGTACGATGTATAGAGTCGTATAATTAGAGAAACGTAAGTGACGCGCACTCTAGTTATATGAGTAAAACGCCGCCATACCACATGATCTGCCGACCGCTCTCCAATGAGATCTTAGACTTAGGCTACCTTTATTTTATAGGTACTAGCGGGCCTTGGAATAATTAAATAAAACATCTTCCGCTCCAAATTGACTCACCCCACATTTACACCGGTTTTAACAATAAATACAAAATTTATTAATAATTCAAAAATAGCCCCACCCGTCGGTTAAAGTTCTGTGATTATATTTTTGGTATTAATATTGTGAAATATATTAATTTTGGTCCATAAATGAAGAATTTGGTAACTTGACTACAGCGTACAGCCCTGCCTGTCAAATATTAGCATGGCTATGAACCATAGTCTACAAAACAATTATATTGTGTGAATATGACATCAGTCGTTCAAGTCAACCAGGCGGTCGGCGGATCTTCATCCCTTTGTTGTCGATATTACACGCATTAGAACCAATCGGTTTGCTTCTTCTTTTGTATGCATACAGCAAGCGAGTGGAATAATTTGCCGGCGACTATTTTTCCGTCCGAATACAATCTGGGCGTCTTCAAAGCAAGAGTGAATAGGCTTTTGTTACGCTAAGACAGTGTGATTTACAATCTAGGACCACATCGCCACTTACCACCAGTTGGGATTTTGGTCAATCACTGGCTTGTGATGAAAAAAAATGTAGTTCAGAGTTAGGCGATCACTTACAGACGATCTAATGATTATGTATTTATAAAATAGATGGCCTGGCGGTCGTTGTTTTGCTGTTTTAGGTCGGTGGCGCGACGTGATTCACTCCGGATTCTCTCCGGTATTTTTAGTGTAAATTGAAAATTTATTATGTCTCGATCATAGCGTCACTATA
This sequence comes from Parnassius glacialis, assembly GCA_033319125.1. Taxonomy (NCBI): domain Eukaryota; kingdom Metazoa; phylum Arthropoda; class Insecta; order Lepidoptera; family Papilionidae; genus Parnassius; species Parnassius glacialis. The sequence goes on along the minus strand of JAVANC010000026.1, from coordinate 16,977,952 downwards.
TTAAGAAATTTTCTTTCTTTGGCACTAAACCAACATATATTGTGAATAGGAGTCATTTCGGTCTTTAAATGTAGAATTTATTAATTACTTAAACAAATCGAGTCCAAGCATAGCCATGAGTCATCGTTTCGAGAAAAAGCAATGGTACATTTCCTAATACAAACAGTTGCAGTTGTTCATGGGCGGCGGTAGTCACTTACCATCAGGTGAGCCGCATGCTCGTTTGCCCCACCTCCCATAAAAAAAGACACCAATGATTTTATTACTAGCGACACACCCCGTCTTCGCCTGGGTAGGATCTATTAATAAGTGACATGTAGATTTAAAGTAATCATCATTCGTCATCATTACAGCACTTCACAAGTCCACTGCTGAACATTGGCCTCCCCTAAGGAATGCCACAAAGCACGTTCCTGAGCCACCTGCATCCATCGACTTCCTGCATGTCTTACCAGGTCGTCACTCCATCCAGTGGGACGCCCTACACTTTACATACCGGTACAAGACTGCAACTCGAGAACCTTTCTTCCCCGTCGGTTATCGGTTCTTCGAGCTATATGGCATGTCCACTCCCACTTCAGCTTACTAATCCGTTGGGATATGTCGGTTACTCTGGTTCTATTGCGGATATCCTCATTTCTAAGTTTATCACGCAGAGAAACCCCGAGCATAGCCCTGTCCATAGCTCGCTGAGCGACCTTAAGCATCCTCATACGGTCAGCAGTGAAGGACCACGTCTCAGTTCTATAGGTCATCATTGGCAACACGCACTGGTTGTACAATCTCGTTTTCAAATATTGCGGTATTACGTGACGAGAAGATTTGTCGTTATTTTCCCGAACGCAGCCCAGCCGAGTTGAATCTGTAGACTATGTTTAATGTCCATGTCACACCTATGCCGGTAGTTGTTGAGAGCACTAAGCTCGAAGTTGTTGACGAGTATGTTTACCTGGGACAAATAGTCCAACTAAGTAAGTCCAACTTCGACCGAGAGGTCAATCCTCTCGGTCGAAGTTGGACTTACTTAGTTGGACTATTTGTCCCAACAACTCCCAACAACTACCGGCATAGGAGTGACATGGACATTAAACATGATCTTTGTTTTGTCCTTTTAGACCTATCCATTGGGAGCATCATTGAGCATAGTGCTTAGGTCCTCCAGCGAATCTACCATTAGGACTATATCCTAGGAAAATCGAAGATGAGTGATGTACTCGCTATTGATGTTGATTCCGTATCCTTTACAGTAGCTTGAAAACTTCTTCCAACGTAGCAGTGAAGAGTTTCTAGGATATAACGTCACCCTATTTTACACCTCTCTGCAGATGGATAGGTTTTGTACTCTGATTCTGTACTCGGATATCCATCGTAGCCCTACTGTACAAACACTTCAGCACTTCGATATACCGACAGTCAACTTGGCATCGCTGAAAGGACTGTAGCACCGCCCAAATTTGGATTGAATCAAAGGCTTTCTCATAGTCCACATACACAAGGCAATGTGGCAGATTATACTCTTCTATCCTCTGTACAATTTGCCAAGAAGTGTATATGTGGCTTATTGTACTAAGGTCTCTTCGGAAACTGGCTTGTTCGGGAGGCTGGAAGTCGAGTCTGCGTGCGAGACGATTCATAATGACTCTCGAAAACAGCACGTTGACGAAGCTCAGAAGGGAAATCGGACGGTAGTTCTTCAAGAGAGCGTGGTAGCCTTTCTTGAAGAAAAAGACCAGCGCACTTCTGCTCCATGCCTTCGAAGTAGTACCACCATGGAGGATGGAACTAAAGAGCTTCTGAAGGACTTCAAGTACCGGTTTTTCACCCGCTTTCAGAACCTCCGCTGTAATTCCATCCTCGCCCGGGGACTTGTCGTTTTTAAGGTGCTGGAAAGCCATTCTAATCTCGCTCAAACTGACATCTGGGATATCATCGGAATAGTGTCGGATAAGACTCGTCTTGGATCGATGGCTCCAACGATAACGTGTACAGCTGCCGATAGAACCTCTCAATGTCACTCAAAATCTCAGGTGTCGCTGTAACAATGCTGCCACTCTTGGTCTTCAGCTTTGATAGTTGGCTTTTTCTAGCAGACAGATTTTTGGCAGAGACTTTGGAGCCTTGGTTCCGTTCATTCGATTCTTCAATACAAGCTGTATTGAAGTTGCGTAAATCCCGCGGTATGCATTTGGAGATCTGTCTGTTCAGTTGCCTGTATACTGTCAAATTTGTTAAAGACTGCAGCTTCATTTCCCGTCTAACAGCCATGAAATTAAGAGTGTGATCGGAGAGTTTTTGTTTTCTTCTGCGGCGAGTCTTGCAGAACTTAGCTCCGACCGCATAGACAGTTTCCTCGAGCCTATTATTCATATCGTCAGGGGGATGGAGCGTTGAGTTAATTAGACGAGATCTCTTCAACTTCTTCTTCTTCATACGTGGTACAGCCATGCTGCAGCTATATTAGTAGTATAGTTGTAGCACGAATGGGTCGGCTCGACCGGGGAAGGACCACGCTCTCACAGAATACCAGCGTAAAATAGTAGCTTAACGCTGATGTGTTTCGTATGGTGAGTGTAGAGAACCGTAGACCCATTTTACTGGAAGAGAGGCATTCCATCTTAGTCCTCACGGGTGACGACGCATCTGCATTTTGCAAACTTAACGTTTAGATTCAGTGTGACTCTATCAATTCGGTGAGCGCTACTTGTTTTCACCGCCGCTATCACCGAGACATCACTGAACGGTTGTCGTCTGGTCATTATAATAAAGTAAATCTTATTTTTTGTCGAACCGTTGGGGCTTAACAAGGGCCACTTCCTGTGGGACCGCTTCTGGAAGAAAGAGTTCATCATAAAGAGTCCCTCTTTCTCCATGAATTCGGCCAGCTGCTGGCCCCTAGCGTTCCGTTGCCCTATTCCAAATTGCCCTACCTTCAGCTAATCGTTTTCTCTTGTGCCTACTTTTGCGTTGAAGTTTCCCATTCACACCGTATAGTGGGTTTTGGAGAAATGCATGGCTCTAGATATATCCTCATACATTTCCTACACCTCCTCATCGGGACGTGCCAAGTGTAAACCTGTATGACCTTCAGCGTATACCGTTTGGTGATTCTGAGTATAAGGTACACCACCCTCGTCGACACACTCTCAATCTTTACAACGTTGTTAACGAAAGACTTGTGGACGATAAATCCGACACCTCCTTGGGACAGATGGTCGCCCTCCCGGTGATAGAACAAATTGCCGGATTCGTGGATTACCATGTCCCCCCCCCCCTCTCTTCGGACCTCGGATAATCCTATAATATTCCAGCGCAAATTGTCTATTTCTTCTTCCAGCTCCAGGATCTTCTCGTCAGTCCTCAGGGTGCGTGCGTTATATGTTGCCAGGTTGAGTCGTCTTAGGTGGCAACCGAAACTCCACCGGAGATTATTAGCCTCCCGTGCCTCGCATTTACCACCGATAGTTAAGATAATCAATCACCATTTCTTTTATCTTTTTTTCAAAAAAGTTTTGATGAAACATAGCCTAGATCGCTCCTGACATTGCTTTCTATTTGTTCGTGAAGTTTGATTAAAATTGATTCAGCCATTCCGAACATGAGTTTGGACAAATAGACGGACAGACAAAAATTTTAAAATTGTTATTCATTTTCTCTTAAAATTGTTATTAGTGGGGGGGGGGGTTATTCGCATGGTATTAAATACCATGCGAATAGCCCCCACAACTAAATAAAAGGCATTTCAATATTACAGACAGACACGTACATTTTATTCATGTGTGTAGTTAGATATGTACAGAAAATGTTATCCCTATACACTATGTACTGGCCTTAATATTAAATTATTTTAACATTATTTACTGACCGACCTGACCAGTTTTGCAGGAATTTAAGCAACTGTGATTCTTACTACAAAATGTTGGAAGAAAAGATAATAATTTTTAAGATGAATGATGTCATTTTCTATAAGATGCGCGTCGTTTTGAATTAGTTCGATTCGAAAATAGTCGCGCACTGTGCATTTGTTTTTGATTTTTGTCGTGTGTTTCATCCAGACGTTGAGTCAGGTCGTAATTTGAGTTAAGCTTTTAGTCAGATGAACAAGCGTTTACGCATCGGAAATTAAGTCTAATAATACGCGTTTGTTTATTTCGTTTATTTCAATAATGACGACAGTTGTATTATAGAGAAATATAGTGACTATTTTATTAAAGAATTTAGTTAAAAGTACTTAAGTAAAGATTATATTTTTTAAAGAATAAGGGTAACAAACGATCACACAGCCCACATAATAGTAAGTGGATGTTATGACCATAGACATCTACATCTATCCTCGATTAAGAATAAAAAGGCAGATGCGATGTCACCCAATATAAAAAAATCTTGGTCCGTACATTGCCTAATTATCCGATAATTCCACCATTACATCTACATTAGTCTATAGTCAGGGCGCCGTGCAGCTTAGGTATTTAGAGGAAAAATTACAGTTCATTGTATACAGTATTCATAAAGATAAATTTAAGCAGTAAATTTATCTTTAAATACACTGTATACATCAACAAAACATATTTTCATATAACATAAAGAAATAAGTATATTTTCTAATTCTTGTTTGGTCTTTATTTAAATTAGAAGAACACCTCTGACGTTTATCAGTTGACATTTAGAACCGGTCACTCCAACTTAATAAACTCGTAAATTTTGGGCAAATCATGATTTAGAGATAAAATTACAAGGAATATATTAGTTATTCGCTCCTTTTAACAGAAACTCGATGCTTACTGTAAACTAAATTATGGAACTATTTTGAAAAGAAATGTCTTTAATGTGACGAAATAATATTAGACATTAATATAGTCCAAACAGTTAGCTTTACAGTCCATCTTTTCTTTTCTTCGTCATTATCATCAGCTTATAAAAGTCCACTATTAGAGATATTCCTCGCCGGTATTAGGGAGAATTTGCCTTATCCGTTACGCTTGGCAGCCCATCGCCGGTCTTTGTATTTACGTCTGAAGTGTAAACAAGATAATTTTACTGCTATCTATCGGAAGCTATAGCAAACAAAAGCAAGCGTAACGTCTTCGCAGGTGAAAAAGTGACTATTGACCAAACTTCAATTATCTGTGTTGAGATGTCAACACTGGCGTTACTCTTAGTCACCTCCACATGAGTAGATAAACGGAACAGGGATAAAGCTTCATACAACCGCGCGAATCGATTTCACTACTACAAGCACGCGGGGCACGTGTGCGTGACCACTGGCCGCTTGTCGCGTACGCGGCAAGACTGAAAAAACCGGTTACGTTGGCACAGCCAGTGGACAATATCACAGGGTCAGTACGACACAGTTTGGTTTGTTTTATTAGTTGTAAGTCTGAATATTTTAATGTAAAAACATGGTATTATTACTAATATTTGTTTATTGCACTGTGTGTTTGAATAACACTAGCAAAAATAAAAATATATCATACTTTAACTATCCCAAGGAGTACAATATTTTTGTCTATAATATTTAATTATTACTTTTTCGCAATTTTAAAAGTTTCGCCAATATTTCGATCTTCAAATAAATATTATCAATGTTGGCAACGAAATTCTTAAACTTATTAAAGATTGTAATCTTGATATGCCATGTGAGTTTCCTGTTAGATTACTTGAAAAAACTTTATCTTAAATTCATAATTTACCATACCATTAAAAGACAATAAATTATTAAAAATTATAGAAACTCAATTGTGACACCTATTGTGATAACCCTAACAAAATAGGTAACAATTTTGCACGTTCCTAAGAAGCTTTGTTTTTGTTCCGTTTATCTACTCATGTGGTTATGATCACCTCTTACGATATCTACGGGACGAAACTGTTCGATGGATTATCTTACAATTGTCTTCGGATTATCGTATGCCGCCTACCGCACGGTATGTCCATCTGTTGGTAAGTGAAAATTACACCCAACTTTAAAGAAAGCAGCCCAAATGCGCGCTAACTACAAAGAAATATAACTAAATTTCTAACAGCCTGTAACTAAATATATATATTGAATCTTTTACCATACAAATAGTAACACAGCTGTGCACCTGTGGATAAACTGCTGTTTGGCAGCAGACACAGGATTAAAATTAGTACCAACCAAGATGACCTCCTAGGCAGAAAACTTAGGACTCAAGTTTTCCTAAGCTTGAGTAAATTTTGAAATATAACGGCATCAACGTCAATAACAGATTAAAAACAACTTTTTTACAAAAAATAAACGCCAAATTCAAACAACTAAACAGAATATAAAATAATTACACATTCGGATTTAAGATTGAAACCGGTGCTAACACAAGATTGTTAAGTGGACTAACATTACAATCTCAATGGCGCCCCAATAGTTCCATTATAACTTCATCCCCTATATACCTTGTTAGTTTTTCTCTAATTTTGTTTGGAACCACTCCTGATGTATAATCTATTTTATTAAAAATTGGTTCAGAATTGACGAAGAAAACGCTTAACATACATACACAAAAAGAGAAAAACTTACAGCCGAATTGTAAACCTCCTCCTTTTTTTGAAGTCGTCGACCCTGCTTAAATAATTGAAAGAATTTTCTCTAGTCTGAAAGTTTTCCTTCAAGAAACTATTAAATAATCCGTTACTTGTCAGTGGCCAAAAACTCTTCTAGATTTTTCTCTTAGTCTCTTACGATACGTGCAAGGTGAAATAAGGTGACGTAGTTGTAGCACGAATCGGTCAGCTCAACCGGGGATGGACCACGCTCTCACAGAATACCAGCATAAAATAGCAGCTTAACACTGCTGTGTTTCGTATGGTGAGTGTAGAGAACCGAAGACCCTTTTTACTGGAAAAGAGGCATTCCATCTAAGTGCTCACGGTCGGCAACGCATCTGCATTTTGTTTCGAAAACGAGGATAGATGTAGATGTCTATAGGCCACAGCAACCACTTACCATCAGATGGACTGTGTACTAGTTTGTCACCCTATCCTATAAAAAATATCTCAGAGGCTGATACTGCACGGCAATATCACTATTTTAACAACCAGGTCTTGTTTAGGTTTAGGTATTTTGTTTAGATTTCAGTCCCTCTTAAACATGTTAGCTATCCTGGGTGTAAATTTGCTAGTTATGAATATAATTTATTGTGTGGTTATAGTGTTAACAGAATCTAAACTTAGCATCAGTTTTTTTGTTGATCCAAAAGTGGTTCTTTATCGGCCGATCAATAAAAGAGGTCGTTATCATCACTGTTTATAATTCACTTTTGCATAGATTACATCGTCAAACAAACAGTATTCCACTCCACTATCGGGAGTTTGAAACTCGGTTCTTCGAGCTCTATGGTCCACCCATTATAGTTGGTCCAGAGTAACCAAATCAGCCGAACGAGTTCTCTAGTGTGGATATATTATACGTGGTAGAGCAATGCTGCAGCTATATTAGTAGTATAGTTGTAGCACGAATGGGTCGGCTCGACCGGGGAAGGACCACGCTCTCACAGAATACCAGCGTAAAATAGCAACTTAATGTTACTGTGTTTCGTATGATGAGTGTAGAGAACCGGAGACCCATTTTACTGGCAAAGAAGCATTCCATTTTAGTCCTCACGGGTGACAACGCATCTGCATCTTGAGTCTTTATTGAGGATAGATGTAGATGTCTATGGGTCACAGTAACCACTTACCATCAGGTGGACTGTGTGCTCGTGTGTCACCCTATCCTATAAGAAAAATCCTCATTACAAAGTCTATCACGCAGCAATTCCGAGTATAGCCCTCTCTATAGCTCAAGCACTGCTACGTGGCAAAAATAGGTAAGAGGATGGTAGCTACCCAGGCGGACTCCTAGTAAAAGAGTACTACCAAGGAATAGAACATATGATGATATCCCGAGGTCCGTTTTAACCTTTTAACCTCAGTGACGAGAGCGCATCTGCATTGTGATTATTAATTGATAGATCTAAGTGCCTGAGTATTATTATATTTAATTTTATTAATAGTGTTTTACTTGACAATAATGTTAACCACATAAGCGCAACATTTCCAAGCAAATTAATGAACGACGTTAAAATACTCTAAATGGATTAAACGAAACTCGTTAACTAATATTAATAGTTATCATGAACGTCATTGTAAATATAAAAAATAAGATTAGTGAAAAATAAATACATGACACGTAAAAATGTTCACAATTCTATGACGCATATCAAGAATCTTGTATATTTTTTATAGAATAAAGCTGACCAACGAGCACACAGTCCTCTTGATGGTAGACGGATGCTGTGGCCCATAGGTATCTACATCTGTCATCGATTATCAATCAAAAATGCAGTGTTGTCAACTCTGAGGACTAAGATGGAATTTCTAGTTTCCAGTAAAAAGTCTCCGGATCTCTAACTCTATACTGAAGATACCAAGCACTGCAGATAAGATGCTATTAGGGTTCCGTACCCAAAGGGTAACCAACGGGACCCTATTACTAAGCCTCCACTGTCCGTCCGTCCGTCGGTCTGTGTCTGTCAGCGGGCTGTATCTCATGATTCGTAATAGGTAGACAGTTGAAATTTTATATTTTGAATATGTATTTCTATTGCCGATATAACAACAAATAATAAAAATTAAATTAAATTTAAAACTAATTGGGGCTCCCACTTGACCCGCTTTTTATTTTTTAAGATGGTGTTCTGTGAGAACGTGGTCTTTCCCCGGTCGAGCCGATACCTTCGTGCTACAGCCATAAAAAACTGCAGCGCGGCTCTACTACGTATAAAATATTAGTGTCGTTAAAAAGCGAAAATCGGACATGTAATACTAATGAACGAAACAATTATCAAACAAAAGCGGACTTGGGACATCCTTATTCGTTATCACGCTGTCAATCGGGACCAATGACGTTGACTGGACACAAGCCAGATTTTCCGCAGAGAAGCCTTCGACCCGTAAACTCGATCGAAACGAAAATGTAATTATCGCTGTAAACAATGAACGAGACGCGAGCCGGCATTCGAGTGCTGAACGTCGTATTGGTCGCACGCGTGCTGTACCGCAGCAGGTACGAAGTTATCGAAAAGATCGTGATCGTTTAGTGCCATAACGTGTAGTCCTACGACTTGCTTTAATTTCACTTTAAATAAGACACCTTCTGTATATTTATTTCTATAGTAATAAGTGATATTTAACAATCTGTACGTCGGTGCACTTGATCAGGTTGATGCTCTTGACACAGCAAGCGCGTCATAATTTCGTACGTTTTCGTTTGTGAGTGTAGGTAAATTAGTGACAGAATGGTCTTGTTGTGTTCATTGCTACCAGCAATTCGTAAAGCCTAATGAATATTCATTGCTTTTGTAAATTTATACGGAAAACGCGATATCTGCTGTTATTGTTCTGGCATCATTGTTATGGTGATCCGAGATGTGAAGTGCTCAGGCGTAACACACAAAACAGTAAAATGAGTCTAGATTAGCGGAAAAGACGATTCAATTAGCCTGTCATTTAGAACATTATCTTATTCTTGCTGTAGAAACGTAGAAATAATAATTACACGCCGCCGGTTTGCGTTGTGATTAGAGTTGTTTTGTTTTCACTCGGGCACTGAGGTTTGATGTATTGATGTCGTGTTTAAGAAATGGAACGTCAGTGGGATCGGTTTTTCTTTTATGTTCAAGGAGATGTGGTTGAAGCGCGCGATTTTCCGCCGATCACGTGCTTCAAGCGTCTACGGCTGGCTGCATTAGCATTCAGCCGCTCGAACTTGAATATAATTCACCGTGAAACTTGAGGTCTTAATAAAAGTTAGAATATAGTGATTAAGAAAATAAGTTATTTGAAGTTGATGTTGATGTTGATTTCTAATAAGAAATAATGTGATTATTTTAATATGCATGATTTGTTAATTGGGTACATTTACTAAATACTCTATAAATTACTTTTGACGTAATATGCTAACTTACAAAAAAGTGGTAGTTTTTTAACAATTGAATAACCTTATTAGTACCACTACATTTTAATTAGGTTATATATTGGATTTTTGGCCAAATAAATTTTATGACAGCAACTTGCATTTCTCTAAGATACATAACCTTGACAGTAGATAAACCGCCTTATATAACATGTTTACAAATCTTTGTTTAAGACTAGATATGATGATTCCAAAGTAAACGCTACAATTTCCTTCAAAAAAATCACCGCACTAAAAAGATTATGAAGATGTAATCATAACGTTGATTTAGTATAAAATAATAAGGAGATCCAAGAGTTTACAACATTAATAAAAACAATTATCTTATCAACTCAACAATAGCAATCAAATTTTGAATCTTATAAAATAAATTGAAATATTTTAGGAAACGCTTTTCAAAATGCCCGTTTATTTTTTTAAACAATTGTTTGATTGAATGTGATGAACTACCGTTAAATTATTGCTATTTTTAAAGTGTTACTCCATGTACATTACTCATCTACTTATTTAAAAAATATTTGCAGCCAGTCTGACTTTTAATATTAATCTGTATTTGGCATATTAGCTAAAAGCGAAAAGTAAGAAAATGAAAATTCAACGCAAAAATCTTTAAGAAATCGTATAAACATTCACAAGATTTTTGATTTCGTTTTATATTTTTCTTCAGAAATCTGATAAAATCACTCGCAATTGTCGTGCAATTTTCAAACGACGTACGGTAGCATTCGGAACAATTGAACGAACGGAAGAGGAAAATCTTCGCGTCACGCTAGCCGATAACTTCTTGATAAAAACCTGTTGATCGACAAGTGCACGAAAAAGTGATAAAGTTGTAACTATTCGAAAGATTTAATTTGTGAACCGTGAAAACAAACCAGTGTCGTTGTAAAGGATAAGCGAAGTGAGTATGATTGTGAAATAAAGAAAATAAGCCGAGTATTCGTATTCGAATAAATTTTGTTCGAGAAAAACTGGAGCTCGAAACGTATGAGGTGTCAGTTCTCGTCCAGCTGACAACAGATGTCATTCCGGACGAAGACGGTAAGTACGTTTTTGTCGAATTTACTTCGCACTTTTCATGAAAAATAATGTTATGTGCATAATATGTTGTAATTTTAGTAATTTGTGTGTTAAATAATAAACAAGAATGAAATAGGATTCAATACAAAATGTTAGGATTTAATAATCTGACTCCATAGTTTTAATATTATGTAAATATTCAATTATATAACTAATTTCATATATTATACCTACGTGTTTCTTCTTCTTTATAAGCTCATAATCAGCGTGACTATCGCTTAATTACGTTTCCTATACTTATTCATTTTGGCAGTAAACATGATACCTAAAATATATTCAATTTAATTTAAATGTTTCATATATGACTTGTCTCCGTAACTTTATAAATCAATTTTAGTCTAATTTTATTATAAGTATTAGGTATTTTTCTTTTTCTGCTTCTTCATTTCTATTTCTTTATACATCAAAATTTAGACTAAAAATTATTATGATGGCTTTAAAGTAAATTAATAATTGCGAATACAATCCATTTAAAATAAAATTTATCTCCAATTAGCGAGTCACATTTATATTTTACTATTTATTTCATTATTCAAATTCAAAAACTTATTACATTTGTTGTTACAGTCATGAAAATGACTCAAGAGGAAGTGTTTAGTGTGATTCCGCGTGACTTTTTACAATACATTAGGACGGTTTGAGATTATAAATTACTCGACGTCATAGTTTGTTTATTTAAGCACTACACGAGTGGCAAATTCATAAATCTCTTTACTATTAAGGATTCTTTTTCTTGTTCTTCGTATTATGACAACGCGTCTGTATTTTGATTCTTAATGGATGACTGATGTAGATGTCTACGGGCACAGCATCCACATATCATCAGATGGATTGCGTGCCCGTTTGTTTCCCTTATTCTATAAAAATAAACCTGTCTTCCAGATGAACAACCGGTATAAGCAATACCGGTAACAATCATAAGTTATGATCCATTTTTCTAAATGTTGGGTAAAATTTAAAGTAAATATACATACAATATAATTACACTTTATATACATCAAACCACAGTTATTTCTTTATTTCTACCACCTTTATTTCTAACATGCACCTTTACGTGGTAGAGGTACGCTGCAGCTGTATTATGGTTGTAGCACGAATGGGTCGGCTCGACCGGGGAAGGACCACGCTCTCACAGAATACCAACGTAAAATAACAGCTTAATGTTGCTGTATTTTGTAGGGTGTGTATAGAGAATCTGAGACCCTTTTATATGGGAAACAAGGTACTCCATCTTAGTCATCAAGGTGACAACGCATCTGGCATTTTGATTCTTAATCGAGAATAAATGTCTACGGGCAACAGTATCCACTTACCATCAGGTGGACTGTGTGCCTGTTTGTCACCCTTATTCTGTAAAAAAAAACCTATATCTCTGACGAACAACCGGTATTACTTTACCTGTGATCCATTTTTGTCATGTCGGGTAAAATTAAAAGTAAATTTACAATTTATATAGAACAAACCACTGCCCCCCCTTTATTTCTATAAGCGTTATAGAGCAACGTATTGTGCGCCTCCACTGCGCGGCTCCGTTGCATATTCCTCAGACAATCAGTTTTCCTTCACCACGGAGCATGTAATAATTAAATCAGCACTTAAAGTTGCAAGTAACATTTTCATTGGTGCCGGTGAGGATTGAACCCGAGGTCCTCGCGCTGTGAAATTTACAGCGAGCGCTTTTAACCCCTACGCTACCACGGCTCATATAAATACCTAATTAATACGCTCGTGTAAGTCAACTATAATGTCGAATATATAGGCAATATTATTACATTCAGACACCTGAAATTCATACATGTGTAAATTCACGTAAACGAACAACTGGAATTAAAGCACAGGATCCACAACGTTTATCACAGTGTCATACAGTGCCTAGCATTTGCTATATAATTTTGCGGTTGATTTGCTATGGCTTAATCATCATGACATCTCCAATATCGTAACAATCCTGTCATTATGGTATGTATCGGCTTATAGCGTTCATGCAAGTGCAGGTGTCATGCGTCTTAATGCACTCGACGCGCAAGGCCATGGCGTATAAAGGAAATAAGTTCGCTCAATAAAATCTAGTTGTATAAGGATCCGGAGTGGGACTGAACATTGACTCGCCAGCTATATAATTATATAGAAAAGCAATAGGTAAATAACGTACTTATAAGACCTTTTTAACTTAATAGCAGCATTCCAGTTGTTTTTTTTATTTTCTTATTTTAAGGTAACAAGAATAGGTTCTATGTTAATTTGTTTACTTGTACTTTTGCGGGATTTCCACATGTAATGTTGTAGGACATTGAAAATTTTATGCTTTGAATACTAGTTTGTAAGTGTAGACATTTGTTATAAAGGGAAGTTCATAATTAATTTGAGGCTTAAACTAGAGTTTGTTTTAAGAAAAAAGTTCCGTGGAAAATGTGCGAAATAAATGGCAGAATTTTGGTGGGAAATTGATTGCCGGCGGATTGTTGCTCTAGTTTTATCTTAGTAGATTTTGATACGGAAAAGTTATGCGATTTTGTGTACTGTCAGCGCATGTGAACTATTAGTGGAAACGATGAAATAAGTGCCCCAATGTTTATATAAACCACAAGTTATTTGGTCTGCTTAGGCGCTGTAAGAACTAGAAATACAATCTGTTGGGTTAAGCTGTCGTCAAAATCTCCCAACAACTCAATGTGCATATTGTGAAGAAGTTTTAAAACAAATTTTGATATTTTTTTTATTTTAATGACACTGGCTAATATGTATATAATAAGAGTCTATAGCCAAAGAAAAAAAATGTAAAGTATGGCATTTGGCAGCAAATGTCAAATTACAATTTGCAAAAATTTTAAATGTCAAAACGACTATAGCGCCTCAGCTAAAAGTCTCGTGAGAGAAACTTTTCTTCATAAACCAAAGTTCAAACCCGAGACTCGAAATAAACCACATTATGTAATAACAAGAAGAGAATGTATTCTTAATCATATATGTGTATTAGGTATCAAGGGCGTATTTAGTTACATTTTTACATTTTAAACTTAATTTTTAGTATATTTTCGTTTTTTTGAGCAGTTTAACTAAAACTTACGTTCGTTTGAGATATAATATAACAAAAATTAAGTATACCTTTTTCTTTACATTCGAATCATCATATAATATTCACGATATACCCTCTAAAAATGCAAATTAAGGGAAAATTTACAGCGTCGCTGTTTCAATTTTTTACTTTGATTTCTGTTATTTATTTTGTCAACGTTTGATCAACACTAAAGAACGTAAACGTTTTTATTACAAAAGTAGTTTATATTTAGTTTCAGGTTTGAAATAGAATCAGTTTGAAATAAAATCTGTTTCACGAAAGTAGTCCTGCGGAAATACGCGAATTACAATGTAAATGTAATGAGGGTGACAAGCGAGCACACACACTCCACTTGATCCTAAGTGGATACTCTGACACATAGAAATCTACATCGTCCATCGATTAAGAATCAAAATGCAGATGCAGAGGCGTAAGAAATAATGTTTCGTTTCCAGCAAAAAGGTTCTCTGGTTATCTATACCCATCATACGAAACACAGCAGCGTTAAGCTGCTATTTTACGCTGGTATATTGCGTGTTTCTTCCCCAGTCGAGCGGGTCGGATCTTGCTACATCTATAATATAACAGCAGCGTGGCTTTACCACCATCAAATTTCAGAGATTTCTTTAGATAAAATCTTAAACCATAGTTTAAACTCGAGATTGTCAAAAAGCACATTTTGTATATAAACAGATAATGTCTGAACACAGTTTAATTAATATTATTGTTGACTATACCTTAAAACAATTAATCACGATTTAAAATATCTGACAATGTAAACGACCAATCGTCAGACGATTCACCCTGAGAAGGAGTTTTTTTATTTTTATTTTGACTATTCGTGGGAGGATGAATACACTCTTCCATAAGCGTATACATGCATAAATCTATATCTATACATCTATATCTATACAAATAAATAAAATTGAAGTATCTGTTTGTAATGTCAAAATTACAGCTTTGTACTAAACGCATATGAAAGTATATACGGTACTACTAATAACAAAAATACAAGTTTTAAAGTATTTGTCTGTCTGTCTGTTCATCTGTCTGTCTGTTTGTTCCGGCTAATCTCTGAAACGGCTGAACCGATTTTGACGGAATTTTCACTGGCAGATAGCTGATGTCACAAGGAGTAAAATTTTCTGATCTCACAAGGAGTAACTTAGACTACTTTTATTTTAGAAAAATAGTTATGGTTCCACGCAAAAAATCTAAAACCCCAAATAACACGCGGGCGAAGTTTCGGGGAACAGCTAGTATAATGTAATATATAATACGGGGTAAAAAAAGAGATTTGAGTTGAATCAGTCGACGTGTACATTTATTTTTACATCCAATGTTCTGCATAAACATAATATTATATTTTAAACCAATAAAATCACAAATGAAACAAAAATTTGTCTTTTAAACATTGTATCTCATTGGTCTTAATAAAAATTGATACTTACTAAAAGGAACAACCAACTGTGCCTGATAAAATATCTTATTGCATGTAAATATTACCAGCGTAATCACAATACGTCATTATCCATAAGGTGTACTAAATTATATAGGAAAGTTATGCGGAACGAGACATTTCTTGTATAAGGAAACGGATAAACGGAACTCGAAGTACAATCTTTTTAACAAATTAAACATCATTCGTATTTTTGTTTATCGGGTGATTTTCGCTCGAAAATAAATATTTAAAATAAAAAAATGTGAAATATCTGCACCTGCACTAGAGCAATAGACTGACGTAGTTTCTTCTGCTAATAACATAAATATCAAACAAGGAAAACTATTTACAATGGTCAGAGTCCAACGACTATGTGGCCCAGCGGTTGTAGTACCTACCTGTGTTGAAAACAAAGCCGCCGCCAACATTTTGTTGGGCTGATTGTGTTACGTCTTCGTATGTCTGAATATGCTTCCAAACCTACCTACCTACCTACAATCTTACATATGCGTTACATCGGGTATTGAAAGGTACGAGTGGGTGACACTTGTTACACTCTAATATCCCCTTCTAACATTCAAACTTCCTTTTATTCACCGATATCAATGTCATTATCGTCGTTTACTTGCAGTTATGTAAATTTAAATGAGTAGGTGGCTATAGGCCACTGCAGCCACTTACTGTTATGTGGACTGTGTACTCGTTTGGGACCCTACTTTTATATAAAAAAAAAATCATTTGTTCTTTAACCCACTGCAAAAAAGAAGGAGGTACTCAATTCGAGTGTAATTTTTTCTAGATGAACTAATGTTGATGATTCTTTTTTTTATTTGAAAGCTGGTGCTTTTCATTTGATCACATATAAATTTGATCAAGATCTAACCAGTAGTTTTTGAGTTATCCTTAATAATGCGTATTTAACTGACTTCGACTACATTGATAATGTTCTCAATTTATTTATATTGAAGTCGGTTGTATTTTTTTTCATTTTACCATCTATGTAATACTTATTTTCTATTCGAAACTAGCAAATAAAAAGTCTTCAAACAAAAATCTTCTAAAATACAAATACTTATATGAAGTTTAGGATACTATCGAATTTCACACGACTAACTTTGAATGCCTTAAATGTGTACTAGTGCAATAAAGAGTGACCTTGTCAATACAACTGACTGATGAAGACGGAGTGATAGTAAAAATAGAAAAGTGTTATCATTTTCCGTTACATAAGTGTTGAAAGATCGTCACTCGTATTTAAATAATAATATTTATGATTGAATATTTCGAGTAACGTAATATTTTGGGGATATATCTCTAGCTACATCTAAAAAATTATATGATTTCTATAATCAGCGGAAAGTACTTTATAATCTGAATCTTTACTATTTTATTGTTTATTTTTAATAAAGCCATGGTAGATCATGGGCTAAGCGCTCGCTGTAAATTCATAGGACGCGAGCAACCCGGGTTCGATCCCAGGCGGCACCAATGAAATTGTTAATTGGAATTTTAAGTGCTGATTAACCACGTGCTCGTCGGTTAAGAAATACATCGTGAGAAAACCTGCATGTCTGTGGAATAAGAAAATAAATATTTCGATGACATGTGAAGTTTGCCAACACGCATTTTGGCAGCGCGGCGGACATTTCTTTGTCCTAAAACCTTCTCAGAAATTAGAGGAGGCCTGTACCCAGCATGGGGACGTATATATTGTCACTTTAGCTGTTAAAAATGATATATAAGAAGTAGTTAATGTTAACCCTTTCGCTGTCCCGTGCACTACATATAGGTCATTGCTATTGTCTTACTATTGTGTATGAAAACCGGACAGTGAACGTGTTAAAATTTTAATAGATGTATCCTATCAAAAATACATTGTGAAATTAAATTGCAATCGTACTGAATCAATAATTTTTTTTCTAATAAATTGAAAGTAATTCAAGTTTTAATGCATAAATTTATTACAATGACAATGTATTATAAACCTAGGCGAAATTGAGGTATTAGTAAAAATCAGTCTTAGTAGCGACTAGCGATAACCTGTGATAATACATTCAATATTTTTCCTGTGGTAAAATAAGGCGCTCCATAGTTTGGTGCGCTCAGTCAGGTGTGGAATGTGGATACGGTCGCATTGTATACGTTTTTTTTTGAACATTTGATGTCTTGACTTCCGCATTAAACTTTATATTATAAATGTAATGTGAGAAAAACAAAATGGAAATTTTAAATGGTGCTCTTGTAATTGTGCTTTATTATTTTAGCTTTTAATTTTTTTATTGACTGTTATGGGACTGTATTGTGTAGACGCTCGAGGCGTTTGGCGTGCACGACAAACATATTATATATAATACGCTGTTTTATTTACAGTGTATTGAGTAGCGCACCGCCACGCTGCACACTCTGCCGGACGCTCTCGCTCGCGAGCGCTTAACGCCGTTCGCATTTCTCGTTCTATGGGTTGTTCTCATCTAAGTTCAATAGGGCGTGTAGCGTGATGGGGCGTTTGGCATACATTTATGGCGGCTGCTACTCAAGACATGTGTGTATGTCATGCACGCCGGACTCCTTGTCCAGCTGTCCACCGCACTCGGATTTTACACATATGTTATGGGTTATCTTAGAAATTTTTAAACGTGGTAGGGCCATGCTGCAGCTATTATGGTGGTAGCACGAAATAGGTCGGCTCCACAGGGGAAGGATCTTGCTGTTGTGTTTCGGTATGTTAAAGTGTTGAGAACCGGAGACCTATTTTTACTAGAAACGGAGCATTCCATCTTGGTCCTCAGGGGTGACAACATATCTGCATTTTGATTCTCAATCTAGGATAGATGTCTATGGGCCACAGCATCCACTAACCATCAGGTCGACAGTTTGCTCGTTTGTCACCCTTATTCAATAATAATTTAAAATTAAAAATTTTGTAAAACCGACTTCAATATAAAATATTAAGAATAACGCAAAAACTATTGGGCAAACCTTGATCTACATGAGAAGCACCAGCTTTCAAATAAAAAAAGAATCATCGAAATCGATTCACACAGAAAAAAGTTATGAGATAACACACATAAAAAAACATACAGTCAAGTTGAGTATCTCCTCCTTTTTGAACTCACTCGGTAGAAAAATATATTGTTTTAAATGAATTTGTATTGAAAGACCATAGTATAAGCCACACGGTGCGTAGCAGCGGCGCGGCGGCGCGTTTACGGCGCGATATCGCACCGCCGCCAATGGCTTAGCTCTCAATCTTTAAACTTTTACGTCACTTGTTGATTTACTACAACCTTTACCCCTATATTAGGATTTCCTCCTGTATCGTAAACTTACATAAATTGTACACAGATAAACATCCAGCTCCGGAGCAATTAATTGTAGACCATATATTATGTAGGTCACTTGTGCTGTGTGGTATTCGAACCTGCAACCCCACACACCGCAGTTAAATGCTTAGCGCTACTGAGCCATCAAGACATACCATTGTCGAAATTAAAAAACAGCTTTACCTTTATTTCCATTTCCGAGGGGAAGTTCGGATCGGTGTAATTAATGTATTTTCTAGGACGTTATAATAAACTGTAATCAAATTGTCAGGTATAAGTATTTAATATTGTACTTAAATACTGTCAGATTAAGTGCATGTATTTTCATAGCATTATAAGTGAATAAATAATGTTTACAACAAACAGTTGTAAACATTATTTATCCTTGTCATCTCTGCGCATCACTGATTGCATAATTTATAACTCAATAATTACAATTGTCAGTAATCTTACTTCGCATATCTGACTTAATAACCAATCGTTTCGTAAAACAATCATTCTTTTAAGTCCATATAATGCAAACATCATCTCCGTTATCACATCTGTCCACTTTTTTAAATTGGGATGACCTGGCAATCGGAGAACCAAATTCCCGCAACTTGGACGCTTGTTACCGATTTAAATATTTCGTATCACTCAAATTATATGATCTCTTTATAAGAGTACATTTAACACCCACGGGACCAAATGACGTCACTACTTCTCTAACGTTATCAGCATCATCATCAATCCGTTAGTCTAAGATGTAAGGGGCCTTATAGACCTTAATCGTCACGCTTGGCGGGCGTATTGTTGATCACAGTAGCAAACGTCTCGCACATTTGTTGCTGCTCCATGAAGCATTTTACGAGTAAATTGAAATAAAATACCTACCTACATTATGCTACACTTATGGTCAGTTACTAGTTTGAAGTCAGTATTTAAAAACTTTATCTTTGATAATTTGTTACACTGATGATTTCTTATATTTACGCGAACGCTACATCGATTAAAACTACTTTTACGGATTCTATCGCGTTTAATTAACTTATTTTTATTAAATTACCCGATTTTTCGGGTGCTTTACAGCAACCTCAGTCCCCGAGACCATGGGTTCTGTAAAGCACCCGAAACGTCGGGAATTTAATAAAAATAAGTTGATTAAACGCGATAGAACCCGTATAAGTAGTTTTATTCAATATTGTTATACTGACTTGTAACTTCCAAACAATGTCGCGCTATAATTTGAATAGCTTTTAGCAATCATTTTTACGTTCACACCTTAAAAACATTTATGCGGTGGAACCGCCCATGGTAATATAATATAATTGACCTTGATACTTTACACTGACGTAACTTTACGTCAGTGCCTATCCCATGGGCCATTTCGCTGATCCTATCAAGGCTGCGATAAATTTCGTACACGGTCTCCGCGCCTGTTCATTTTGATGAGGTTTAGTTCATTTCTTAATTACGTAATTTGTTTAAAAAGAAATCTAAATATCTTAAAAAAGGTTTACATATTATTCTATTTAAACTCTCTTTTATAAGTTCAAAAATCAGATCAAAGGGAGGTTCTATATTTGACGTATATTTTTATGTATGGTTTCCAGCACCAATTTGTTGGAAACGATTGTATCTAATTAAATGAAAGTTGCTTGTTGTTGATCTTGTAGGTACAGTGATTTTTAATCTGCTTGAGGCAAACCATCACTACAATGGGATAGGCCAAAGCCTAGCTGTGTACTCTTATAGGCTAGTGAAAACATAATCTGATTGCATTTATAAATTACTGATACCCAATTAGCTTATTTTTTAAATATAATATAAAGAAATATAAATATATAGTTTACCTTAGTTAAAACGCGTCAATAGCCTAATGGCAGGGCGCGGACCGCACCTCGAAAGGTGAACCACTTCAAACACAAGCATTTTAAGCTTACCAGAAGCGTTTAAAGGGAATAGTAGTAATGTTTAATAGCATTACTAGTATTTTTATTAAAAAAAAACTTAATTATCAGCAACAATGCGTAAGCGATATAGAGCGAGGGCTCGCTTGCTCGCTTCTGCGTTCACCAATTTGCTTGCACAATGTAAGTGGGTAGGCACAGAACGTGGTCAGTGAGCTCTTTGAAATAAAGCATGTATCCTTAAAAATACCTTAGTCCATCATTGGACAAAAAGCCTGATTATAATGATATATAAACAAGCAATTAGGTACCTATTGTAGCTAAGTTCATTTAAAATATTATTCATTATTCCGTTATGAAACTTCTCAGGCTTTGATTTCTTAGTAATACTATAGGCAAACGCAAATAATTACCACGAATAGCTAATAATAAAAAATATTATCTTGATCTAATACATTTTAATTGACTTGGCTTGTTAAGAAACGTATATGTTGACGTATAAACGTAATGTTAAACGTATATGTTGCATGGAACGGCCGCGTTGAACTGATTCCAACATTGAACATTCAGACATGTAACGAAACGACTGATCCAGTTCGAGGCCGCTTTGATCCTTGCCATTCCTTTAAAATTCACTTCGAAAAAATAAGAATTATACAGTATGTAGATTATATACTGAAAAGACGTTATAAAAACTATCCTATTATATTAAATGCGCACTTAGCCTGGTCATTAAATCACTTTGCATCTTCAATGTTAGTACGAAAATGTAAAGGTTGTTTCAATTTACGTGAAAATATATTTAAAATATTTTTCGAAATTTATCCATTAAAATATTAATTGATTAATTATTTATAAAATATCTAGAACAGTACTCTTATACTTGTCACTTGTACAATACTACAACTTTAGTCGGAAGTTGGTAATTAAAGAATGTGTTAATTACGATTTTCATAATTACCACTAGTCAGCTTAACTTATCCAGTTTTATACGTTGTAGAGCCACGCTGCAGCTATATTAGACGTAGCACGAATGGTTCGGCTTCGGCTCGACCGGGGTAGGCCAACGCTCTCGCAAAATACCAGCGTAAAATAGCAGCTAGAGTCTGCCGTTTCTTATGGTGAGGTAGAGAAGCGCGGACCCTTTTTACTGGAAACGAGGTATTCCATCTTAGTCCTCAGGGGTGACAACTTTTTTTAATTTTTGTCTATGGACCAGAGCATCCACTTACCATCAGTTGTCTTATGTGCTCATTTGTCACTCTTATTCTACAAAAAAAGAAATCAGTGTAAAAAACATAACATTATTAATAAGCACAATAAAAAAAAAACTGTTCAGTATTAACGAGTTATTAGCTCAACAAAGTTTATAAAGAAGTAACTATCGTATTGTATTATTTTTGCAAAAGCTTTGACGAAGGTTCAATAATAATAATAATAATATTCTTGGTCTATTTGGATTACCTTTCCAGTTATTTATCAGCAACCACAGATGAACTATAGTGTCCACGCTACACGCTAACCATATGGACGTTTTGTACTAAACTACTCGTGATCGATGTAACGCTAAAAATAAGAAAGAAGCTGTTTTTTTTATATATTTTCAATGGTTAAGATCGAAATTTGTCTCAAATTCACTGTAAAAAGCATGGCTATAATCACAAAGCAACCAGCAGGTTGATTTCGTACTCTGGTGGGAATCCTCATTGACTTCGTTTTAAAGTTCAACGCTCAATTTTGTTGTTATGCGTTTTAAATAAATATCTTATTTAAGGTTACAAAATATAACGAAGAATCAAAGCGTATTCGCGGAGTAAAGCCCACCGATATAGGAGACCAGAGTGACAGATCCGAAGATCAAAAAATTGTGTGTTGACTCCCATCGGAATTCGAACTTCCGACCCGTCACATACTGAGGGCTTACGTATACTATGTGTAGTCTGGTACTCTCGCTACTAAGCTCAGCGACCGACAAAAGAGTAATGTAGCTTTGCACCTTAGAAGAGAATAGAATAGAATGATTTTTTTATTAAATATTGATTATTACATAATACTTATTGAAAGTCATTTTTTATTTACCACTGGTTCGGAAAATACCTCTGTACTGGGAAGAACCAGCAAGAAACCCAGCAGGACTTTTTTTTAAACATATTTCACTTAACAATAATTTTGTTTATACAATTTTTAAATTAATTTTCATAGAGCCAGCATGGTTGCGATCATCTTTTAGGGGTTATTTTCATTCATGTATTCCTTGATATTATAATAACCCTTTTTGTATAGTTTTTCTTTAATAAAACTTAAACTTGTTTATTGATAAACTTTATCTATAAATAAGATTAAACGTTTTATTAAATGATATGATAAACATGTTCTGGGATTTTGTTGTAAAAGCGAGATATAGGTATTAACTTATAATAAAAAACTATTATACAACTATTGAGACAAATACGACATTAACTCACGACAGACGTTTTGTAAGCATTAAATAGAATTGCAAGTCCTTCGCATGTCGGTTTTATCAGCAGGAATGTTTCTCAAATGACTGATAAATCGATTGTATTTGTTATGAAAGTCACCGCGTCTGCAATCAATGCAACAAGGGGAAGAATCAATTGTTCTCTTGGTAAAATACGCAAGAGAAAATAGAGGTAATGAGAATGTGATGGATTAATTAATTTTAATCTTATTATTACTCCATTGAGTAAAATTTATTGAGACCACATTTATCCATTATGAAAAAAGAAAATAAAAGTAATGCTTTACATTTGCATCCCAGAAAAAATATTAATTATTAAAAAATAATTGATTATATTGTTAATTTTATAGCAAAAATACTAATGATTTCTTGTATTTACGCGAACACTACACATTGAATAAAACTACTTTTACGGATTTTATCGCGTTTAATTAGGTTATTTTATATTCCCGACGTTTCGGTTGCTTTCCAGCAACCGTGGTTACGGGCTCACAGGGGACTCCCCCGTTACCACGGTTGCTGGAAAGCAACCGAAACGTCGGGAATATAAAATAACCTAATTAAACGCGATAAAATCCGTAAAAGTAGCAAAAATACTAACAATAAGAATAGTTCCTAATTCCTAATTTCAAAAGAAAGGATGAATGGGTACTAACATGGGCCTGGAATCCAGTGATAGTCACGAGATACAATTGTTTCAAGATAATTTAATCTCTTTTTGAGTAGGTAGGTCTGAATGAAAATTAATAATTAAAGATAAAGATAGCCCGGGTGGATATAAGGACATCCAACACCTCGGTCCTTCTGAGACCACGGGTGCAATAAAGTAATATTATTATTAATCACGATCGTTAAAAAATTGTTATTTATTGTCTTTAAATATATGATATATACCATGTTGTTAATATATATAAAATAAAAAAACTGTTTACTTTCGTCACGGTTTTGAATCCAGGACTTCAGAAGACGCACTAGGTAGGATTACGTAATACTTAATTACAGTCTGTGTTTAGCATAATGTAATATCATAAATGACTGTCGATATATCGAAGTGCTGAAGTGTTTGTACAGTAGAGCTACGATAGCTATCCGAGTACAGAATCAGAGCACGAAACCTATCCAACTGCAGAGAGGTGTAAGACAGGGTGACGTTATATCCCCGAAACTTTGATCTGAACTGGAAAGGATACGGTATTAACATCAATGGCGAGTACATCACTCACCTTCGATTTGCCAACGATATAGTCCTTATGGCAGAATCGCTGGAGGACCTAAGCACTATGCTCAATGACCTCAATAGTGTCTCCCAACGGATAGGTCTTAAGATGAACATGGACAAAACAAAAATCATGTTTAACGTCCATGTCACACCTATGCCGGTAGTTGTTGGAAACACTAAGCTCGAAGCTGTTGACGAGTATGTTTACCTGGGACAAATAGTCCCACTAGGTAAATCCAACTTCGGCCGAGAGGTCAATCGACGGATTCAACTCGGCTGGGCAGCGTTCGGGAAACTAAGACAAATCTTCTCGTTAGACATACCTCAAAACCTGAAAACGAAATTGTACAACCAGTGCGTGTTGCCAGTGATGACTTACGGATCTGAGACGTGGTCTTTCACTGCTGGCCGTATGAGGAAGCTCAAGGTCGCTGAGCGATCTATGGAGAGGGCTGTGCTCGGGGTGTCTCTGCGTGATAAACTTAGAAATGAGGACATCCGCAGTAGAACCAGAGTAACCGACATAGCCCAACGGATTAGTAAGCTGAAGTGGCAGTGTGCCGGCCATATAGCTCGAAGAACCGACAACCGATGGGGAAGAAAGGTTCTCGAGTGGCAGTCTCGTACCGGTAGGCGAAGTGTAGGGCGACCCCCCACTAGATGGCGTGGCGACCTGGTGAGACATGCAGGAAGTCGATGGATGCAGGTGGCTCAGGACCGTGCTTTGTGGCATTCCTTGGGAGAGGCCTATGTTTAGCAGTGGACTTGTGAAAGGCTGTAATGATGATGATGATGAATATCATAAAACATAAAATTTCAGACCGTACGTGTTAATTATTTTACTTTATATTTAAATTATATACCTAATTAAAATATAATTTTAATAACATATATTTGATGTTATTACATCCAAAAACTGAAAATCAATTAAGAGTCAAAAAGTTTGTAAAAGTACTAAGACTTTATGTATTGTATTATCATCATATGTTTTGTATTATTTAATAATAGGTAGTGAATGAATTTAGCATTCGCAAGCAAAGTATCACTTGATGATAAGGGAAGCGACAACAACATCCAGTTAAGTGTTTGAATGGAAATCCAATATGTAATTGGCGCGTGCTTATATATTATCGTCACAAACGTTGCTAGTTTTAATAGTGCTGCGGGCTGTGAGCCAAGGCTTGACATTTATACCAAAATCAACCTTACCAAATGATGAATAAGACATAGGTACAACAGCTTCCTTGTACTCATATCCTATATCTAATTTTATTCTTTGTATTATAATTGTATTATCAAAAAAGGATTGTTAGCGACCCGAGTCAGAATATGTATTGCTTTTTGTTTGTTTTTTTATTGCCATTAAAATTCATTTATATATACTTACATAATATATCTGCAAGAAATATTTACATATGCAGATGCCGTGAAATAAACAGCAAGGTGAGAACAATTAAGTATGCTGTATATTTAGGTTGAATGTTGAGATTGCCTGTGATCTTTGATTCTAAGGCCTGAGGAGAATATTGAGGATGACACAGAGTTGAGTAGAATCGGTTACATGTTGAAAATTATTTGAATTCATTAGGTATTCATTCATTACAGCCTGTCAAAGTCCACCGCAGAACATAGGCCTCCCCCCATAGAATGTCTTATAAGCGTTAACATGTTAAATTTACAAGAAATTCTAAAATAATTAATAATCACTACTATAATATATTGAATAATAAAATAAAAGAAGTAAAAATGATAAGGGACCTTGGTATATATTATGACAAAAACTAATTTTTTTACCTTATATTGATAGTATCATAAATAGATCTCCCAAAATATTAGTGTTTGTCATAAGAAATGATAGGTCATTTAAAAACCCAAAAACAAAAAAAAAAAACAAATTATACTATAGCCTTGTCAAGATTATACTAATACACTACTGCAGTGTTGTCTGGCGTCCACACATTCGTTGCTATTGAAGACAGTTCAAAAACATTATGTGTGGCATCTTGCATATTCTGATAGAAAAGCACTGATAATATTATCCTATGCAGATAGTTGCCAATATTATAATATGATATCTTTATCGAAACGCCGAAAATCAATAGGTATTATGTCTTATACAAGGTGCTTAAAAATGAGGTTGATAGTACACAGCTTCTGGCCCAATTTAAATTTCATACTCCAATGAGGGCTAATAATCTTCCACTCACCAGATGTCGCTAGTAGCGACTGAGGTAAAGTTTTTTGTTACACAGTGTCAGTTAATTGAGAAATTAGTTTTCAACAAATAGTTTATCATTATCTAGAATATTATATTAATATACAACACAATGCGTCTGTGGTTTGATTTTAAATTTTTTGCACTTTATAACTTTTTTTTTTAAAAATCGTAATTATATTTTATAGTTTGGTTTATTCATTTCTAATGTAATTAATATAAAATATAACTAATAATACGGAAACAAACTTTAAAGATTACATTTTCCTAAGAAATTATCATCCCCGCTATGAAATCTGTCAAATATTTTACCTCACTGTAAAGTGGCGCCGCCCTGGTGGCAGATAAAGTCGTGGATGCTCTCATTAGAACTCCTCTCTGAACTTCTTTATCCTCCAAGTTATAGAACTGTTCTCGGTGCGCATTCGCCAGTCACCAGGATTTGTAATTTTTTTTAATGAATGTACTATATATATCGGTAATGTTAATTTTGATTCCGCATGTCAGTTTATAAGAATTTATGTAACTACTTCAAACATTGCGAAAGCACATGTTCAGATAACTGTGACTTTGTTGAGATTATGTGTTACTTAGTAATATCTTGTTATTCATTCTGTGGAAATATTAAAGTCGACCGTGCTTGATGAATTATTTTACGGCTTACGTTTAAAAATGTTTGCATTCTCGCCTCGTGTGATATTCCATAAGGAAATTTTCAGTTTGTTTGCGCATGATCTGATAGTTAGGGTTCCGTATCGGAATTTCCAGGGTACGGAACCAACCCAAAATCCATGTTTTATGCAAGTAACAGAGTTATATGAGAACACAAGTTAGTTGCTAAGGGCAAGCGAATGATGTAGCCCATAGACACCCAAATTTGTCAGCGGACTAAGAATGCCTAGATGCCAATAAAAAGTGTCTCCGGTTCGCTTCACACACCATACGAAATTTAACAGTATTATGCTACTGTCGTAAGGTATATTCTGTGGGTGCATGGTGTCGTATTGCAGCCATAATAATGTTTCAGCATGACTTTTCTACATAAATTCCATATGTTATAAACTATGCGCACGTGTATTATAATGTTAAAAAGATTTCCCATTATGTAGTCTACGTCAAAAATAATCCGATTGTTTAAGTGTCGGAAGACAGTTTTAAGTCATATTAAATTTTATATGTCTATTTTATATATTTGTATATTTCTTCATTAAGATTTTAAAAAATTACCACGACTGTTGGCTTTCGTACCGTAATTATCAATAGGAACTAAAATTACATGTGTATTTGTCTAAGTTGATGGAAATGTTTGGATGGTACTTATTCAATGACAAAGAAACGACATAACGTTACAGATGCAGATAAAACGACTCACCTAATAATAGCAAGAATTGGATAAGAGTTTCGTACCACCCAGAAGGACTCGTACCCGCCAGTAAGACACCCTACTAATAGACGAATAGTGTCTTTAATCGTCCCTTATATTTCGTAAAAATTGTAGCCAACTTATATTCATTGAATAAAGTATCTGTTAACGAAGTAATATGTTATTTTATAATGCATGGAAGCGATTAATTAGTTCTGATTGCTACAATTCGATGCGTGACTCGCATAAAAACTGCATGGCAAGGTTCTTTATAACGATATCAACTTTACACTTTTATATGAATTCAAACAAAACCTATTGTTCAGTTAATAAGCTTTTAAATCGCATGCACGTGCGTTAAACGGCCACAAATGTGTCATGTTTTCGTTTGGATCGCGTAAGGACTAACAGGAAGGTCCCAATTGAAAATGACCTTGATCTCTTGAACGTCGTATTATGAAACAATCCATCAAACATATAGCGATATAGTAAGTATTTTCAATACATCGCATATGTTATAAGAGGTTCGGATTAGTTCACCGTTTACCTCAAAATGTGTAATCGATAGAGAATTAACTATATGTGTAGGAATACGCCCTCACAGAATACCAGCGTAAAATAGCAGCTTAATGCTGCTGTGTTTCGTATGGTAAGTGTAAAGAACCGGAGACCCTTTTTACTGCAAACGAAACATTCCATCTTAATCCTGAAGGGTGACAACACATCTACATTTTGATTCTTAATCGTGGAAAAGTGTAGATGTCTTTGGGTCTTAGCGTCCGCTTACCATCAGGTGGACTGTGTTCGTTTGTCACCCTTACTCTATAAAAAAATGTAAACCACAATGTAACTGATATAAATGGTGAGATTTTTATTGCCTTGCATAACTTTTCAATTGTAAATGCTATTATTAGAAAAAAATATAACATTTAGACAGATGTTATATTATCCGTATCAGCAGTAGCGCAAATATAATTATAAACTAGAAAATAAAAATTATGACTTTCATTTAGTTACATAGCTAGCATAGAAAACAATACACAACATAAATCAGAAGATGCGTAAATAATTTTAAACTAACCGTTCAAAATGCGTGACTGCTAACGTATCGAAGAAACGAAACAATTTAAATAACATAGTTTTTATTGAGATAAAAGCAAGTCTTTTATTTATGGTTATTAATAGTGAAGATACATCACATTGAACGTTTGATTAATTGACCATGGTAAAACAATTTTAAAATATGTCACGCGTATGAGATTGGTTTGAGAATATTTTGTCAGTAATTGGAGACGTCACATAGTAATTTTATCTGTTTGTATTTATTCAATAAGGTACAACACTGAAAAATGTAACACCATGTACCTTCCACATCTATTAGCTTAGTAGGTAAAGTAGTACTTAGCCTAAATAGATTCACAAAACTATATCTTTACTTTTTTGATTTATTTTAAGGAGGATTTTACTTTTGTCACCTCTCGTAATATCTTCTCGTGGGTCTCCCACGAGAAGGTAGATATTATGGGCTATTGACTATTGCTTAGGCTGCCACTACACAGTGATACAGAGGTAAATGAAACAAAGATATAGGCTGCAACATATTCCTGATAACGGTTCAAAAATAAAAAATAAACTGCGTCTGCAATCCGCCTGCCAAGTGCAATCTATGGGGAGGCCTATTTTCCACAGAGTACTTTTGTAGAGAGGCTGTAATGAATGAATGAATTAATGAATGAATGAATACTTTAATAATCTAATTTATTTTATTTTAACTCTCAAAGTAAGATAATATAGTGCTTAAATCCATAGAAAGAACGACTCTATAATAGTAATATTTTACATTTGGGTTTATAACTACGGAACGAACAATAATTAACATATTTTACCGGCTTTTATATTTTTATTGCAGTTTTATCAGTTTTATGTATGCAAATCAAATTTAAATTATAGTTTTAAGATTTAATATAACTAGGGTTACAAACTGCACCATCGTTTAAAACATTGTGCTATATTTTCATTGGGTGTATAATGTACTGTTATGAAAATGATACGGTATGCCGAAACACTGTATTATAAGCCGGATTTATTTGAATTACGTGGTAGAGCCATGATGCAGCTATATTATTGGTATAGTTGTATCGGCTCGACTGGGGAAGAAATACGCTCTCACAGAATACCGGCGTAAAATAGCAGCTTAACGCTGCTGTGTTTCGTATGATGAGTGTAGAGAACCGGAGACCCTTTTTACTGGAAACGAGGCATTCCATCTTAGACCTCGCGAGTGACAACGCATCTGCAATTTGATTGGTAATCGAGGATAAATATAGATGTCCATGGGACAAAGCAACCACTTTTCATCCATCAGGTGAATTGTGTGCTCGTTTGTCACCCTTATCCTATAAAAAATATATACTTTTTTGATTAAGCAGACCTGAATATAAATATATATGAATACTTCTGCAGCATTCTATTTTAATTGCGTAGAAAATTATATTATCATATAAATGACTATTAGAAATTATTCCACTTCTGATGTTCAAAATATATTAAGAGATCAGACAAAGTTTGAAATTTCAAGGCCTACCCACTTTTTTCATTTATTGTGGCATTGGCTACAAGCGCTTTCGCCAAAAAGAATACACAAACCAAACAAAATAACAAACTTCTTTACAGTAATACGATATTGCAATGTGTTTGGGAGATTTTGATTTTGAGCCAGCAGATATGATAGTGTTATGAATGTAGATGATGTTAGTATCTTAAGTTGGCTAAGAGGACAAAGTAACTTTAGGTGTCCATCGGAACACTATTAATGAAAACATGTTACATAGTTTTCACTAAGAATTCCAGATACACAAAATTGCACCATTTTTACGTGCCATATGCATATTGAACCCACATTATTGTAAAATAAAGGCTGACCATCATTTAAACAATAATAAAGAAAGCAGCAATCCGCCGCTGGTCAAGTTCACGCCTAACTCCAAGGTGTGTATATCACAAAATTTAAAACTTCCCGTTGCAGGTTAGGGCATTTTATATTTGGCTTACACATATATTATAGATGGTGATACTGTCATTTATCGGATTAAAACGACAGCTATTTAAGTTCTAATAAAAAGATAGAAGAAAGTTCTCAGCAAAGCCCGGGGAAGAACCTCGGAGCCGAGTGTACTCATATGTATAAGAACGATATATTATTGCACTATTGTAATCCATATTGTTTCACGTTATGAAGATAGTATTTACGTACATAAGAATATAATTTATTTTTTATTTTCATGAAGTGTGTTACCGTGTATTTTATTGTTGTCTATTAATTTTAATAGTTATATGTTTATGCTTAAATATAGGTTTTTGTGCTTCATATTAATATTTATATATTATATTCATATAAGCTATACAGGTAAGTTAATATGAAATTTATTAAACCTTGATTAAAGAAACTTGTGGCAAAATTTTAATATTTTCGTTTTGTGTTAAGCTGTGTTGTGTCTTAAGTGGTAGAGTAATCATGCAGCTACGTTATATTAAGATTGAAGCACGAATGGGTCGGCTCGACTGGGGATGGACCACGCTCTTAAAGGATACATGCCTAAAATAGCAGTGTTTTGTATGGTGAGTGAAGAGTACTGGAGACCCGTTTAGTAGTAACGAGGCATTCTATCGTTGTCCTCAGCGATGACAAGCATACTGCATATTGATGCTTAATCAAGGATAGATATACGAGTAGATGTCTATAGCCACAGGTTCCGCTTACCATGATGTGTATTGTGTGCTCGTTTGTCACTACAACAATAGGAATTTGATTCATTATTTAAATATGTTAAGAATAATAAACATTATACATTTATTTTTAAATCTGGATTGCAAATGATCTCTAAACATTTAAAAAAAGAACATACCTAACGGGCTGATATTTGCATATTTAAATATGAAAAAAGAACACTTTTAAATATTTAAATTTTTGCAAGTTACAAAATTTATGACTGATCGTAAAATGATTGTTTTTATTACTAAGGTATACTAAAAAACCCTGAATGGTTAGCTAATGACTGTAATGAATATAATTATGTACTCTTTTAACTTTTAAGAGTAAAATTATTAGGTATTCTATTTTCATCAACGTCAGTTCCCTAATAGTCGATTTGTGAACACCGCCTCTCCCATTGAATATATTTTATATAGATACAGAATCAGACGTGTCGCCCTTTTGATGATACAGCTCATCGACGACTATTTAGCCATTTTACACCTGGTCCATTATAGGACTATAATGATACCCATGACCCTATATCACGCCGTGGGTGTCGTAAAAGACGACAGAGGGGCAGAGGGGTCTTCTTAGTAATAATAAAAAATAAAAAATAAACTGCGGTCTTCCGCTTGACAAGCGTGGAAAATATGACAAATATTCCTATGAGACAATCTATGGCGGATGCCTATGTTCATTAGTGAACTTTAAAAGGCTGTAAAGGTAACGGTTTATTATAGGACTTTGCGGGGTAGCGGCGGCGTATGAGAATATATCACCCCATTACGTACTGTGGGTGTTGTAAGAGGCCAGATTGATTTTTTTTATAGGATAGGGTGACAAACGAGCACACAGTCCACCTGATGGTAAGTGGTTGCTGTGGCCCATAGACATCTACATCTATCCTCATTTGCGAATCAAAATGCAGATGCGTTGTCACCCGTGAGGACTAAGATGGAATGCCTCTTTTCTAGTAAAAAGGGTCTCCGGTTCTCTACACTCACCATATGAAACACAGCAGTGTTAAGCTGCTATTTTACGCTGGTATTCTGTGAGAGCGTGGTCCTTCCCCGGTCGAACCGACCCATTGCTATTACAACTATACCATAAATATAGCTGCAGTATGGCTCTACCACGTAAAAACCGTGAACCGATTTCGATGATTTTTTTTTATTTGAAAGCTTTTCAAGTGGTCCCATTTAAAATTTGATCAAGGTCTGACCCAACAGTTTTTGATGTTATTCCTAATAATTTATATTGAAGTCGGTTGTACAAAACTTTTAATTTTAATTTATGTACATTTAAATTCTGCAATTTAAAGCATGCGTAATAATCATCGGTTAGCGTTAAAAAGTATTTAATTTTGTAGCGCTACCTCGCTTATTAATTTCTGCCTCCAAATAGCAATGCTTGCGCTGCTCTGTTCCGGTCTGAAGAGTCTTAGTATTCTTGGTCTTAGTAAACTGCCTCCACGATACAGGAGAAAATCCTGGTTTGGTCGTAATGTTTTTTTTTTAAAAAAAATCTCAGTTGATAACGTACCTGTAGTCTCCTTTGTTTAAAATTGGCTTCGGGACTGTAAATTATTTTGTCACTTCAGTTACATAAAAGAAAAAATTGTTCTCAACAAAATAAAAAAACTATTGCAATACTTTTTCAAGGCTAAGGTCATTGGCTCAATACTATTGCCAAAAATATGTTAATGTACGCAACATTACCATTGAATGTGAGATGTCAAGTTGTAATTACCTATTATCTGTATGATTGTTTCACCTTGGCTAAAGTTATTATAGGTTTCATATACATATAGTATATAAAACCTACAATATAGTAAAGAATTCGTTGTTTATTTACTTACGCCCGTGGTAGGTCACCAGGTAGGATATTTAAGAGCATCGCGTAGTCGATGCTCTTAAATATCATAGTAATGCGTGTGGTTACAGTTCGTTTCCCGCCGGTTACTCTTTACTACGTTTTCGGTACTCACGGATAATCTCGAACCCTGCGCGGTTTTAATAAAGATGTTAAGAGTGACAAACGAGTACACAAACCATCTTACAAGCCACCTTGGTAAGAGAATATCGTATATGTAGACACACCCACATCAACCCGCGACTAACAATAGAAACGCAGATGCGTTGGCACACCTGAGAGCTAAGATAAAATGCTTCGCTACTACCGAAGATGGTCTTCCGCTCCCATTGCTTGCGATACGAAACACAGCAGCATTAATTTGCTATTGACGCTGGCATTCTATGTGAGCTTGGTGTATTAACACACTATAGTGTATTAAGATTATAGCGTGACTCTCTCGTAGGGATGTATGCCCGACTAGTCTGGAAAGCATCATACAAGCTTAGAAGCGAGGAGGGTCTAATAAGAGTTTAGGATGTGACATACGGCGTTTTCAAACTTTTTAATTGATAAAATTGGTAGAAGACAACAAAATTTAGTCGGACACATACTCGTAAATATGAACAGTTTACAACAAAATGTTCTGCATAGTGCCACAAGAACAAGCGAATAAATAAAGGTACACACTCATCCCTGCTTACACATGCCAAATGCGACGTTTATGATACCCAATGACATGTAATAATAAGACCTAACAGTTCTGGTAGAATAATCTAACAATTTGAGTGATTAACGAACGCGTGTAACTCATCTAATTCATATGATTACTAAGCACTAAAGCCTATAGGCTCTGGTAGATTCCAAACAAAGAAATAAAAAGGTACGCTGTTTTTCCAAGGAAATAAATGATACGTCTGTGATTGTGATGATAAATATGTTATAGTATGTAAACGTAACGAAGTAATATAATATTTAAATAAACGTGTATGAATAATAAAGAAAACATTTACTTGTAATAACCTATACATTCTTATCTATTGGAAAAAGCATTTAACTGATAACGCTAACTTACTAAATACAGTTATTAAAGAAAATTCTTGACAAGGAAACGTATTTTCCCAACATTATAAATGTATTGAAAGTGTTTAACTATAAAAAACAATTGTCACATTTTATTATAGTTATTCTTTACTGTGTTGCAGCTGAAAGGATAAAAGGCCCTGTGTGATGTGATAACAGGTTGCGAGGCATTTTTTCTTTATCATCGGGTTGATAATACAACGCGCGCTTTTTTTGCCATGTTTACACGTTACGTGCCGTAGCTAGCCGTAGGCTAACCGTTTATTATCTAGTGGACCGTTTAACTAATTTATAATATTTGGTCTTTAACTTGCTATAAATCATTTTTTTTCTATATTTTTAATTTGTATAAATCAAAGTGCTTTGTCCTTTTAGTTAGTAATATATAACCCATGCAATCGATACATCTTTTTTACCTTGCTAATTTGACGCAAATAGAACAATATTGTTTTGATGCTAACGTCGAAAGCTGTTGCTAATTTAGTCGTAGATTGAGTATCATCAGCTTCCACAAATTTTTGTCATTGTCGACCAAAGTTTTCGGAGAACTACAGGGTTCATTTTTCAGGTCGAAATTTCCAGAACAGAAGCTGGCAAACCAATAACAGGTGGTGCGTTCGTTTGTAGTATTCGCTCCGTAAACGTTGATGTTGTGGGCCGCTTGTGCCGCTTTGCTGCCACGATGGTACTCATATTCCATAATTACTCGAATTTATAACGTATCCATGATGACGAAAAAGATTCAAATGCGATGAAAACATAACGCTAATCAATAAACAAATGACTAATTTTGAAATTAGAACTTATAGTTATTTAATTTTAAAATTACCGTGATACCATGATTTATAATAAATAACGTAACGACATTTAGACCTCCGGGAGACGCAAAAGGGAAATGGATTTTGTATTTATTTTAATTCCTAACCAAATCCAAAGGCTTATATTACATCATTATTATTATTACTGTACTTTTGCCTATACGAGCTATTCTTGTAAAGTATAAAGCTATTAGCCCTTAATACCAATAGGTTCATGATTTTAAACTGAATTTCCATCTCTATTTACGATTCTTTTGAGTACAGCGACATTCCATCTAACTCGTTTGCACTTACGTCAGTCCAGAACAATAAAAAGTGTCAACTGACACGCTTTTGTAATATTAATATCATTCGCCACAATGCACTTTGGCTGCTTGCCTACAAATTTAGGCTTGTATTATGCATACATGGAATCGGGGAAGTGTGTACAAATGGAATATGTAATTTAAATGCTTGTATATTTGTACGTAAAATTATGAACCAATATAGAATATGGCAGAGGATTTATTGTTTTTACGTTTTATAATACTTTATTGAATTTGAAGTATCCTAATAGGTTTAATTGAAAAAAGTAAATTAAAGGTTTAAAAAAATTGATGATCAAAAAAGTCCGATTATAAAATATTTAAGTCGTTAGAAACAACTAACTCTCAGTCTCAGTCTAACAAACCCGTACTTTTTTTTAATACCGCTTTTATTTCAAGTTGTAATCAAACCCGTTTTAACCTGATACTTATCTAAAAAGCATTATTTTGTTTTAACTTAGGATAAGACCTAAACGGAATTAAATTGTTCCCACTTGTTTTATACGTGGTAGAGCCATGCTGCAGCTATATTATGATTGTAGCACGAATGGCTCGGCTCGACCGGGGAAGGACCACGCTCTCACAGAATACCAACGTAAAATTGCAGCTTAACGCTGCTGTGTTTCGTATGGTGTGTGTAGAGAACCGGAGACCCTTTTTACTGGAAACGAGGCATTCCATCTTAGTCCTCACGGGTGACATTACGCATCTGCATTTTGATTCATAATTGAAGATAGATGTAGATGTCTATGGGCCACAGCAACCGCTTACCATCAGGTGGACTGTGAGCTCGTTTGTCACCCTTATCCTATAAAAAAACTTAGACATTTATAGTAGGTTTTATGTTGTTTCTTTATTTTACTATGTTATATAGAGACCTGCTTATAGTTATTTTGTATGGGAGAACACAAAAATAACTTTCTTTTTTCCAATATTCACAGATATTTACCTACATTACATATATAAAGCATATCAGATTATAACTATTACCAATTAGGTAAGTAACCAAGACTGTTAAAGATATTTTAATACCCAAAACAAATTTTATCGCGAAGAATGTAAACCTGATTGAAAGTGGAGTTGTGTCCAAAATTACGTATTACTTACCTCGTAATCTCATTGTTGTTTTTTTTAAGATGTTTTTCCATTAGATGTGAAATAAAAACAAACGTTATATATTATTTCCGCTTGACAGTAGATACTTAATAACATCAATTTGTTCATTCGTCGCAACGTTTGTAAGGCATTGATAGTTAATTACTAATCGTGGAATTTTACGATCTAATTTATAGTATTGGAAGTGTTTTTGGAATAATGTAATACAGAAAATGTTTTTCTTTTCTATCGCACAAAAGGTTTTTGACGTTCCCAATTAGTAAGGATTCTCATGTTACTTACTACCTGCAAATCTATCTCCCCAAATGATTGTGTGATTGCCATTAGAGACGACCATACAAATGCTAGAACACATAGCCTCTGATAGATAGCATATATTATATAGGTATTTTAAAAGACAAACGGCGATTTTTGTGAATTCTACTCGTATTTTTTCAAATTAGAGTCATGGTTTTAGCACGAATGTGTTGGCTCGAACGGTGAAGGACCACGTTAACACAGAAATCGAGCTTAGGGTATCAGTATAATGCTGTATTTCATATGGTGGGTGTAGAGAACCGGACACCCATTTTTATTGTAATCGAGGTATTCCATCTTTGTGCTCAGGGGTAACAACGCATCTGCATTCTGATACTTAATCGAGGATAGATGTAGATGTCTATGGGCCTATTACTTTCTACTATTCTTCTTTCCATCAAGTGGGCTGTGTGCTTGTTTGTCACCCTTATTCTATTAAAACCCTGCCTACAGTTACAGAGTCCCCATATCCAGCAGTGAACTGTTACAGACTGATAAAATGAAATTCTCTATCAACAAAACGTTACGATTATATTAATAAAACTGACGTATGTACATATTTAGGTGGCCGGAGGCCCTTTTTACTGGAATTGAGGCATTCCATCTTAGTCCTCACGGGTGACAATGCATCTACATTTTGACTTGTAATTGAGGATAGATGTAGATGTCTATGGGCCGCAGCAACCACTTACCATCAGGTGGACTGTGTGCTCGTTTGTCACCCTTATCGTATAAAAAAAAATATTTTCTACTCTCTCTCACACTTCCAATTTATTTCATTCTATGATAAAAACAATGCTTGAAACATAGTTATAAATTTTCTTTAAGGTTGATGGGGCACTTCCAACAAAAATTTCATCTAAAATGATATGGGGATGATATGGGCATGTAGTAGTTCACCAAAGTAGACAGGAGCGCTCCGAATCATCAGCATCGTTCATTACAGCCCTTCACAAGTCCACTGCTGAACATAGGCCTCCCCCAAGGAATGCCACAAAGCATCAACAGTGCTTTAAATTTAAACTACTCGTATTTAATACGCAACGCTTCGCTTCTCGTAAAGAAAAAAATATCTTTCGTTTCAACGCAACTATCTGTCGGACTGAAACCGGCCCGCCACTGTCGGCCGTCGCGTTGCCAAACCACATTTTTACGAGCAAAAAATTGATTATTCGCCTTTGCGAACATCTTCGCATTAATGTAATAAAACCGTTTCGTGGCAAAACTGACATAAGAGTCATTTAAATCATCGATTTTTTTTTAATTATTATTTATTATCGAGCTTATTACGAGCCAGCTAACAGACAAACTGATGGAAAGTTGCTAATTACGCGAATATAATATAAATAATTATATAAAGTGCAAGTCCTTTCCTGAAATAATGCTGTTACATATGGGCTAGTGTACTGAATATCACCTAGCAGCGTCGGATTTAGTGGAAAGGCATCCTAAGTGCTAAGTAAAAGGCTTATTGGTGACCCTGTTTTTGTTGAAGTCAACCTTGTCAGCCTCGAGCACAGGCATAGAGTAGTCAGCCTCGGTGTTGTACATGATACAATATGGAGAGTGTGTACAGGAATTACATGATTTGATTCTTCCCTCCACTTAGCACAATCCTTAGAGCAACCAGAGAGTCTGTAGGTCTCCACCCACTTGTCGATTTTCCACGTATTCGTTAAACGGTGTAATTATTTACGGTTATCGTAAACTGAACCTAAGTCCACTGCTGAACATAGGCTTCCCCGATAGGGGGGATATTTGCCATAGTTGCCATGCTTGGCAAGCGGGTTGGCAACCGCAGTTTTTTATTTTTAGTCGATATGAATACTCTGCTGCCTATACCCCGATTTGTTTCCCTCTGTCGCCTCCTACGACATCCACGGGATGATATGGAGTAGTGGATATTTTTACAACGCGACTACACTGCAATATTGAGGTGTAATTATTATTTATATAATTATTTGAGTCTCGCGAATAAGGTTACTAAGAAAATTTTATACATTATCACCAATCTCAAATTAATAACATGGACCGCGAAAGAGTGTTAATAGGAACTGGCACTGTTGGATGGGATTTTCTGGGATGAGATCATTAGAGGGATAACAAAGGAGACACAATGACTTAATACCAATTAAGCCTATTTGTATATTTTTTTCAATTATGGAATGTGATCATTTCGAGTATAGTTTGATGCATAAGCATCAAAATGATTAATCAGATTATACACATAGTTCTCACGAGCCTAACTCTCTCTTAGCGGTAAGCCATTTGTTATTTGTATTCAACATTCACATTAACAACTAATGTTAATTTTGTTATTCGAGTTGTTAATTAGTAATATACTTATTTCAATAATCGAATAATCATTATTTTTTAAGTTATTAATTTGAAATTTGTTAATCATCAAGTAACTTACTGCTTTTTTTATATTCTACTAAGCCAGCGGTTATCTACGATCCCACCTGATGGTAAGTGGTGATGTAGCCTAAGATGATAAAGCGCACTGACTTAACAAAAGCATATTCACTCTTGCCTTGAAGACACCCACACTGTAACTGGATGGAAAGACAGATGCTGGCAACTTATTCCACTCCTTTGCTGTACGCATGATGAACGACGTGGCGAACCGTTTGGTTCGAATGCGTGGTAAGTCAACAACGAAAGGGTGGAGACTGGCCGAACGTCTGGTTGTCCGATAGTGGAAGGGAGAGGGGGGAATTTAATTATGTAATTCCTGCGCACACTCTCCGAAATGCATCCTGTAGAAAACCGAAAGGCTGGCTACTTTACGTCTGTGTTCGAGGCTGGTAAGATAGGTTTTAAACAAATTCGGGTCACCAATAAGCCTCTTAGCACGCCTAAGTGATTTTGAGTTTCCTGATACATTCAGGACCGAAGATCTACTTTTCGTTTCAATAAACAAATATATTATAGCATGTTTTATAATATAGTATAAATATATACGTCATATACGTTATAAAACATTATACACGTTATAATACGCATATACATTATAAAATAGTTTAAATATGTTTTGAACAGGGAACTACAACTTTAACTAGGGTATAAGCTTACGTAACTGCTTCAACTACTTCAAGTCACCGTTAAACACAATTATATCTTATGATTAGACAGAAAGTAAGATTACACAAGCACCTTAAGTGTAAATGTGAGGAAATTCGCCTGCAGTAGAAATCAATCTGGCGTCAATCGTTTTTAGCTAGGAAACTGTAGTTAAATGATGTTTTACATAGATAATCGTGTTCATTAATTTAAAAAAAAATCTTAATGCAATGATTTACTGCCATACTTAATCGTGTAATAAACCGTTATCTCTTCATAATCTTTACAAAAGAACAAGTGAAAATTCATTAATATATCTATATACTAATATTAGTAATTGAATGCGTCTTAAATTTGGAATCAAACAAGTTTTATGGATTTTATCGCGTATAATTTTAACTTCTTTAAGTCAAGTAAAATTAGTTTTATTTCACGTGTAGTATTCACGTAAATATAAGAAATCATTACGTCTTAAATTTGTTTAATTTTTTATTATTTTCCTAGTCAAATGTCCATTATGCAAGATGTTTTTCAACATATCATTTAAATGACATTTCGTCTATCGCGACTCATTTGCGGCAAAACCACTTTAATGTATCTTAACGAACTGGTAACTTATCTCACAGGCGGTGTTGATAAAAGAGAAATATTGCAGGTTCTTAATTTGTATCAGTCGTATTGCAACTTAACAGAAGTTCAATGCACTCGGCTTTTTTTGTTTTATTTACTATTTGCAGAAAGTAGAAAGTAAAAAAAACCAAGAGCCAGATTAAAACCCTTATTTGAATTGAATAATTTTACCAAAAGATAATCTACTATCCCATATCATCATGTGAGTGTCGTAAAGGCAACAGAAGGCAATTGTAACAGGATGGGTAGCAACATCTTTTCTTATAGATTAAGGGTGACAAACGAGCACACAGTCCACCTGATGGTAAGCGCATGCTCTGGTCCATAGACATCTACATTTATTCTCAAATAAGAATCAAAATGCAGAAGCTTTGTCATCCCTGAGGACTGAGATGAAATGTGTCGTTTTTAGTACAATGAGCCTCCGGTTCTCTACACTCGCCCGAAATACGTCCAATTTTTGTGAAGGACTGTAATGATGATGATAATGAAGTCAAATGTACTTACTATGATTACTCAACCTTCTCCAATTCAAAATTTTAAAAACAGTTATCTACTAAATCGCCTGCCTAACGTGATAACTATAACAAATATCCCACATAGCAGTAGACTTTCGATAGGCTGTAATGATTGATGATTTATTAAACATTTATCGTGATTTTATTGATCATGA
The DNA here is from genome assembly GCA_033319125.1 of Parnassius glacialis. Lineage (NCBI taxonomy): Eukaryota > Metazoa > Arthropoda > Insecta > Lepidoptera > Papilionidae > Parnassius > Parnassius glacialis. Next base: position 16,936,331 of record JAVANC010000026.1, on the reverse strand, counting down.
ATTTTTATATTTTAAATCATTTGTTGTCATACTGGTTTGTAAATTTTACCACACAGAGAATAGGAGTAAGTCTACTATGAAACTTCTCAATAGGCAATCGGTCATGTGTCTTTCTTGAACTGGATTTACTACTAAAAATAAGGAAGTGACTACACAAGCGTTCCGCGTCTCTAAATGTGCAAAGATCGCAATTAATGGCTTTAAATTTCTAGGTTAATTTATATAAAATTATTAAGTATAATGATAGCTTTTATACGTTTCACTGCCGGACAAAGTCTTGTTTTTATCCCTGAGAGTATTTTAAGAGCAAGGAAGAGTTCCAGCGTTGTTGCAATGCGCATTGGCATATTCAAATGTCCTAGAAACCTGATTGATTTCTTCAGGTGCGACTTTAGTATATAAAAATAAATTTAAAAAAATAATAAATGAATAATATCGATAAATATAAACACAACAGAAATCAATAACTCTAGTACGCTACGCGGGCTACGCGCTCGCTGCAAATTATAATATACCTTATAAGTTTAATTTTAGAAATGTACACTTACTACTATTAATATTAATAAGTTTTACCTAGACTTTACCTAAGGGTACACGCACTCATTTCTTTTTAGTTGACGTCAAAAAGGAGGAGGTTCTCAATTCGAGTGTATGTTTTCTCTTTTTTTGTATGTATATTACGTGATATCTTCGCAGATTGTGAACTAATTTAAATTTTTTTTAATAGTTTATACTTCAAGGTTGGTCCCATATAAATTTGAAGAAAAAGTTTCAACCTTAAGGGTAACAAATAAATAACTACTTTTTATCAGTTTGAAGTCGGTTTTTACTTTTTGTTAAAAGTTGTAATTATTGATTAACTTGTAGCGAACGTTATTCAGTACAGTATTAGCGTATTATAATCCATGTCCTAGTATTAAATATGTTGATCTTGTTCATTTAATTATTACGTTTCCCATAATTAAAATTACATCCTGAATAAATTTTGTATGCATATTTTAGAACAGTATTATACTAATAGTAATAGTTTTGTCAAGGGAAAACACAATATTAATAATAAACGAAGATTATTGATATTTAATAAAGTGTTAAAATTATCTAAACGTGACGACAAAAACAGAAATTGTGATTATACTCGTACGCGCTTAAATTCATCCTTTACGACATCGACGAAATGTCACATATCATAAAGCGTATTCAATTAATGTAGACACACCTTAAGTTACAACGCGGTTGCTAAACCAAAAAGCTTGTTTAGTTTAAATGTAGTTAACATTGACCTTTTATTGTACAACTCGATTAATTCCATTATTAATCATGAGTAGATTTTATCAACCCATATGTTGACTTTCGTGTATGTAAAATAGTTTTATACCAACGCGGTTTCATAGCGTACTTGGAGACCATAGAGTTCATTGACTTTTTAATTTTATTTTAAAAAAACTGGAGTCAAAAAAAATATAGTATAACTGTGGTAGAGCCACGCGGCAGCTTTTGCTGTCGCGCGGATGGGCCGACTCGAACCGGGGTGGTACCACGACCTCACAGAATACTAGCGTGAAGTAGAGGTTTACCTCTGCGTTTCGCTTGGTGAGTGCAGATGGCCGGAGGCCCTTTTTACTGGAAATGAGGCATTCCATCTTAGTCCTCACGGGTAACAACGCATCTGCATTTTGATTTGTAATAGAGGATAGATGTAGATGTCTATTGGCCGCAGCAACCACTTACCATCAGGTGGACTGTGTGCTCGTTTGTCAATCTTATCTTATAAAAAAAAACTGGCTACTGTAGTGTTACAGATGCTTTCTCTTAATTACATCTGAAGAATTACGAGGGCGAATGGCTCGCAGTCTGCAATTATAATGCTCCTCAGATTGGATACAGAAGTGCAGGTACTGTTTGATACTATTTGGCGGCATAAATAGGTAATCGGGTGGTACCAGACGATTTTGAACTTTAAATTTATCTAATTTAAGGGTGTAGCCTCAGTGAAATCCTGCGGGCATGTAGCATAACGACTTCTGCGGCATACCGTCACGTGTCGATTTCTTTTTCTTTATCAGCTACTGCAGTCCACTGCTGGACATGAGGCTCATCTTTTGTAAAGGGACCGACATTCTACAAAACTATACTCTACAACTATACATTGTTATTCAAAAGCGTGATTTCGACCTACTATCATCTCTTTTCTATTTATTTGTGTACCAATCTTAGCAAAATTATAATATAACATGCTGCAGCTATATTATTGTTTGAGCACGCCCAGGGAAGAACCATGCTCTCACAGAATGCCAGCATGAAATAACAGCTATTAACAGCAGACCAACACACAAAGTTTTTGACAAAGTTTTTTTTTACGTAGTAGAGCCATGCTGCAGCTGTATTGTGGTTGCAGCACGAATGGGTCGGTCGCCCGAGGATCACGCTCTCACAGAATACCAGCGTAAAATAGCAGCTCAATGCTGCTGTATTTCGTATAGTGAGTGTAGAGAACCGGAGACCCTTTTTACTGGAAAAGAGTCATTCCATCTCAGTCATCAGGGGTGACAACGCATCTGCGTTTTGATTCTTAATTGAGGATACATGGAGATATCTAAGGGCCACAGCATCCACTTACCATCAGGTGGACTGTGTGATCATGTGTCACCCTTATACTATAAAAATAAGTTTTACCGCAATCTGATTAATGGTATTGCCGTGCATAAAATACGAACAAACATTAATTATTTTTTATATATTACATTTTAAAGATTTTTAGGGACTAAGGAATATTACAAGCTCAAGATTAATACCTGGAATGTGGTTTAAATAGATACGTTTAAATCTTCATTTTCTATTTTACAATCCTGGATTTTTCTTTAAATTTGAAAGACAATCCCTGAAGTATCATTATTAAAAAAGCCTATTTATTAAAAATATCATTTAAATCGGTTCAGCCCTTTCCGAAAAAACGGTGACATACCTAAAAAAATACGCATCGAATATATAACTTTCTCGTTTTTCACAACTTTTTTAAAACAATTACTCTTCGATAGATAAAAAAAAAACAATCAAGCGATAACAAGAGCATTGCAATATCAATTGCTTTGTTTAATTATTTATAACATTGCCAGCGTTTGTTATTGTTTTTTTTTTTATTACGACATGAAAAAATGGCGACTGTTGCGTTTTATTTTGTAATGCTCTTTGACCGATCATAAAGATTATAATAAATAATTTGTTAACGACATTCATAAAAATATTTTATTGTTATTTCGGTGTACAAAGAACGGTTTTTATTTATATTATCTATTTATTATTAATTAATATTTTTATAGTAGTACTGTGCTGTAAAAAACTAAAATTTTCATTGGTGCCGGCGGTAATCGAACCCGGATTACTCACGAACTGTGATTTTTTTTATATAGAAGCGGTAAGCGTTCAGCTCTGCAGCTACCATGGCTCATGGCTCTATAATGTACAGTATATAATAACGTTTAAATTTATTTGCAATGATGTATTGGCAAGAATAATTAATAGAAATTTCACAGACTGCTGATGGGGAACATATTGGTGAGTAAAGTAAGTTACGTTTGAAGAAAGAAATGTCTGCTGGTGAATTCTCGGAAAGGCGTAAGGTTAACCATCTGGTTGAGACTCATCTGGATTCTCCTAAAACGTCATAAGTCCCCCAGACTTTAAATATAAATTATCCAAACAACGTGAAATATTTTAAAATATAATAATATGGAACCTCTTCTCAAGGTAAAATCAATGAAAGCCTATATAAATACTTGTGATAACGATAATAAAATACAAAGAATACTAGCGATCCGCTGCGACTTTGCACGGGAGATTTCTGGATCTCGACAACAGTGCCACTAGGTCCAATTTTGAATCTAAGTCATTCAGGGACATACATACCAAAACAAACCACTCACACACATACAAAAAATTCTTCAAAACGGGTCTATCCGTTCTCTAGTTATGATGATATAGCTTTCTTTTGTATAGAATAAGTGTGACAAACAAGTACACAGTCCACCTGACAGTAACTGAATACCGTGGCCCATAGACATCTATATCTATCCTCGATTAAGAAATCAAAATGCAGATGCGTCATCATCCCTGAATGTCTCGTTTCAGTAAAAAGAGTCCCTAGTTCTCTACACTCACCATACAAAACACTGCGTTTTTAATTAGTTAAGCGCTGTTATACTGTGAGTGCGTGATCTTTCCCCGGTCTAGCCGAAACATTCTTGCTACAACCTGGTAGCTGCAACATGGCTCTACCACGTATAAATTGACGATTGATATTGCATTGTGAATTATCCTATGCCGCCACTACATGGTGAACAATTTCTTTTATTAGCATTAAATTCGTTTTTTTTTTACCTTACTCGCTTTCTTTAACCTTTGATATTGATCTAAAATAAGTTAAATAGCTGTGAATTGCGTGGTGACCGAAAGAATTTATGTAATTTCTTATAGACTAACGTTTTGTTGAAGTTAACAAGAACAATTTGATTGCGTTCGGAAACAATAATGACATAAATTATAATATGTTTATGTTAATCCCGATAATTTGAGTTTTTGGCAAATACTCTGAAACTTGAAAACTCACAGTTCCACTACCCTATAATCATTAATCACAAATGGCTCACGCAACTTCCAGTACGAATACTAGAATTGAAAACCAGACAGATATTCATATTATTTTATTGCATTTCATTTTTAATGAAAATTCCATTATGAAATTAACAATTGATTAAAAAAAATTAATAGAAGTACGTTACGTTACTTTTGTACTTTGTGGAGGTCAGCCCCCATAGAGTTTAATACACCTGACGATGCCTTGTGTATAGGCGAAACACGTGTTTCTAGTTTCTGTGATGTTAATGCTGTTAGCCTATGCGGCTCTTACAGCTTCATCGAACTCAGAGCTCGCGGCCTGAAAGGCTGTTGGCTAAAACGGGGGGGGGGGGGGGGGGGGGGTTATTTATATCCATGTCATATTGCGCCGAAAGCCGCAACATGACATGGATGAGTTGTCTAACCGCCGTCTGAAGAAGGGAGCGGACCCCAGCTCTGACGGCCAACTCGTATCGTTCGATGTTCTGGGCGGTAGAACCGCCTAGGGACGCGGGTGTACGGTGTGTACGCGGTGTGGCGGGGTGTGCGGCGCGCCCGTCTGCAGACTCGCTGCGTTCTATCCGTTGTTGTCCTAACAGTATTTGTGGCACTAGGTGAATGTGTGAAAGTGCTTGAGTGTGATTGGCTGGCGACATTTCAATCGTCGGCATCTAGCGGAACAGGGGGTTCGATTAGAACGTTGCGGGGCCTCCGGAGAGTTAACGTAACGTTCGGAATCGGAGCGTAGGTGGCTGCGTTTACCATTAGCAGGTTTGGATGTTGACAGTCTCTGTGTAAGTCAGAGTTTCGCTGGTACCACCGTGCTACGGTGGATATGCGAATGAATCTATTCTAGACGACTTGGAGGTCGTACAAATGATTATGGTTTACGTGCGCGAAAAGTATGCTTGCATAAGACGTGATAGGTCTTACGCACGGTTTACAAAGATGGAGTTTGTGTCTTAAGGACAGTTTGCTCCTGCTGTTCACTAGCGGGTGGAGGCGACTGGTGACAAATTTGGCACGGTTGCGGACATTGCGAATGTCTTTCGCGAATGTCATATCGTGGTCAAATGTAACTCCTAGATATTAGGCCGCTGATTGCCAGGGGGTCTGGTGGCCGTACAGGGTGATTATACCGAACTTTTTCCTGGGGTTTCTGATTTGAAGATTGAAAGTGAAGATCCTTTGAAAGTGTATTGCTACACTTTTCTCAGGATTCACTTCGATTCTCCATAAGCAGAACCAATCGCCTAGGCGTTTAACGGCTGTTTGGAGCATCTTGGTGAGGTATCTTGTATTGGGATGAGCGACGAAAAGTGCCATGTCATCTGCGATCTGCTGGTTTGGGTGCAGGCAGCCAAAAGCGAAACATACTGGCTTGACCCGCGCGTCCGGGACGGCTTCTAACTCCGCGCTGCTTCCTTCGCGGCGCTTTGGAACACCCGCGATAATTCGAAGTGTGTCCCTCTTCGCGGCAATTAACGCAGCTCGGGGGTTCAAACGTGTCGGGCGTGCGGGGGCAGTCAGTGGTGCCTTGATCACCTAGGCACTTGACGCACCTAGGCCTGGCGTAACAGTTTCTGGCCGAGTGGCCATACAATTGGCATCGGTGGCACTGGCCAATGATGCCCCTATATAGGGAGACTTCTACTGCAATCCTCGTTAGGTTGCATATGTGCCGAACGTTAAAAATCTCCTTGCCTTGCGGAGACAGGTCCAGAATAACAAATGACAGATCTAAGAGACGCTTTTTGTCAGTCTGGTAGTGCATTCAGTGCACCTCTCGGACCGGGAGATTTTGACCTTTTAGGTCTTCAAGGATATGTTTCGTGCGAAACACGTGTCGCATTATCGTCGCTGGTATGTCTTACCTAGTGTAGTGGTGGTAGGAGTAGTGGTGCTGGGATTGTGGCGACGAGGATAGTGCATGCAACTGAGGGTGGGCGGGAGTAGCTCCTGAAACTAGGTAAGGCACATTATTTTATTGAGCGTATATTGACAAAATAAAATTTTCCAACTTTAATTGATTGAAAGTCTTGTCCTGTAAAAATCCACACAGAGACTCGGATTCTTCCTTTGTATAAAAAATGGCTATAATAGCGATACCATGCATTGGCACCAGATGTCTCGTACATTCTTTCATCCGTCACCAATCATCATGCTATCGAAGGCCTTGAAGTGTTCCTGGTCTATACCATTGTTATCTCTACGCCTACAGGACATAACGGGCTGATGGGTTCTCTCCAGTTTGTGTGTACTTATGTACGCACGTAGGAAGTCATACTTCTTTAACGTAACAAAACAAAGAAAACTTGAAAGACAATCCACTGAAATTGTCGTTTTTAGGAGTTGTGTATCTCTAGCAACGCAAAGTCGGGAATTTGCATTTGGAAAAATCCAAAATTAGGGGCTTTTTAGGTGCTAATTAGGTGCCAAGTTTAAAAATTAGGTGCTCTAAAATTTTCACCGCAACGAACTGTTGAAATTTACGTTGCTAGCAAAACGTCTCGCTAGCAACGTAATGAAGTTATTATATATTATATGATAAATATTAATAGCAAGGAATTAAGTGCTAATTAGGTGCTGCAAGTATACGCAATTACAAGGCGGCCCTCATAAAAATAAAGACGTTATTTGGAACATAGCAGATGCAAAATTCAGATTTCCTGAAAATCAAAATAGAATCAAAATTGCTTTCAGAAAAGTCCAAATTAGGGGCTTTTTAGGTGCTAATTAAGTACCAAGTTTAAAAATTAGTTGCTTCTAAGTTTTCACCGCAACGAACCTTTGAAATTTGCATTGCTGGCAAAACGTATCGCTAGCAATGCAATGACGTTACTAGATATACGATAAATATTAATAGCAAGGAATTAAGTGCTGAGCGATTATCGAAACCCGATACAAATTAAGATATTATTCTGGGAATTATGAGGTCCAAGAATACCATTACCTTAGCATAATGTATGTTTATTGTTCTTTATCAGTGTCTAAAAATTAAGTGCTAATTAGGTGCTGAAAGATTATTGAGGTCGCATGTAGATGACGGTATTATTCTGGAAATTATCGGATTTAAAACCACCATTACCTTACTATAAGGTATGAACGGCATTTTTTGTTTTTCAGATTTAATATGTATTTGAAAATAGTTGAAAATTAAATTAAATAATATTATAGCTTTATGATATTATTTAATATAATTTTCAACCAAATAAATGTTGCAATTCTTATTTTTAGACATGTGAAGCCTAAACTTTAGTGTACTGAATCGAAAGGATATTTTCTTTCCAGTAAATTGTTTTGTAATAAATAGCGCCATCTACAACGTTCTATAGTTTTAGTCATTTTATCGAATCAAAATCGATGGACTCTCAAGGTGGTACGTAAGTGGTGGTGGTAAGTACGATAGACGCTAGACGCAAAAACACAAAGACCTGATTTTTGCATTTGCTTTACTGAATAATTTTCTGAATAACGACTTTATTTTTAACTTGGGCGCCTTGTCATTGCCTATACTTGCAGCACCTAATTAGCACTTAATTCCTTGCTATATAATATATAAATATTATTATCTTATATCTAACAAATTCATTGCGTTGCTGGTAAAACGTATCGCTAGCAACAGTTTCAACAGTTAGTTGCGGTGAAAATTTTAAAGCACCTAATTTTTAGACTTGGCACCTAATTAACACCTAATTAGGCACTTAATTTTTAGGCACTGACAAGGAACAATAAATACCGTTCATACATTATGGTAAGGTAATGATGGTCTTGGACCTCATAATTCCCAGAATAATATCTTAATTTGTATCGGGTTTCGATAATCGCTCAGCACTTAATTCTTTGCTATTAATATTTATCGTATATCTAGTAACGTCATTGCATTGCTAGCGATACGTTTTGCCAGCAACGCAAATTTCAATAGATCGTTGCGGTGAAAACTTAGAAGCAACTAATTTTTAAACTTGGTACTTAATTAGCACCTAAAAAGCCCCTAATTTGGACTTTTCTGAAAGCCATTTTGATTCTATTTTGATTTTCAGGAAATCTGAATTTTGCATCTGCTATGTTCCGAATAACGTCTTTATTTTTATGAGGGCCGCCTTGAAATTGCGTATACTTGCAGCACCTAATTAGCACTTAATTCCTTGCTATTAATATTTATCATATAATTAAATGGTTAAACGAACTTACCTTAAGTGAAGTTCAACCATAATTATACGAAGCTCCTTGTCCGAGACGTTCTTTACAATGTAGTATACGGTATTTTATACCAGTTCATCACAGCTATATCCAAGCTCCTAAAAAAAATTTTGGAACAGCAGAAGTATGCACATCACTATCGACCCGTCCGTCAAATGCAGTGTCATTATGTTTAAAGCAAGGAATTAGATGAGCAACCCTCAACCAGGGAGGGCTGGGTGGGAGTACCGTCTCGGACAAGGAGCTTCGTATAATTATGGTTGAACTTCACTTAAGGTAAGTTCGTTTAACCATTTAATTATACTCTCTCCTTGTCCGAGACGTTCTTTACAATGTAGATGTTTGAAGACAGGGTTGCGAATTATAATACCCATGAATGGAAAAATTTTGCAATTTTCCTTATTTTATAAGGGAAAATTTAAAAGTATTATATGTATATTACAATAACATAAATTAAATTATCCTTATATTATAAGGGAAAATTTAAAAGTATTATATGTATATTACAATAACATAAATTAAATTATCCTTATTTTATAAGGGAAAATTTAAAAGTATTATGTATATTACAATAACATAAATTAAATTATCCTTATTTTATAACATTTCCTTATACACGTAAGGCCCGTTTGATGGCAGCAGAAGCCTGTAGAAGCACTATGATTGCGAAAAACACAATAATCTGGAATATCTGTTCTAGTTTAATTTAAGTAAATTTTAATTTAACATCTTATAACTTAAGAAATGCTTTTCTAAATGGGTTTTTGTGAGTTAATGTTAAATTTATCCATATCTTGTGTTATGCTTTCTATTAGATATTCACAGGGAAGCCTTAAGCTTCTCTCATTTATTTATTTTTCCACACAATCACTGTTGAAGTGAAATTCTACCTTATATCTTAACTATTCTTTGGATCTACACTTGGAATAATTGTAATATTTATGAAGGGCAATATTTAATAAATTTTATGACCTGTGACTCATCACAGCTAAGCTTGTCACTAGTTTTGCAAAATCAAACCTTTATTGCAATATTTTGATATTAGTAACCTAAACTAACTTATTATTAAGTCTGTTTGTAATAAAGCCTTAGTAAAAAATCACAAGCCCAGGAATTACATTACACTTACTGCAAAATTGATACTATAGAGAAATAATAATTTCACAATTTATATTATATTCAAGTATGAATTTTAGAGTGCCATACTTTTACAAAATGCTTCACTAATAGTACCTATGATATGTGTGAGATGCCTATGAGGACATAATAACATGTATATAACATGATAATAACAATAGTAGTGTATGATTCTCTGTCAAGTGGTGTTAATAATTTGTTATTTTATTCCAATGAATAATTTTAATCTTTAATTTAACATGCCTTGCACTTGATTCACATTTACTGCCCAAATTGTTGTTGTGGATAACAAAAACCTATGGTTCTATTAACTTTTGACATCATAGTAACAGCATAGCAATTAGTGGAAATACATAGAAGAATCACCCCCAATCTAATATAATGCCATGGTTTCTGAGTCATACCTACAGAAAACGATTGTTCTGTATAATTAGTATTATTATTTCTCAGTGCTAATTGATCAATTTTTAGTTTTGACACCACTTTATGATCTTGTTGAATTTACTAGAGAGACCTCCTATGACTATTCTTTGTTTACTTGGCTCAATTTCAGATCTATATATATAATTTTTAATATTTTTCATTAAATTGATAGAATTGAATCCTCAATAATTAATGAAAGAGAACTCTCTCTATATTGTTAATGTATGAAGCAGTGGTTTTATCAACTCTAGGGTGAAATTGTACACCATAAGTAGTATTTGTTTATAATAAGTATTATTCACAATATCTATATTATCGTTTTGTTTTAAAGGTTTGTATTGTATTCTACAATTTTGAAAATTATAAGCATATACTACTTCCATATCCAATAATAATAGTATATGTCATTTCCTCACAATGAAGGACTAAGACCCAAAATTTGTCTCAGTTCCAATGGCTTCTTTCCATCCAGTTGTGAAGTGTCAGTTTTTATTTCAAACAACTTTTTACTTTTAATTATATTATTATTTGTATTATTCACTACCCTCTAAGATCAGAAATTTGCAACTGAATATACCTTCCATATATATTATTATGTACATAATATTTAAAAAACACAACATTATTAACCTTGTATTACTGATAGCAATATAGCTTAAACGGCTTATGTAATAATAGCTAATGGCTTATGCTCAAATATAGAGTAGCTATTCATATCACAATTATGTGTATAAATATTTTTCCCTAATTTCCTTCACTAAAGCAAATTATTTTTGTTGCTAACATCTTTTCGTAATCTATTTTAATGCATCTGTCAGTAATAACTCTATTGTATGTTTACCATAGTTATTTTACTATATGAAGGTAATAATAACCTGGTAGGTATGAAACCCTACCTAAATAACTGAACAAAATAAGATTTTTACTATGTCCTTAACATATAACTTATATTTTAACTTGTCATAACCTATAAATATCTTATAATAGTAAAATTGTTTACCATAATCATTTTGAAATTTCTTTTTAATTGTTCAATGTACAATTGTTTTAAGTAGTGAATTTTGTAAGTTTTATATTTTCCCAAATAGATATTTTATGTACCGCTGTAAGCCATTTATGCATTTTGCACCTCATTATTTTATTAAAACCTAATGATGCTAAACACTGCTTTCTTCCTTGTAACTTAGGTAATACTAAGCTACATAATACAGCTCGGATGCAACAATGTGCCTTGTTTAATTTTAATTCATTAATCATGGTATGGCTAGAATGTGCCAAACAGTAGAAAGTTGCTCAATGGGCTAATTTTGGACTTCAATTATCTTTTTAAATAGTTTTATTACACCAATAATAATAATTCAGTGTTTACTTCCTGTTGCTGAGTTTTTTAATTATATTTTATTAAATTCTTAAAATTTACCATAAAACTAAGGTTATGAAAAATGTCCAGGCTCTCTGTTGTCTTTTTATTACTCTTTTAATAATGTAAGAAAATTATTGTAATTCTATCTGAAGGTGGACAATATTATTTTTGTTCTGCAGACATGCCAAATTTGGCTTCATAAGCTCCGTATGGAGTCAAGTAAATCCCAAGAGGATATAATTAAAATAATGGCTTCTTTGTATAATCTTTTAGAGCTATTTAAACCTGTAACCTCTTGATATCCAATGTCAAGGCAAACGGCTCTCATGTCACACCTTTTCTTACTTCCATGTCATATTATCCATTCCTCCGTTGCAGCCTATAAAAGTCCACTGCGGAACATAGCCCCCCCCCCCTCCAATCAGAAGGGGGATGTCATATTATGTAACCTTTTTTTTTTTTTTTTTTTTAAAGTGTCTATATAATAATATGTAATAATATACTGTCTTTAAATTTTAACATGTATCTATAAATCTCATAATTTGTTTGGGAATTACAATTTTAAAAACTAGTAATCTGACTCTCACCTTGAGCAACAGGATAGTTCCGTTCCAGAATTCAGTTATTATTTCTTACTTGTTTTGCCTATTTTTAAGGATCCTCAAGGTTTTACATAACCTTAATAAAACCCTTTGCTATCTTGATGCCCAGTGATCACGTGGGGGTTCTTTTATGTTGACAATTTCTAGACTTCTTTTTAACAAACCCCTCTGAGATTTTCTGATATTTTTACATCTGCGATTTTGTAAAAACTTTTTCATTAGTTTGTACTCATAATATTAGTCCCCTTTGTAATAAATTTTATACCATTATTTATGTTTATTCTAAATCCCAGTAAAGCACAATGTTTTACTTTCAAGTGGTATCGCTTTATATGTCAATTCAACCTGTCTACCCTCAACGTGATAGCTCTAAGGTCTGAATAGTTAACCATGTCTATCCTCGAAGTGATAGCTCTAATGGTTTAAAGTCTGCAGTCATGTCTTCCAAGACATAGCCCAATTTAATGTCTTTCCTCTAATCTTAGCGCTTTATATGTCAATTCAAAACCTGTCTGCCCTCTTAAGTGAGAGCTCTAAGGTATGAATAGTTAACCATGACTATCCGCTAAAGGATAGCTCTCTAATGGTTTAAAGTCTGCAGTCATGTCTTCCAAGACATAGCCCATTTTAATGTCTTTCCTCTAATCGTAGCGCTTTATATGTCAATTCAAAACCTGTCTGCCCTCTTAAGTGAGAGCTCTAAGGTATGAATAGTTAACCATGTCTATCCTCATAAGTGATAGCTCTAATGGTCTATATATATCGTTTTATATAACTTATGCTAGATATTCTTTGCAACAGTTTTAAGTCCTCAGTAATTTTCTTCTGCATTTTTGCAGTGCCTAATGTCTATTAGAAAATCCTGTCCCAAATGTTGATGGCATTTCAGCCTGAGTATTTTTTTTTTCTTTTATATATGAACCAATATTTTATATTGATATGAATAATTGAATATCATAAGTAATAGTTCTAATGGTCTGTTTGTAGCATATATATAACTCATGTTAGATATATTCCCCAGCAATTTATGTACAAAATCATCTGCATAACTAAGGTGGGAACAATTTTTCCCAATGACCAACTAAATGTTCAGAAGACGAATTGAACACCAAGTAAGAAAAACATATTTAATATATCACTTCAATTTCTCAACGTATCTCTAGTATTTATCTCAACCTTACATTTATTGGTTGGATACCTATTTATTATTTAATATTATACTAGTGACGAGGTTATGTTATTAAGCTTAATAGTGGATTTCCATTGATAATTAAACATACTAGTTATTAAATATTTCGATACACAGTGTATCTGATTTTATTAATAGAAACTTTACAGTTTTACACGTCCTACCTTCGAAACAAGATGATTCTTGTTTACCTTTCATCAGTTTGCTCCATTTTGAAAAATCTTCTTTTTCCAAAGTATCACCCAATATTACCACGCAGGCATGTATAAATACAGTTGTGGTAGGTTTTGAATACAAAACATTTGATATTACACTAAACATATTTGATTTTTATAACAAAATTTATAAAAACACACCGTGACGGCTGGCACAAAAAAACGTAATGACACTGCATTTGACGGACGGGTCGATAGTGATGTGCATACTTCTGCTGTTCCAAAATTTTTTTTAGGAGCTTGGATATAGCTGTGATGAACTGGTATAAAATACCGTATACTACATTGTAAAGAACGTCTCGGACAAGGAGAGAGTATAATATATAATAACTTCATTACGTTGCTAGCGAGACGTTTTGCTAGCAACGTAAATTTCAACAGTTCGTTGCGGTGAAAATTTTAGAGCACCTATTTTTTAAACTTGGCACCTAATTAGCACCTAAAAAGACCCTAATTTTGGATTTTTCCAAATGCAAATTCCCGACTTTGCGTTGCTAGCGACACACAACTGTTTTTAGGTGTCGGTGTGCGCGCGCATCGTAAAAATTCACTATCATCATTTTTCCCAAAGCCTCAATACAAGTATAATTTCAAAAATATTATAAACGTTTGTAAAAGTTAACATTTATTCAGGATTCAACTTCATTTGTAATCTATGTAGTTATTACATCTACGATGTTAATATACTAAAAATACAATACCCGATAAATAAGTAACCACATCAAAGTAACATTTTTGCTGTTTATTGTTTTTAGAAAGGGAACAAGTCGATTAAAACAAAACATCCTGGATGCAATAGTAGTTTCGTACGATATAATTTAAGTGATGTTCCGACCGATGACCTGGCTAAAACTAAAGACACAACCCATTTATAGTCAATGATTTAAATTATTTACATTAGGTACATTGAATTAGAGCATTAGTGATATTTATGTGTGCGCATTTATCAATGTTTAATAAATATATTGCAAAACCGTGTTTTTGTCATTTAAACTTATATTTCCAACCTTGATTTGATAAAAAAAATCTAGAATTAGAGTGACATACGAGCACACAGTCTACCTGATGGTAGGTCGATACTGTGGCACATAGAAATTTACGGCTTTACTCGATTAAGAATCAAAAAGGAGATACGTTGTCACCTCTGAAGACTAAGATGGAATGCATCGTCCCCAGTAAAAAAGGTAACCAGTTCTCTACACTCGCCGTACGAAACACAGCTGCATTAAACTGCTATTTTACTCTGGTATTCTATGAGAGCGTGGTACGTGGTATAAGATTCTAATTTTCAATTTAATGAGGTCTGACCACGCCTTAAGATATATTAAATATAGTTTTTAAAAACATGTACTAGGTAAACAAATACAACAGTTTACAGTCTTTTTACTTGGTCACATTTGACCACTCAAAATTTTCATTATCTCTCTACTAACTCAATAGTATGAGAAATTTTAGATTATATTTATATGTTATGTTTATTGTTAAGTATATCTTTACCCTCCCCTCCCTTTCCTCATGTCTCCTGGATGTCGTAATAGGCGATAATGAAATAAAATTAAAATTAATAAAAAAAATTGTATTCGGTGTTAAAGGAAGTCATTGATGTGGTTACCTCTATTCAGTAGTAACGGATCTTCAATAAAAACGATCACCAAAATGTGATAACATAATCAAAATGGCCTAAACGCCAATAAACTAAAACTCCGTGCATAACTTTGCGGTTGGTAAGAATTAAGATAAGGCTTATTGAAAAAAAGTATTTTTATTATATTAAATATCAAACTTTATCTTAATTTAAAACTTGAGAAAATATATATACATACATACATATAATCACGCCTCTTTCCCGTAGGGGTAGGCAGAGACCACTTCTTTCCACTTGCTACGATCCTAACATACTTGTTTCGCTTCGTCCACTTTCATTATTCCCTTCATACGTTAGCGTATTTGTGACCTGACCTTTTGTCAAGACGTCCCTGATTTGACGATCACCAAAATGTGATAACATAATCAAAATGGCCTAAACGCCAATAAAATAAAACTCCGTGCATAACTTTGCGGTTGGTAAGAATTAAGATAAGGCTTATTGAAAAATAGTATTTTTATTATATTAAATATCAAACTTTATCTTAATTTAAAACTTGAGAAAATATATATACATACATATATATAATTACGCCTCTTTCCCGTAGGGGTAGGCAGAGACCACTTCTTTCCACTTGCTACGATCCTTACATACTTGTTTCGCTTCGTCCACTTTCATTATTCCCTTCATACGTTAGCGTATTTGTGACCTGACCTTTTGTCAAGACGTCCCTGATTTGGTCTAGAAACGTCCGCCTAGGTCTACCCCTTCTAACACTTTCATTCACACTCGCCTTATACACTTTTTTTTGTCAATCGTTCTTCATTCATTCTCTCGACATGGCCAAACCATCTCAGCATACCTTTCTCAATTTTTATCACTACATCTTCTTTCAGACCACAACGTTTCCTTATCTCACTATTTCTTATACTGACACTCACTTCAACTCCTATCATACTTCATAACGCTCTCATCTCAACTGCATTTATTCTGCTTTCATGTTTCTTCTGCCATACTCAACTTTCACTTCCGTACATGAATGTCGGAACCAACACCCCGTCATGCACAGCCAAACGAGCCTTGTTAGACACCTTCCGACTGCTCATAGAGGAGTGCAAAGCTCCATTCACCATGTTTTCTGCATTCACTCTTCTTTCGATATCACTCTCACACTTTCACTTTTAAAATATATATGCATTGTAATAATTAAAATATATATTTTGTTTATCAGCATTTGATAATTTAATGTAAGACATGTAGAGAGTAGAGTAGAAGAAATAACATCTATTATGTTAATAAGGAATGTACTATCTATAGTGAGAAATTATATTTTCTATGTCTTTACCACAGGTGAATTCTGAAACTCATATGAGTCCTTAGAGTGAGATGTGGTGATTTATATTTGACTGACATTGTAATAGATCAAAAAACTAATTTTTTTCTATTTTGTTACAGGTAAGCATCTAAAACACGTGTCCAAATACCCGTACGTATTCCTTGCGCGTAGACAAAACCACTATAGGCATCTTAGGCAAATATTTTCAAGCACACAGCAAATAGGAAATGTTGTGCAAATATAAAGACTTCATTTGAACTTGACATGACGTTTTTATAGTTGTTAAGAGTCCGCATTATGGTTGTAAACAATGTTATCGTTCATTGGATATTGACTTACGAGACGTGCTGGAGATTACTTCCATTATTTAAAACATGGGTATAGCGGTGATTAGGTCTGCGCTCTCTCTCTCTCTCTCTCTCTCTCTCTCTCTCTCTCTCAAATTTTGTGTCTAATTGTAAGTTTTTCTTATTTAATAAAAAGTAAGTTCAAAAACTAAAATCCGACTACTGAAAAGTCACACTCTAAAAATAATGAAACAAGAAAATCCCATCTGAAATTGTTATGTACAAACTATTCAATATTTATTGTCTGGTAAGTAAACATCTTACACGTCATATATTTTAATACCTTTAATACATAATCAAACTAATCTTGAGAGGCTGACCGCGGTCATATGCCACTTTGCCCTAAAAGTTTATGATCGCTTACAGCTACTGTTAGAATGTTTTGTTTTGTTAGAAGAGGCTTCTTACGCTCCCACATTTTTATGTTTATTTTGAATTAATAACTACTAACATTTACCTTTAGTATGCCTATGGGCTGATGGTGAAGATATGATAGCAAGGGGTTTTAGACAAAATAAATATCTTGGAGAATGAGAGAAATCAAATCACAAACTCATATTTACGCAGTGCCTCAAACTTATTGATGATGATGATTGATGGAAAAGGCTTTGGATACGGCCAATGGCGAGAAGTAAATCCAAAAGTGCTGAACCTTGAGGCTCTACAAATACTAACCTAATCAGCGTGATGGGTACCACGCTGGTGAAGTTTTTTTTATAGAATAAGGGTGACAAATGAGCACACAGTCCACCTGTTGGTAATTGAATGCTGTGGCCCATAGGCATCTACATTTATCCTTGATTAAGAATCAAAATGCATATAAGTTTTCATCCCTGAGGACTAAGATGGAATGCCTCGTTTCCAGTAAAAAGGGTCTCCGGTTCTCTACACTCACCATATGAAACTCAGCTGCCTTATTCTGCCGTTTCACGCTGGTATTCTGTGAGAGTGTGGTGCTACTCCGGCGAAGCCAACCCATTCGTGTTTCAACCATAATATAGCTGCTGCGTAGCTCTATCACGTTAATAAGTTACTGTGTGGAGATACATGCTAATCTTTCTATTTGCATACGTTACGTGTTAAACACAGTAAGTTCATATGCCCGAATAATTTTTTTTGTTCTGACCATTACTTTACATTAACATTTTGCAATTAATATTTGAAATAATTGATTGCAATAAATGATAAATAGACTGATCTAGATCAGCTAAGTTCTAAGAATATAGTGTAAGGTCGACGTCAATTAAAATGAAGCCGCGACTTTAATCCTATGAAATAAAATTGCGAAATGTAATTTACATAGTGCTGTTGACCGCAATAATTGCAAGCTGCAGTCGTCCTTGATGAGTTGACATTTTGTTTTTTAATTTTTTTCTTAATGGGATCCCGTCAGCTGAACTCAAATTAATTAACCACAGATTAAACATAAAACTTGATTTTATAATATGCAATTTGAATTTGTTTTAAATAACTAGTTCACGCCTGTAAGCTGAATCCAGTTTTGATCCTGTTGCTTAAGCCATGTCAAGTCAACCACCTAGCCACACCCAGCCTGTCCACTTTATATACGGCAAAATGGATGTAAGTATTGAGCCAAACAACTTTGCTTGCACTGCTGTTCCAGCCAGTTTAAGTACAGGCTGTGAGGCAATCCTTCTCACAGGTGACAACGAATCTATAGCCTTCTTTGTTTGAAGTTGGCTGCAGGTATCCATGAACAGCAGAAGCCACTTCACATCAGACAGAATGTAAATTTTGTTTGTCATTTCAGTTTTATAAAAAAAAATGTCAAACAATCGAATCAACTCCAGTTGATATATAAAACATTTAAGGACTTAATTTCGATTGTTCTTTTGCCTCTTTTTCATTTATTTAAATTAAAAGCACATAAAAGACGCATGATGATAAAAATTTGGTCCCCACAAAAAGGCCACGCAGAGTTTATCAAGTGACGGTTGGTCATTCACGTAGGTACAGTTATTTTAGTTTCTTTTTAAATTTAAATTTCTTGCATTAAAGATATCTTGTATTTAGTTTAGGTATTGTTCCAATTAGATAATAAGGATTTACGATCTTGAATTTGGGTCTTGAATTTGCGTAGTTAACAACTTAATCTTCAAATCGTAACCTTACTACTAATTATAAAACACTGCTCTGGTGGTCGACAAATAGCGGTATCATTCGAAAAGTAAGACTCACATTTAAAATACTGTTCTGACTGTCGATCCGATACCTATCCCCATCACTATTTCAGTGCTAGG
Source organism: Parnassius glacialis (assembly GCA_033319125.1). Lineage (NCBI taxonomy): Eukaryota > Metazoa > Arthropoda > Insecta > Lepidoptera > Papilionidae > Parnassius > Parnassius glacialis. The sequence continues at coordinate 16,917,059 of JAVANC010000026.1, read as the reverse complement.
GTATTGGATCTGTGCTGACCAACTCACCTGTCCAGCTTACTGAGTATAGGCAAACCTATTATGCCTATGGTTCAGCAACGAGGTGAAACATGCTGGTAAAGTGAGTTAAGGCTAGTACAAGTGAGTGCTGTAATATATATATCTGTGTATATTGTTCTATATAAGCAAAGGGGAGAGTCGAACACTCAGAACTCACTCAGACATTGTAAGTGTATGCTGTGGCCAATAGACACCTAGATCTATCGTCGATTAAAATTCAAAATGCAGATTCGTTACTGAAGACGAAACTGAAATGCAATCAGTATAAAGCTTTTCCGATTCACGTCACTTGTCATAGGACACACAGCAGAATGATGCTGCTATTTATATTGCTATTCTGTGCGAGTGTGGTCCTTTCCCGGTTTAGCCGACCCATTCATCCTGCAACCATAATACGCTGGCACGTATAAAGTATATATTATCATTCTAACATTATAACTTCACTGCTGAGCATAAGGCTCTCCCATCAATTGCATCGTAGGGGGTTATTTGCCTTACTACGCTTGGCAGGGGGGTTTGAAACCACTGTTTATTATTATTATTATTGTTGAGTTGTTATCAGGAAGATGCAGCTGTTCACCTCCTGTTTCTATTTTTCTCTATCGCCTTTCACAACTCGCAGTATATATTTTTAAATACACATTTTAATAAAGCTATGATTCTGTTGTGAAACAGATAGAGAAATAGTTGAAATTTAGGCCAATTCGTTGCCATTTATAGTATATTATTATAATTCATGACATAATTATCCAAAATGTTTCGCAATTGCAGGCTTGTGTTACAGCCTGTAATCCGGTTCATCCGGTGACAAACTGTGCTGATTACAATAAACAAATGAGAGAGGCCAAGGCCCTGTTAAGGTAGTAGACCCACGCGGTACGCTTGACGCTTTGTCACGCTGAAAATAGTTTGATTAGTTAATTATGACTGCAGCACGAATGGTTCAGTTCGACCGGGGATGGACTACGCTCTAACACCAACGTAAAAGAGCAGTGTTTCGTATGGAGAGTGTGGAGACCTAAGTCCTCAGGTGTGACGACTCATCGAGTTTTGATTCTTAACCAAGGATAGATTACTGTCAGGTGAACTTTGTGCTCCTTTTAACTAAGCTAAGATTAGAATTTAATAAATTTTTCGCTGGGAAAAATTGTGTATTTGATCTCCAATATAATGTTTGCAATTGATGATGATGATGATGATGGTGGTGGCGATGTTGACCCGTTAGATTTTGAACACAGTGGCAACTCCCAAATTTTCTTAGAAGTTATCAAATGCGTAGAATTTTTTTTATGGAAAAAGGGTAACAAACGAGCACACAGTCCACCTGATGGTAAGTGGTTGCTCTGACCCACAGCAATCTACATTTATCCTCAATAAAGAATAAAAATACAGATGCGTCCTTACCCGTGAGGACTAAGATGGAAAGCCTCTTTACCAGTAAAAAGGGTCTCTGCTTCTCTACACTCACCATACGAAACACAGCAGGGTTAAGCAGCTATTTTACGCTGGTATTCTGTGGGAGCGTGGTCCTTCCCCGGTCGAGCCGACCCATTCGTGCTACAACTATACTACTAATATAGCTGCAGTATAGCTCTACCACGTACAACATGGCTCTATCATGTACAAAGAAAAGAATCTATTATAGTAACTCAAAGCAGAATAACACACTCACAGGTCTCGATGATAATGTTGGTAAATTTTAATCAACCTTCTTTTATTAAAGAAAAAAAATCAATTTAACATAAACAAGGCTTTATTTTTATTATATTTACCTTACAGTATTTTAATGATCAGGAGTTATATCGTTGCACGATTTTATTTCGATTATACATAATTTTCAAAATGTCGGCCGATAGTAGTGAAGCCGAGGCGGGGTCAGATTCCATTTGGGTAATAAATGGCCAATTTGCGAAAAGCACGTAAAGGTCAAAAGGTTGTGTCATTGTACGCTTTGGGCGGTCCAACAAAGAAAGGCGATACACTGTAAAGTAATCAAGAAAATTCAAACAAAAAAGTTTTTATATATATAAACACTCACGCCCAGAGGGGTAGATGGCACGATCCTGACACACATTTATCGCCTCCTTTACATCCATATACCTACGCATACATGCTCGTTGATTAAAGGTACTTTTAATCTGGTCCATCTTCAATATATCGGCAATTTTGTCGATAAACTTTCGTCTAGATCATCCCTTCCTGACTCTGCCGTTCACTTCTGTAACATTTTTTTTTTATAGGATAAGGGTGAAAGACGAGCACACAGTCCACCTGATGGTAAGTGGTTGCTGCGGCCCATAGACATCTACATCTATCCTCTGTTACAGTTCAAAATGCAGATGCGTTTTCACCCGTGAGGACTAGGATGGAATGCCTCATTTTACAGTAAAAAGGGCCTCCGGCGACCTGCACTCACCAAGCGAAACGCAGAGGTAAACCTCTACTTCACGCTGGTATTCTGTGAGGTCGTGGTACCACCCCGGTTCGAGCCGGCCCATCCATGCGACAGCAAAAGCTGCCGCCTGGCTCTACCACTGGCTCTACAACATAGATTTGCTTTGTCAATTTTTCTTCGTTCACTCTTTCTTCATGACCAAACCACCGAAACATTCCTTTTTAATCCTTGTCACATCATCATCGTGAAAACCACACTCTTCTCTTATTACATAGTTTCTCACCCTGTCATTATAACATTTAATAAGATAAACAATAATATTGTGTTCCGTTTTAATTTTGCTATTTTCTTGATACGAGTTGGTGTAATCCTTGGAAAAAAATATTTTCTAAATCAGTGCAAAGCACGGTCGCCCGGGTACTAAATATATATATATTATTGTTTTGCGGATATATATCATATACCCATTATTATAACTAGCGTGAAGGTTTACACGTATCCTTACATTAAGGCGAAGGATAAATCAAGTACTTAACGACTTGAAGTAACAAGTAGCGAACACTAAAGGGACTTAGTGTTATCGATAATAATTTCTAATTAGTTATTTGCTATTGACGCGTGTGAGTAAGGCGAGGTATTACAAGATAAAATTTAATCTTCACTTATGTTATGAAGAGGTAAAGGTGTTTGTATGTAAGGTTCTCTCTAGAGATAACCTATCTCTAGAATATGTAACTGGTGATTTTTTTATATATAATAAGGGTATTTTACGTTGGTACTCTGTGACTGTGAGAGCGTGCTCCTACCTAACTCGATGATCCGACCCATTCGTGCTATAACCATAATATATTAATAGTATAGTTGTAGCACGAATGGTTTGACTCGAAGAGGGAAGGACCATACTATCACAGAATACCAGCGTAAAATATCAACTTAACGCTTCTGTGTTTCGTATGGTAAGTGTAGAGAACCGGATACCCATTTTACTGGAAAAGAGGCATTCTACCTTAGTCCTCACGGCTGACAATGCATCTGCATTTTAATTCGCAAACGAAGATAGATCTATGAGCCACAGCAACCACTTACCATCAGGTGGACTGTGTGCTCGTTTGTCACCCTTATTGTATAAAAAAAACATATTTCGTAGTTCTCTTTAAAGAAATTATACAAAGTTAAAGTTCTATTATCCATATAAATCCGCCTATAAAAGTCCACTGCTGAACATAGGCCTCCCCCATAGATTTATCTCATAGCGGAGAGTTTGTTGTAGTTGCCTCGCTTTGCAGACCGGTTGGCAATTGCAGTTTTTATTATTTTGTGTTTCAGTTCTCCATTGTTATCAGGCAGATGCTGTTTCCTATTTCAGTTTACCTCTGTCGCCTCTTACGACACCCACGGGACGATATGGTGTAGTGGGTATTCTTACACCGCCACTGAACGGTTAAGTTGAAGTTACAGCCTATATTGTACGTCCCACTGTTGGGCAAATACCTCCTCTTATTTCTGAGGTGGTTATGGAGCAATAACTCCGCCGCGCTGCTCCAGTACGTGTTGGCGAATTCACGTGTCCCGGAAATACTTTTATTCCATGGACATATAGATTTATTTACGATGTTTTCCTTCCCTGATACAATTTTTGACTTGTACTATGTGTTTGTATGTGCATAATAATATCTCTACTGTTATCAATTACACTGATACAATGGCGTGCCTTTAATTAATCATGTTATAGTCACGGAACTTAGGAGTGTGATATATTATATAACTTAAATTAAAAAATTTAAAAACCCCCGAAACAGAGCTGATGATCTTCAAACTGCCGAACACATTTTCTTGAAACATAGCTAACAGCACCCTCAATTAAGACACCTTTAAAAAAATATTTAAAATAGGTTCATCTCTTCACACCTCTGTTTTCGGCGCGGGTTAAAAACGACGTTATTACGCATTAACCGTTCTACACGTGGTAGAGCCACGCCAGCGTAATACGGCACGAGATCAACTCGAATCGTAGGAGGACGATGTACTCACCAAGACACCAACACAAAATAGCGATGTGTGATGAGAACCGAAGACCCTTTTTACAAGTAATGAGTTATTCCATCTTAGTCCTCAGGGTTGACAACTGATCTGCATTTTGATTCTTAATCGAGGAAAGATGTAGGTGTCTATGGGCTGAAGTATCACATAACATCAGTTAGATGGTCTGCTCGTCTGTCACTGTTAATTCAATAGATGTATCCTCTTAGTATTGTCTGAAAAGATGACGTGTGTGTTTGTACTCGTTTCACAGAAAATATAACTTAAATAGAAAATTTTAAAAACCCCCGAAAAGACCCCACCGCACCTAACAAAACAGCAGATGACCTTGAAACGGCCGAAACGATTTTGATTAAACATGTGTTAGAACCACCGCTAGAAAATCTGCTTTTAAATAAAAAAAAACTGTCGGTCCACTCGTTTAAGAGCTACGGTACAGACAAACACACAGACACACATAGCGGTCAAACTTATAACACACCTCTTTTTGCGTCGGGGGTTAAAAATGAAAATGAAATTAAATGAATATAATAGAATATTTTTCGTACTAAGTATAAGGATTTTTTTATCATTATAATTGTTTAACATTTGAGTTTTTTTAATAATATTGTACAGAATTATTGACTTCATTAGTTTCTTCATAACCATTTTTCCTTATAGTAATTTTAGTGCGGGAGACTATGATTTGGGCACCATAAACATGCTGAACCTACAACGCTGTTGTCTTACTTTACGTGTATGATATTCATGCATTTCATTCATCATAGTCTGTGGATGTCCATGAAGATATGCCTCCCACATTGATTCCTTCACTTGGCAAGGCAAGCGGGTTGGCAACCGCAGTTTTTATTTAATTATAATATGTATCTTGGTAACATTAGAATCTCATCATTTGTCATGAACTTTTTATGACTATTTGTTAAGCATAGATGGAAAAATTTTTTTTTTTTATAGGATAAGGGTGACAAACGAGCACACAGTCCACCTGATGGTAAGTGGTTGCTGCGGCCCATAGACATCTACATCTATCCTCAATTACAAGTCAAAATGTAGGTGCGTTGTCACCCGTGAGGACTAAGATGGAATGCCTCATTTCCAGTAAAAAGGGCCTCCGGCCACCTGCACTCACCAAGCGAAACGCAGAGGTAAACCTCTACTTCACGCTGGTTTTCTGTGAGGTCGTGGTACCACCCCGGTTCGAGCCGGCCCATCCGTGTGACAGCAAGAGCTGCTTATTATTATTGTCGTTATCATCGTGTGTTGTATATGTCGTGTTGTTATATCAGCCTGTAAATGTCTGTTGAAGGGCATGGGCCTGTTTCGTTGTAGGGAGAATTAAGTACCATTTTAATTTGAATCTTATTACTATAAATATAAAATCGTTTAACTTACAAATCATTCGAATAAAATAGTTTTATATTATAAGAAAAAGTTTATAAGTAATCTCATAGCCTCACCTATAAAAATAATATGTTTGAGAATTACAATTGTTGATTGATTGCGCCAAAGCAATGCAAGAATTTCAAAGCCAAATTATAGTCCTGACGAGACGGGGAGCAAAATTTTCAGTGACTTGAATATTTGCTCTTCACTCACTTACGCAATGCCCATCGGTGAGCATAACTATCCTTGTAGATGAAGACATGCCGACTAGAGTATTATTGAAAAGACTTGTAATATGATGTTTGATTAACTGAAACGTGTACCATATATATTGAGTGTAAATCACTTAATTCCTTTTTTTTACATATATTCCATATAAAGAAACAAAACTTCCCTATTAACAGCTCCCTCACGTCTGGAAGGGTGGCCAGACCCTCTATTATTTGCGCCCCTCCGTCTCTGTAGTATCCCCGTCAATATTTCTAAGTTTGTTTCCGCTGTTTTAAATTAGTAACTGCTAGTGCTATATCTTTACTGAAGATCAATAAATTTATGTATTATAGGAAACTGTAATCAATTAACACGAAGTAGGCTCTATGCTCATTTATGGCTTGCACCTAAGAAATTAAAAAAGCATGTAGACTGAGCACAGATTTACTTTTACATCAAGTTTTCGAAATATGATGTTTTTATTTTCTGAGACATGCCGGTTTCTTTACTGTGTTTTCCTTTATCGTCGATCACTTTACAAACCAGCACTAATTACAATTAAAATTCGAGTTTTGCCGGCAGCATCGCACACTTATCTCGAGCGCTTATATGAGTTACAAGGACTATTTTATCTCTTTCACCTAATAAAACGAGTATAACTCTGCTTTAATGGGTCATTTCAGCACACACTGAACATGGAGGTTTCCCACTTGGGTTTTATACAGATACGAGTATTACTAGCCGTGTTGCGCAGGTCATCGCTCTATCTAACCTAACCTCTATGGCTCTATCAAATATAACAGAAGGCGCCACATCCTTCTTCTTCCTCTTTTTCTGGTTTAAGATAATTATTTTGTCAAAATATTTACAAATCACTTACATAGAAAATACTTATTTATTAAAAACATTAAGCACATTGGCGTAGTAAGTTAGCTAACTTAATTACCGATTGAGTGCTTAATTATATAATTAGTAATAATTACCAGAAGCAGGGTAGTTGCAAAAGCCTTCATACCAAAGCTAGGCAGGCCATCGTCATTTCGTTCAAAGTGTGAATTAATGTGGCGAGTTGTTTGTTAAGGCCTATACGCAATGAAACAGTTAATATGTATTAACTGTTTCATTGCGATCAACAATAATTTATAGTGTTAGATGTTATTGTTTTTGTTTATCTTTTAAAATTATTACTATATGTGTTATGATAACATAACTGGTTAGTGTTTATTTATTTAGTATAATATATATCCAAGCGTTAGTTTGCTTGTAATATTTTCTAGTAATTAAGATTTTTAAGCTTTTAAAATTTACTACTGGATATAGGCCTTTTCAAAAATACTTGGTGCATTATAGTTCGTACTGTCCACGCTGCGAGGGGTTTGGCGATGTGATGCTGCTCCCTTTCATTACACTTCTTATTTATAGCGTAAAATTGTTTATCAGCCCATACAAGTTCACATGAGCCCCTTCCTTTGCAGGGAGGATTTGCCTTTAGAGGGTATCCGGTTTGCAAGAAATTTGAAAATTAGTTTCTTTTACGATATTTTACTGGCGCGCTCTGCCCGAAAGACCAAAATGCAGCTAAGGACTGATTGGACTATGAAAAATTGACGAAATCATCTGATATCAATTTTTTTAATAACAATATAAGAAAGATTGTGAGTTATTCTGTACGTTGTTTTATTATTCTTATATGTTCGTCAAATATGTGTGCTGGATTATAATAACGGCGGTATAACTGTGCAGTTTTAGTAATTTAAGAAGGTTCCTGGTTTCTAAAATAATTAATATATAGAAAAAACAAACTAATAGTAATCAAGTGGTAGAAAAATAATGAATCGTAAAAATATTTGCTTTAGTGTCATTATCCTGAGAGAAAACAGGTGAATACGTTTGTATAGACTAAACAGCCCAGATATTCTCCGAGCTTAGCTACGTTTAAATAAATGAGTAATTGGTAACTTTGTGTAAGTGAATATTAAATAAAATTATGAATATAATGTGATTAAACTAGCAGATCAATAAATCTTATATAACCCACGTTGTCTTAAGCACATGCGCCATTGTCTTGTTATCAATACCTACACAATCTCTTGTCAAATGCAACAATCAGAGCCACAAACTCAAGGTTAAAGTAATTTAATTGCTCGAAAAGTAATTATTCTTCGTTAAATTGTTCTAGGAAAATTATCTTTAAAATTGTAAATAAATCAAGGGGACATAAAGAATCGTGAGCTAGCGATAAAAATTATCTTTTTCATTGTACGATAGAAATTCTTATTTTGAAACATTTTCCTTTCTTTCCAGTGTTTTGAGATTAAATTATTGGCTTGGCTATCTTACTTACTTGTTATAATTCTAATTTGCAATGATCAAAATTACTTTTTTCAAAGTACTGTTAAGTAAAGTAAAGGCACTAATTCGACACGCACACGCACACGCACATGCACACGCATATGCACATACACACGCACATGCGCATGCACAGATATACACGCACGTACACGCACCCACACACACGCACACTCATACGCACACTTTCGAAGTGGTAGTAGTGGTGACGTGTGACATGCTGCAGCTATATTAACAGTGTATTTCTAGCAGGAATGGGTTGGCTCGACCGGGGAAGGACAACGCTCTCACAGAATAGCAGCATAAAATAGCACCTTAATGCTGCTGTGTTTCCTATGGTGAGTGTAGAGCACCGCAGACCCTTTTTACTGGGAAAGAAGCATTCCATCTTAGACGCATCATGGCTGACGACGCATCTGCATTTTAATTTGCAGATGAGGATATATTTAGATGTCTATGGGCCACAGCCACCACTTACCATCAGGTGGACTGTGTGGTCGCTTGTCACCCTTATCCTATAAAAAAACACCCACACAAATACATACACACACACGCACACGTGCGAGCGCGCACTAACGAACGCTGGCTCGTATATACCTATTATGAATTCAGACCCCGTCATAAATAGTTTATTATTACTTTATATTTTCACATCACAAATGAATAACCTTTTTTGATTTATTGCGACATAAAAAAATCTTCTTTCCAACAATGCACTTTTTGGAAGGATGCATGACAAATTGCCCCATACATTAGGCACGCTTGTTAATGGTCGCAGAGCTTGCACTGTTAACTCCGCGCCCCATTACCAGTTTGCGAAATTAGTTTTTCAATGGTTTTTCCGTCATTAGTCAGTCGCTGGAACCTCGTAAATCCACTGCGTGTAGGTCAGGTTGGCATTTTAGGAAAAGGCTACACATTCCTGACCTTGTTACATTTTACTGTTTTCGTATAATATTGCCGTCAGCTGTAATACGACGGGGATTAGTTTTTAGTAAGCTAATAGTGTTGGTACTTCGACTTATACGATAAATGTCCAGTTGCCTTATTAAAGAAACATATCGTTTTTTCATAACGATTAGGTTTTTGTAGTAGATATTAAAAGCCTGTTTATTACAAAAAAAAATTAGGCGACTAAAAGAAGTTTAACGTTGCAAATAAAATTAATATGTTTTCGTATATTAATTTCATTTAATAAATTTAAAACCCCCCGAAACAAAAAACAGCTGATGATCTTCAAATGGCTGAAAAGATTTTCGTGAATCATTCATTGCTAAGAACAATATTGATTAAGTCTCCTTTCAAACAAAATAAACTTAACCAAAATCAGTTCGTTTGGGACTTTGGGAGCTACAATGCGCAGACAGACACACAGATACACAGGTACACACACACACACACACACACACACGTTAAACATATAACACCCCTCTTTTTAGTCGGGAGTTAAAAAGAGAAGAGAGACCCAGGTAGCTCAGGGGCGAAGCGCTCGCTGTAAATTTCACAGTACCTACACGGACAATTTTAAGCGCTAATTCACTACGTTTACGGCGTCTACGTGTCTGTCGAATAAAAATACTTCGAGGACATATGGATTCCCACAGGTAAATAATCTAAGACATAACTTAAATAAAGTGAAAAATTTAATATGTAATAATGATTTAAATTTGACATATAATTGTAATGATAATAATGACAAAATTCATTTAATTGATATAAATAATGTAATTAAGAAGTTTTGGACCAAAGATAGGTATTACCTATCCAAATATAATTTAAGACTAGTAGCAAATGTGCTATCTTTTTTTTTTATAGGATAGGGTGACAAACGATCACACAGTCCACCCGATGGTAAGTGGTTGCTGTGACCCATAGATATCGAGATATATCCTCAATAAATAATCAAAATGCAGATGCGTTGTCACCCGTGAGGACTAAGACGGAATGTCTCTTTTCCAGAAAAAGGGGTCTCCGTTTCTCTACACCCACCATACGAAACACAACAGTGTTAAGCTGCTATTTTACGCTGGTATTCTGTGAGAGCCGTGGTAGCTCAGACGGTTAGCGCTCGCTGTAAGCTTCATAGTACTCGAGCAACCCGGGTTCGATTCCCGCCGGCACCAATGAAATTGTTAATTGCAATTTTAAGTGCTGATTCACCACGTGCTCGGCGGTGAAGGAAAATATCGTGAGGAAACCTGCATGTCTGAGAAACAAGAAAAATATTTCGAAGACATGTGAAGTTCGCCAACACGCATTGGGGCAGCGCGGCGGACATTTTCTTGCCCAAAAACCCTCTCAGAAATGAGAGGGCCTGTGCCCAGCAGTGGGACGTAAATAGGCTGCAACTGTACTTTACTTTTTACTTTTATTCTGCGAGAGTGTGATCCTTCCCCGGTCAAGCCGACCCATTCGTGCTACAACTATACTACTATAATATATAATATTATATAGCTGCAGCATGCCTCTACCACGTAAAAAATCTTATTATTTACATTTTAACTTAGTCAAGTTTTTGGCTACCAAGACTGCTTCTATTGAGCAGTGTAATCATTTGATATTTAATTTGGAATCAGTTTCAACTAATTTAAATTAGTGAATCCGAAATAGAGGCAATCTCTAGCAATAATAAGAGTTTGATTAATATAGAATGCAGCCCAAAAATAAGTAATAAGAATTGTTTACACCTGGTGCATCAAAATTTACAAGGCATGATGGGCAAAGAATTGGAAGTTGATTAGTTTTTAAATAGTAACAACATAGATATCCTTTGTATTACTGAACATTGGCTAATAGATTATAATTTAATGTTTAACTTCAGAAATCACCTGGTGATCATTTCCTTCAATAGAGAAAAAAGTTTACGTGGTGGATCCTTAACATTAGCTGATAAATCATTATTATATAAAGATCGTAAGGACATAGTGAGAAATGGCTTGTGTCGAGCTCGAGCACTTCATTGTTGTGAGTGTTTACAGACCCCCATGTGCTACTTACGAATTTTTTGAAAGGATTTTTGAATAAGTTTTGCTCAAACTTAGTAAACAGAACAAGTCTGTTGTAATATGTGGAGACTTTAACATCAATCTCCACGAAACTCCTTCCATTAGAATTAAGGTTAGCTCGTTATTTAAATCGTATAATCTTGTTAATTTATTCTTAGAACCGACACGTATTGCTGGGCCTAGTGCGACCTGTATATAGATAACATTTTTACAGATCTTAAGCCCTTGATTAAGTTAAATTAATCATTCAAAATTTAATTTCAGATCACTGTGGCCAGTTGGTATCATTGTCTTACACACACAAAAACAAAAATGAGAAAGTTATGTTTGTTCCAATAAATGAACACCATTTGGAGAGGTTTAGAAGTAACATAGCCAAAGGACTTCCATCACTTTCATTTAAAAATAGTGCTGATTATTTGTATGTTGTTGTTCATTATTTAAAATTATAAATTATGAATTTGATAGAATATTTACTTCTTAAACTTTCTCTATAAACAGTCACAAATCATTTAATGAATGGGCGACAGTAGGAATTTATAAAAGTAGACGAAAGTTATACGAGCTTTATAATGAAAGATCATATATATAATCATAGTGTTATATTTAGAGAGTATGTAAAAACCGTTGGGTGGCATTATTGAGGTCATGCGGATAGCTCTTAAGATGAACATGGACAAAACGAAGATCATGTATAATGTCAATGTCACACCTATGCCGGTAGTTGTTGGGAGTTGTAGTAAGCTCGAATTTACCTGGGACAAATAGTCCGACTAGGTAAGTCCAACTTCGACCAAGAGATCAATCGACGGATTCAACTCGGCTGGGCAGCGTTCAGGAAATTACGCCACATCATATCCTCAGGTATACCTCAAAACTTAAAAACGAGACTGTACAACCAGTGCGTGTTGCCAGTGATGACTTATAGAAATGAGACGTGGTCCTTTACTGCTAGCCGGATGAGGAGGCTCAGTTTCTCGAGTGGCGGCCTCGTACCGGCTGACGAAGTACCCTCCCATACTAGATGGAGTGACGACCTGGTAAGACATGCAGTAAATCAATGGATGCAGATGACTCAGGACCGTGCTTTGTGACATTCCTTGGGGGAGACCTATGTTCAGCAGTGGACTTGGGGTGGGGCTGTAATGATGATAATGATGATGACTTTACTATATTTCATTGTAGTCTTGTCGTGACTTACCTTCCCTTGTAGGGGATAATCATCATATAGTATTATTTGCTGATGATACTTTCTTGATTTTTAAACTTAAACGTCTATCATACAAATGTAAATAATGCTATATCAAAATTAGTGCACGGCATTAAAACGGCAATGAACCTAAATGTATTAAATTTCCAACAACGAATGTTAAAAATCTGAATACCAATGAGTTTTTAAATGGTGAAGAACTGGGCCCTGTTGTATCCTCTGTTTTTTGGCATCTATCTCGACGCAAAGGTTCACTGGGGCCCCAGATTAAGCTGTAAAAGATATTAGAGATCTCACTAGTGTCGAGACAGCTAGATTAGTTAGTTTTATTAGTAGTGGTCTTATGGGATTTTGCTATGGGGAAATGCGGCTGAAAATTCTCCCTATGAGGCAATTTATGGAGAGGCCTATGTTCAGTGGACTTTTATACGCTGTAATGGAATAGATGGATAGAGTCAACATTGTGTATGACTTTCATACGATCGGTAGTAAAATCCTCATGAATATAAACATTACCCTTTGGATGCCAATATCAAGAAACTTTTTTTTTCTTTTTTCTTTTTAGAACCTTCATTTATATAATACTGTTATATATTAAATAAATGTTATTAAATTTCAACAGTAGAAAATCTAAAATTACTTATATTTTTAATGCTCACGTAGTCCACAGTATTTAACTCCCAAGCGCGTTGTGAACATCACGTTTATATTGAAATAAGAAATAGAAGTGCAAATACATGTATTAATTTTCAAACGCAAAATGGGTTTCTCCCGCGCTTTTAATAATCGATAAAATCGTTCGATTTGCTTGTGAGTAGCACTCATTATCTTATAACGTTTTGTATGCATTTTTAGACTAATGTATTAGGTAATGGTGTTGCAATATTCCTGGTATCATTCCCCAATCAAGATAAGATAATACAGAAAGGAAAATCTTGTTGAAAACATATGTACTATGCGGAGAACTTACGAGATTTGCGAGTTTATAAAAATAACTTTGAATATTTTAGCGTCGTCAATTTTGCGAGGCGTTTGTTTCTGCGATCGTCAATTTGCCCGTCAATCGTGACGATTACGGTTTATCCTTCCTTCAAGGGGAGAGTTCCTTGTTCAGTGGACTGATGACAAAGAAGATAGTAATTTTATTAGGATTTTAATTTAAACGGTGATATCTTCCTAATAATCTGTAGCTATATCCTACTTGGACTCATATTACACACCTTTTGTTATACAGGGTTATTTTTCAAAGAGAATTATAAATAATAAAATTAATTTGAAATATATAAATAATGATATACCGTTATTACAATTTTTGAAAATACGAGTAAATAAGGCTTCTACTACTTTTATTTGAAATTATCCCAAATTGAATGTGATTTATGACCTACAACATTTTTGCCTGCCGATCGACGCGAATGTGTGCGTGCACAGTAAAATCAGTTAAAATAATTCACCACCACGCATTTTGAATTTAAAAGATAAAAAGGGCAGAATTATTGAGATTTTTTAAATTAATTTTTCTTCACCATTTGCCTATATTTCTTATTCAGAACCTTCTCTGCAAATTTGGCCGGTTATTGCAAAATAACCCTGTATAACATATTATACAGGTCATTATAGCATATAGCAGTCATAACTGCTATATGCTATAGTGCCATAGTTATGCACAATGTCACAATGTCACTCACTCGTTGCCAACATAAGAAATGCGTTAAGATAGGAGGTAGTAAAATAAAGTAAATTTAGAACTTACGTACGTCCCAAACCCATCCAAACCTGAACACAAGGTCTGGGACCCTGTGTTCCGACCCTGTGTTCAGGTTTGGGACACAGGGTCCAGGCTTATCACATTTCTTTTCATTATGGAGAAATTAGTCAGTCGCTGCTCCAATGCGTGTTGGCCGTCTGCACATCATATCTTTGAAACATCTAATTTTATAGACAGCAGGTATTCTAATGATGTTTCCTTTAGCGTCGAGCACTTGGTAAATCCGCACTTAAAACTGCAATGAACAATTTCATTGGTGCCGGCGGAGATGGACGCCGGGTTGCTCGCATACTGTGATATTTACAGAGTAAATAATGAAGAAGTCCAGGCTATACTGATAAAGACTGATGGAAAATATTACAAAGTCAACTAACGACGACTAACAATTAAACAATTTAAGTCTGCACAGTTTTGTATCGAATACCAACTTAACCTAAATGTTTGATGTACGAGTTTTCTGTTAAAATTAAATTTACTTTAACACTCGTTTTACGATACGATGAAAGTATGTCAAGACGACTCTTCACTTTCTTCGCATAGATTAGAACAGTAACGCAGAAGTCAATTAATCAAATTCGCTGCGGTACTATACCGTTTCAAGTTATTCCCACCTTTTATCCTTTTACGGATGATAAATATATTTGGAGAAAACTTGTGCATTTGTTTTGTGAGACAAGTATGGTTTTACGCACATTTACGATGAATGGTATAGTGTTTTATTGCTTGCTCGGTGGAAATGGAAATATTCGCGAGGAAAACTGCATTTCCGAGATAATAAAATAACATTTCCTAGGGCATATGAAATTTGCAAACGCATTGGTAGCTAGCCTAGCGCAGTAGCTCTTCCTTGCCTTTAAACCGTCTCAGGAAAGAGACGCTTGTGTACGCGGTGGGACTTATTTATGTTGTTTTACACCTTTATACAGACGTTAATAAATTTAAATATTAAGATGCTTTATACATCATTATGTTAAATTCCTCGCTGTTATTCTAATGAAGGCATCATTACATAAATGCGTTATAGCTTCACATTTTACATAAGATATAACTTTAGTCAACTTAGTAAATAAGTTACGCATAGACAATGTGATCACAGAGCCACTTGGTTATTAAATAATAAAGTTTGTCTAGTTGTGATTATTCATTAATTATTTTTTATTATACTGGTCTCAGACCAATAAAGAAAGATTGACAAAGGCAAAGCACTAGGTACATTTCAAGTGATGTCAAAACTAAGTCGAAACCATGGTCAACTTATTGTAAGAACAAGCACTCTTACATACATATGCATCTAAAATCATTTGTAGCCATCAATATGATTCAAAATATATAGAATAGGATAAATTACGAATATAAATTTCTGTAGAACTAGATATATTATATAATATATAGACCTTTATTTACCATTATTTAGCATACAATAAAGACTGGTATAAGAGCATACAGTTCACATGGAGTCATCATTGTCATCATTATTACAACCAATTAAAAGTCTACAGCTGAACATAATCCTTCCCCATAGATTTCCTCATACATCCCCCGTATTTATATGCTCTATTTGTCTCTCGTGGCAAGCGATCTGGCAACCGTTGTTTTTTTTTTATTATTTTGCGTAGTTGTCAGGAGATGCTGCTGTTCATCTCTTGTTTCATTTTCGTCCGTCCCTTTACGACACCCACGGGACGATATGGGGCAGTGATAATTCTAACACTGGAATTTGACTTACAAAAAACATGACGTAGATATAAGTAGTTTGTGATAAATGATTCATCGTTATACGACGTCCTACTCATAAAAACACTAATAGTCTTCACGAAGATAGCGTGCCTGCGATTTGCATCCTACAGAGCCGAATGGCGGAAAAAAGTGTCCACTTCGTACAAATAATGACGCGTATCATTAAATTGTCATTTTAATTTTTTTTGTTACGTTTGTGTCATTGAAAAGATAAAGTATCGTTTATAAAATTGTCAATTACATTCAACCTGCTTGGTTTTTAATTACTATGTTCATATTATAGTATAAGGAACTTACTACTATTTTATTTGGCAGATAATGCTGTCTGACATTCCACCCTCTGTAACCTGTATGGTCAATACAATCAATTTTAAAATAAACATGTCTACGGAATTTAGTTTTCACTTAAAACTTTTTCGAACAAAAACATACCTTGTTAATTATCACCTACAAATTTATATTAAAAGAATCAATTAATTGATTAAACAAGATAAACTGTCCATAGCCACGCCTATTTTTTGTGGCAAACTGCATTTATTTAATGAAAGAATCGCAAATATATATTATATATCGAAAATACACTATGCCTCAGGTATTTACCTAACATTTAACATACAAAGGTGGATAAGCAAATTTAACGACAGGTATTGTTTATTCGCGTTCAAGAGAACCATTAAACCATGAGAAAAAAAAAAAAATTATTTTAGATCAGATGTTAAGTTTTTTTAATATTAATAAATTGCTACATAAAAATCAATTCGGTTTTACAAGGGGTCGCTCGACAACTGACGCTGGAGTTGAGCTTATTAAACATATTTTTTGTGCATGGGAGAATTCAGAGGATGCTTTGGGTATATTTTGTGACCTTTCCAAGGCCTTCGACTGTGTTCACCATGAGACATTAATCAGGAAGCTACAGTACTATGGTGTCAAGAACACAGCGCTTAAACTTATTATTTCATATTTAAGTAATAGAAAGCAGAAGGTTATTATCAATGGTAAAAGTTCTTCCGGGTCACCTGTACTAATGGGTGTTCCTCAGGGCTCGATTCTCGGCCCATTCCTGTTTCTGGTGTATATTAATGACTTACCTCACCTTGTAGGGGATAGTCATGATATAGTATTATTTGCTGATGATACTTCCTTGATTTTTAAACTTAAACGTCAATCATTTAAATGTGACGAAGTGAATAATGCTATATCAAAATTAGTGCATTGGTTTAACGTTAATAATCTGCATTTGAACGGAAATAAAACTAATTGTGTTAAATTTACAACAACGAATGTTAAAAATCTGAATACCAATGTGTTTTTAAATGGGGAGGAATTGAGCCCTGTTGTATCTACTGTTTTTCTTGGCATCACTCTTGACGCAAAGCTTCAGTGGGGCCCCCATATATCCAAATTAGCAAGCAGACTAAGTTCTGCAGCCTATGCTGTAAAAAAGATTAGAGGTCTCACTAGTGTCGAGACAGCTAGATTAGTTTATTTTAGTTATTTACATAGCATAATGTCTTATGGGATTTTGCTATGGGGAAATGCGGCTGATTCAGAAACTATTTTTGTTTTACAGAAGAGGGCCATTAGAGCTATTTACAATCTAAAACCGAGAGAGTCTCTTAGAGATAAATTTAAAGAAATTAATATATTAACTTTGGCCTCTCAGTATATTTACGAAAATTTAATGTATGTTCACAAAAACAAAGATAGTTTTAGTAAAAAAAGTGATATACATTCTGTAAATACTAGGAACAAACACAAGCTAGTGATGCCAGTTTCTCGACTCCACAGAGTCAGTAATTCATTCTTGGGGCAATGTATACGCTATTACAACAAGGTCCCGGAAAGTGTACAGGTTCTCTCTATTACCAAGTTTAAATGTTTTATTAAGCTGAAACTGTATAAAAAGGGTTATTATAGTATAAATGAATACATGGTTGATAATAACCCCTGGGAATGAGGTGGTCGCTTCCAAGCAGTTTCTAAAATAAATTTTGTAAATAGTTCGTAATCATTTATATTGTAAAATTTATTTTAAAAAAATTGTCCCGCTGGGTTTCTTGCTGGTTCTTCCCAGGACAGAGGGTTTTTTTTTCGAACCAGTGGTAAAGTAAAAAATGACTTTCAATAACAATTACACATGTAATGTATATTGAATAAAAATTATTCTATTCTATTCTATTCTATTCATTAATAATTTATAACGAGCTACAAATATAATAGTGCTTACAGAAGCTATCGCTATATAGTTCATTATTATCCTGGATATTTCTTTTAAGCGAAGGCAAACGAGCATGTGGCTCAGCTGATGGTAAGTGACTACCGCCGCCAATGAACAAATGCAACACCAGGAAATTGCAGATGCGTTGCCGACCTTTTAAAAAAGAGTAGGCTTTTTTCTTGAAGGTCCCTAAGTCGTATCGGTCCGGAAAAATTGCTGGTGGTAGTCGATTCCACAAGGAAGTTGTGCGAGGAAGAAAATTTATTATAAATCGCACTGTGTTGGGCTGCCAATCATCCATCATCATCATTCATATACTGCGACAGATCGATAGATAGATATCTCAGAATAGGGGTATTGCACACCAATGAAGAAAGATAGACATAACACAAAAGAAAGTAATGATTTCTTGTTTTCGCGAACACTACACATATAAATTAAACAATTTTTTAAGAATTTTATTGCGTACCTATATTAACTTATTTTAAATTCCCGAAGTTTCAAGTACTTTAATTCATTCATTCATTCTGTTTCATTTAAATTCGAGACCGAACTCAACTTCTTGTCAGGGATTCACGCACACATCTCCCTTCCTTCTTTCTTTAGTCTGTAAAAGTCTCCAACTAGAAACACACACATGCACCTGAATCATATTGATGGCTACAAATGATTTTAGATGCATATGTATGTAAGAGTGCTTGTTCTTACAATAAGTTGACCATAGTTTCGACTTACTTTTGACATCACTTGAAATGTACCTAGTGCTTTGCCTTTGTCAATCTTTCTTTATTGGTCTGAGACCAGTATAATAAAAAATAATTAATGAATAATCACAACTAGACAAACTTTATTATTTAATAACCAAGTGGCTCTGTGATCACATTGTCTATGCGTAACTTATTTACTAAGTTGACTAAAGTTATATCTTATGTAAAATGTGAAGCTATAACGCATTTATGTAATGATGCCTTCATTAGAATAACAGCGAGGAATTTAACATAATGATGTATAAAGCATCTTAATATTTAAATTTATTAACGTCTGTATAAAGGTGTCAAACAACATAAATAAGTCCCACCGCGTACACAAGCGTCTATTTCCTGAGACGGTTTAAAGGCAAGGAAGAGCTACTGTGCTAGGCTGATTTAAACTTCCAAGATATATTTTAAGTGAAAGAGAACTGTATGAAAATGACTTGAGCTATAACATACGAAAACTAATATATGTGGTGGCCTCACTGAGTGTTATGTGTTATTGTCGTTGCCGCCTTTATTTGGGTGCTATGTTTCGTCGGCTTGAATACAAATCGTCCTTATTGACCCCTACATTGTTCATGGTTCGTTTCGGACTTCCGATTGCAGGTGCAGGTGAATCACGTTTCACGTAACATTTCTTCCTTATTCTCGATTCATAATAACGTTTGTATGGATCGCTTAAATATAAAAAATTAATTATATTTTTGGAGAAAAATTTTTTGATAATGTTATTTGTCTTTTACATACAACTGACGAGAAATCTGATATGAATAGACGAATGGAAATTAAGAACTATTTATTACAGCACTTAAATTTTTGTTTCTCTAAACTCGAAATGCTTCCTCTATTAAAAAAAATCACTTCTTTGTCTGTCTTATTATTATATGATCATTTAATAACATTGTTCGCTGTGTTCTCAGACAAATATCGTGAGAAAAGCGACATGTTTGAAAAAAATAATTGCAAGAATTTAGGAGGTTCACCCACCTATTAGACAACTTTAGCAGACTGTCCTGTTCTATTAACTTTTTCAAAATAAAAAAAACCTACGCCTTGCAATACATAACATTACGCTAATAGGTAAATATATATATTCGCGTACTGTTGTTATACTTGTGCGATTATTCTATCAGGGTGGTACAATTCAATTTGAGTGTATTTTTATCATACAACTTATTATCCCAGAGTCCAATATAATTAAATTGAATTCTATTTATCTGGGTATACTTAAGCGATATTTAAAAAAGAAAGTGTAACTTCCTTCTTTGTTTCCGCTCATAGGAATATAATTTTAAAACAGTTGTTGATTTAAAAAAATACATTTGAGAAATTAAATTATGATTTTTAGATTCGTAGACCGAAATCGAGATTTCATTTCATTCAAACTTACTTGTGTAAGGTATATACCTACCTATATTTTTGTTCGAATGTTGCAACAGATTAGGTGTTATTTTTTAATATAACACCAAACTAAACGATTTTTATATAAAAAAAATTAAACTAAAAGAAAATATAATAATTTACATATTTTAACGCCAGGAGTCTTAAAAAAATGACGAAGTCGCAAACATTCATTTTACTCCTTAATTTTATAAATTTTTCTAAATACGCGACAGGTTGATTTTATAACCTGACGTGTCAGTGTTACGTTGTATTGTGTCCTAACAATAACAGCACGTGGGTTGATGAGTTTTGTTACTTTTGCTTTGTTGTAACGAAGTTCAAGGTCAATTATTACAGTAACGATGATACACTAGTGACAACAGAAACTGGTTCCAAAGGTCTTATTTAATTTGTGCTATTGCGTCATTGTTAATTAAGTAGATATGATTCTCACCAATGACGCAAATTTAAAAACTGATATTAGGATTTTATAATGATTAACAAACGTCCCTTAACATTTTATGGAAAAGAAATAGTGGTTATAATTACACAAATATAAGTTCAACTACTTCTTTAGGGTATCTTTTTCATACAGTCTTCAACCATTCATCACTAGGATATACAATTAAATTGAGTTGCAGATTATCGACAAGGCTCCAAAAACCGTTTAACAGTGGTAGAGCCACGCGGCAGCTTTTGCTGTCGCACGGATGGGCCGGCTCGAACCGGGGTGGTACCACGACCTCACAGAAAACCAGCGTGAAGTAGAGGTTTACCTCTGCGTTTCGCTTGGTGAGTGCAGGTGGCCGGAGGCCCTTTTTACTGGAAATGAGGCATTCCATCTTAGTCCTCACGGGTGCCAACGCATCTACATTTTGATTTGTAATAGAGGATAGATGTACATGTCTATGGGCCGCAGCAACCACTTACCATCGGGTGGACTGTGTGCTCGTTTGTCACCCTTATCATATAAAAAAAAACGACCAAGTTCTGTACCATCGTAAAACACGTTACTATTAGGGGAGCTTCCTTTAATTTTATTATTTTTTATCATTTGTTGTTACATCGACAACAGAAATACACATTCTGTAAAAATTTCAACTGTCTACCTATTACGGATCATGGGATGCAGCCCGCTGATAGACAGGCGGACGGAAAGCAGAGGCTTTGTAATATCTAAGGTCCCGTTGGTTACCCTTCGGGTACAGAACTTTAAAAGGATCATAGTAGGTGCTATATAAAAAAATGTCAAGACTATCTTAAATATTATAATTAGTAATAAAGCTAATTATAATCCGTAAAAATTGATTTATTCTAATATTTGCCTTCATTTTTTTAACCCATATAAGAAGAATAGTCGTAATTAGATTTTTTTTTGGAGTTTATGGCCTGGTATCTAGACCTTTAGGCCAAGTCTTGAGTATTTTTATTCGGTTTATTATAATTTCATAGTTCACTGCTTCTAATATGTTGATGCGTCACATTGTGCAGCCCTTGGGAGATTTTGACGGCAACTTGAGCCAGCAGACAGGTGACAGTTGGCGATGGTATCTAAAGGCGCCTATGCAAACAGCTTATCTTGAGAATCCATCACCATCAGAGCACTTGTTTCACCGTTTCCACTAATAGTTGACATGCGTAGACAGTTAATACATAAAATCGGACCACTTTTACATATCAAAATCCACTTCAAACTATTATTTAAACTATAATACAGGAGCAGCAAACCGCCGCCGATCAAGTTCCCGCCAAAACCAGTCGTAATTAGAGATTATTTTCATAGTTGGCACATTAACTATAATATATTGCAATTAACAACTCGCCAAGGAAAACAATACGTAATTAAAGCGATACTTAAAAATAATGTTAATAATAAAGTAATCATCACTGATATCTTTACAGTCGACGGCACATATCCCACATATTAAGATATTTCTTTTATTACAGAGTAGAGAGTATTGTCACTTCACGGATGTAAGTTAACAATAGAAATAAATAATGTAGTTTATTGCACTGTACATAGTACATAGAATTGAATGTGTAGTACGTAAGCAATGACGACAATTGCATTGTTTAGCTGAATTCAAACTTTTTTGTAACTTTTGCTTCTAAACTGAAAAAAAAC
Source organism: Parnassius glacialis (assembly GCA_033319125.1). Lineage (NCBI taxonomy): Eukaryota > Metazoa > Arthropoda > Insecta > Lepidoptera > Papilionidae > Parnassius > Parnassius glacialis. The sequence goes on along the minus strand of JAVANC010000026.1, from coordinate 16,894,439 downwards.
CGTTACTGATTTTAATATGTATTTTATTAAGGCGTGTTGAGACTGATACAAGAGTACTTAGTTCATCAGATTACAAACCATCTCATAGAGGGCACTATTGCAACTACCCCTGTATTTGCAATAGTTGCTACGTTTGGCAGGCGTGTTGAAAACCGCCGGTATTTATTATTATTACTAGCTGTTCTCCGCGATTTCGCCCGCGTGTAACTAATGGTTTTAATTATGTTTCGCGGATCCCTAATTCTTTATCTAAAATATAAGTAGCCTACCTAAGTTACTCCTTAAAGCATCAGCTATCTGCCAGTGAAAGTCCCGTCGAAAATCGGAGATTAGCCGGAACAAACTGACAGACAGACAGACAGACAGACCGACAGACAGACCGACAGACAGACAAAAATTTAAAAAAATTGTGTTTTTGTTATTAGTACCGTATATACTTTCATATGCATTTAGTAAAAAGCTGGTATTTTGACATTACAAACGGACACTTCAATTTTATTTATTTGTATAGATTAAATACCTAGTTAAAGTTATCAGGAAAATGCTGCTGCCCATCACCTCTTTCGGTTTTGCTCTGTCGTCTCTTACGGCACCCACGGAATTCTACGACGTATTAAATGTTCATATGCCGCCACTATACGGCAAGTGACACATGCCATACGTTAGTAACAATGAGCCATAGACAATTTTTTTTTCATATAATATGGGTGACGAACTAGCACACAGTCCACCTGATCCACATTTATTTTCGATTAATAATCAAAATGCAGATGCATTGTCACCCCTGAAGACTAAGATGGTATGCCACGTTTCCAGTAAAAAAGAGTCTCCGCTTCTCTACAGTCACCGTACCCAGCAGCATTAAGGTGCTATTTTACGCTGGTATTCTGTGAGAGCGTGGTCCTATCCCGGTCGAGCCGACCCACTCGTGCTCCAATCATAATATAGCTGCAGCGTGGCTCTACCGCTAATAATATCTACTCTATCCACAAATCCGTAAAAGTAACATTTATTAATGTTTATACATTTCTCAGAGATAAAGAAATCACACGAAATTTTTATAACATAAATAATTTGACGCATCAGTGTTTACATGAACTAATTGCTGTATAGTGAATATATTTCTGTTCTAAAATAAAATAACAACCTAATTATGTCCACTTGAAATTGCGGTTTTTTTTAACAAGCTAACAGTCCAAAAACAACATGTGGCTACCATTGTACAGTTCGTATAATATATAAAGCGCCTTGTCCAACTGTGACTTTAAAACAATTTTAAAAATAAGAAAGTAGAAACTCGTATATAAACATAAACGCAGTAATATAGTTCAATTAAATAATATAAAACATAGAATAGTGAGTTCTGTTGCGAAAATCCATCATAAAGATGTAGGTATGTATGACATGATGTACGTTAATTATTTAAGATCTGCGACAAAAAGGCAGTCTTACGTAGTTTGTCTCTTCAAAAAAATAAGCTAATTGCTGTAAATATATTGTGTCGTGATTAACGTAGCCCAGTTTGTCTCATGAATATCTAACTAATAATAGTCTTACGTCTTAAACATGATTACAATTTTTTTTTTTAAATGTTTCGGTTTTAAAACTGTAGAATTAATTAGATAACTTTATAATGACTAATAAAATATTTGAAAAGTTAAAAGTTAGTACATACATAAGTATATTAAGTACCTAATAACCGAAACAAGTTAATTTTGTTGTAATTATGTTTATGACGTAACACTACAATATTAATGATACAGTCTTTGCTACGTAGATCACGAACACAATTGCAATGAACGGAAAATTATATAATTGTAACTCTTTATCCATGACATTCAAAATCGGCAGGGGTCATGATTGAGTTTTATAACTGTTAGTTTCGTCAAAAGTTAATTTCGTCCTTCAACTTGACATAAATTATTAGCCAATTTTCTGATACGGTCATGGTTTTAGTAAATTTCATAGAATAGAATAGAATAGAATGATTCTTATTCAATATGGATTATTACATAATACTTATTGAAAGTCATTATTTTATTTACCACTGGTTTGGAAAATACCTCTGTCCTGGGAAGAACCAGCAAGAAACCTAGCGGGACTTTTTTTTAAACATAATTTCACTTAACAATAATCTTGTTTATACAATTTTAAATGAATTTTCATAGAACTAGCATGGTGGTTTTTTTTTATAGGATAAGGATGACAAACAAGCACACAGTCCACCTGATGGTAAGTGGTTGCTGCGGCCCATAGACATCTACATCTATCCTCGTTTGCGAATCAAGATGCAGATGTGTTGTCACCCGTGAGGACTAAGATGGAATGCCTCATTTCCAGTAAAAAGGGCCACCGGCCACCTGCACTCACCAAGCGAAACGCAGAGGTAAACCTCTACTTCACGCTGGTATTCTGTGGTGATCACCTTATTCCCAGGGGTTATTTTCATTCATGTATTCCTTGATATTATAATAACCCTTTTTTTACAGTTTTTCTTTAATAAAACTTTTAAACTTTTTTATTGACAAACTTTGAACATGTTCTGGGATTTTGTTGTAAAAGCGTATACATTGCCCAATAAATGAATTACTAACTCTGTGGAGTCTAGTAACTGGCATTACAAGCTTATGTTTGTTCCTAGTGTTTAAGGTATGAATATCCTTATTCTTATTAAAGCTATTAATGTTTTTATGTACATACATTACATTTTCATAAATATATTGCGATGCCAAAGTTAATATGATTATTTCTTTAAATTTTTCTCTGAGGGACTCTTTACAATTTAGATTATAAATCGCCCGTACGGCTCTCATTTGCAAAACAAATATAGCTTCAATATCAGTCGCATTACCCCATAGCAAAATTCCATAAGACATTACGCTGTAAAAGTAACTAAAATACACTAACCTAGCTGTCTCAACATCTGTGAGACTTCTAATCTTTCTTACAGCATACGCTGCAGAACTAAGTCTGCTTGCTAATTTAGATATATGGGGGCCCCATTGAAGTTTCGCGTCAATAGTAATACCAAGAAAAACAGTGGTATCCACAAGACTCAACTCCTCCCCATTTAAGAGCATATTGGTTTTCGAATGTTTTACATTAGGTATTGTAAATTTAATACATTTTGTCTTATTGCCGTTTAAGAGCAAATTGTTGGCGTTAAACTAATGTACTAGTTTCGATAGAGCATTATTTACATCGTCATATATTTAATTGACTGCCTTTTCAGTTTGAAAATTAAAGAGGTATCGTCAGCAAATAATACTATATCGTGATTGTCCCCTACAAGATAAGGTAAGTCATTAATATAGATTAAGAACAGAAATGGGCCAAAAATCGAGCCCTGAGGAACGCCCATTGAGACTGCCGATCCGGAGGAACATTTACCATTGATGATGACTTTTTATAACATAATTTTCTTATGCTCGTAACAATGACACTCCTTGATCGGCGGGATATGCGATTTTTTTCTCCGATATTCAATGCACTATTATTATTACTGGCGCACGAAATTTTAACGAAGCAAATACGGCGGGATTTCATCTAAAAATGTCTTACCTAATTCTTATAGGATTATGTTGGGAGACACCATTATCACTGACTGTCCTCATCAACTCCCTCCTCACGCATGGTATTCTTTCAGGAAATGCGTACCATCTGGTACATTCTTGAAAAAATAAATGAACACGCCTTGTTCTCTCAATAGCATTTGCAGGGGTATTTGGTACCCCAGCCAATTCGAATGATAATTTTGCAAAATATTTTGTAGATGAAATTGATACTTAACAAATAGGTATATACAATCTAATTAAATTAAATTATTATAATTGCGTTTGAATTGTGTAAATTAAAATTAAAACAGACGTGTGGTGATAGCGGTGAATTCATTAGCCCATTTCGTCCGGTGAGGGTTGTGAGAGGTGACTGTGAAGAAAACTAGATGTCACGGTTTCAGATAGGTGGCTGTGTACCGTCTCGTAAATACCTCATTTCTAATAGCCAGACCGGCGACGGGTAGCTGTTTCAAAGGTACGAGATATCTGATACTGCGTCATCACCCGTTAACACCCCAGAGCCGATCCATTTGTGCTACAACTATACTACTAATATAAAAAAAAAGATTAGATATTTCTAATTTTATTTTCGATTTTCTCTTACCCTTATTACCCACAGGTACTTTTTTTTATAGGATAAGGGTGACAAATGAGCACACAGTCCACCTGATGGTAAGTGGTTGCTGTGACCCATCGACATCTACATTTATCCTCAATAAAGAATCAAAATGCAGATGCGTCGTCACCCGTAAGGACTAAGATGGAATGCCTCTTTTCCAGTAAAATGGGTCTCCGGTTCTCTACACTCACCATACGAAACATAGCAGCGTTAAGCTGCTATTTGACGCTGGTATTCTGTGAGAGCGTGGCCCTTCCCTGGTCGAGCTGACCCATTCATGCTATAACTATACTACTAATAAAGCTGTAGCATGGCTCTACCACGTAGATACACAATATATTAATGTGTATAACAAGTTTATTCTTTGTAATTACGTTTATGACGTAACACTATATTAATGATACAGTCTATCCTACGCAAATCACTAGCACAAATCCAATAAACGGATAGTTATACATTATTTAAAATAAATCAACTGAAATTACACTAGCAATAAAACTTTTTATAAAGACTTATCGTCGCGTCTCCTTGCCTAAAAAGTTGATTATAAAACTATGTATTTTATAAGCAGACAGCAACAATAGGAAGTGTAGAAGAAACTATTTAGCAATAGATTTAAATAATAAATTCATAATTTACATACATATTCATTGCTAAGTAATAAGTACTTACATAGTAGTCTTCATAGACAGCTTAATAAGGTACAATTGCATCCAAAATAGTTAAAAAAAAAGACAATTTTAAGAAGTCCATAAGAGAAGTAATGGACTCTGTAAAAAAAGAGAAGCGTATTGTTTTAAATATCGAGACAAATTGACAATTTTTTTTACTCTAGGAATTATGGACATATTATATTTTTATATTATAATATAATAAAATATTTTGTTTCTTTGTATTCGTGTTCTACAAAGTAGGCATAATTTTATTAGCCCTTTATATCCATTACTTTAAGATAATAAGATAACAATAATTTTAAAATTTAAAATTTTGTACAGCCGACTTCAATATCAGTTATGTAAGAATAACTCAAAAACTATTGGCCTGACCTTGGTCAAATTCATATGGGACCATACGAGAGCTATCAGCTTTCACATAAAAAAACATACACTCGAATTGAGTACCGTCTCCTTTTTGAAAGTCGGCAGAAAGGCAGATGTCTTGATAAAATATTTAATATCGTTGACAAATGTATGAATCGTAAGTATTGTTAAGTTTATTTAGAGACTGATATAATAAATAATAAAAGAAGTTCATAACGTTTCGGTACTAGCCACTTGAGCCAATCAACTTTTTGCATGTCTCTTCAGGTCATCGTTCCGTCAAATGATTACGAGCTTATAGACTGCACTTGATGGTACGAGGCGACCACTTGAGAACCTTTCTTTGCATTTAATTGTCGGTTATTGGAGCTAAATGGCTAACTCATTGCCACTTCAGCTTACTATCCGTTGTCGGTCACTCTCACTGCAATGTGACTATTTTCTTTACGGATTTAAATTCACAGATAGACTCTGAGCACAGCCCTCTTTAAAAGCCGGTATTCAAAATCATTGTTTAATACAGGCAGTATTAAACAATGTACTTTAGTACTTGTGTACTTAGTACTTTTCTGATTCCTCACACGACCATTAGAGAAGTATTTTTTATAGGAAGTATTCTTAAGACTTCTCTGATGGCCATAAGAGCTGAAGGGAAGGTGAAATATTTATGTTATATATTTTATATTTTTGTTGTATATATATATAATATTTTGACAGATATACCTACTTTTTTATTGGAAACTATTGAAGCACACTTGTAATTCAATACAATACAGTGTATAACTCCTGGGTTTCTGTCTATCCGTCTAGAGATCGATGGAGCTGAGATAGTAAAACCATAGAGTCATACATATTAAACTAAAAAAAACTTATTTCTTCATTGTCCACAAATCATAATAGTGAATTAATAAAAAAATATTTATAAGGAAAATAAAACAAAAACAATTTTCTCCACGACTGTAGGTACTTATTCTAACTGACACCACTATAAAAACTTAAGCGCAATTGTTGTTTATTTTTTAAGCTTCCTTACGCTTAAGTCACCAAAACCACCTATAGCAAACCGTCCTCTGCAGCCTGAGGCTCTTTAACCCACAGAGCTAAGAGGAAATATTCTTCGAAATTATTCAAGAGTTTATATAAGATAATATTTATCAATCAAAATGTCATTTTAAGATAGAAAAAAATATCTGCCTCGCGTTTAGTCTATACAAACTTATTGCTGAATTTTCTTCGATTTTTTTACGATATCATTACCACAAAATGAAAAAATTAAAGTGTCTATCTGTCCTATAATAATCGAACGTATAAATAAGTTTTATTCGTCAGATTTATATTTATTGACGAGAAATATATTATTGATTGGAGAATTTATATAATAATAACATTCATTACTATTAATATATAATTGAAATAATGAGGCCATCCGCGACTTTTTCTGCCACCAGAGCGGCGCCATTAGAAAGTGAGGTATAAAATTTGACAGATTTTATAGTGGGGAAGTTTATTTGTTCGGAAAATGTAAAAGCTATTGTTTCTTTTTGTACTATTAGCTATATTTTATATTAATAATATTAAAAATAAATAAACCCAAACCACAGATATTCATAAAAGTAGAAAAATAAAAAAAAAAATGTAAAAATTGTGCAAAATTAAAGAGCAACCCACTGACGCTTTGTTTTGTGTATTAATATAATACCCTAGAAACTGATAAACTTTTGTTAAGAAAACAACTTCTCAATTAAATTACATAGTGTAACAAAAAACTTTACCTCAGTGTCGACTAGCGACATCTGGTGAGCAGAAAATTATTAGTCCTCATTCAAATATTTATAACGTTAGCTTCATCTATATTTATCTCGTAGTTGGGATTCCTTATTTGTCTAGTATCATTCTCTTACCTATTTCTGTCGACAAATAGCAGTGCTTACGTTAGCTGTGTTCCAGTCTGCAGGGCATAGAGAGACATAACTACAGGATGTGAGGTGTTCCGCCTTAGTCCTCAGAGGTGACAACGCTTCTGTAGCCTTCTTTGTTTGAAGTGGGAATGTATCCATGGACTATAGTAGCCAAGTAAAATCTTATCATTCCTCAGCTGGGTACGGGCCTCCTTTAATTTCTGAGACAGTTTAAGGGCAAGTCAGTGTTCGCTGCGCTGACTCATTACGGACTTCACATGATTTCGAGATATTTTTCCAACTTCTCATAGATGTAGGTTTCTCCACCATGCTCTCCTTTACTGCCAAGCACATGATATATCAGCACTTAAAGATGCAATAAAGAATTTAATTGGATCGTATCCCGACCGCTAGCGCCCCTTGATTCTCACAGTGAGCACACAACCCTCTTTCTTATCAGTCTACATACGTCCCGCAGCCTGGCACCTGCTTTCTCACGTTTCTAAGAGAGCTTCAAAGAGTTCATCGCACTACCCCAATGCGTGTAAGGAGTGTCGAAATATTTATCGAGGAAAGGTGAACGAGTAAGTTTCTCTGGGCCACAACACTCACTTACCATCAAGTGGATTAAGTTTTCGTTCGTTAATCGAAAAATAATATTTCGATTTTGTTAATGATTGTGTCAACTTCCTAACTTTATTGATTTCGTCTGGGTTAACCGGAGTACCGAGTCATTTAACATAACGACACGGTCATTTCATTAGGACGTAGCCATCAAAAAAGGAAAAAGGATTTTCTTTCTGTGCCATGGAGACGTTTAATATAATTTTATCTTGCACATGAACAGACCTCGAGACACGGAACATTTATTTGTAGACCATACAAACACTTGTTACGTGCGGGATCGAAATCCGAAGTACGTAGCACCGTGTCTCGCCACTGCTTAACTAATAGCTGCGCCACCAATTCGTCATATAATTTTTAATGTCTTATAATATTAATGTCAATAACCACAAAAAGCCTTCTATGTTTCTAAGTGCTCTTCATAACACTTATATGAATATTCAATAGCTCGGTATGCTAATAGCAGACCTAACCACATATCGGCAGATGGTTTCGCTAGCCTTTACATACCAACATTGCATTGGAATGAAGCCTGCGGTTAGATCGCCGCAGACGGCTCGAGACCCAGCCATCATGATTGCGTCATAACTGTGCTTGTTAGTGTTGATATACTCGTATACTTAGAAGATCCAGTTTCATGAGGGAAAACTAAATATATAATATAAAAAGTAGACTAGGTTATTTTATATAATATTAGTAGTATAGTTGTAGCACGAATGGGTCGACTAGACCGGGGAAGGACCACACTCTCTTAGAATACCGGCGTAAAATAGCAGCTTAACACTGCTGTGTTTCGCATGGTGAGTGTAGAGAACCGGAGACCCTTTTTACTGGAAAAGAGGCATTCCATCTTGGTCCTCACGGGTGGCAACGCATCTGCATTTTGATTCGCAAACCAGGACAGATATAAATGTCTATGGGCCACAGCAACCACTTACCATCAGGTGGACTGTGTGCTCGTTTGTCAACCTATTCTATAAAAAAAATAAGTAAATTATGTAGGGATTATGTTCATTGAAATTATAATAACCTGAAATAAGATTTCTGCTTGAAAGAACGAAGGAAAGTAACACTAAATAAAACAGATCATATTCATTTGCAAATTTTAAACTGAATTGCAAAACGGCAACTTCTTTCTCATAGTAACGGTTCCATGGGTAAAGTCCTAGTTGAACCAACATTTGTATAAACGTAAACATCGACTTCTTATATTTACGCTAATACTGCAAATTAGGTTTATTCAATTTCGGTATGTTAATTAAAAATAAGTGAGAAAAATCTGACAAATGCGAGTAGAACTCGCATACTAAAGGTTAGACATCTAAATATAGACATCTACTTACATCAAAATAATTATTTTACTTTTTTTTCACAGGATAAGGGTGACAAACGAGCACACAGTCTACCTGATGGTAAGTGGTTGCTGCGGCCCATAGACATCTACATCTATCCTCGTTTGCGAATCAAAATGCAGATGCGTTGTCACCCGTGAGGACTAAAATGGAATGCCTCATTTCCAGTAAAAAGGGCCTCCGGCCACCTGCACTCACCAAGCGAAACGCAGAGGTAAACCTCTACTTCACGCTGGTATTCTGTGAGGTCGAGGTACCACCCCGGTTCGAGCCGGCCCATCCGTGCGACAGCAAAAGCCGCCGGGTGGCTCTACCACTGTTAGAATTTTTTACTGTTACTGTTAGAACTTTAATTCGTAAAAAAAATATGTAAGGTAAACACCAAACAGTGAAGTAACGAAAAAATAAGTCGAAGAAAAAGTTAATTTTGAAGTGTAAAAATATGTTCTCCGATATCAGGGTCAATGGTCCAACGGTAAATGTAAGTTTGTAAAAATAAATGTAAATTAATAAAGATTTTCGAATATTTTCTTTTACTTACACTATGAAACCATGTTCTACTGTAAAATTTCATGATTCTAGGTTCACGTGAAGTACCTTATAGGTTTTGATAAGTGAGTTTGCGAGTATCAAAATATTTGACATAAATGGCGGTACCTTTTCTTTGTATTGACGTAGAAGCTTGAAATTTTTACACCAAGGGACTACAGATCCTAAGTATTTGATATTAATTCAACTTAATATGTGTTCCTAAAAAAAAGCTCTTTACAGACGGAAAGATGGATAGACAGACGGACGAAGACAAAGTGATCCTAAGATTGGGGTTCCGTTTTTTCTTTCAATGTACGGAACCCTAAAAACCCGATATGTTCGGAAATTAGTTTTATACAAAATAAAAACAAAATAAGATATTCCTTCCGGCACGAATGTAAAAAGGTATTGTGTACGTGTCCTTGCTACTCTGACACTATATATATGACCCTTACATATGACAAAGGCGTTAAATCGGATGCGGAAAAGTGAATATGATTACCTATCTACTTGTATGTACTGTACTTACATAAACATAATTTAATGAATATAATATTGTTAGTTGCATGCCTTGACTTACAGGAATTACATGCCTTAATTTTCCACCTTACCTCCATCGGACGATCAGGCGGTCGTCGGGTCTTACATTGTCAATATTCCAAGCATTTGACCCAAAAGGATTGCTGATGTGTACAGCTAAGCAAAAGAGTGGAATAATTTGCCGGCTCCTTTCCATCCGATTATAATCTAGCCGTCTTCAAGGCAAGAGGGAATACGCTTTTGCTACGTAAAATAGCAGCAAAATACAGCTTTGTTTCGATTTTTGAGAGTTGAAAGAATCAGCGACCCTTTCTAACGGTAACGCGGCAAACCATCTTGATAAAGGACAGATGTAGGTGTACACGGTCCACAGCCTCCACTTCCCATCAGGTGGATTTTGTGCGCGTTTGTCACACTTACTCATATAAAAAACATCACGTGGTCATCGTTATTGTATTCTAAGCTTAGTGTACTTAAGAATTTTCCTCGACTCACCTTGGCCCTTTCAAATAGATCTTTATTTGGCGCGTTCAATTTTCCTCCACTCAACCTTACCAACATTTCCGGGGCATCATAAAAAGGTAGTCTTTTTATTATTATCCTTGTGACTCACATATTGGTTTGTTTCGTGAACGGGAACAAAAACGACATACTTTTAGCTGATCATGGCCGCTTGTATAGGATAAGACTTTGCTGGATAGTGGCGATGTAAGAATATCCAGTATGCCATATCCTTTTATATAAGAAGTGACAGAAAGACTGAAAGAGGAGATGAGCAGCAGTATCTTACGAAAAAACTAATGAATTTAATAAAACTGCGTTTACTAGCCAGCTTGCCGAGCGTGAAACCTATGGTAAAATCTATAAGGCAATTTCTGGGGGAGGCCTATGTTCAGCGGTGGACATATATAGGACGAGTTAATGAGTTCTATTTATAGTATGGTGTGTGTACATACCTGATTTGAAAACGCTTTTGCCCAAATACTCAAAAGCTGTTCAATTTTAAGAGGCCGTTAAGTCTCGTGCTGTCTCTATCACTTTAAGTCAAAGTGACTGCGACACCACGAGACTTAACGACATCTTAAAATTTAGTAGTGTTTGAGTATTTGGCCATTGGTGACATATTCTTCTACTTCATCAGATCATCAAATTCAGTTGATTAGCAGTTGCTGGCCATCCTGTTTAAGGGAGGGTTTACTTTTTTCAACTGCAAAGTTAAGTTTGTCGTTCAATCCCACTTACCTTTTCGTTAGACCAATGTTAGGTCCTTAACTTACTAATATAATTCTCGAAATTGAACTATTTACATATAAGTACAAAATTATTTTTTTTAAGTAATGATTATTCTTAACATTATAAATAACAAATATAAAAATAATGTCCTACATACTGAATTTCGGCTGCAGATGCCAGTCTCAACGAAGACTTAGTAACTGCGCAGGGCAACATAGTGCACCAGTGTGTTTGCAAGTACATGTACACTCTCTATTCTCTCACTCCCGTAATTCGATAAGACGTCAATCCGACACGAGCGGTGAGAGATCCGACAGGACCAACGGTTTTATGTGCTTTCTGAGGCACGGGCCTGAATTATTTCCAACTCCCTGACTCCGGGCTGCTACTTGGAATTGCTGGATAGAAAAACCCATTAGATGGTTTTGGTCTGAACCAGGATTCGAACCCAGACCCCATGATCAGGAGTACGCTTACGACCACCAGGGCAGTAAAAATTATATTACACTATAATCATAAAAATGTCATCGAGCATCAGCGCGAGACATTTTAATAACATTTTTTTACCACAGAACCTCCATTAGATGGCCATGCTTCAAACTCGCTACGCTCCGCTAGCCACGGCCTCAAGCCTCAGTTATGACAGAAATTCACAATTACATAACCATTAAATAAACATGAATGGCCCTATTTTATCATTACAGTTCGGTGTTTTATAATTTGATTGCATTTTTCAAGGTACAATGGCTGGAGGCCTGGTTTTGCTCTACACTGTACTTGTAGATATTTTAAAGAGGGTCACGAGTTTGATAGAGATGTTTGTCTAAGAAATAATTTTGAATAAATGTATTTATGTCATTGCATTATCCATTACACCCCCCTCCCCACCCCCCTTCACAAGTCCAGTGCTGGACATAGGCCTATCTCAAAACACGGTCCTGAGCCACAAGTATTTCTCATCTTCCTTCAAGTATTACTAGATCATCCCTTCATCTAGTGGCGGTCTCTTGTACTCTGCCACTCTAGAAACTTTCTTTACTATCTGATGTCTGTTCTTGGAGCCATATCGCCCATAGCTTCTTCAGCATATTAATCCTTCGTGCTATTTCGTTTACACTGGTTCTACTGTAGATATCTTCGTACGGATTCCATCACGTAGAGAAACTCTGTATTTATGACAAGTTATATTATGAAGTCAACTTAAATACTCAGCAACAATGTAATGTATGGTTAGTTAGAACAGGTTTTTTTATAGGATAGGGGACAAATGAGCACACAGCCCACTTGATGGTATGTGGTTGCTGTGACCCATAGACATCCACACCTATTCGCAAGGCCTAAGATGGAATGCCTCTTTTCCAGTAAAATGTGTCTCCGGTTCTCTATACTCACCATACGAAACACAGCAGTGTTAAGCTGCTATTTTATGCTGATATTCTGTGAGAGCGTGTGTCCTTCCCTGGTCGAGCCGACAAATTCGTGCTACAACTATACCACCAATATAGCTGCAGCATCGCTCTACCACGTATCAGTAATGGGAAGCATCACGTCTCCAGAATATGTGTGTTGAGGACGTCAAAAACTGATTTAAAAACTAACTAGTTACATAAAAACAAAATATGACATGACTTTTGTAGAAAAGTGAAATAATTTTCACTTTTGATCCAATTTTGAAAATAGACGTCTCATATGGGAAGGAAGGAATGTAAAAGCTGGATAAGGACGTACTGACGCTTTCGTAATATTATTTATTTTATTCTATTAGATCTATGACAACGTGGTGTTTGTTTGCTTTCTAACACCTATTTCATTTCTTTTGTTACAGCAATGTCGGCCGATGGGTCGACGACAGATATCAACGGGCTGCTCAACGATACTGGTGAGCACTAATTTATACATTTTCTAGTTAGTTAAAATATGATATGACAATGCTCCATGGCGTAGGGGTTTAGCATGGAATTACGGCGCTGAGGGTCGCGGATTCGAACCCCGCACGAAACAAGTACTTGCGTAGCCTTAAAATAATTGCTCCAGGTCGGGATGTTTATCCTTGTGTAATTTCTGTTTATAAGAAAAGAGCCTACTCCTTTTTAAAAGGCCGGCAATGCATCTGCAATTCCCCTGGTGTTGCGGTTGTTTATGGACGGTGGTAGTTAATTACCATCAGGTGAGCCGCATGCTCGTTTGCGCCCTCTCCTTTAAGAAACAAATAAAATCTGCCTCAACGATACAGGAGAAAATTCTAGTGTGGGAGTAATTAAAAAAAAGAACAAAAAAGGAAAGGAAGATATTAAGTCAAATAAGGCTTTATAGTTTTTTTATATGCTTTTCATCAACAACATCCTGTTCTGGTTACTAATGGACGTAAGCCTTATAAACAAGAAGAGGGCTTGCCTATAGCTGTTACGTTCCGCGGGTTAAGTGAATTAGATTATCTATGGTAGTTGGACTCCTTTTATGGATAGGAAGTCAGTCTGGGTAGGTATTACATCCTCTTACTTAACACGTTCACTGTCCGGTTTTCAAACACAATAGTAAGACAATAGCAATGACCTATATGTAGTGCACGGGACAGAGAAAGGGTTAATTCTGCCGCCAATGTTCCGATATGAATAGTAGAGAGCCATGTTAGGTACTACATCCGTATCCTCGTAAGTAAACAGTGCGACTGTACTCTTCTTTACTTGAAGTGGGGAAGGTGTCCATGGACTGGAGCAGCCAGTTACCTTCAGATGGACCGTAAGTTTTCCACTTCAGTTTTATAAAAAAAAAAACGTTACACTATCGCATTTCTGTCTAGCTTACATCTGATATATTCGGAAAGAGTATTTCCCCATTTCTTGATAGATGCAATATTTTTTTTAGCATTTAACATCGTAAAGTTTCTCCCAATAACGTTAAATGCGAATTTAAATCGAATTTGAAGTTATCACTACGATTTCAAAAAAAGATGGAGGTTCTCAATTCGTCTGTGTTTTTTTATGTGTGATGCCTCAGAACTTTTTCTAGGTGAACCGATTTCGATGATATTTTTTATTATTTGAAAGCTGGTTCTTCTCATGTGGTCCAATATAAGTTTGATCAAGATCTGACCAGTAGTTTTTCAGTTATCCTTAATAATGCGTATTTAATTGACTTCGACTACATTGATGACTTTTTCATTTTATTTATGTTGATGTCGGTTGAACAAAATTTTTAATTTTACCACTTGTTAGTTTGCTTTTTCTGCTGTAGCAATGGGTATCATAGTAGGTAGGTGGACGCCCCTAACACCAGCCTTTTTGCCTTTTTACTTCGTTAATAAGATTTAGCTTACTTATTATTATATATTTAGCCGAGCTTAGGCGAAAAGATTATAGGTATATTTTTTTGTAATCGCAATCCAGTGTAAAACAAAAAATATCTTTAACGTTATGTGAGATGGTAGATTTTAAAAAAATATAAAGAAGTAATAATTCAAAATCGTACATAATAATTTTAATTATATGAATCTAGCTGAGATGTGCAAAGATTTATTTCTTTATTTCATTATTTTATTTGCATAAGTTTCAGTGTAGTTATTCCTTTTATTAAAGTTATAGCGCGTCACGCCATCTAGACAAAAAAAATAAAAACATGTTTTATAAGTCAGATGCCGTCGTTACCTTTAATAGCGCCATCTATTAAATATTTCGATAAAATCAAAACAAAAAATAAAAAACATATTTTATGAAGCAGATGGCGTTGCTACCTTTGGTAGCACCATCTATTAAATATTTCGATAAAATCAAGGCTAAAAACTAAATCACATATTTTATGAGGCAGATGACCGCGCTTAATAGCGCCATCTATTTAATATTTGTATAAACTTATTCTAGTGTTATTACTTTAATATAGATGTCGCCAGACTATCGAGAGGGTAGTACTACACTATGTCGAGATGACGACTAGATGGCGTTATACGTCCGTTCTTATGACCTTCGATAGATGTCGTTAGTTAATACTTTACGATAGCACTTTTAGGTTATTCTAATTTTCATTGTCGAATTGCTCTTGGGTTAGTAATATTTTTTAAATATTTTTTTTTATTTTATATTTACGTTAAGAAATTACTATTTAGAATAAAATAAATTTGATTTGGGCATTATTCAAAAACTGTACAACAACTTAGGAAACCCCATCCAAAATCCGGTTAAGTTATCGATTACGTAATTCCATTAGAGGAATCCCATATTGCGACAAATGTGACGCGAGTGACCTCGATGTAAACCTAAAGGCATTAAGTCCGTCATAATATGTATACTCTTCTTTTGTGCATAAAAATTTAAATAAATAAATAAATAAATAAATGTATGTAGACGAATCCGATTATTATTACTATTGGCTATCTATCTACATTTAATAGACAGTAGACAGTGTTCATCAATCGATGAATGAGTAGTTGTTGTAAAACACCGCAATCACTGCATTATGATAAATTAGACATCATTTAAAACATTTTTATGGTTTCCTTGTACTATTGGCTATTTTATACAACGGTTACGGTATTATATTATACGGTACAAAGGTTTCACGACCCTTTATTGTATGGTAAATAGGTACTTACTGGGCATTTATATTATAGAGTAAATTCAGTGTTATAATTTATTATAAGATATTTTTATAATAAGCCATATTACTTTACGAATTTGTCATCATCGTCACAATTATTGAAATTTCGTTATTTTTGACAAATTAATAAAAAAATATCATCAAAATACTTTTTTAAATATCCTACATTACAAGGTAAGGTCCAAAACACACTACTCTTCTGTTTCTCTGGACAAATATGAAACTCCATAAAACTCCGTAAATTTCCCTTTTTCATTTTATCGGCTGTCATCATCTTAGGTAGAGAGACACAGTTCATCTTCTTCTTTTCCAGTCCCACATTGTAGGAAGGATTTTTCTAAATCCAACACACAGTTAACATATTTGGAATACTTATTTATGAGTTACCCAAGTTTCCTTTCGTGTAATGAGTGAGTGATGTAAGAATAACCACTACCAAATATTGTCGCGGGGGTGTCGTAAGAGGCGACAGAGAGATAGAAACTAGAAGATGGGCAGCAACGTCTTCCTAATAAAAACTGCGGTTGAGGCCTATGTTCAGTGGATTCTTGATAGGCTTTAACAGTAACCACAGCCTAGACGTAGTTTGGTGGTGGCGTAAGGTGTACCATCAGCCCATTTTGTCCCGTAGATGTTGTAATGGACACTATGAGAAATGCCAGAAAAAACCTTATGGCTTCCGATAGATGGCGCTATTATCATTTCATTTACGTCAGAGACACAAAATACTCAGACAGATGACGAGCAGCTGCGTAAAACGTACGAAATGTCTGCCACTGCATTTGTCAATCCTGCTAAAATTCCTCCCTACTACGGGATAGAATAGAGGAATTTTACGAGCAGATAAAGTAAAGAAGGAATAAAACCTTATACTTTTTATTCATCACGATGGTCGTCATCCACATGTTTTTAACTCTGGTTTTGAAAGCGGCTACTCTGCCGCCGCTATATTTTTTGTGAGTGTTTCCCTCATTCGTTAATTTATCAACATTTGAAACACCCAGAGACCAGAATCGGTGTTGACAGACACGCTGTGGTTTTCCTTGTACAAAGCTCGTGTAGGTTATGTATATTATTTCTGATTTAAATTAACGATCTACCGCTATCAATGTTAGCATGAATTGTGATATTCCCTCAGATGAAAGAAAAAAAGTTTTACTTCATCTGAGGATATTCCTCTAACACTGTGACGTCGTCGGTTGTTTGGAAGACAATGCTATACAGCAATATAAGACCGCCTTTTGTTTCTCTCTAAAGGTTTGTTTCTTGTTAAGTTATTTGTTTTCTCAGTGTGCAGTAAAGGGTATTGTATTTCTTTAATTTAAATTTTTACATGGATACTAGATTTTCATACAATTAATGGGGGTGACAAATGAAAAAGTCCATCTGATATTTACGAGATTCGCATCTGCATTTTGATTCTTAATCGAGGATAGAAGTAGATGACTATGGGCCACAGCATCCACTCACCTGATGGTGGGCTGTGAACTCGCTTGTCAATCTGTCACCCTCATTCAGCATAAAAAAATGAAGTGGGCGTAAGGTGTATTTTTCATTACCAAGTTTTTATTACTCGCTTTCGTGTATGTCGAATTTAGTAATTGTTTTTTTAAACTAACTTCCCGATGAGCTAGACAATTGATGTTTAAAATATAGCGCAGAATCGTATGACAATGTAAGAATATGAGAAAAGAGTGGTATAATAATTACATTTTTCATGGTTAATTATTTTATATTAGTACGTTTATTATATAACCCTTGACAAACGCGCGTGTGCACATTATCTTTATTTTCAGAAATTGCATTGCTACAGGTTTCTTTATATGATAATTGAAAGTATTTTGTATATATTTACTACTTTATATATTTAGCAACAATTTTTGGGAAATATATCTGGAATCATTAAAAATATGAGGGGAGTCTTTCATTTCCAAAATACCTACTGCCCCCTAAAACCTGCAGAGCGGGACCGTGGTCTGAAAGGTTTCGTAATTTTAATTGTTTACCTTGTTAATTAGACTTTAATATTATAATTAAATAAATAGACGGTAAGTAGTTGGTAACTACAGGAAATTCCTTGGAGTAAATGTGAGCGGGATGTTTACGATTTAAATAATCGTTAGTTATTGCTCATAAATACTCATTTTCCATTTCCATAAAGTAAAGGAAATATGCAGATTTCAAGTAACCAACTTGTTATTATATACATCCAAGAGTCTTGATGTCTGCTTCAACAGTCTCACTAAGTTCATGAGCAAAATGAAAAAAAAAAATCTGACGTAGGTTCATAATTTATAATCCGCAAAAATGTATATCAAGCTTTGTTTTTATTTGTGTAACTTCCTTTATATTATTTTATAATTTCTATTTTTTATTCAAAAAAACTGAAGTGACAAACCAACTAAGGCCGGCCACATACATTCGGAATTCCGTTTCTGGATTTCGTTTTGAAATTCTGATTCGGGATTTCAAAACCAGCAAATCCATATAAAATCAAGGACCTATGTACACGTACGGTGGTTTTCCGTTCGAAATTTTACGGGAAAAAGGGGATTACGAATGTGTGTGGCTGGCTTTACAGTCCACCTAACCTGGTTACTGCAGCCAATGCACATCTGTCACCAACTTCAAATTAAGAACGCTACAGTTGCATTGTCATCTCCAAGAGACCAAGATGGAATACCTCACAGCCGCAATTATGATAATTGTAAATAATTATTTATTTATTTCTCACCACAAACGACTTTAAAGATATATTAGTGTTACATCCACAGAAATCTAAATAATAAGAATTTCTGTGGTTACATCCTAGTTCCATCATAGTGCCCGTGTGGCTTCAAAGACCCGTATTACAGGTCACCAGGCTCCCTCGATATTTACTAGGTACTTAGCCTATCACATACGTATTTGTAGTGAGCATGTGCACTAATCGCCACGCTTGAAACCTTTCACGTTGTTCCCGTCGTCGATAAGGGTATTTTACGTCTGACGTAAACGGGATGGTTTTAGCGCCATCTTTTTTATAAAACTGTAATAATAAATGAACTTTTATACGTAGTAGAGCAATGCTGCAGCTATATTTATTGTATAGTTGTAAGCACGAATGGGTCGGCTCGACCAGGGTAGGACCACGCTCTCAAAGAATACTAGCGTAAAGTAGAAGCTTAATGCTGCTGTGTTTCGTATGGTGAGTGTAGAGAACCGGAGACCCTTTTTACTGTAAAAGAGGCATTCCATTTTAGGCTGATAACGCATCTGCATTTTACTTACATTATATACTCACAGTTAACCTGATGGTTTGAGGCTATTGCAGTCCACAGACACATGTGGTCAACTTCAAACAAAGAAAGCTACATATGTGGTGTCTGTAGTTATAGTTTGTAATAATACTGGCTTTCTATACCCTTCAGAGTGGAACACTGTGCAAGCACTTCTATCTGGTCTCTAGTATCTAAAAAAAATACAAATTTAAGTTTTTTTTACAACATATGACATTAACAATAGCAAATTACGTGACGAGCTCGGATGATCTCACGATTTCGCGAATCGACGTTAGTTTTTGCGTAATTAAGCCACGTTTTATGTGTGTGGTTTTAATAAGGAAATTGTTTTTGTTATGTGATATATAAAAACAAACAAAACGAACCGTGGCAGCTCAGGAGTTACGAGATTGCCTTAAAATTTCATAGTACTCTAGTAAACCGTGTTCTAGTTTATTAAATTGCTAGTTACATTTTGAAGTGCTGATTTACCATAATGAAAACATCATGAATATAATTTTAAGAACATGCGATGTCCTTTAGTTATTACACGTTGAGAAAACGCGATTTACTTCCCAAAACACCTCTCAGATATTAAAGAATAATTTTATTAAATATTTGGGTCATATGAAAGATGCACTTTAGCAATAAAAATGTCAGTTATCGAGGAAAAGAGCTTGATAATTGCCTGCGTAAGTTTCTAGGAATTAATGTTTTCAACAAACAGATCTGTTAACGCTTGTAGCAAGCCCACGGTTACGTAAACCTCAAAGTTATTGGTTTGCACCGGTGTTTAAATATAAATAGGAAACCGACTCGTGGCATTTATAACTATTGATATCTAACTTTACTTGAACGCTACCTCATAATTATATAATACACTTTCACTATTAGAGATAAAATTGGGCTTGGTTTAGCCGTCTGTATTTGGAACTGTATGTTTAAAATATAATATAATAATATATGATAATAATTCATTTATTTCTCACCACAAACGACACGGAAGATACATAAGTCTTGCATCTCTATTTTAAAAATATCAAAGAACCCTATTACACCAGTCACTCGGTCACCAGGTCACTATATTTAAAATGCAACCGAAATAAACATTATTTAAACTGACCGCGATAACTAATTTATCGCGTTGTGCACACAACGGACATAGTTATAACCTATAAAATTACAGTGTTCTCATTTGGGATTCAATGCTAATTGGCAGTACCTGCTATTCTCAATAAATAGAGAGTCATTATGATTACAGGCTCTGAGGCATTCCATCTGAATCCTCAGGAGTAACAACATATCTCTAATATTCTTTATTTGAAGTTAGCTGCAGGGGTCCATAGATTGCCGTAGCCATTTATCATACTGTTAAGTTTGTTTGTCACTTCAGTTTTTTTTTATTATTATCATGACATGGGCGGAGGCAGTAGAGTCCAAGGGGGAGGCGTTGGCCGTTAGTTTAGAAATTGCGAAGGCCTTCGATCGGGTCTGGCACAAAGCGCTTCTTTCGAAGCTCCCTTCCTGTGGGCTTCCCGAGAAATTATGCAATTGGATCACCAGCTTCCTTGCAGATCGGAGCATCAAGGCTACTGCATGCTCCGACTACAAGCCTATTAACGCTGGTGTTCCACAAGGCTGTGTGCTATCACCAACGCTGTTTCTTCTAATATGCAATGATATGTAATTTGTAATGATATGTTGCTAACTGGTAACATTCATTGCTATGCAGATGACAGCACTGGTGATGCTCTATACACCGGCCGTGCTAATATTTCTCGGGAAAACGTCTCCGAGTACCGGAACAAACTTGTGTCTGAAGTCGAGTCTTTGCTGAACAAAGTCTCGGACTGGGGGCGACTAAATCTAGTCCAGTTTAATCCTCAGAAGCCACAAGTTTGCGCGTTTACCGCTAAAAAGAAACCCTTTGTCGTATCTCCTCAGTTTCAAGGCACTCCCCTAGTTGCCTCAGCCAGTATCGGAATCCTCGGCGTCGACATATCGAGTGGCGTGTAGTTTCGTGGTCATTTGGAAGAGAAGGCCAAATTGGCCTCTAAAAATCTTGGCGTGCTCAGCAGAGCGGGACAGTATTTCATGCCGGCACACCGCCTGCAACTTTACAAGGCGCAGGTTCGGCCTCACATGGAAAACTGTTCCCATCTCTGGGCAGGGGCTTCCCAGTAACAGCTCCTTCCATTTGACCGCATCCAGCGCAGAGCGGCTCGAATCGTCGACGACCGAGTCCTTTCCGATCGGCTCGATTCATTGGCACTGCGAAGAGATGTTGCATCCCTTTGCATTTTCTTTCGCATTTACCACGGGGAGTGCTCTGAGGAATTGTTCGGATTAATCCCAGCCACCAAATTTCACGAAAGCACATCGCGGCAGAACTCTCGATACCATTCACACCATCTGGATGATTGGCGGTCCACCACTGTGCGATTTAGAAGATGTTTTCTTCCTCGCACAACTTCCTTGTGGAATCGATTACCATCAGCGATTTTCGATACGACTTAGGGACCTTCAAGAAAAGAGCCTACTCCTTTTTAAAAGGCCGGCAACGCATCTGCAATTGCCCTGGTTCCCCTGGTGTTGCAGTTGTTCATGGGCGGCGGTAGTCACTTTCCATCAGTAGAGCCGCATGCTCGTTTGCCCCCTCTACTATAAAAAAAATGACAGCCGCTGCTCATCTCCTGGTTCATTTTCCTCTTTAACCTTACCTATGGGGAGATATGGGGTAGCGAGAGAGCTGGTGCTTCGAACCTAATGAGGCATCCATTAAGCTCTCAAATATAAAAACGAATTACATTTTGATTTTTAATCTACGGCCCACGGACAGGCAGCAGCATGCACCTACAATGCGTTGTTAGATTGTGTGTGAGCAATTAAGACTATTAATTAATTGGACCGTGCTTTGTGGCATTCCTTGGGGGAGGCCTATGTTCAGCAATGGACTTATGAAAGGCTGTAATGATGATGATTATGATGAATTAAGAGTAACGTAGTTGTAAAAATATATATTTATAGCTTTTCTTTTATGCTAGTGGTGTCAAATAGGGGTTGATAGATTTTACACTGCAACCACACACCTCAAAACCTACTTCGGATTTCCTAGGCCCACCACATAATATACGGTGGGCCTAGGAATAAGTCAGTTTATTTTGCAGAAGTGAATAGCAAAGTCGGCAAGCGACGCCCCGGATGGAAGTTTATCGAAATATCAAATTGACGATAAATTGAAGACGGGCCAAATTAAGAGTGCCTTTATCCGACGAGCATGTATGCGTAGGTATATGGACGTAAAGAGTTGAGAGGGGTGTGTGATCCAATTAGAAGTTTTCCTTTTTCTTTCTTTTGATTTAAAAAAAACGTTACCTCCACACTAGGATTTTCTCCTGTATCGCGAAGGCAGTTTACAAACACAAATTGCACAAGGACAAACATCCAGACCTGGAACAATTGTTTGTAGGCCATACAAATACTTGTTCCGTGCGGATTTCGAAACCACGCCCCCCAGCGCAGCAACTCATTGCTAAGCCACTGCGCCACGGAGCCGTCATAATACATGGAAATAATATAAAGTATAAAAAATATAGCAGAATAAATCACTTTGAACCAAACGTTAGTACGTTGTTTTGATTGTACTGATTCTGAAACACGTGTAGCTAACGTTAGATTTGTTTTAGAAACAAGGCTGTGTTCGACTTATTGTTATTCTATACTGTTAGCACATTTCCTTCGTAATATATTTACAGAGGTCTGGCGATAGCGATCTCTAGACAGTGAAATGTAAGCAATTAAATAGGTAACCGTTTAAAAATCTAGTCGCGCACCGTGCAGCAATCTTGTTAAGTACCTACTACAGAAATAATACAGGGTCGGCCGTATTGCTCATGGGCTACTTTCTTCTTCTTCTTATCCATAAATAAGCCTTTAACTATCCTCTGGTTGAAATAAGTAACTCCCATGATAAGACTTTCAGCGTAAAATGCTGCTGTTTCGTATGGTGAGTGTAGACAACCGGAGACCCTTTTTACTGGAAATGAGGCATTCCATCTTAGTCTTCACGGGTAACAACGCATCTGCATTTTTATTCGTAATCGAGCATAGATGTAGATGTCGATGGACCACACCACAGTATCCACCATCACGCAGGCTGTGTGCTCGCTTGCCCCCCTTATTCTATATAAAACAGCCTATATTTTTATAATTATAGAATAAGGGTGACAAACGAGCACACAGTCCACCTGATGGTAAGTGGTTGCTGTGGTTCACAGACATATACATCTATCTTCGTTAGCGAATTAAAATGCAGATGCGTTGTCAGCCGTGAGGACTAAAATGGAATGCCTCTTTTTCAGTAAAAAGGTCTACATTCACCATATGAAACACAGCAGCATTAAGCCGCTGTTTTACGCTGGTATTCTGTGAGAGCGTGTCAACGAGCGACCTTCCCCGGTCGAGCCGACCCATTCGTGCTACAACTATACTACTAATATAGCTGTAGCATAGCTCTTCCAGGTAACCGTCTAAGCATTGCTTTTTCATTCTGAAGGGTATTGTTAGTTACAGCCTATATACGTCCCACTGCTGGACACAGACCTCCTGTCATTTCTGAGAGGGTTTTAGGGCAAGGAAATGTCCGCCGCGCTGCCCCAATGATTGTTGGCGTGAAGGGTATTGAGAGTTAAGATATTTAAAGTCTGTGAGGCATTCCATCGTAGTTCTGAGAAGTGCCAACGTATATGTAGCGTTCTTTGTTTGATTTTCAATGACTACAGTCGTTACTGGATTAGCCACTTACCATTTTAAAAGACTGTCTGTAGCCACTTACTATTAGTTCATGTTTGTTGTTATTAAGTTAATTTGTCACTTTAGTTTTATAATAAAAATTAAATAAAGTCACAAACGAGTATACCGTGTTCGCTTATCTGCATTTTATAACTATGTTAAATTTCAATCATATATTTTAAGTACTCTTAGGTCGGTATTCAGAGTGAATTTCGAGTGAAAGCTCAAACTCAAAATTAAAAGTATATAGTCACTGCGTTTTACTCAAACGTAACAAAACGTACAGTAGTACGTACGTGTAGTGAAACATTAAAAAAATTGTAAATAATATACTTAAATGAAGTAATATGGGCTATTCCTAAATTTCGACATTGTGGAGTTTGAACTTAAACTCAAGATTGTCTCTCAATACCGGCTTTAGAGGATCCTCTGTGACCAATAGGTGAATAGAGAAACCGACATTGAGTAGTTTCATGTGTTCCATTTTGCTGCCATTCAGTAAAACTT
The DNA here is from genome assembly GCA_033319125.1 of Parnassius glacialis. Classification (NCBI taxonomy): domain Eukaryota; kingdom Metazoa; phylum Arthropoda; class Insecta; order Lepidoptera; family Papilionidae; genus Parnassius; species Parnassius glacialis. The sequence continues at coordinate 16,869,897 of JAVANC010000026.1, read as the reverse complement.
GTTTAGCAAAATATAAATACTTAATTCTAAAAAAAAATTGTTTTTACTTCTTTGATTAGAAGTTTAATTTTATGTTCCATTATGTATTAGTTTCTCTTTCACAATAAATATCTTATACATATAATGATTTCTTATATTTACGCGAACACTACACACAACATTACAACAATCCGTAAAAGTTGTTTTATTCAATACCTTATACTTTTTTTAAAGCAATCTTTTTTATTTAATTTTCTTTTGAAATAGCCTATCTCATGGTTGCGTAAAAAGTTACCAATTTGGGAAAGGTAACCCAGACATAATAAAACTTTCTTTTTAACCAGTACCGATACGTAAACAAACTTTTAATGAGTAAAGTAAGCAAGACTTTTTGGTCGCGTCGCGTTAAGTTTTTTTTTAACCAAATGAGACGCTTATGTGTGACTGGTTTGACTGACGCAGTCGATGTATTGACATTGAAAATATCGTTTTACTGAGGCGTTAAGTATAACCGCATTGTCTGTCGTGGTGGATGGCATTCGCTTCACGATGACAAGTATGCGGTGATAATTATTCTTGGTCTTTTATTGTACATTTTGTTCACCTGAACGAGGCGTACTAACAATAGACTACATTGTTTTCATTGTGCGTGACTTTAGTTATTTTGGAGTTTGATTGATTTTTTCTTTGGAATTCTTTTGCCGTTGAATAGAACATTTAAGATAAATAAGACAACATGGAATTACAAAAACAATAATATTTATTAAACAATGACGATTGCGTCTGTGCACTGTTTGACTGTTTGTGGATGTTGTAAGAAATGACAATGGGGAAGTTCAAAAAGAGACTATTCAGATGCAGATGTACTTAAAAATTCTTAAAACGGTGGACGGAAGCAGTATTCCGCGTGATTATTTATTGATTTATTCATAATATGACTAAGCTAAAGTCTGTTCGGTGAAAGTTGATAAATAAGCAGATATCTTAAACTTATTAAAAATTGCGGCCTGCTAATTATTTCAGAACGGAATGACAATATGGCCGCCGCGTCGACTCGCCTGCTTGGCCTTGCGCTTGACAACAGCTGCGACTGCGAGCCTCGTACCACAAAACTCTGTGTTTCGGTATTGCGAGACGTTTTCATAATATAAAATCTTGCAGAACAGACTTTAGACACGTAGAAAGAAAGAATTAATGAGGAAAGAGTGACACAGCAAATATATGCTGCAGAATTGTGTAGGCTGCAATTATGATGATGAGTAAATCTCTCTAGTAATAAGCATAATAGGTATGATATCGCATTTCGTCGTTTGGTATTTAAAAACTGCGTTCGTAAAAAGGAATGTCTTTCTTTTGACTCTACCTTTATAATCAGATTACGAATTTTTAAAATAAGTTTTGGGTGTCAAACGATGATTTGCAATGACTGGCTTGTGAACCGACTATTGTAGTACCGAGCGTCTTTTGCCATAGAACCTGCTTCAGTTTACGGTTCCATTGTTATTCTACTGTCATAAGTAAAAAACGCATGTCTGCTCCTTTTCCGAAAATGGCGTGTCAGGTCGAGTGACCCGTGACTCACAAGAATTAAAAAGTTTTTTGTCTGATATTTTTATAATTGTTTCAAAATCGAAAATGCACATTTTCAACTGTTTAAAATCTTTATATATAAAAATTACGTGTCCCATTGTTTGCCCGCGATGAACTCCTAAACTACTAAACTGATTGCAATGATTGATTTTTACGTGGTAGACCCATGCTGCAGGTATATTAGTAGTATAGTTGTAGCACGAATGGGTCAGCTCGATCGGGGAAGGACCACGCTCTCACAGAATACCAGCATCAAATAGCATAGATATAGATGTCTATGGGCCATAGCAGCCACTTACCATCAGGTGGACTGTGTGCTCGTTTGTCACCCTATACTATAAAAAAATGAAACTTTGTACACTGTGTGCAGTTTGGTCCAACTTGAGAGATAGAATAGTTTTTATCCCGATAAGTGACCTTCAATATTTTTTTATTGCGAATTTAAGGATTTTTTTATAGGAAGGGTTGTCGGAAAGGGAAGAACAACGTCTGTCTGGCCAGCTAGTTTAATATATTATGCTCCGCATAACTTTATTTAAAAAAAATGAAGCTGTGTCTTTTTTGTTATGTCGCAGTATAATCTATCCTCCATTTGAATTCCAAATTCAAATTCTACGGACCGATGTCTATCCCACTCTGACTTATGGCTATTATGGGCAAGTCTATAAAGGAATGTAATGTATGCTAGTTGGCGGCTCGTACAGAAACCATGTCCAGCAATAGACTTAAAAAAGCTGATGAAAATGCTTCAACGTGTTTATTTCGCATTCTAATCAAGACCAATTAAGTTTTTAGATTGGGCAGCTTAACCTAAATTTTACAGACTGGTAATGGAAAGCGGCCTTATAAGAAACCTTTCTATAAATATTACATATTGCCCACATTCTTGAAGAGAGCATCTAATTATTCCATTATCAGCACTATTGGTTAAGCTAAGACAGTGCAATTTACCATCTAGGGTTTCATCACGTACCACTATAAGTGAGCACTTATAGCTCAGAGCCCTGGCTTATGATAAGTAAAAAAAAAAACATTAAGAATGAGGGCATCCACGACTTTTTCTGCCACCAGGGCGGCGCCACTTTCGAGTGAGGTAAAATATTTGACAGATTTCATAGCGGGGACGATAATTTCTTAGGAAAATGTAATCTTTAAGGTTTATTTCTGTGTTATTAGTTATATTTTATATTAATTACATTAGAAATGAATAAACCAAACTATAAACATAACTAAAAGACGACTTTTTAAAAAAAAGAGTTATAATGTGCAAAAAATTAAAAATCAAACCACTGACGCATTGTGTTATATATTAATATAATACTCTAGACAATGATAAACTATTATTTAAAACTAATTACTCAATTAACTGACACTGTGTAACAAAAAACTTTACCTCAGTCGCTAGTAGCGACATCTGGTGAGTGGAAGATTATTAGCCCTCATTCAGCCAGTAGATTCTAAAGGCTGATTAAAATAAATAAGTGCTTACATTACTAATGTAATTGAATCCATGGAATTGTTTATACAGGAAACGTTGCCGTTTCAACAATTGACATTAGATCGCGTTTAATTATATCTAGCATAAGGTTACACGTCGTAAACTGTATCGCTTGTGCATCTCACTGTTTTACGTTGTGGAGATAACTGAGTTGAAATCATATTATTGAATGGAACTATTTTTACGGATTTTATCGCGTTCAATTAACTTATTTTATATTCCCGACATTAAAAGTAGTTTCATTCAATGTGTAGTGTTGGCGTAAATATAAGAAATCATTATGTAATCATATTACTTAACTATTTAAATAATTACTACTTACTAGAATTCACATAACACAGCGTAAAATGGCAGCTTAATGCTGCTGTGTTTCGTTGGTGAGTGTAGAGAACCGGAGGCCCTTTTTACTGGAAATGAGGCATTCCATCCTAGTCCTCACGGGTGAAAACGCATCTGCATTTTGATCTGTAACAGAGGATAGATGTAGATGTCTATGGGCCGCAGCAACCACTTACCATCAGGTGGACTGTGTGCTCGTTTTTCACCCTTATCCTATAAAAAAAATCCACTGGTGTGTCCATGCTCGCACTAAGCGAGGGAATAAACATTTTCTCTTTTTACCGGGGATAAAATTGTCTCCCTGCCTATGCTAGCCCTGCTGGTTGAGCCAATCCATTCGTGACGCAGCCAAAATTTACCTGCACGGCAACTTTACTTCGTAAAACCATGGGCGTTATATGAGACAAAAAGGGAAAGAGAATCTTATGATATCCGATAGATTTTTTTTTATAAAACTGAAGTAAGTAATAAATGAAATTACTTCTATGCAACTAATATAGGCTTGCCAACTGTCCTGTTTTCCCAGGACATTTCCTCGTTTTGGTAGTGTCCTGGTACGTCCTGGATAGTTTTTAAGCAGCGTCCTGGGTTTTTAAAGCGCCTTGATAAGGTCATGTATTTTAAAATTCGCGTGCGGCATTTTTATTTTGTTATATATGGTACTTATCGTTTTAATTTAGTCACATATAAAAAGCAAAAACTAACCTATAATTGCATATATACATACATGTAGTACATACATTCGCCATGTTGTCGGTTCGGTTCGGTTCGCAGTTATGTTTGACAAGGCCTTTACTGCGTCCTGCTTTTAAACTCATTTGTCCTGCTTTTTCTAACTTCAAATCCTTGTTTTTTTAAATTTGGGGTTGGCAACCCTAAACTAATACATTGACTAAGATGGAATGCTTCACAACCTGTAATTATTCTAGCTCCCTAGCCCTGAGATAGCACAGGAGTGTACTGTTATTTGACAACAGAAAAAGGTAAGGGGGAGAGAGAGAGAAGGATTTTTCTGGAATTTCCCATAGTTTAGCCCAACAACTTCCACGGGATGAAATGGGGTGATGAATTCGCTTACGCCGTTACCACACGGCATTAAAAGTTAACGTTAAAATTACAACCTATATACGTCCCACTGCTGGGCGCAGGTCTTTTGAGAGGGTTTTAGTCAGTCAGTTTGGGTCAGTCAGTTCAGATGTCGGCGAAATATTTTTATTTTATTTCTGAGACATGCCAATTTCCCCGCGATGTTTTCCTTCACCGTCGAGCACCAGGGTTGCTCACGTACTGTGAAATTTTACGAGTGGTTACCCCTTGAGCTACCAAGGCACTTTACAAACGGCATTATTTGTATTATAATATATTTACACTTTTATCGTCGATGTTTTGATAGGAGTACGAGTCTGCTCCTGCATTGTAGTCGCTTCTCTGTAACCAGAGCGATATCATTGACGTATTTTGGGAGTTTATTATTAAAAGTAAAAATAATGTTGCAGACTATATACGTCTCACTGCTGGAAACAGAACTCTACAAAACTACTATAAAACACACATTAAATTCCTTCACTTGCTGCGAGGATTCTAGTGCCCGTTGGCAGTTTTCACGTCTTCGAAATATTTTGTTGGTCGTGGTAAATCAGAAATGTATTTTGCAATTTCAAGAGTGACGGTAGGGATCGAACACGGTACATTGCACGTTTATAACGAAAATAGCTACGATCTCCTGAGATAAAACGGCTCATTTGTAATTATAGTAAATAATATTACCCGGATTCAGCCAATATCTCTACCTTCATTTTTATTTGTAAATATGAAATAAAAATTTATTAATTACTTCGCCATTGACAGTCCTCTGCGGGTCAATAATTCGCATTATCTAACTAACTCTGTCTCCCTCTCTTTTTTATCTCTCTCGAGAAATGTGAAGAGACTTTTGCACAGCGTTAACATTTATTTTTATTAGCCGTTATCTTAATTTTACTATCCATTACAAAATATTATACTTTTTATGCCTTAATTGCGGCTCTGTAGCATGGCTAACGCAATCACTATTAAACATTTCACACGCTAGATAAGCCGGTGTTTACGGCCAGATAATGTTGATCTGGTAAGGTTCCATTACAGCTCGGTTATCACAGAGTTGCAAATACGAAAGTCAAGGGTCGAGTCACGCTGGCTATTATTAGAGAGATAGTGGCTATATCTCGCCCCCTGCGGATCATAATAACACTGATAAAACTGGACGGTTGTAAACGATTTTTTGTATAATCCTGATAAGGGAGTTTAAAAAGATTTATAAGAGAAATAAAAAACTTTGACCAGCATAGCGGTCAAAGTAATAGTTACTGAGATACGGGATTTTGTTAGAATAGAATAGATAATAATAATTTTTATCCTGTATATATTACAAGAATACTTGGGGTTGTTATAAATTATTTTGCTTAATTCCGCGTAAAGAAAGAAAATGATGTGTCCTGCCCAGTTTTAAGGGGACCTCCCACCCTCCCCGTCGCTGTCAATCCCAGCACAACACAGTATAGTGCGCGTGGTCCCCTTAAAACTAGGCAGGACACATCATTTTCTTTCTTTACGCGGAATTAAGCAAAATAATTTATAACAACCCCATTATAATGGATTTGCGCAAAGTAACGCCTGATTCTATTAATTAACAAGAATACTTATTGAAAGTCATTTAGGCTTTACCACTGGTTCGGAAAAAATACCTCTGCCCTGGGAAGAACCAGCAAGTAACCCAGCGAGACTTTTTTTTATATCTTAATTTACAGTATAATAATTTAAACAATTAATATGAAAACATTTAGAAACAGCATGATATCGATCACATTATTCCCAGAGGTTATTATCAGTCATGTACTCTTTAGTAGTATAATAACCTTTACTAAACAATTTTTGCTTCATAAAAATTTAAACCGTTTGATTGATATGACCTGCATATTTTCTGGGGTTTGTTTTAAAAGCGTATACATTGCCCCATGAAGGAATTAGTAACTGTTTGGAATGGAGTAATTGGTGTAACTAACTTGTGCTTGTTTCTAGTATTTACAGAGTATAACATCACTTTTTCTAAATATTTAATTAGTTGAAAAGCAATGTCTGGGTATTTTACTTCTGGCGTAAACGTCATCAACCGATTGGCGTAAATGTAATTATACCGCCATCAAATAATATATAAATCCTAAGATTAGATGGATTCTCTTACATCGCCAGCACACGGTAATGGTATTAAAATCAAAGGAATATATTTCTTCCTTCCTATAGAAAGTTATCCGTTGTACAATATGCATTATATCTCTTTAGGGTTATTTTCATAGTTTGGCAGACTTCATTACGCACACGATGTGCTTTCAAGTGGCTTTGTAATCAACCTTCACTCCTAAAAATACCGTTCATGGCCAATAATGTTTATAATTTGTTTAATTGGTAACAGCAGATGCTAACATTATGGTATTTACTGTTTTAGTACATTCAACAAATAAGTCCTCAGTATTATATTCGATCGTGTAATGGCGGTGTAATAATATCCACTATTCCATACGGTCTTGTGAGTGTCTAAAGAACACACACAGGGAAATAATAATAGGGTAAAATCAACAGTGTCCCTTTAGATAGTAACAACAAAAATTTTAAAAACATTGCGTTTGACAACCCTGTCAATCGTAGCAACCATGACAAATCGACGTAATCCACCCTAGTCCCCGTCGCTGACAACGCATCTGCATTTTGATCCTTAATCAAGGCTCGATGAAGATGTCTAATGTCTATGCGCTGCAGCATATATTTACCATCAGGTGGACTGTGTGCTCGTTTGTCACCTTTCTTATATTAAATAATTTTTTTATAAAACTGAAGTAATAAACGAACTTACAATTCAAATTCAAACTATTCAAATTCAAATCGTTTATTGCGAATATAGGTTGATACAGTTGGTGTTTACGTAGTTTATCACTTATAGAACAAACATTTAGTACAGCTATATTCCGCCATTTGGCAATATCCATTTCATCCATTCACCTGATAATGAATGGCTACTAACATCCATATCAAAGGCAACATATGTGTATAGGCTCACAAGCTTGTTACTATACTGGTTCTCCATATGCTCAGGCACTGCTATTTGGCTTTGCATGAGTTAGGCTTTTTTGTGTCACTGCAAATCTATTACATTCACTATAACTCAATCATTGAGTTATATGTAATACGTACTAGAGAAGCTATTCCAAACAAAAAGTGTTCGCGCATGCGCGGGAGATAGTAGAGTCACGCATGCGCGAAAACTTTAATTTAATATTATCTTCACGCACAATCCCTGACGGGGTAGCCAGAGAGAACAGATCGCCAAGTGTCACGATCCTTACATACCTCTTTCGCTTCTTTCAGATTCATTGTCTTCTTCATACATGCACGTCTAGGTATCCGAGTACTCTTGACCCTCCCCTCTTCGAAAGTTAGTCTCGGTCTACCTCGACACCTTTTAATATTAACTTTCGCGCTATATATTTTCTTCACCATTCGGTCTTCACTCATTCGCTCAACGTGCCCAAACCATCGAAGCACGCCCTTATCAATTTTTGTGATAAGGTCATCTTTCAAACCTGCCATATTGCGAATCTCTTCGTTTCGCTTTCGGTCGGCCATGTTAACGCCGCACATTTTACGAAGAGATCGCATCTCCACTGCATTCAACTTGCTTTTATGCTTCTTCTGGCATACCCAGGTTTCGCTGCCATATAACAAAGTCGGTACCAACACTGCGTTATGTATTGCAAGGCGTGCACTCTTCACTACGCCTTGCCTTTTGACTAACGCAGTCAGGGCACCATTGACTTTGTTCCCAGCAGCGACACGCCTGTCCACATCTAAATCACATCTTCCATCCCGGCTAAAAGCACTCCCCAAGTATACAATTTCATTTACCTGTTCTAGACATTCCTGATTTACCCATATTTCGCACTTCGTTCTCTCTTCGTCCCTTTCAAATACCAGAACCTTAGTTTTATTAGCATTCAAACGGAGACCTTTAATTTCACATTCCTCTTTCATACACGTGACTAATGCCTGCAGTTCTGCCTCTGGTGGTGCAATAAGCACTGCATCATCAGCATACAGCAGACAATTTACTTTTATATCACCCAATTTCACACCCAAACAGCCATCTTTCAGCTTCTGTAAACAGCTGTCGAGATACAGTATGAACAGCCAGGAAGACATGACACAACCCTGTTTTACGCCCGTTTGGACGCCAAACATGGGTGACAGGTCATGCCCTACCCGCACACAGGCTTTACAGTCACAGTAAAGTGACTGCACAGCCCTTAGCAATCGACCATCCACACCGTACCCCGGCAACAGTTTCCACATTTTCTTCCTTACAACCTTATCAAATGCTTTCTCAAGATCCACAAAAGCACAGAAAATCTTCTGGTTAGCAGCCAGAAGCTTTTCCGTGATCATGCGTAGAGAAAACATTTGATCCGTGCATCCTCTTCCAGGTCTAAATCCGCATTGTGCCTCCCATAGAAATCTTTCCGATTTCTCTTGCATCCTACGTGTCAAAACCTTCGAGTAAACTTTACTTGCTAAACTGGTCAAGCTGATCGCCCAATAGCACCCGCAGTCAAAATGTGAACCTTTACCTTTATATAAAGGCACAATGACTGCGGATCGCCAATCATCCGGGACATCCCCCGTCCGCCAGCACAAATTGCACAGCAGATAAAAGCTGTCCCAGACGCGAGGCCCACCATACTTGACCATTTCAGCAGTAACTCTGTCTAGTCCCGCAGCCTTACCACATTTCAAACTTCGAATCGCACGTTCAATCTCTTTCATACTGATGACCTCAGTGTCATCGAGGTCCAGGTCTGGCGTACCAGTCACGGCGTCATCCCCGGATCCCTCACTAAGATCATCACACGCATACATTTCTCTATAAAATTCGCTCCATCGCTGCATGACGTCCGATTTTTCTGAGAGGACGTCATTAGTTCTCGAAAGCACTTTGTTCATTCTTAAGGCCGTCGCACCACTTCGGGTCCTTCCAACCTCTTTTCAGAAGAGTTTGGAGTTCTCCTCAAAGTTGTGCGACAACCTTTCGTCCGCTTCCATTCTACACCTTTCACGCATTTCCTCAATCAATGCTTTCGTGTGAACTTTCTGCAGCTTATATCTTTCTTTCATCTTCTCTCTTAATTTAATATAAAATAATTAATTTAATATAAAATAAGATATTTATATAAAATAAGATATTAATATAAAATAAATATAAACTTATTTTCACCTAAGCAAACATATTTCTAAATAAAATGTAATAATTATTATCTTATGGAATTCACAAATCTTCAATTTACGCAATATTTAGTTTAGTGTGCGGATTGCAGTACAGTTCAGTTGCACATTCTTGCTTGTTGTTGTGTGTCCTTGCACGTTCGGAATGTGAAATCTAGTGCGTAGTACAGAAATATCGATGATCTCAATCAAGGAACTCCTTTTTTTGTCACGGTCAGTTTTGCAAAGGCCTAGAAAGCCGTTTTATGAATACAATTTAAAGCATATGAACAAGTTTGTTTAATATTATTAAATTACGAAATTTCTATTAGGATATCTTTTAGAAGTGGCGTGATACAGATAATATTGTTTTTGACTGAGACATTAATCACATTTGTTTTGATGGAATTTACGTCATTCGTGTCCTCCTCTTGGTACAAATAATGTTGTTAAACGGTATTTATCCACAGTATTTGTTTCTACGTAGTTGTATACTATGTTACATTTATGTTGTATTACATACGTATATTGCGTTTCACAATGTATAATCATTTTTTTTTTCACAATAAGTTACAGCCCACGTCACAAACATGTGTTCTTTGTACAATGGCTCTATGTTTGCGGACACATTTGTTAAAAAAAACATTACACGGTTTATAATTAATGGTTTAACGTATTTAGACACAGTAACGTTTAAAATATACAAGTAGAAAAATATTCAAATCCATACTTCTGTATTTATTTATGGAAATTCTGGGGTAACGTATGATACGTAGATCTCTATAAACATGAGATTGAAATATCAAGTAATAACGAGTACAAATATCTACGTTACTGCTGTATTCCTGTGCAAAGCGTATAGAGAGCTGGTAACAGTTTGTGAGGCATTCCATCTTAATTCTGAGAGGTGACAACGTATCTGTGCCTTCTTTGTGTTTTTTTATAGGATAGGGTAAGACACGAGCACACAGTCCATCTGATAATAAGTGGTTGCTGTGACCCATAGACATCTACATCTATCCTCATTAAAGAATCAAAATGCAGATGCGTTGTCACCCGTGAGGACTAAGATGGAATGCCTCTTTTCCAGTAAAATGGGTCTCCGGTTCTCTACACTCACCATATGAAACACAGTAGTGTTAAGCTGGTATTCTTTGACAGCGTGGTCCTTCCCCGGTTGAGTCGACCCATTCGTGCTACAACTATACTAGTAATGTAGCTGCAGCATGGCTCTACCAAAGTCTAGTCTTGTTTGATGTTGGCTATAGGATATCCTGCATGGACTACAGCTAACTTTACTTAGTAAATAAGTTAGGCTTTTTTGTGTCACTGCAAATCACTATGCCTCTATCAAGGTACTCCATTATTGTCACCTGTACTAATGGGTACTACTAATTACTGTAATACTAATTCCGGGTCACCTGTACTAATGGGTGTTCCTCAGGGCTCGATTCTCGGCCCATTCCTGTTTCTGGTGTATATTAATGACTTACCTCCCCTTGTAGGGGATAGTCATGATATAGTATTATTTGCTGATGATACTTCCTTGATTTTTAAACTTAAACGTCAATCATTTAAATGTGACGAAGTGAATAATGCTATATCAAAATTGGTGCATTGGTTTAACGTTAATAATCTGCATTTGAACGGAAATAAAACTAATTGTGTTAAATTTACAACAACGAATGTTAAAAATCTGAATACCAATGTGTTTTTAAATGGGGAGGAATTGAGCCCTGTTGTATCCACTGTTTTTCTTGGCATCACTCTTGACGCAAAGGTTCAGTGGGGCCCCCATATATCCAAATTAGCAAGCAGACTAAGTTCTGCAGCCTATGCTGTAAAAAAGATTAGAGGTCTCACTAGCGTCGAGACAGCTAGATTAGTTTATTTTAGCTATTTCCATTGCTTAATGTCTTATGGGATTTTGCTATGGGGAAATGCGGCTGATTCCGAAACTATTTTTGTTTTACAGAAAAGGGCCATTAGAGCTATTTACAATTTAAAACCGAGAGAGTCTCTTAGAGATAAATTTAAAGAAATTAATATATTAACTTTGGCCTCTCAGTATATTTACGAAAATTTATTGTATGTTCACAAAAACAAAGATAGTTTTAGTAAAAAAAGTGATATACATTCTGTAAACACTAGGAACAAACACAAGCTAGTGATGCCAGTTTCTCGACTCCACAGAGTCAGTAATTCATTCTTGGGGCAATGTATACGCTATTACAACAAGGTCCCGGAAAGTGTACAGGTTCTCTCTATTACCAAGTTTAAATGTTTTATTAAGCTGAAACTATATAAAAAGGGTTATTATAGTATAAATGAATACATGGTTGATAATAACCCCTGGGAATGAGGTGGTCGCTTCCAAGCAGTTTCTAAAATAAATTTTGTAAATAGTTAGTAATCATTTATATTGTAAAATTTATTTTAAAAAAAATGTCCCGCTGGGTTTCTTGCTGGTTCTTCCCAGGACAGAGGGTATTTTTTCGAACCAGTGGTAAAGTAAAAATGACTTTCAATAAGAATTACACATGTAATGTATATTGAATAAAAATTATTCTATTCTATTCTATTCTGTCACGGTCAATTTTACAGAGGCCTATAAAGCCGTTTTATGAGCACAGTTTCAAGCATATGAAGAAATTTGTTTAATATGAGATATCTTAATAGAAATTTAGTAATTTAATAAAATTACGAAATTTCTATTAAGATATCTTTTAGAAGTGGCGTGATACAGATAATATTGTTTTTGACAGACATAATCACATTTGTTTTGATGGAATTTACGTCATTCGTGTCTTCCTCTTGGTACAAATATTGTTGTTAAACGGTATTTATCCACAGTATTTGTTTTTACGTAGGTGTATATTATGTTACATTTATGTTGTATTATATTAGCTAAATTTACCAATAACTGGACTGTTTGCTTGTCTCATTAGTTTTATGAAAAAACCGATATTATTTTAATAATAAGAATTTTTAATAAGAATATTTTCCTTGGCATTTATTAATTAAAACATTTACGTGAGGCGATGTAAGAGAATCAAAAAACACTAACACAAAAACACTAGAAGCCTTCCACTACAAACAAAATCTGTCTGCCAAGACCCTTAAATGAGACAGGCTCAAGACCATTAGTAAGGTTTTACTCGCTTAGTGTATAGTGTATGTATGTATAGTGCATCTTACCTTACGCGTTTCCTGATACGCGGTTAACAAATATTTTTGGATTGGCTTATCGACTACTTACTTATGTTCTAGGTAAAGGTTCAATTTTAAAAACCTCTCAATATCAATAGTAGACAAAATTAACGCTTAAGAAAAACGTGAAAGGGCTAGTTATTTGTACGAAAACTGTAAATAATCTAATTATTATTAAATTATGGTAAATAGTTGATTGATAACCTCAGTAATAATTATTATAATAATGATTACTTATTGAGAAATTCATTTACAATTTTGTAGAAGTATTTGAAACTTTACGATTAGATAATAATACGACATTAAAATCACATGTATGTTTATTTATCGTAAGCAATATCTTTTGGTTGGGCCATTTGTTTTTAATGCCTAATACGGTAAAAGCCGATGCGATATGGGAATTCATCATAATGATATGCGTAGAATGGTTGGTTTCTATAAAACAAAATGATAACATTATAATAATGTTTTGATTCCCTTATTTACCTGTCTAGATAATAAAAATATTTATTGTTTGGTTAGATAGGTTTGTTTATTTTGTTACTTTCCAAGAAAAGCCGCGGTAGATCAGGTGTTAAGTGCTCGCCGTTAGTTTTATAGTACGCGAGCAAGCAACAGGGGCTTGATCCCTACTGGAATCAATAAAGTTGTTGATTGCAATTTTAATTGCTGGTTCAACGCGTGCTCGGTGGCGAAGGACAACATCGTGTGGAGACATGCCTTACTGAAAAATCTATGCTAAAATATTAGGCAAATATTTCTAAGATATGTGTTTTTTATTAATTGCTATATAACCTTCTCAGAAATGAGAGGAGACCTGTATTCCAACATTGGGACGTAATCATAACTTTTTAATTTTAATTTGCTATGTGGTAACAGTATTAAAATTAATTAAAATTCATAGAAGTTCACTAAACTGACAACAGGCTGTGAGCTTCCATCCTTACCTTAAGTATACACTTATCGTTTTTTTTATAGAATAAGAGTGACAAAAGAGCACACAGTCCAATTGATGGTAAGTGGATGCTGTGGCCCATAGACATCTACATTAATTTATCCACGATTCAAAATCAAATGCAAGATGCATTGTCACCTCTGAGGACTAGGATGGAATGCTTCATTTCAGCAGCAATTTGTGTTGCTCTTTCACGCTAGTATTCTGTGTGAGCGTGGTCCTACTCCGGTCGCGCTGCCCCATTCGTGCTATAACCACAATATTGTATTGTATTGTAGTTATTAAATTTATGCAACACCTTCCACTTTCTAATTCTACCCAAGTACGTACAGTCTTGTGAATCGTGACTTCTCTATAGAACGTAAGTTGAGGAAATATGTTAACACACGTATGTTCAATATTTGTACCATAATATAATTGCTCGTGTTCATCTTTGTCTTCGCTGGACTTCGCATTGTGAGGTTATGAAGCATTTTCATATTGTAATGTCACGTATGCGGACGTGTTAACTAAATGACGTCTGTACATCGCTCTGTTATGAATTACATACAATCTCATCCCGTGAAGGCGTGCATAATATATTAGGGTTTGTTCACACTATATTATAAGCCAATGTTCGACTACTGCAGACTAATGCAGATGGCTCAGGTCCGTGCTTTGTGGCATTCCTTGTGGGAGGCCATGATGATAGTCATCCTGATAGTAAGCGGTGACGTAGTCGAAGATAGTAGAGTTAAGTTTCTTCTTTATGAACCCGTAACTTATCTTCACGCACAATCCCTGACGGGGTAGCCAGAGAGAACAGATCGCCAAGTGTCACGATCTTTACATACCTCTTTCGCTTCTTTCAGATTCATTATCTTCTTCATACATGCACGTCTAGGTATCCGAGTACTCTTGACCCTCCCCTCTTCGAGCAGTTTGCTCACATGGTCTTCGAAAGTTAGTCTCGGTCTACCTCGACACCTTTTAATATTAACTTTCGCGCTATATATTTTCTTCGCCATTCGGTCTTCACTCATTCGCTCAACGTGCCCAAACCATCGAAGCACGCCCTTATCAATTTTTGTGATAAGGTCATCTTTCAAACCTGCCATATTGCGAATCTCTTCGTTTCGCTTTCGGTCGGCCATGGTGACGCCGCACATTTTACGAAGAGATCGCATCTCCACTGCATTCAACTTGCTTTTATGCTTCTTCTGGCATACCCAGGTTTCGCTGTCATATAACAAAGTCGGTACCAACACTGCGTTATGTATTGCAAGGCGTGCACTCTTCACTACGCCTTGCCTTTTGACTAACGCAGTCAGGGCAGTAGTTATAATACTCCTATTGAAGTAAGCTAACACTTGGCAGACTGCTTGGTTATCACAGGTCCATATATCTCGCAGATTTGACATATATTTTACATCTGAAAGATACAATATGGTATACCATTTATCACGCATAGGGTTTTTCTGGTGTTAACCATCGTGACTACGAATTATGGGTGATTAATCGTTTTATGCCGCTGTTACACTACTTCAAGACTTTTATATGGTAAAGATGAATGCCAAATTTACTGTTTATAAAAGCTGAAAAGATTAGAACTTACAAGAAACTCTGAGGCCTTTGTATAAAAAAAAACATAATTTATTGTGCCAGCCACTCATAAGCGTAGAATGAATCTTATCTTATTTTCATATATATCCTTACTACCACGAACCAAGTTCGCTTGTGCGACTATGCAGGGAACGATCAAGTCCAATCACAGAGACAAGGCCCAGTTAAGCCATGTAGAGACTCGTAGACAACACGAATGTGCCCCCCCCCTTTCCCTTTTTCAAACTTCCTATATCAAATAAAAAAGTTATTATTCTAAGACTACATCACCTTTAGGCTACATGATGTTCATGAGCAGTTGCCTACTTTGTCTATAGGTCAATACTTAAAGAGCACAATCACAATGCAATCAGAGTAGGAAATCAAGAATTTGTGTTTTGTACAATGATGCACTGGAATTCGAATCTGGGACCCGCAGCTCCATTTTCCACATTAATTTATAAATGTAATTTGCAGTAAGAAAGAATGCAGGAAACCTGCATGTTTGAGATATAAAATATTTTGCTCTGTTTTTGTGTGCTATGTGACAAGTAGCTGCAAGAGTCACAGGAATGGGCGAGGCTTATGTCCAGCAGTGGATTAAATATAGACTGTAACTTTACTTTTACTTTGACATAATATTATATTAAGTTACTTAATAGTTAATGTTGCATGTTTCATACATTTTCACCCATATATACCCATCCCTACCATTAAAGCTATTTTATTAGTTGTCAGCACGCGAATCATTTTATTTTGCGTTTTTCTCACACGCTTATTTTTTTGTTTTCAGAATCTGATCTCACCGGGCTATCGCATGTCGGTAAGTACGTCACTATTATTTATTTATATCATTCTGTGGTTTTATTATTTACTAGATAAAACACGCGGATGCACTCGAGGGGGAATTCGTTTACAAGCAAAGTTATTTCAATTTTTTCCAAAATATTACAAACGTCTTCGTTTTTCTCTTGAAGTTCGTATAAAACAACTATTTAATTAGTATTTTCTGAAACTATATTACTATATGAATGAATACTCAGCAATATACTGTGTTTATTTCGTTTGGCCGGTGCACATCAATAGAACCGATGCGAAGGGCCGAATCTGGTCATTTTTCTCCGACAGGATGAAACCCATTTCATACTGAAAAGTAATTTTGATCACAATAAATTAACTATATCACTCAGAAATAGTGCAGCCTTCTATTAGTTAAAGATTATTCGAATCAAATTAGCATTTTCGGAGATTATATTCCCAACAAACTAAATAACAACCAACTTTACCTCTTTATTTGTGTTGATTTTTATCATTTATGGCTTTATCACATTTAAATAACGATCTTAGTGAGAAATCGACGCAATATCTAATAAAATGTGCCGTAAGATAACAGTTTAAATTTGTTGATAAAGCAAAATTGTAAACAGTACCAATTGTAAACAATACCTTTACCTTAAGTCATTGTTGTTGTAATCATCGTTATCATTCTATTCGTTATCATCATCAGCCTGTTTAACAACACACAAACCAAGCACCCACGGACCTCATCCAAGTTAGTCATAATCGTCAAGTTTGGCTTAGATAACGCTTGTGAAATATAATCAGATATAGGCTTAGATGCAGTGTTAATTTCACTGACGTACCTAATCACAACAAAATTAATGGGTAGGTACAGAAAATTGAGCAATTTATGTATGTAAAACGCCACCACGATGGGGAAATAAAACGTTTTTTAATGGTAACATTTAGGAAAAACGTAAAGAAATCCAAGAGCCGTGTTACAAAAAACATTTCGATTATTATAATTTCCCAGGCCATACAAAAGTGTGTAAAATATATATTTTATTAGGAAAACAGAAACTGGTTTAATCTTTTATTCATTTAATAATATGACGATACAATCACTAGGAGAACATACGACTACGTAGTTAGCGGTCGTCGCCTTCCGCTACCGCATTCTAGACTTACCTTATTCAATAAATAACTTTTATATAATACTAGTTGGCCAGGCAGACGTTGTTCTGCCCTTTCCGAACGACCATTTGCTTTCACAAAAAAACTCCTGAAATTAGCAATAAAAAAATTGAGGGTCACTTATCGGGATAAAAACTATCCTATCTCTCAAGTTGGACCAAACTGCACACAGTCTGCAAATTTTTTTGAAATCGGTTTTATCTGTTAAATACTTACAGCAACACGTGGTGGTTATACTACTAAATTGTAGCTTATATTAATCGTTTGTATTTTTAACATAGCGCCATCTATTAAATATTTACTCAATCCAGTCAACAGATATCGTCATCTGACAGAATCGTTTGGAGCTAACAGATAATTGTGACTGTCAAATAATAGACAAATAATTTTCAATAAAATAATATTGTATTGCGACTATAAATTGAGATGTAAGCTATCCTATCTTTTAAGTTGGACCAAACTGCACATTGACCAAAAATTTCATTGAAATCAGTTCAGTAGTTTAGGAGTCCATCGCGGACAAACAACGTGACACGTACTTTTTATATATAAAGATTAGGTATACGGGAAAGCAATAAATCGAATACGTAATAGGAAATACATGTTATGTGAAGCCCTGGTAGATAAAGATAAACGAAAAATTTTCAGTGCGAAATGGTTAATCGTAATTTTAAGTGCCGATTTTCACGTGCTCAGCAGTGAAGGAAATATCGTTACGTAGTAATATTAATAACTCTGTGATATCGTTGGAAAACATGCAATGCACGTCTAAACAATTTAAATAATAAAAAGTCAAAGATTGGTGAAGTCCGTTAACACGCATAAGGGAAGGATAACAGACACTTCCTTACCCTGAAACCGTTTCTGAAATGTGAGGAGGCTTGCTTGTGACTGTGTACTTTGTTGATTGTTATTAACACTAGACTATATATAGGCTACAACTTTACCTTTAAATACGCTTACCTTTAAATATTTATATATTATTGCCATTTTACTTTAAGCAACTGAGATTTATAGCTTGTGATTTAAAGTTGTCTAATGAAACCTTTAACCCATCGCAAGTTGTCGCAAGAAAAGATCCTGAAGATTTTGTAGTCGTCCGTTAGATGGCATTATATCCATATTTATGCAAGAGATATAAAATACCATCAGGCGCAGCGGACATACGTTGCAAATTCGCTAAAGTAGGAAACTTCAGGTGTGACCCTCGTATAGCAGTAGACAGTTAACGGGTTGATAAGAAAGAACAAGGAAAAGAAAAAGGAAAGTAAAAACCTTTGTTTGAAACTACAAAACAATACAACGTAGCGATATCTAATGGTATTAATATTAAAGAATATAGATTTATATTATGACGAATGTTTTATTTTTTTCATTCTAATCTACGTCGAGATAGTGGTTGGATAATCACAACTGATAATCAAAAATCTCTTTTTCATTAATAAATCTTTAACACTCATAATTAATTAAGATTGCTCAATATATTGATAATACTGACTAATCCGTAAAGAGGAAATCCGCAGAAGAATAGAAATAACTAACATAGTGCAGAGGATCAGTAGGCTGAAGTAGGGATGGGCAAGGGAAAAAATATATCGATATAGTATATCGAATCGATATTTTTAAAGAGTATCGATATATATTGCGTGATAAACATCGATATATCGATATATCGTCACCATTTGCATGATGTAAAGATAAGGTTCAAAATTTTATATTACTGACGGTTGGACGACGAAAAAAAACATTGAATACACTTTTGTACCTCCTTTTGTTGTTACATGTTTTGTCATTAATACAACATTTTAAAATATATCGAAATTGATACCAATTCGATACTCTAAAATAAATATCGATATATCGCGATTTCAAATATCGACGATATCTTTACCCAAGCCTAGGTTGAAGTGGCAGTGGTCAAAAAATAGCTCAAAGTACCGTCAACCGATGGGAAAGGTTCTCTGATGACTCTCACTAGATGGAGTGACGTACTAATGAAACACAGCTAGTCGATAGTGCTCAGGAGTGCTTTGTGACAATCTATGTTCACTTCTGGACTTGTGACGGGATGTAATAATAGTGATAATGTGATTGAGTTGCATATAACGTTATTTTTTATATTTTTGTTCGCTTTTTGAAAACCTCTATATTTTCATAGGCGCATAATAAACGTTACCGTCCGTCGTTTGTCTTAATTAAAGTTAATGAATTAAAAAAAAGTTACTATTAGGATTAGGAATAGCGTTAGACTAACTTGAGCTATGTTTTAATAACAACTGGTAAGGTCTATATTTAAACATAATTTACACTAATCCTATGGTTGTAAAAGTATTTATTATGTGTTTATTACTGAAGAGGTATAAGTATCTTATAAACAGCATAGGAAGTTTCCACTTTAAATTGTTAGTCTGCCGCTTAGAATATACTTCTGTGTAATGTAGTGTTCATATTCTGTTGCGGGCATACGAGTATAACAGACGGCATGCGTTTCAATTAAGGTCTATAACCGTAATTGGCCTGACGGTGTGGTCACCCGCAATAAAAAGGCCAGGGAAAGACTGAAATACAAGCAAAGTTAATGTTAGTTCGTTTTAGTTTCACACGATATAAATCAAATACGTGTGATTATTTATGAGCTTATATCTTTTATTTGTACTAATTCATGAAACAGTATTTGAGACTTCAGCAATTATTTTGATACAAAAGAGCATTTTTATTTTTTTAAAGCTAATTTTTTATTTTAACGTTTTAATGAGGAAAATACTAACACAAATAGGGAAATTTTCTGTAGATGTGTATGTTGTTATTGTTAAATTTATAAATATGTATAAATAAAGATTTTACTCTCGGCCATATTGATTCCGACAACACCTTTCAGCGATGTAACCAAGCAGGTGTTATTGTACGACCTTATGATACAAGCAACATTCAAGAAACCACGACGAGGAAAAATGATTATTATAACTCAATGGGAAAAACAAAGTAACAAAAGTATTCACGGTTGCGGTTACCGATGGTGCAATCGCAATAACAATATTATTTCTGTTTTTAATAAATAAGTAAATATTTATTAAAAATCTTTCATAAAAAATAACGGTTTACCTTCGCACTGCTACTCGCAGCTCTTCTGTCATTACGAAACAATTTATTAACGATTAATTTATGACTAGTAACAAAAAGAATAATAGTGAAAAACCATTGTTATTTACTTAAATGAAATAGAAAGCGTGTTCATAAAATATTACTTTTAAATTTTAATATTAGTTAGCACTGAAAAGTCAATGTTTTTTTAAAAAGATTTTGTTAGCTTCGTATGTATCTATCTTTCTATCTACCTATGTAATGGAATCTTTTAATGTAATTTTCACCAACTTGTAGACGGCCGATTGACTTGAAAATCTGCATTTGTATCAAGAACCGATAAAAATATAATAATTTAATAACTTTATCTTAATATCCTGATCAGAGTCACCAGGATGATTCTCTCTAGAATCATCACAGCTCATGAATAATACGTGTTTATTAAGCTTTCTTAGATTCTAACATTACGTATTTTTATTGGTCTGTTTGGTTGTACCATGTTATTAAATAAGTCCGCGACTTTTTTTAAATATTCTTACCCGCATAATATAGGACATGGAGATTGAGGAGATACTTAAATATATATATATATATATATATATATATATATATATATATATATATATATATATATATATATATATATATATATATATATTATATATATTTATACTTAAAACTTCAAAGAAAAAAACTTAAACATGCGCTGTAAGATATAACAGTGGTAGAGCCACGCGGCAGCTTTTGCTGTCGCACGGATGGGCCGGCTCGAACCGGGGTGGTACCACGACCTCACAGAATACCAGCGTGAAGTAAAGGTTTACCTCTGCGTTTCGCTTGGTGAGTGCAGGTGGCCGGAGGCCCTTTTTGCTGGAAATGAGGCATTCTATCTTAGTCCTCACGGGTGACAACGCATCTACATTTTGATTTGTAATAGAGGATAGATGTAGATGTCTATGGGCCGCAGCAACCACTTACCATCAGGTGGACTGTGTGCTCGTTTGTCACCCTTATCCTATAAAAAAAAAAGTTATCTGTTATATATTTCCATTTTTGTATTTAATATTTTTGATTTTCAATCACTGCAATATTACGACAATATTGTCTTTGGTTGCATATCGACTCCTTTTTATATGGTGACTTTGATAAAATAAAAATAAAGTTTTTCAATGTCTGCATTTGTATCTGTATAATTCAAAATGAATGTTAGGCATCTAAACTACAAACTTGGTATGGATAATTATAAAAATATTTTGATAATCATTAATAGTTAAATGACAAGTGGCTGGCAACAATCCAATATATTTAATAACCCTTTATTAAGTGGCACTTAACACAATGGAGAAGATTATTGTATGTCATCACGGAACACAAAGACGTACCGAAATAGTGTACGATGCGTATGTTTGTCACCACAAAAACAATTTTTACAAACGTTTTATACATTTCAAATACTCCATTGTTTTCACTTTTTGGTATAGACATAGTGGTATACCTAAATGTGTTTTAATAGGTTTAGTATCATCGCGTAATTACCGCGTGGCCTAGTCTTCTGCGCACTTGGCAACTATGTCGTGGGTTCAAAGCCCAGCCGGAGTAAACATTTGTGCAAAAACATTAATCGTTTCTATTCAGGCGTAGTTGGGATTTTTATCTCTTTAAGTTAGTTCCTTTTGAAAGGTTTTCATGTATAACTATTCCAGCAGGGTTTTAAATTTTGGTGGCGCTAGTGCTTATTTTTGATGCAAAATCATAGTCAAAATCGAAACATAAGTTACATTGTAAACTTCACCCTTATTTTCTTTTAAGGGTGGAATTTCCTCTTTAATTTTATAAGAAAATGCGAAAGACTAAAATCAGTTCACAACTGACGAAGATATCGCGTAATAAATAACAAAAAAACATACAGTTCAATTAAGAACCTCCCTTTTTTTGAAGTCGGACAAAAATACTCCCATCCTATATTACAAATCGTGAGTCAATTCGGGCTCCGTTCTTGAAATGTAAAACTAAGGACGAGCAATTAAAAATACTTAGTTATAAGTTGTACTGCTCATTTAAAACACAACATACCAAACAACAACAAACATTTTAACAGTGGTAGAGCCACGCGGCAGCTCTTGCTGTCACACGGATGGGCCGGCTCGAACCGGGGTGGTACCACGACCTCACAGAAAACCAGCGTGAAGTAGAGGTTTACCTCTGCGTTTCGCTTGGTGAGTGCAGGTGGCCGGAGGCCCTTTTTACTGGAAATAAGGCATTCCAGCATTCATCATCCATCATTTTGACTTGTAATTGAGGATAGATGTGGATGTCTATGGGCCGCAGCAACCACTTACCATCAGGTGGACTGTGTGCTCGTTTGTCACCCTCATCCTATAAAAAAAAACCTACATACATGTTATTGTTGCTAATTTCTCAGTCACGAGGCTGCGCACGAAAACTTTTTTCATAAAATATCACTTCATTGCAAAGCATTGATATAAATAAAATAATTACTACCTTATATAATATGAGTCATACTAGTTGATCTCGCCTGCACAACTGAAATTGTTCCTCCACTATCGGACAAGTAGATGCTCGGCCTTTGTTGTTGACATACCACGCATTTGAACCAAACGGTTTAGCTTTGTCGTTAGTAATATGTACATGGAGTGAAAGTATCTAGCATTTATTTTTCCATTTGATTACAATGTAGGTGCCTTTGAAGAAAAGTGATTAGGCTTTTTTGTGATTTTAATAGACTGATGTTAAGGTAACACTGTTTTTATATAGGTCTAGATGTGCGCCGCGACTTCGCCCGCGTGTAATTGAGGGTTTTAATTATATTGCTCAGAACTCTAATTCTTTTTCTCAAATGTAAGTAGCCTAAGTTACTCCTTAGAACATCGGCTATCTGCCAGTGAAAGTCCCGTCGAAATCGGTCCAGCCGTTTCGGAGATTAACCGGAACAAACAGACAAACAGACAGATAGACAGACAGACCGAGAGACAGACAAAAATTAAAAAATTGTGTTTTTGTTATAAGTACCGTATATACATTCATATACATTGAGTAAAAAGCTGGTTTTTAAACATTACAAACAGACAACTGCAATTTTATTTATTTGTATAGATGAGGGTAACAAACGAGCACACAATTCACCTGATATTAAGCGGTTGCTGCAGCCCATAGACATCTACATATATCCTCGACTATGAATCAAAATGCAGATGCGTTCTCACCCGTGAGGACTAAAACTAAAAAAGGTTTTCAGTAAAAGGGGTCTTCGGTTCTCTACACTCACCATACGAAACACAGTAAGCGTTAAACTGCTATTTTACGCTGGTTTTCTGTGAGAGCGTGGTTCTTCCCCGGTCGAGCGGACTCATTCGTGCTACAACTATAGTAATACTAATATAGTTTCAGCATGACTTTGTCACGTATAAAGGTTTTACGATTATTATCTACATCCCCAATTACCATCAGGTGGGGTTACAATTACAGTCAAGCACGGGCTTGTAATAGTTAAAGAAATCTCAATTTTAAATGCTGATGTATATTTTTAAAGGGAAACATCGTGAGGAAATCTACACGTCTGGGAACTTTAACTTATTTCAAAGAGATGTAAAATCCGTCGTCCACACACACCGAAGCAGCCCAGCGAACTCATCCCTGGTCTAAAGCTCTTTCGGAAATATTATGAGCCTATTCCCTAAAAGTTGCAGTCTCAGAGACGCAAGGACAAAGTCCAAATCATTAAAATGTTTTTCAGTTAGAAATTGCGGAAAGAAACATTTGTATTTTCATTGTTTTTTACAAACAACTACCGCGATAGTTTCAGAGAATTCATGTTTTGTTAGCGAAGACTATTTTTGTTTTCGCACAACGATTTATTTTGACGGACTTGATGCTGACCAGAGGGTACTAAATCGAACAGAGGTTAATGAGCGTTGAAACGTAATTGAAGAACCTAAATACAAAATTATAATTTAAAATTATTTTTTAACAAAATTACAAAATTATAAATTAACTAGCTGACCAGGCAGACGTTGTTCTGCCCTTTCCGAACGACCATTTGCTTTCCCAAAAAAACTCCTGAAATTAGCAATAAAGAAATTGAGGGTCACTTATCGGGATAAAAACTATCCTATCTCTCAAGTTGGACCAAACTGCACACAGTCTGCAAATTTTTTTTGAAATCGGTTCTATCTGTTGAATACTTACAGCAACACGTGGTGGTTATACTACTAAATTGTAGCTTATATTAAACGTTTGTATTTTTAACATAGCGCCATCTATTAAATATTTACTGAATCCAGTCAACAGATATCGTCATCTGACAGAATCGTTTGGAGCTAACAGATAATTGTGACTGTCAAATAATAGACAAATAATTTTCAATAAAATAATATTGTATTGCGACTATAAACTGAAATGTAAGCTATCCTATCTTTTAAGTTGGACCAAACTGCACATTTACCAAAAATTTCATTGAAATCAGTTCAATAGTTTAGGAGTCCATCGCGGACAAACAACGTGACACGTACTTTTTATATATAAAGATATATATATATATATATATATATATATATATATATATATATATATATATATATTCTGTAAAACTTTTTTTCTCTTTCATTATCATTAGTATTCGTTTAAAAAATGAAACAAAGGATGAAATATGATGATGCAGACATTGCATTAGTAAGTATTTATAGTTTAATTTTATATAGAAAGACCCGAGTCCAATTACCGCACATATGAAATCGTTAATTTCATTTTAAGGGTTGATTGTCCACGTGCCCGGCGGTGAATGATAAACATTGTGAAGAAACCTGGACTAAGAATACTTTGAAGAAGTGTGAAGCCAGACAACACGCTCTGAAGTAGCACATTGGTAGTCCATTCAAAAGCAACTCAGAAATTACATCAGCCTCCTCCTGTTTCTTATGACTTTTCTAATATTGACTATTGGTTTACAATTTTACGTAATATTTTTTATTTACAAACAACTCCTGCAATAACGACTGATTGTATCAATAAGTATATAAAGATATTATTTATTAGTTTATAAATATTTTTGTTAGGAATGCGAGTGCAAGTACAAGCATTTGTATTTCATGAATGAAATTAATTAAATTTACTTTTAATTTATGTTTACAATTATGTCCGGGCTATTTCTCATTCAATAATAATTTTATAAATATTGCTGTAATGCAACAAACTGCAGAACATTACACGCGTTACATAATCGATTTGTTATGTAATGACATTAACTGATTAAAATGTTTCATTGCGCAACACTCAAGTGCACAGTAATTAATATAATTGTTGAAAGCAATCATCTACAATGGCGGTATTAAATAGTCTCTGAAAATAGTGTGCTCTGTGAAGAGGAACAATTAAAATTGACTTGATTATTTGTGCAAGGCGAAAAAAGATCGTGCGAAATGTGCGCAGTAACCTCGTATGTACGGCATTGAGTAAACGCAGAAAATGTTTATTCGATAATTTATTACGTCTATTGATAAGAACCAACTATTAAACATTGGAATTCCCTTCTTTATGCCTAATATTTGCTTGATATCACTAAAAGCCGGTATGTCATTGCTACTTATGTAATTCCCTTGAAACAAGCCTTGGAAAATTACGGACTACATTCGGGTTTACTCGTAGATATGTATATGTAAACATAAAGCGACATTGAACAGAATCATAGATTATTTTTACATTACTAACATCATTTTAACAACAAATTAACAAACTACATTTGAAAATCTAAAACAATTAAAACGCGACTGAATATTATACTAGATATAACAAGGCCAGTGTAATTGCTACATCACGAGCTTTTGGTGACTTATGACTTTTGTTAAATAACGAACAAGGCTTAAACTTAAACCATCAAAAAATGGCTATACATACGTTGACAATGCCGTATCCAAAACCCAGAGAATTTTTCAAGTATACAGTAAGATACATTAGACTCATTATTTCATCAACAGCCTTCTACGGGTATTTTTTATTATATTTTATTATATTTTAGTATACTATGCTACAGGTACATCTGTAGTAATAATCTTTGACGAATAGAGTGTACGAAAGATATATGCGATTTTTTTTACTAATTTGAATGATATTGTAAAATGGGCGCGTAAAAGGTCTTTTTTATGACACATAACCTTAAACGCAAAAATAAACGTTTAAAAAAGAGACGTTTATATCTATCTTATCTGAAAGGACGCCACATTTTACATTATCTATCATAGGTTCCGCTTTATATTTTAAGGCGTGTTAGATTATTACGTTCCTGAAAAAATATTTAAAATTATTAGTGATGTTAATTTTTTATTATTTTCAGTGTTCGTCCTTTTTTCAAGCTTTACTAGCATTTTACTACAAGGCGAAGTATAAGGTCTAATTTTATTGAACTGAAGAAGCTCAGTCACTAGAATAATAAGCATATTATATCTAGTCAGGTCATAAATTCTGTCACACGTTTAATATAAAATAATTGAAACAAGTTTATTCATTATGTAACCATTTATATACCAAAATGAACTTAACAAAACATAGATTCTTATGACACTAAAGTTTATTCAAAATGACCTCCGTGATTTTGAATACAGACCTTCAATCTGCGCGGCCAGTCGTCTATCGCAGCACGAACGAGGTCCATGTCAATATCGGCGGCTGCCTTAATCAAGGATGTCTTGAGTGAGTCCAAATTGGGATGAGGCTTTGAGCACGCCTTTTCCTCCAAGTGTTGCCATATCTTGTAATCTAACGGATTCAAATCTGGACTGGAGGAGGGCCAGTCTTCGTGCCGGATGAAGTCGATTTCACGCGCCGCCAGCCAGTCTTGTGTGCTCTTCGCTCTATGAGCTGGCGCCGAATCTTGTTGGAATACCCAGTGCCTGTTATTGAACATGGTATGAGAAACAGGTTCCACAAGGTTCGTCAGGACTGTATTTTGATACACAACTGCATTCGTTTTTACACCTTTCTCGCAAAAATGTACCTCTGTTAAGCCCCAATAAGAAACTCCCAACCATACCATGAGCGAGGATGGAAAATGACCTCGTTGGACACGCTGAATACGGTTGCTCGCTTCTTCACTACTGTACTACACCTTATTATTTTGTTTGTTGTAGCTCTCTTCTACGGTAAAAATTTTTTCATCCGAAAAAAGAATTTCCCGATATTTTTTTCCCGCGTACCGCTTCAACAAAGCGCGGCATCTCTTCAGTCTCAAGTCCATTAGACGAGCATTCAAACGATGTCCTGTTTTTCTTCGATATGCCCGAAGCCCTAAGTCTTCATTTAACACCCTTTTCACCGTGGTTCTGCTTAACCCCATCTGAAGGGCCAACAGTTTCTGCTTACGTTTGGGATTTCTTTGAATTCACGCCTTCACAGCTTTTATCACTGCTGGAGTCCTAACAGACCGAGGGCGACCACTTCTTGACATGTCATCTACACTAGAGTCTTCATTGTATCGTTTGATGGTACGATAAATAAATCTTTTGGTTATATTCAAATTTTTCAGTATGTCAAAAATTTGAATTGGCGCGTAACCGCAACGATGCAACGCAATAACTGCAACACGGTCTTCTTTAAGCGTCCACTCCATATTTAAAAATGAGTAAAATTGTAAAAAGTATTTTTTTCTAAGTTTTCATGAACAATTCGAAATTCGAATTCAATAAACTTTTTTGTGGCCAGCATTCTAAACGAAAAGTTTTTACTGTGTGACAATACTTATGACCTGACTGTGTATTTTAAACCATGGAAATAATTCAAAGCTTATGACTGTTAAATAGTTCTATAATATAAAAAGGAGAGGTTTTAAGATATAAAACTATAAAGTAAATATTACCTAAATCATTACATATTATACAATATAAGATTTACATATACAGGATTTATTAAATACCTAGGTATTTAAATGGGACCCACTAAATTTCGGCTGATTATTTTTCAGTGACATATTTCCATATATAATAATATTTTAATATCTTTTAATAGTTTACGTCACATGAAAAATAGTGTACGGAATATTACTAACCAATAACTTAAAACGACAGTTCACGGCTTCGCAGAAAACAAATTTCATTATTGCAAACTTTTCCATCGCCGCGTATAGAAAACTGTGAAACCAATCAGCCACAATAGCATAAAGTACACATAGCATTATTGTGGTGAAGATATATTGTGTGTAATAACTTAAAGTCAGGCGTTTCAAATGAGTGTTTCTTGATCAATATATATTCTTAATATATACCTACTTCCTTACCAATAATCTTTTGGACAATGACCTGTCAGAGTTTTGTAATCCTGTTCAATTAACAATAACGTATCATTTTGATTGATTGTTAATTCCATCTATTATCTATAAGTAATAAAAAAAATATGTCTGTAATTCTAATATTACTTAGAAAAAAAACCAGTACATGATAGTCCCGCAAACTAGTTTTTATAAAGGATACAAAACACAAATAAGTGGTATTAGATATTTTTTGTTTGTTTTTCTGTAAATTCATCATTCATGCAATAATATTGGATTGTCGTGTTTGGTATACAGGTAGTTGTTACTTTTGGCAGCATATATCGAATAAATCATTCTGCGGATACAAAGTGGTGAACATATCGGATAAAAGTAGTTATCCGAATATGGAATTGAAGATAGAGCCCTATGTTTTTCTTTTATTAATAACTTAGTTTTCATTATAGCTGCTTATATATAATGCTAATGATTATATTAGAGGGTATAAATATGAGGGATATCGTAGAGCTTTATTAAATTCATGATATTATTAATAAAAAAACTAGTTGAAACCAACTGAAAAATCTACATTTCTTTATTAGTGCCATATATATAACACAACAAGTGTTATGTTTTTTCTTCAGTTACTTATCAATTAATTATTTAATATAAATTATCTAAATTACTGTATATATAAATTCCTTTCAAAATGTTTAATTTCATTATTTAATTACTTTTATAATTTGAATAGTTAAAAGCGACAACTAAAGAAAATACGGAAACAAAAATGGATCTTATCGTACTTACAAATCTGTAAATATAATTGATCTGCTTGTGCTTATTGCAATACCCATCATTATACTATATAATATATGCTTTTATATGTATTAATAATATAATTTATATTTTCTTGTAAAATTCCATCCTCGTCCATTTCTATACAATCCATTACTATGCGATATACGCGGAATTTTCTATCTCGCACAACCAAACTGCGGAATTTATTGTCGCCAGTGATTTTTCCGGACCGATAAGTACCACTTAGGGACCTGCAAGAAAAGAGCCTACTCCTTCCTAAAAGGCCGGCAACGCACCTGCAGCTCCACTGGTGTTGCAGATGTTCATGGGCGATGGTGATCACTTATCATCAGGTGAGCCGCATGCCTTCTCTTCCATAAAAAAATAATAACAGCGCGATCTAAAAAAAATAATTTAATAGTTAGCACGTATCGCAAATTTAAGTTTTAATTTGCACAAAACAAACACTATTGAATCGTATCATAAATTTGGCGCCAAAATGTTGGCCTTATTTTATTTTTGGTGTTCTTAACAAATCGCTCAATTTTCTTTAAGAATTTTGATAAACAATGCTTAGTGGCTCTCCCGGTATAATGATTTTTCATCTCTTACGATATTAGGCCCTTCGATCCAGCAACCTCTTGTTACTTCCATCAAAACACTTGACCATTTCTTTGTTCGCTAATTAGTACGTTCAAAATATTTCATTTAAATATAATGGTAAAGTACCGAGATTTTTTTTGAGGTTAAAACGGGCGGAAGTAGTACTGCATTATCTTTTGATAGGCGCCGTCAAAGCAATCTCGGCTATTATGCAAACGATAAAATTAGCGGATAATCGTTTTGAACGCCAATTTCTAGAGAGTTACGATAACAGACGCTATTTCTAAAATAGTATTTTTCTGGTCATATATTTTTTTAATAGAGTATTAATAATATTAATGAGTCCTATGGGGCGTGGGTATCGAATACCCGGATATTATTGTCAAAAGTGAAGTTGTCTCGATTTCTACAGACAATGTGACAACAGGCATTCATCGGTAGTTTTTTTTAATATAACTGAAGTAAAAACCGAACTTATAGTGCACCTGATAGGAAGATAGGTTGCAGGTGTCCACTGGACAACATCAAACAAAGAAGACATCCGTTGTCACCTCTAGAGATTAACATGGAATACCTCACGGGCTCATCATATTGGATATTTATATCTACCCTTTAGACCGGAACACGGCAGTGCGTCACACAACCTACCCAGACGATTTCCTAGGCAGAAAATGAGCCCTATCACCTAGTAAAAGTAGTCCACATAGTTCACATCAGTCGGTCGAACTACTACATTGTACATACTACATACTACTACAATACTAACTTGATTGAACTATATGAAAACTATAATCAGGTCATTACAATCATCTAAAATATACAATGTGTATTTTAAATTTTGCTTATTATTTAAATTGCAAAAAATTAACAAATTTTGAAAGTAGCAGATTAAAAATATAATAAATAAAAATTGATATGCATACTGTTTTAATTTGATGAATCTGTTGTCTGACACTAGATGGCGCTCGGTGTATTAAAGCTATAAAAATAATTAGATAGCGTTTGAGAAAAGCGTCATAGGTTAAAAGTGTATCGTTATCGAATTCTTCCTAATTGTAATGTCTCTAATTATAACAAACCTTGTATTTTATGCCAGTCATAAAGAGTTTTGCATGAGGTTATATAAAACGTGATATAGGCCAATGTCATTGAAGTATATAAATGTTTGTAATGCGAACCGTATTAAAACCGAGCTATTGGTTTTCAAGCCTTCATCCTTTTCAGGTCAAGGTTTGATGGAATATTTGCATTTTTTATTGCTGATTAAATTGAATTAAACATTATAGCATTTTGAGAAATTTCCAGTTTACTTTCTATATTCTATACAATATTGTCTAAGTAAGGATATGTAATTATAAACATTATGCATACATACCTATACATTATTCTCACTATGGTATGTGTAGATATCTAAAAGAACATCAATTTAATTGTATTAATTTCTATTAGAGATAGATTGTATAACGAATCTACTTATACGATATAATATTTCAACTGCTGAATGATTTTTCAAAATTTTCAGTTTACCTGTCTGTTAGAATGGATTTAACTCAAAAACTAAAAATATTAATAACACAGGGATTAAATTAGTGATAAATCAAACGATTTCTGGTATAGTATTAGCTAGAGGGACCATAGGTGACAGATATTAGGGGGTTATAAATACTTAAATAATAATGAATATGTAATTATACCAGGAGAGTATAAAGATACAACAACACGCATTGATCACGATTTGTGATAATCCTAGTGAGAATACTCGGTCAAAGTCATAAAATTATTGTATTGTCTTCAATTCTTAATACCTCTGCAATGTTTCAGGGTTTTCAGACGCATGGAAGTACGGGAAAACTGAATTACAAAATTCTATTACATCGTACAAAAATACATACCTAACGCTATATAAAGCTCTTTAAAATATAAGTATTAGGTATATTGTTTTTATTTATTTTAATCTCTAATAGCGCTCTTGCGATCCCAGGCAGAAGCAACCCATGCTACGCCCTTGACTCAAATTTCAAAAAAAAAGTTAGGCGTGGAGCTGGTTGAACCAGAATAGACGGTTGCAAAACTTGAACGTTTAAAAATCCCATGACGTCTCGTTACTCATGTGGTCTCGGTTCGGGCGTGGGTGACCGATTTCGTCCAACAATGTCACTGTTACTGGGGTAACCACGTCTTGTTAAATAAAGTGAATTGAAAAATCATAATTCAAAAACTTTGAATGTTTGATTCTGTAATGGAGGATGTAAACGTAATTTCTGTTTTTTTTTAAATTATTAGATTGAAGTTGAAAAAGGGTGACAGATATTTATTTACGCATATTTTTATCATTCCTCAGAATGGGAACGTTTGTGACCTTCTTGGGAGTCATCACTTTACTTTACATTAATTCTTGAAAACACAAATTGTCAAATGCAACATCAAATCAACTAGCATTTTCATTGCAGTGAAAGGACGAGTTGTATTGTTTCCAGAAGGGAGGATTTGTGTTGTTTCTAGAAAGGAGGAGTTGTGTTGTTTCTAGCGGTGTGTTTTGACTTGTGTCCAGATGTTCTCAATGATATTGTATTGACAGTGGTAGGGGGAAATTCTGTGGACAATACACCCATGTTCTGCTGCTATTTCGTTGATTTTTTTTTAATAAAGAATAAGGGTGACAAACGAGCACACAGCCCACCTGATGGTAAGTGGTTGCTGTGGCCCATAGACATTTACATTTAACCTCAATAAGGAATCAAAATGCAGATGCTTTGTCAGCCGTGAGGACTAAGATGGAATGCCTCTTTTTCATTAAAATGGGTCTCCGGTTCTCTACACTCACCATACCAAACACAGCAGCATTAAGCTGCTATTTTACGCTGGTATTCTGTGAGAGCGTGGTCCGTCCCCGGTCGAGCCGACGCATTCGTGCTACAACTATACTATTAATTTAGCTGCAGCATGGCTCTACCACGTAAAATCACGTATCATTTTGGCTGCTTCTTTGTTTTCAACATTTCTAGTAATTTTTTTGACTACAAAACAAGTAAAGAAAGCCACTAGAGCTGGCAATGTGTTAAATCTTTGATGAAATAAATCTTAAATGATTGTTATAAGAAGTCGAATCGGTAACACATTTGAACATCACTGATTGATTAGTTCTTGAGCTATCAAAAATAAAATTAAGGGTAATTTACACTACAGGGCCCGACTAACAAAGGCTTTGACGTTGGTACTGACTTATTTAGTTAGTGCGTTATTATATTTTTGCTTTTGTTGCTTTACCTCGAAAAATAATACGCTTGTATTATTTTTCGAAAAGGCTTTCTACAAAAGAAAAAATGCTTACTTAGTAGGACAATAATGCACTTAGCCGAAGAAATAAAAGTGTTTTTTCTTATTTATTATTGTATGTTCAAAACTGAATTTCAATTTGAGACATTATATACTAGGTAATTCATTTACTTATTTTTTTAAAATTTTTGAATAATTCTCAGTCAAGGAGACATCCTTGACTGAGAATAAGTTACTAGTTTAGGATGAATTTTGGAAGAGTACTAGCCACATCTAAATAGCTGTCTCTTAAACAACAATGATAGTGCTGGTCTTAGCTTGCTATTCCAAGACAGAGCAACGCAATCGCACACGACACCTCATCATCGTGACATATTTTTTACTGAAAAAAGACTCGCAAACCTCGGTCATAAGGTTCCAAATAAGATATTTACACCGTTAATTTTCCCGCGCAATTCACAACGTCATTTCTAAATATTGGCGCAATGTGCAAGAGTACGCCACAGTAGTGACGTATCGTTTAGTGATGAGTGGAATATATTCTAATTATGCGTATGTTGCCCATTTTCTACGCATTACGTTATAAAGTGGTTTTCTGACACTGCATTCGTACTTGTTTCCGGCCTTATCGTGTAAGTGTAACATGGGATAATAGTAGGTTGGGAAGAGTACTTTAAAAGTAGTATATAGAATATATCATTAATGGACAAAACTCAAACGGTACTCAAATTTAAGATGTTAAGTCTCATGATTTCACAGTCACTTTGATTTAAAGTGATAGAGACAGCACGAGACTTAACGGCAGCTTAAAATTGAGCACCGTTTGAGTATATTTGAACATAAGTTTAATAATTTGCGCATAAACTTGCGTTCGCCGCAGTAAAATACCAAGTGTGTAATATATTGTACATATATTCACTAATTACAAAAAATATTTGTTCTGTTAGTCTACACACGGTTTGTGATAAGAATTTACACTACTCTGTGTCTTCTAGCGGGTGTCGTAAGAAGCCGAAAAACGGAACTAGGAGGTAGGAGCATATTCCTGATAACGACTGAAAATTAATCTAGAGCTGCAGTTGCTATACCACCTGTCAAACGTAACAATTATGGCAAAATCAAGCGTAATTTATGCGGGAGGCCTGATCAACAGTATTTTTTTTAAAAATATGATAAATGAGTAAATAAATAAAAATAAAAATCGGTAATTTAAGCCAAGTTAGAAGTCCACTGTTGAACATAGGCCTCTCCCAAGGAACTCCACAAAGCACGGTCCTGAGTCACCTGCATCCATCGACTTCCTGTAAGTCTTACCAAGGCGTCACTCCATTTAGTTCCTAGCCCATAAACACTTTGCTTACCAGCTGTCAATTGAGAACACTTTTTCCAGGTTACTAGAATATGAAATAATATGTAAATCGCATGAAAATTTAATCAAGTCCAAGTTAAATTAAATCGATTAAGCCACGGGCAAATCGCTACAAAACTTAAAGATTATGGCTTAACGCACGTGTTGAATTTTAAATTAAATCACCGTTGGTGCGGATTATTTTACCGTAGTATTACGTAGATCGTCATATGTTGCGAAATGACGAAAAAGCAAAACTTTTATTCACTTATTCCCCATCTCTTCTAACAGCACCTACAAAATATTTTAGACATGTAGAGGCACTAAGCTAAATCTCTTACAAAACCTATATGCATATTTTTATGAGATGATCGCTACTAAGCTATTTCTAATTTGTTTTGTGTGGTTAATTGTGATTACATGATTGTAAACTGTTATTTAAAAAAAAAGTCCCGCTGGGTTTCTTGCTGGTTCTTCCCAGGACAGAGGTTTTTTCGAACCAGTGGTAATTAAACAAAAGAGTGATTTTCAATAAGTATTATTTATAATCTTTATTGAATAAAAAAGTTTCTGTTTCTGTTATCTTTATTTATAAATGTTTTTTAAATAATTTTAACTTCTGGTGTTTTATTAGTGTAAATCGATGATAGGCTTGTAAGGAACGGAAAATATTATGAAAAAGGTCGGTACCGAAATTTACTATATGTACACTGGAGGCATATTTTAAACTTAAAGGTAAAAATAACTATTATTATATTTTTTTTATAGGATAAGGGTGACAAACGAGCACACAGTCCACCTGATGGTAAGTGGTTGCTGCGGCCGATAAACATCTACATCTATCCTCTATTACAAATCAAAATGTAGATGCGTTGTCGTGAGGACTAAGATGGAATGCCTCATTTCCAGTAAAAAGGGCCTCCGGCCACCTGCACTCACCAAGCGAAACGCAGAGGTAAACCTCTACTTCACGCTGGTTTTCTGTGAGGTCGTGGTACCACCCCGGTTCGAGCCGGCCCATCCGTGCGACAGCAAAAGCTGCCGCGTGGCTCTACCACAGTTGAAATATAATAGTAATAGTAAATATAATAGTTGTTTTTAATATAATAAGTAATGAGTAAGATAAGTGATAAGAATGCCGTACTGTATATCTCTAAACATGGTCTGGTTTAGTTTAATTCAAATACGTTTTTTAAAGTGAAGTGATGTGAAACTCGATGAAACGAAAAAGCCACACTAAAAAGAGACAATCATATATATACGATTACTGTGCGATTTAGAAGATGTTTTTTTCCTCGCACAACTTCCGCTGGTGTTGCAGTTGTTCATGGGCGGCGGTAGTCACTTACCATCAGTTGAGCCGCATGCCTTCTCTTAACATATAATTAACTTCTTCTATAACAGCTCCAAATAATATAACCTGAAACTTGT
Source organism: Parnassius glacialis (assembly GCA_033319125.1). Lineage (NCBI taxonomy): Eukaryota > Metazoa > Arthropoda > Insecta > Lepidoptera > Papilionidae > Parnassius > Parnassius glacialis. The sequence goes on along the minus strand of JAVANC010000026.1, from coordinate 16,833,698 downwards.
GGCTACATCACGTGGCTCTCATCATAAATAATTCAAGTCGGTGGAAATATATTTCTACATTTATCAATATCACAACAAGGGTGCGTGTAGTATTTGAGACCTTGGCATAAGGAGTTTCGTTTGTACTACTTTTAGTAAACTATTTTTAAAAATAAAAAACTTTGACTTTGAATCCTTTCGAAAAGTTCATCAATTAATGATAAGGTCGGGCGAGGCTGATTAAGTAATTTTTTTATTTATTTATTATAATGCAGTATCAAAATTTTAGCAGGAACTAAATAAAAATAAATAAATATTATAAAATATATATTTTACAGTACATTTATATTATTTTAAACGTATTTAATTCTTAGTGTCCTTTTCATCTTCTTCTTTACTATTCCGTATACTCCTGAACATGGGCCTCTCCTGTGCAGGGACGATTTGTCATAATCGCCACGCTTAACAGGAGATTGGCGATCGTTGTATTTTTTTATTTATTTATTATTAAATAATAAAGATACAGTACAGTTTTACAATAATAAGATACCGCTAAACTCAATTGTTTATCCCGATACTGTTTTCGTCACTCGCTATAATCGATCACACTTTTGCATGAGTGCCGAAAACCACAAAGTTATTGTTCATAATATACTCTTATGCATCAGCGCGGCTAGCATCGGCAGGAGACAATTTTATCCCCGGGGAAAGGAGAAAATGTTTATCCCCTCGTTTAGTTTTGTCAACCCTTCGAGCATGAGCACACCGGTGGATATAATATCCACAGTAGATTTTTTTTACGTGGTAGAGCTATGCTGCAGCTATATTAGTAGTATAGTTGTAGCACGAATGGGTCGGCTCGACCGGGGAAGGACCACGCTCTTATAGAATACAGCAGCTTAACACTGCTGTGTTTCGTATGGTGAGTGCAGGGAACCGGAGACCCTTTTTACAGGAAAAGAGGCATTCCATCTTAGTCCTCACGGGTGACGATGCATCTGCATTTTGATTCTTTATTGAGGATAAATGTAGATGTCTATGGGTCACAGCAACTACTTACCATCAGGTGGACTGTGTGCTCGTTTGTCACCCTATCCTATAAAAAAAAGATAAAATGCGAGATAGACTTAGACTTAGATAGATTTTTGTATGAATTTTATTTTAAATCCATGTGTAATGATCTGGGATAAAATTGTCCCTTTCAAATATCAAAAAGCATAATTTTTTATCTTTCATTTGGCTCCATACTACGGACGGGGGATATATGTCTATTCGTTATGTCAAACGGGGATATACTTCTCCCCGTTGCCGTGCTTTGGCACAGGGACAAGATAATTTTATCCCTTGTTAGTGGACATCATCGGTGGATACATTTTTTGTCCCCAGCCCTTGCTAGCCGTACAGACATCCTGCACATTTTCCACGTTGCTCCTTTAATTTTACCATTGACGAAAATGTTTTGGAAAGCTGTACCGGTATCTATCGAAAGCTTATGGCTTTCTTTATACCATTTTCCGTGGTTACCTCTTTTTACAGCACGCGTGGGATGAAATAGAGATACTGGATTTTTTTACACCGTTACCAGACGGCATGTATTATTATTATTTGATAATCCGACCTAAATGTGAATGTAAATGCAAAACAATTTTCAAAAACACTTCAAAGTAGAGATTACATATTTAGCAGTGCTTTAAAACGTTTCTGAGCTTTAAAACATCGATCATGGTCACCTTAGTTGGTGTATAACCTTGGCACCGTCCGCTGTTACATAGCAACGTTGTTTTTTTCCAACAGTGTTTGTATATTAGGAAGCTAAGGAGACGCATCGATTGCATTGAACTTGACCCCTGTTGGATATTTGAAACACTTCGAGTGTGTCACGGCTAGCGAATATTGATGGTATGGACACCGTCTGTATCAAGAATAAAAAGATGCCAAACGTTGTGATTTATAACATTTTCAAGTAATAAACTCTAGAGTATTCATTGTAATTTCAATCCAAAATATTCAACATGAACTATTTTCCATTTTTTAGGATTTGAATAGGTACAATTAAAAAGTTAGACTTACATGATAGATTCACTGCTGACGAACTGTTTTACCTTAATATTTGAAACCAAAGCTTTATTGCTATATGTAATATTTAGAATTCTGGATGACGATATATCGAAAATTATAGTCTTCCTTTTAATTTAATTCAGTCAAAAATTAAAACTTAATATGATTCTGTAACACAATAGGACAACTAGGAAAGAGCGAAACCAGAACAAATAACCGGCCAAGTGCGAGTCGAACTCGTGCATGAAGGGTTCCGCACCATAATTTATTTAGATTTTTATTATTTCTTGTTATAGTTTCAAAAAATACACATTTTTTGAAAATTTCAAGTGTACCTATTACGGATCATGAAATACAGCCCGCTGACAGTCAGACGTTCAGACGACCGGACGGACAGACGCACGGACGTACGGACGGACAGCGGAGTCTTAGTAATAAGGTCCCGTTGGTTACCCTTTGAACCTTATAAACAGATGAAATCTTGATAACGGAACCCTAAACAATATGCATTTATCAAGATATTACTTCTACCAGATATTAGACAGATATAGCGTGTTATAAAAATTCCTTCTGTACTTTATAAGATCTATTTTGGTAGTGATGACCTATGAAACGCCGTTATGATTCTTAACACCTGCCATGCAGGTGGCCATGCCTGATGGCGGTCTTCTACTGGCAGGCGCAGTTCCAACTAGATGTACTAACGTCCTATAGAGTCCATGGATGCAGGTGACTTAGGACTGGCACTTGGGATGTATCATGATGACTGGTGATGCATCTCGATGATCTCCATAATCAGTATGTATCATGTTAAAAGGGTTTCCTTTAATCGCTTTGCAATTGAGTTTGTAGGACCAGTTGTTTAATAAACGCACATCGCGGCAAAACTCCCGATACTATCCACACCATCTGGATGCTTGGCGGCCCACCACCGTACGTTTTATTAGGAGTTTTCTTTCTCGTGCGACCTGTCTGTGGAATAGTTTACCACGGGCGATTTTTCCGGACCGATACGACTTAGAGACCTTCAAGAAAACAGCTTATTCCTTTCTAAAATGCCGGCACCTAACCTGCAATTCCCCTAGTGTTGCAGTTGTTCATAGGCGGCGGACGCCACTTACCATCAGGTGAGCCGCATGCTCGTTTGCGCCCTTTCCTATAAAAAAAAGTGTAGTTAGTCATTTTTTAATATGATTTTTCCAAGAATTTCTTTGTACTCGTATTTTGATGAAATTGTTTTATTGTAGTTTTACACTATTGGCGCCCACATAATAAAACATATTTTAATAAAACTGGCAATAAGCCAGGTATAAGAGATATTCTTAAGAATAACGGCCTAAGTTTATCAGGTTAAAGTCCTAACGTAAGAGAAAACATCAAATGAAAGAACGAAAGTTTTATCTCGTTTACACGCGCTAATTTAACGATGTTTTAATAACACAAAAAATAAATCACTTAACGAGGAAACTGGAATATATAAACTGTGTAAGTGGAAGCTATTGAACTCAATTGAAATTTTCATATTTTTTTTTTACATTTGTTTTATTAAACATGATCTTGTTGGACTAGTTACAGCGATGCGTGACTTTCTTGAATTTTAAAAGTGCTTCTTAAAGCCCAATTCTGAATAAAACATTTTGATTTTGACGCATTATGTTATTACACACCCTTGTATGGGAATATAGTTAAACCATTATGTTACTTATTACGGTGCTAGAGATTCCTTTTTCAATATTTACGGGAAAGAAGGAATTATAATATTGATGATATTGTTTCGTTCTAATATTAGCTAGTACAAATATTTGGATCCATCGTTTCTTATAGACTCGAAGACAAGATATCTGTTTAAATTTTATGAATTCTTGCTACAGACTACAAAATAAATCAACAAAGAAAGATAGCTAAAATACTACGTAAATGTTAAGTCGAAACCGTACTCAACGTATTATAAGATCATGCACTAACGTATGCTATTGGTTGCAAAATGATTTTAGGTGCATTCATAATATTATGTGTACGTGAATCAAGCGTGCTCTTACAATAAATAGAGCATGATTATCACCGGCATCACCTGCAATATACGTAGAGTTCTGTTTACATTTCTTTACTGGTTTGAGATTATTGCATGTAAAAAGATACAGAAGATCAGGGCTTATGACATCGATCTGGTTTTGGCATAAAACAATTAACCACTTTAAGGCGCTTTCTACTTGCAGTTTTAACTCCAGTTCGTGTTGGCGGACTTAATATATAAAATGTAATATAATTATTTAACTAAATTTTTTATCATTAATTTACTCCCCGGACGTACAGGTTTCCTCACGATGTTTTTTTCCACTGCCGAGCATGTGGAAAATAAACACTTAAATATAATATAAATAAAATTATCAATTACAATCGTCCTGGCAGGGATTGAACTCGTGTTGCCACTTACCGTGAAGTTTACGGCGAGCTCTTTCCTTTTGCTACCACGGCTTTTTTATAGAATGATTGTGACAAACGAGCACATAGTCCATCTCATGGTAAGTGAATGCTAAGGTCCATAGACAAGACATTTATAATCGACTAAGAATCTAAATGCAGATACGTTTTCACCTCTTAGGACTAATAATATGGAATGCCTCGTTTCCAGTAAAAAGGGTCTCCGGTTCTCTACACTCACCATACGCAACACAGCAGTATTGAGCTGCTATTTTATGCTGGTATTCTGAGAAAGCGTTGTCCTTCACTGGTCGAGCCGACCCATTCATGTTACAACTGTACAATTAATATAGCTGCAGCGTGGCTCTACCACGTATAAATGGTTATACGTAGTAGATTTTTTTTTATAGGATAAGGGTGACAAACGGGCACACAGTCCACCTGATGGTAAGTGGTTGCTGCGGCCCATAGACATCTACATCTATCCTCTATTACAAATCAAAACGTAGATGCGTTGTCACCCGTGAGGACTAAGATGGAATGCCTCATTTCCAGTAAAAAGGGCCTCCGGCCACCTGCACTCACCAAGCGAAACGCAGAGGGTAAACCTCTACTACACGCTGGTTTTCTGTGACGTCGTGGTACCCCGGTTCGAGCCGGCCCATCCGTGCGACAGCAAAAGCTGCCGCGTGGCTCTACCACTGTTAAAATATAATATGACTGTAGCATCAATGGGTCGGCTCGAATCTTAATGCTGCTGTGTTTCGTATGATGACTGTAGATAACCGGAGACCCTTTCTACTGGAAAAGAGGCATTCGATGTTAGTCCTCAGGGGTGATAACGCATCTGCATTTTGAATCTTAATTGAGATGTCTATGGACCACAACATCCACTTGCCATCAGGTGGACTGTGTGATCGTTTGTCACCCTATTCTATAAAAAAAGCTACGTTGTGGTTTTATCACGTATGGCTTACGACACTAGGCGTCAGTAGAGAGAGAGAGAGAGGAGGGTCACTGGGTGCACTACCCTCCCCCTTAAACCTGGTTAAACATTTATAAATATGATTTTGCTGTTTACTCAAATTATTTATTGAGATGAAATAATGGCGTTGGAGAGGGTGGGAACTTCAGTCTCAAAATTTAACACCGCGTCTGTGCGGCGCATATTTTCACCGTTAACTATTTATAGATTATTTTCGGTTTGTGACAACCTAGGCCGTAACTGATTGATTGACGACCAAACGAAAGTTTATTTTAATCCCATTAGCCAAGGGTTGACCCAGAGCTGTCGCGTCTGGCGAGTGCGTGACGCAATAATGAACCTTCGTTGTTAATTGTTGTTTATATGGATTAATAAACATAAAACTCAGTATTTACGAGCGAATTTCCGATAGCAATACTGCAAATATATTACAAATTAAGCCATTTTTTATTTTCTTCATTTGCAAATAATATTTCATTTATTTTATTCAATATTTTGAAACAACCTATTTGTAGCGACTCAGTAGCGCAGTGGATAATTACTAGGCAGAACCAGAGTTACATAATTATTATAATTGTTCCAATGTTGGCTCATTTGAATTATAGATATGTAAGACGCCACTATTATATTGATATAATTCCTAGTGTAAGGGTTCTGTTAAAAATGATAAAAAAATAAAGTCATTTCTTTAGAAAGAGATTAGACATCAACCATATTTACTTCCAGCGTTATTTAGGTCTCTCGCGTAATCCTTGACGATCGTGATTTGCTGAAAATGAATCTTTTCAACATAATTTTCCACTGATAAATGCCCTTGCTCAGTATTTTGTGTGTCAATCGGATACAGTTTATATGCGTTCGTAGTTAAATAATATTATTATTGCCATTCGTTACTTTTAGCAAACTTCAAAGGAAAGAGGAGGTTCTCAATTCGTATGTATGTTCCTGTTTTTGTATGTATGTAACATGATATCTTTGTCATTTGTGAACCGTTTAAATTATTCCTTTTTATTAAATAGCTTAAATTTCAGTGATGGAGAAAATTGCAGTAAACTAATTATAAATTTAAAAAAAATGCACGCCTAGAGGCCACCTCTATATTTCCACCCCTAGTGGAAAGATAGAGGATAAAGTTTTTAATGTAACTATAAAGACTACATTCGAGCTTCGGATATTTTAAACAACTCAATATTGTCAGAAGATTTGAATTTGATTTGAGTAAAGGCGGCTCTCTACGTTGGCCAACATTGTGGCGAATTTTGTGGCCAATACCGATGGTTATCGTGTAGAGCGGGTGTTAGTGCTTCACTTGGTATGTATTGGAATGATGTACCTCAAGTTAGCGCGAGATCCGTGTGGTGCCGGTTTTCTACAAAAGATCAAAGGTTTATGACAGAGTTATGGTCGCCGCGTCCACACGTTGGGTGCATGTTTAGTTTGCTACGAGCATCGTAACTAGTGTCTACAAAATGGTAGTAACAATGACCAATGAAGTAACTTTTCGCTTTTTAGAGCCCTACCAAGCCGAAAATTGTTTGTGGAACACAAGAAATAAAATTTATTTTTGCCATTTCTTTTTGATCACCCTTTTCTTATACATATTTACTGTAGTATATGCTGTGAATAAATAAACCGCAGCAGCCGTTAGCGCCTCAATATCCATTTTAATAAATTCGTCCGCACATTGGCCTGAACCCAAAGCAAACTGAACGACCTTCCAACGTGTGGACGCCATCACAAACTCTTGGCTAATATCTCTGCCTACACATTCGCCACAATGTTGGCCAACGTGAAGAGCCGCCTTTAAAGCCGACTTCAAAGAACATAACATAATAAAATAATTTCCACCAAATAGCTTCTGAAGTTGGTGCTTTAATTATCATATGCTAGTGCATATGATAATTAAAGCACCAACAACTGTCTTATCACCAACTTCTGAAGCTATTTATGTGGGAATTATTTGACTTCTTTAAAGTCGACTTTCATTTTTTTATCGAAAGTCAAATTTTCTTCACCTAATGTTTTCAAAGGAGTATTGCATCTATAAGGTATCTGTGCACAAATAATATGATAAAATTTATTGTTTTTAATTACATGCTTGTTGTCATTTAAAATGATAAATTAGCAAGCTGTTTCATGGGTTTTTACCACTATCAGATTAGAAATGTGTAAAAATGCTGTGTTTTTAAATGTGGCGTATTCAGATTTCTTGGTAATTTGTTGTTAAAGTTTTTATTTTTCACTTTCATTTTTTTCATAATAGCCTATCAAAGTCCACTGCTGAACATAGGACTTCCCTTAGATTGGCTCATAACGGGGATGTTTTTCATATTTGGAAGGAAAATGCTGTTGCGCGTCTTCTAGCTAGTTTTTTTATAGGATATGGTGACAAATGAGCACACAGTCCACCTGATGGTACTTGTTGCTGTGGCCCATAAACATCTACATTTATTCTCAATAAAGAATCAAAATTCAGATGCGTCGTCACCCGTGAGGACTAAGATGGAATGCCTCTTTTCCAGTAAAATGGGTCACCGTTTCTCTATACTCACCATACGAAACACAGCAGTGTTAAGCTGCTATTTTACGTTGGTATTCTGTGAGAGCATGGTCCTTCCCCGGTCGATCCGACCCATTCGTGCTGCAACTATACTACTAATATAGCTGCGGCATGGCTCTACCACCTTGTTTCCCTATACACCGCCATCACATGATCGGTTGGTTATTTTAATTTTATGTAGAATTTTACTCGCAGTGCATGCCATTCAAATATCGTAACATATAAAATTGATGCTGCTATGTCTGGTTTTCTGTGATAGTTATGGCGATGTTCCAGTGTCTAGATTACCCTTTATCTTATTATACTTATTAAGTTTTATAACATGCAGGAAACCTTACAAATTAGTGTAAAACCAACGCGAGTTTGTTAAGCCTAACCGGATAATCAATGATTTAGATTAATACATTGTTTAAGAGTCAGTGATTTTTTTTTTACTGTCGTTAAACTATTTGTGCGCTCTTTGCAACTATTAAGGAGGTTTTTTTACTAATAGTTCAAAACAAAACTTATATACCAAATTTCTTACCAAGAGAACTATTAAAAAAAGACTGTTGTGAGTTGAGAGTTCTTTGTCTTTCAAATATTGCTTTGACACTATATTATATATAGGATTATACAGATGATGGTTGATAGTAGAAAGGTATCTAGTCAAAAGAAAATCAACTCGAGTCTAACCAAAATACGAAATAGAAACGAATTGATCTAATACCATTTTGTCTTCTAGAAATAGCACAGATAACATATTACCCACATGCCAACTGGATTTCTTTGAAATATCGCGATTGATTTGCGAAGACAGGTACGAGCATTATTCTCTCAGACCGTTGTAAAGTAACCCGTAAAATAAGCTGTAAACGAAGTGCGACTCTAATAAAAAGTACTTTAAGCTTAAAACTGATCGATAGTATTATTTGCAATTTTATGAAAGCTAAGAATAACTTTAATACTGTCACCCATTTAAAGTAAAAAAAAAATAAGTATATTTATTTGACTTATCCTTGATGTTATAATACTTATTCATGTATGATACGGGCCATATATTTTAGTAAAGTAAATAATATAAGTTGAAGTGATACTAGGCCGGAAATATAGCTCGAAGAACCAACGACCGATGGTTCCTTTCCGAAAGGTTCGCGAGTGGCAACCTCTTACCAGAAAGCGAAGTGTAGTGCGGCCTCTCACTAGATGGAGTGACGACCTGGTAAGATATGCAGGAAGTCGAAGGATGCAGGTGGCTCAGAACCGTGCTTCCTGGCAATCGTTGGGGCAAACGTGTGAAATAGTGGCAAGCACCTTATGTTCACCAGTGAACTTGTAAAAGGCTGTAATGATGTGATGATAATAAATAATATTGAATAGTCGGGAAAGGAGAAATATATTTTAGCTTAGGCTTATCGAAGAATTGTATAAAAACCGGAACGCATGAATATTTACTTTTTAAATTTCTCTTCTTAATTTATAAAAGCTATAATACCCAAACTTGTGTGTTACAAAATGGGTTTAATGAACATATTTGCAAGATATTGTGATCAGCAGTAACTTTATAAACGAAATCATCGATCAAAATTGCCAGGAAAAATGTATATAAGATAAAGAAATCAACTAGATACCATATTTATGGTTAGCAACGGTGGAATCCCCACCTGCGTATTGTTTTGTGTTTTGCATGTTTTTGTTTGGCCAAATATTACCACGCCTATGTTGCTGTTTCTTAGCAAGTTTAGACGTTGTTATTGTCAAATTGTATTATTAACAAAAAGCAGGTAAGCACATTAATTTTATAACATGAAAAAAATTAGATGCCTTTTTATTAGTACCTACTTTGCTTATGAATTTTTTATAAACCTATTATTGTTCTTTATTGTTTAGGTTATAATTTTAGTTCTTACGTCAAGTATTAAAATTTTATCTTAAAGCAAAAGACACTGTTTTCTTCCTATTTCAATTGTGATTTGTTAAGTGCTGGATATTTTATCTAGACTTCGAACTGCTCGCTAGTTTGTAGCAAGTTGTTCCCTAATGGAATTTTACATCTTTGCAAGTGATAGAGTTTATGTCAGCCAAAGATGAGTGGTAGTCACGTTAATCGTGTTAAATTAGTTAGTCGTGTTCATTTAGTTAAAATATCTAACGATGCCGATATTACAGCTTTACAACTGGAGCGCATCCTTTAAAATACCGTGCGGTATCCATGTGTGGCGGCCGTCCAAAATACGCAAAGCCGTATCTCGAAGGCAGCTTTTATAGTTTTTCTGCTGATGTGAGATCTCACGTATACAGAATTTAAAAATACTGTATAAATTAGAATGTTTAAAACAACATCAAAGTTTGTTAAAATTTTGACCGACTTGTAATGCGTATAACGTAAATGAAAACAAGACGACGGACGTAAAATGAAATTCGAGATCTTTTTCCATTTCATATTAGAGAAAAGAAAACACACTAACAAAAATAATACAGAAGGTAAAACGCTTAATAAATAAGATACATCTTGTTATGATAATAATAAACAAGCCTTACTCATATTTATTTGTTTATTTATAATTTCAAATACACACGTGGTACATATACAGGCTGACTTATTGCCCACAATCAGTACCTCATGTAAATCATGAAGCGCAGAGATATCTACTATAAACATAATATATTATAATATATAAACGTGTAAATATAAAACTGTATAGAATACGTAATAATACATTTCCACTTCATTCGCATCTGATCTTTTTCAAATAAATAGTATCAACACCTTTCTGTTTAATAGCAATATAAAATAAATTTACGACCAGCAAAATAACTTTTTCGAAAGTGGTTCTTGCTTTTAAAAGTCTGCTAACTTCGTTGGAATTAATGGCGTAGTAAAAGATTTGTAATGACGTCATTGCGAATAATTTTTATCTGTGTCTAGCTGACAACCAAGGTAATACGAATCATTTATGAAAATGACATGTACTAATAATACTATTTTACTTTATACAATATAAAGGTGAATAATAAATTATTTTATTTCTCCTCAAAAGCAAATATATATCATTTGAAAATGATACTGTCAGCTATGAGCTGACAGTATTATTTTGATTGAGATAACTTTTCGTTATTGTACTTAGTTCTCTCTTTCTCTTCTTTTAGTACAAGACATTTTCGAATTGTGTCATAAGCCAGCGCCAATGCCTGTTTACATTGGCTCACCTTTTGCAGATTCTACTATAAATCTGTCTACGAATATCTGAAATGAAGATGAAAGCAATAAAGTCTAAATAGGCCACACGTGTACACTAAAGGGCTGTATTCGGACTGGGTCGGCCAGCAATGACGTCAGTAGTGCCCTATAACTTCGAATGCCAGTTGTTATAATCGGACTCTACTTTTTTAGAACGCATCGGGATGCAGTCTATTTTTGTATGGGATTACGACAACTATAATAAAGCCAAAACATGTTTTTTGATTTATTGCTATTACAGAACATCCGATATTATTTATATCAAGAGTTGTGCAATGCTTAAATATACTTTACGTAATTACTTCAATCCAAAATATGTTATAATGTTACGACGAAGCTAATATCATGTCGGACTCATAAAAAAATGGCATTTAAAAAAGTCTGAAGTTTTTACTCCGTGTAGCCTGAGCAAATTTTGTGTCAGGACAATAATATTCTACTCATTCCGTAGGTAAGAGGCGAAAACGCCCACATTTTGAAGCGTTTAATAAATGGCGGTACAGTCATCGTCTTGTTTATTACAGATATAAAATACTCCGATAGGCAACAGCGTCGAAGGTGCGAAATGCATACTCGTGATCGCTAATTCACCTCACAAGTCTGGCGATTAAGGTGACAGCAGTGCTGGCTGATAATAATCAACTTAAAATTTAAACAACACGCATTAATAGTAAGATGTAATGCTTCTAGTAAGAATACAAGGTCAGAGACATGAGTTTATTGTATCGTTTCCTTTTTCTGTTCTTAAAAAGTCTGTAAAGTTTCAGAAAATTCACAAAGATAATCCATCATAGTCATTTATATATAGATATGATACAGGTCAGCTAATAAAGCTAATGTAAAAACATAGAATAAAGAAATTATACAGTTTGGTCCTTTAGCCTCGCGGAAGTCGAAAGGTCAAACTAATTGGCTGATGGTGATAGTAGAGATAGAGGTAGAGTTGCTAAATATAAAAGTTAAAATATCTGGAAAGACCTTTAAAAATGGCGCTGTTTTAGTGTTGTTATCATCACAAATTAGTAAATTAAAATTATGCTTTTTATTTTTAAAGTTAGCAAGCCACTTTAAAATATGAATTATTATTTATTATATTTAATCATTATTTTAGGGGTTGTAGAATTGGGTTGGCTCTACTGGGAGAGGACCACACTCGCACAGAATGCCAGCGTGAAATAGCAACTTAAAGCAGCTTTGATTCGTATGGTAACCACGCAAAATACGCGCATAGACGTGGAGTTGCGGAAAACAGCCCATCGTAAACTATGGTAAGTGTACAGAAGCGGATACCCTTTCTACTGAAAACGAGGTATTCTTAGTCCTCATGGATGTCCACGCATTTCCATTAGATGCAATAAAATCTCGGAAGAGTCCAAATGCACTGCGAGCATAATGTGTCAACCCTAGTTATTTCCTCTCTGACGTCAATGCTGACATTTGGGCCTTGCTTGTCGTGTGGAAATCGTATTAGTCTACTAGCGGCTAGCCAGCTCGAGTTGCTACCGTTGCTAATATTATTGTATAAGAGTTACAGCGTAAATTAGATCGGCTATAAAACCTCTTCAACGAGAGTTACGACACTGTGTTGTGATATATTTATACATTTATAATAATTTATTTATTAAATATTATTTTCTATTAGTCTAAAGCTTCGATAAGTTGTCATTTTATACAAATATAAAATTAAAACATTTTTGGAACGAAGTTCCTTATCGGACGGTACGAATTTGGCGGATTTTTCGGTCACGACCCCTTCTGACGTAGTGTAGACAGCCTTGGCGGCTATAAGGAAGCGAGATGGAATAATATCCATCTCCCTCGCACTTTTCTTGAATGAAATATTATTTGATACTAGTAATTCATTTATTTGTATTTGATAATCAATTATATAATACGTTCATCAATAATAATATACAATGAAGGAACTTCGTTCCAACTGAGTGTTCCACGACACTGATGCATGTTTTTTTTTCATAATAGGTACTAATTCATACTTGAATATTTGCCGTTTCACTTTATAGACTATTGAAATTATTTCAATCTGTGATTTTCAAAGTATGGCGATGTAGGAGTGTAGATGTCAGTTACAAAATGGCAACCAAATGTGTGAGATATAATAACGTCAAATCTTCCCTAGATTGGGGAGATAGATTATTAATGATGAGTTAGAAAGTATTAATGAAAAAACTAGTTGTTCTTTAAATACAAATGTATAACTATTAAAACACTTTACCGCTAATAACAGATTGAGGGTTGAAGCGAAACGCGGCCAAGACGTCCGCTCCAAATGCGTTAGGGAGCTGATGACAAAATTAACAAGAGCGTCGTTTATAGCGGGTTGTTGAACCTTGCGAACGAACAAAACAAACATTGAAACAGGTGAAACAAACTTATGCACTAAATTCAGCTTCGATCGATTTATTTTCGGAAAACGATATTGAATCCATCGATCTTTCATCCGTCATAATAATATAACATAAATTATGTTTATTTACTTAACCGTAACAAGTATTTTTGTCCTGGAATAATTGCCTTAATGTAAGTTTATGATGGTAGAGCCACGATGCTGCAAATTACGACTGCAGCACGGATAGGTCGGCTCGATTGGGGATAGACCACGTACTTTGTAAGTTCGTATTTTGTAAGTTAGTGGCAGGAACCGGAGACCTTATTGAACATTTTTTTTCTTACGCGTAATTGAGGATTGATGGAGGTATATGTGGGCCACAGTATTCACAGGTGGACTGTTCCACATTTATCAACTTTACTTTTATAAAACAGTAAAAAATCGATTATAGTGAAACTATGACACACGTTTTCCTCCAGTGTTCGTCAAAACCTTAAAAGATTATGATCGATTTCATTTATTCATTTTTTGAAAACCTATGTAATGTGCCAGTGGAATAAAACGCAGTTGATGAAGAAAAGAAAAATAATGCCAAAGTTTATAGTGCTTGAAAGAGGTCTCCTAATTTGGGAGATGTCTACGGTCAGCAGTGAACCGTATGTAACACTTAATGTAAACAACATTATTTCTCTATATAACTCAATTTGTATATAATTAATAAATAAAAGTATAAGGTTGGTAACCTCCGAGACGACTGAACTGAGTAAGCCACTTACTCAGTTCAGTCGTCAAGTCAAACAAGTTTGAGTTTCTCAGAGATGACTAAACTTAGAGTATATAATTACATACTAATGTAATTATATACTCTAAGTGATTAAATATTTATGCCATTTGCCGCAGAGATTATCGGTCCGTAGGGTGCACGTGCGGTGAAGGTTCCTAAAGATACTATCTCTTAATCTATTTATTATAAAACCTATATAAAAATTTTAACATTTGAAAGAAATAACGTTCAGTTCAAAAAATATTTATTCGACAATAAACTTGAGACACGAATCCATGTATTATATCATTTATTACATTATTTATTTGATATATTCACTGTGTCCTGCAATAGTTCATTTAAATCGTAAACACTAGGTACCTATATTGTTGAGGGTTTTTTTATAACTTATGTAAACAAGGATATGGATAATATGCTTGTGTAAATTTCTGCAAGATATAAGTCGTAAAATACGGTATGATCAGGAAAAATAAATATTTAATAAATTACTTTACTACATTTAAGTGGTTTGTCTGACTATAAATCAAAGTACTCCAACGTTAGTACACACATGTAAATAAACACAGCGCAGACGCGCAGTCTGAAGTGTTTTATAAATCGCTTTGGCCACAAAAACGACCCAGAAAATTAAAAAAAAATCCTGGCCTTTCATTTGTTAGCGGGAACATCATTTATACATAAATTAATGTCACAGTTCCGGGTAATGCAACTGAGAAAGCGCTTGAAATATTTTAAAGATGTTGAACTCAGCGTATAAATGGGGTAATGTTGTTACAATTCCAAAATGAAATGCTCTCGTTTTAGAAAGTTACTAATGATCTTGAAAACATTTATATTGTGATATTCCAACATATAAAATCATTAAAATATTTTAATAACCAACAAAAAATCGTTTTGTTAGATTTTCGTAGCATATTTGAGAGACGCTCTACGCTTTCAAACTATTGTTGATATGTACATACTCGTGTTTTAAACTAACTGACCCGCCAACTTTGCTGGACGTCAAACATTTTTACTTGTGCTGAAATATCTTGTCTGGTTCTTAGTACTGAACGTTTAGGATTTATTTTCGGAATTGTTTGACAAATATTGTTATTTCACATTAAAAAAATATTATTAATACCACAATCAAATATAATCTATGTCATTCACGAATAATGTAGATTTCTATTGGTGAAAGAATTTTTAAAATCGGTTCAGTAGGTCCAGAGATTACTTCCTACAAACAAACTCACAAACTTACAAACCTTACCTCTTTATAATATTAGTATAGATATCAATTATTTATTTATTTGCGATGTGGCAAACTAGATAAATAGATTATATACGGGGAATGGCAATGCTGCAGCTATATTATGGTTGCAGCATGAATTAGTCAACTCGAAAGGGAAGGAAAACTCTCTCATAGAATATCAACGTAGCGAGCATACAGATCCAGAGACCCTTTTTACTGGAAACAAAACAGTCTGTGGTGACGACGCATTTGCATTTTATTTATTAATTGAGGCATCCACTTACCATCAGATGGACTGTGTGCTACCCCCAAGGAGCGCCACGAAGCACGATCATTGGCCACCTGCATCACTGCAAGTCGACAACTTACTGTTCCATCTTATATTACAAAAACAAAAATGATCAAAATCACCGCGAACAAAAACTAAAATTCCAATGCGTCTGTAGCGAATATAAATACCTTTACCTAGAATAAAATTAAAGTGTTGAAAACTGGATATAGCTTGTGATGTACTAGATATCGATAGATTTACTTTTAGAATTGGTTTAAAATAGAATGCCCTTGTTTCCGTAAACAAGATCAAAATAGCATCACGTTATCTGAAGGCCAATTTGTAGATTATATTATTTACGCCCTAACAATATAATGCAATGAACACATCGATAGGAATGTAATGTCTGATGCTGTTGCCATTGCATCTGCATGACCACCACAATTATCAACAAAATTAACTGTTTTGACTTAGAAGTGACAAACGAACTAAGAATCGACCTAAAGGTGGAGTATTTTTTATACTATTAATACAAATAATAATTCACCTGAAGCTTCAATCTACACCTTAAATTTGCATGAAACGAAGTCAGCTGCCTGTAATAACCAAACCCTGTCATATTGGATACATTTTTGATCGGTGGTATAAAAGGTAGTTCTTACCATGATCGATGATACCAGAAAGTAAAAGGGCTCTACATAGAGATCACAAAAAGAGAAGAAAAACAAAAAGACAAAAGCTTTCTCTTTTTGGACATTTTATTAAAACTGCCTACATATTGATTAAACTATTTTTACGAATTTTAATCGAATTTTAATTCTAATCGCGTTTAATTTATTTAGTTTTGGGTGTTTTTGAGCACCCATGGTTACGGGGGCACATGTCGGGAATTAAAAATAAGTAAATTAAACGCGGTAAAATCCGTATAAATAGTTTTTTTCCAATGTGTAGTGGTTGCGTAAATATAAGAAATCATTCTGCCTATATATAAAAATGTATAGAGGTAACTCTTCCAAAATATATTTCACAATTATTCGCATTTATTAATTAAAGTATTTTTTCGGATTATGTATGTTAAAATAGAAACTAAATGTTATGTTATAATATTAAGAAGTTTTAAAAACTATTTCTGCTATGTTTCATATGATGATGACTGGCGTTTTTCTTGGCGGCATTGCTTCTAAGTCCTCAGAGGTGATTTTTATTTTGATTCATTAATCGGCGATAGGTGTAAATGGGCTACATTATCCAGTTACTGTCAGGTGGACCGTGTGCTTGTTTCTCATCTTACTTGTATAAAAATTCTCTCATAATTATTAGTATATTGTTTTAGATGATCATTTCCTTAATTAGTATATAAGACGAAGTATATAGAAGCATAGAAGACATCCGCACTTCTGTCTGGCTTGGTATTAGAACTAAACTGCCAAAATTATTTTGCACGACAGTGACATATATACTAAATGAGATGATGAAAGCATTGAAAAATATGAGGAAGACAGCTACAAATAAATTATGTTCGTTTTTTCGTAGAATACGTTGGTTTTCTGTCTCATATTTTTATTAATTTATATTTTAAGAGCAGTCGGCAGTTTTACGATTGGTACGAAAGTAACCCTCGAAAACTGAACTTCGCCAGACTGTCTGATACTCGAAATAATTTAAATCTACGTCATTTCCATCATTCATTCCCCGTGCTGACCAATTAAATAAACATGCTATGTCTGTCTCGCTTTTTTGCTTCATGATAGAGGAAGATAAATAAATCATGTGTAACAAAATTTCAGTTATTCTGGAGCACGTCACACGTTCTGGAAGCTTCTTTTTAAATCGTCAACTATATTTTCTATCGACTTCAAAAATGAGACGGTACTCAATTCGACTATATGTTTTTTTAATGTGTGTTACCTACCTCATAAATTTTTACTGGGTGAACCGATTTCGATGATTCTTTTTATTTGAAATCTGGTGCTTCACATGTGGTCCCATATAAATTTGATCAAGGTCTGACCAATAGTCTTTTTGAGTTTTTCTTAATAATTTATAATATTTTTTATCATAAACAATAATTTAAAATTATTGTTTATGATAAAAAGTAAAATAATATTATCTATAATTAAATTGTTCTTCATTCCTTCTGGTTATTTAATTTGCACTGAATACGTCTTATTTAAAGTGTAGTGATGTAACTTTTCAATAGCGATCTCCTAATTTTGTCTAAAGGTTTACTTAATTTTGTAATATTATTATAATAAAGACTGATGAATAGGTTCGTTATTAGTTTCATAATATATGGCAGAAAAATAAAAAAAATATTCTCTATGTAATCTAATATGAATATTTTAAGTAAGTATCGCAAACAGGCCGAGGAATTTAGAGTTAAATAATTTTCTGAATGGTATTGAATGGTGACACAAACAAAGCTAGTTGTCTCTATTTTCATTTAGCTAACTATTAACCGAGCACACCCAAATTAACCACCTGACATCTCAAAGTCACGCAATGCGACACTAATAGATTATGGCTCTTAAAAACTATACATGAAATATTACAGCGGGCTGCTGAGCAGAAAATTTCAGGCGTTCAGAAAATTGTAGGAAATTTAATGTACTTAAAATATCTAAGCTTACATATATGCACTTTATGACTCCTCTTCTAAATTATAGAGATCTTTAAGTTATTTCTTGATTTCTCAAAATTTTACAAACTTAGTAGAACGCAACGAAAACAAATGAATCATAATAAGTATATCTATTTTAGTCGTTATATATATGTAGGTGTAGGAAAAAGTTTATTAATTCAGACCTGCAACAGTTGTAGTTATTTGTAGTTATTAATTACCTATAATAATAACTATTAGTAAAAGAAAAATGCAGTTTTTCACTATTAACAAAATTATATTGCATGTTGCATGCATATTGTCTATTGAAATACTTGTATAAATTATATAATATGCATTATTATAAAGTACATTGTGAACTATGCCATATAACTGTACGTAAAAAAAATGAAATTTTAATTTAAAAAAATTCCTTCTAATAAATGTCGGTAAACAGTTTCGTTAGGTTCAAGTTCACGGCGCGATTTAAATTTGGAACGACAAGAATTGAGGACAGTTCTGTAATGAACGCATGACCTCTCGTTTAATATACATAGCACAACTGTACGGCAAAATTTTTAACAAAAATAAAATTACAGTGTTTTGTGTTAATTGATAATATTCTTGTAAAGGATTTTATTTTTATATTTTTGATTATTAATAAAAAAATAACGCTAAAAAATAAAACGAATTTACATTGGTTGTATAAAATAACTCTGTGATCACAAACCTAAGTTTTTATGTCATTCTAAATAAATCCGAGAATTTTCACAGTTATTTGTTATTTATTTCTTATCAAATCTTCGATATAAAGACATTTAAAGTTATATAAAATTATAATCTAATAAATCTAAAAGGGTCTAAAAAACTAACTACTAATACTACTATGCTACGATGATCTTAGTCGTAGTATCACTTCTTAATACATCTGCAAAATTTCAGATTATTCAGAGGTCTGGAAGGGGGTGAAAACTGGATGATAAAATTATATTTCATTCATAAATACCTACATACATGAGTCAAGCTAATATAAAGCGTGTAAAAGTACACATTTAATTAGGTACTTGATAATTACTGGGTTCTAAATAGGATGTAACAATTCCGAACTCCTACCCATCCGACACATGTTGTGCCGAAACGATCCGATATCTGACGACTCAATATGACGATATTATTTGTACATGATGAACCTAAATCCCACAGACTGACGATGGAGGAGCATCAGTGTGATGGTATCATCTTTGCGCTTACTAACCCGCCGGTCCAACGTAGGTAGTACTGGGCAAATTTTTCAAATAATGCAAACCAATTGATGCTTTATTGAAAAGACCTTTATATCCAGCGGTGAAATAACACAGGCAATTAAAGAAAAATAAATAACGGCTAACTATGAACACATGGAGTATTATGAAATAAAAAAAATATTTATTGTCTATTCCTCTACTGCTACTACTACTAGAAGTTGAAATCCACCTTTCATCCGCTTTCATGAACCAAATCTAACACAAGCGTTTTAAGCTTTGATTTTAGCTGAAGAGGTATTTAGTAATACAAGTCGCGGCACGTAAGTCTAGCGCTGAACGAAACGTGGAAGGGACGCGCATGAATTGAATTGCACGAATGGGACTGGAGAGCCAAGCAAACGATACGCACGAGCCAATCAGCGCGACTTATGCACACACAATACGCCAATCAGTATAACTTATGCGCAATAATGATCACCGCTAGACTTTCGTAGCGCCACTTATAACTTATTATTTTGCGTTAATCCGTTATGTAAAAGATGTTAAAAATTAGCAGAGATCCGTCTAATAAAATAAAATTATATGTCTTATATCATATTATAATGCTCTGCAAAGTAGGTAACTGCTAGAACAGTAATAATTACATTGTATAATCAATTCTTTTACATACTATTCTGTTATAGTGGGGAATAATGAATAAGAAATAAAATATACAATTTAATTTTATAAAAGACAAGCAAATTAAATAAATAATAATTGAATAAAATAGGTATAGTGCAACGGACAGTTTGTAACAGTCGTTATAAAAATTTTATCGCTTTGGACCGGACTAGTTATAAAATGATTTTACGCGGTCCATTTCAAATGTTATTTGCTCAAGGTTTTCCGATAGTGACGTATGTTGTAAATCAGGTCATCATGGTATAGCTTCAACGCATTTACTTAACCTATATACAAGGAAACGAAATAATTTTACGCAGTTGCGTCTAGAATTTCATCACTTTGGATATTTCATGGAGCTAGTGTTGTTCTGTTTACCCAACTGCCAAATAAGAAGGGTAATGTGTGCTTGAAGCGACACGACAGGTTAATGGCCGGGTATGGACTGCGTACTCAAAAGTCGTGGGTTTGAATCCGCTATTTGACTACTGTTGTGAACCACTCTTAACATAAGCATTTAAAGCTTACTTAGCATGGTTAAAGGGAATATTAGTAATTTTAATAGCATTAGTTAAAAAAAATTAAGCCTATATACGTCCCACTGCTGGGCACAGGTCTCTTCTCATTTCTGAGAGGGTTTTAGGGCAAGGAAATGTCCGCCGCGCTACCCCAATACGTGTCGGCGAACTTCACACTTCTTCGAAATATTTATTTTTTTATTTCTCAGATATGCAGGTTTCCTCACGATGTTTTCCTTCACCGCCAAGCACGTACTCTTTTACCATGGTAGCTCATAGGCTAAGCGCTCGCTGTAAATTTCAAAATACGCGCGAAACCCGGGTTCGATCCCCGCTGGCATCAATGAAATTGTTAATTGTAATTTTGAGTTAATAGCACTGCTAGTAAATGTATAAAAAATTGTTTTTCGATTGTATGTATGTATGTCTATATCTTTGGCAACCTCTATAGCCTAAACGGCTTGACAGATTTTAACATATGGAATGTCATTATATTCGTCTTAGTTGTGTTAGTGACAGATGGTTTTTTTTATAGGATAAGGGTGACAAACGAGCACACAGTCCACCTGATGGTAAGTGGTTGCTGCGGCCTATAGACATCTACATCCATCCTCGTTTGCGAATCAAAATGCAGATGCGTTGTCACCCGTGAGGACTAAGATGGAATGCCTCATTTCCAGTAAAAAGGGCCTCCGGCCACCTGCACTCACCAAGCGAAACGCAGAGGTAAACCTCTACTTCACGCTGGTATTCTGTGAGGTCGTGGTAACACCCCGGTTCGAGCCTGCCCATCCGTGCGACAGCAAAAGCTGCCGCGTGGCTCTACCACTGTTAAAAATGGTATAGTATATTTGATTTTTCTCTCTTTTCAGTGAATTCCTTACGCAGTCAAGTTGTTTTTAAATTTAGTTTCAACATTTGTATAATATAATAAATTGCGGTTTGTTTTTTAAATGTATTAATCAATGTTGTCATCATCATTTTCTGTCATTTATTGGCAATACCATTTAAATATTTCTGTGTGAACGGTATTAGGTATTGCGCTGCGGTTCAATTCTTAATATAATGTCTCTAATTCTGCCATAAGCTAATTACGAATTGAGATAAACGTATCCACGAGACGGTTCTGACAGACAGACGATAATACAGTAAAATTCCACAAAAGCTTCCCGTATACAATGTCATTTAATGTCAAGGTCGAAGGTGAATGAATTCCTTAAAACCTATGACTTTAAAAGCACTGAGCATAGCTCTCTCCATAGCTCGCTGAGTGACCTTGAGTTTTCTCATATGGTCAGCAGTGGAGGACAATGTCTCTGATCCATAAGTCATCACTGCCAACACGCACTGGTTGTGCAATCTTCTTTTCTAGTTTTGAAGACCTGACGTGAAGATGTATTGTGATCTCGCGAATGCTGCCCAGCCAAGTTGAATCCGTTGAAGTTGGACTTACCTAGTCGGACTATTTGTCTCAGGTAAACATACTCGTCAACAACTTCGAGCGTAGTGCTCCCAACAACTACGGCATAGGTGTAACATGGACGTTACATAATATGATGTTTGTTTTGTCCATGTTCATCTTAAGACCTATCCGTTGGGCGGCACTATTTAGGTCATTGAGCATAGTAACTAGGTACTCCAGCGATTCTGTCTTAAGGCGCCTACTGATATGCCTGCCGCAGGGGCAATCTAGGGTGTAGGATTGGGGATGACCCTTAATTGCCTCCTTAATTGTGATGTGTGTAGGCAAGCAGGGGCAATTTTTTAAGTCGGCCCTGCGGCAGGGCGGTAGGAGCGCAATACCTTCCTTGCTCCCTAGATTGGCCCTGCCGCTGCCGCGTGTGTAGCCCAATTGGAGCAATTTCAATCAGTTCGTTGCGACTTTCGCCCGGAGCACACGTATGAGTACAAGTCAGACCCGCAGAAAGAACGTTATTTGAACGTTGTAACTTACAAGTAACATTACTGGGATTTGTTACCTAACTTATCATAAGGGCTAGTATGGGAAAGAAAATATTCCAATAGTATTAAAATTGCTGGAATATAAATAAAATGTCATTAACTAAATAATTAAACAAAAATACAAATTTTAGTAATTAAATTTTATTAAAACCATCATTAGAAAACTATCCTGGCTATTTGTAACACTAGTTAAATTATAGTTACTAAGTACTAGTTAGTTAAGTTATATCGCAGAATAATTTGGTTAAATTAAATTATGACGAGTGAAGTTAGTCATATTTAATTGTCTTTGATAGCCTAAAAATAGCGTGGCAGAGCTATGCTGCAGCTTATAAGCACTATATTATAGTTGTAATTATTAATTAACTAGTTGTATTATTGATAAATGTGGGTGTCTATGGGCCACAGTGTCCACTTACCATCAGGTGGACTGTGCTCATTTGTCACCCTTATTCTATATAAAAAAGAGCCAAGGCTATATATACCGATTCATTGATATTTCGATAAAACTGGCGCCATTCTCAACGCGTGCGTCCAGCGAGACGTACACTCTCATACACTCTTATACTGAACGGCAGGCGTGTGTGTAGAGACTAGAGACAGCTCCGATATTGCTCCGATCGCTGTGCTCCCTAGATTGCCCCTGCGGGAGGCAGGTCAGTAGCCGCCTTTAAGGACTATCGTCGACAAATCGAACTCGAATCGAGTGATGAACTCGCCATTGATGTGAAGAGTTTCGGAGGTATATTATAACGTGAACTATTATAGTATACTTAGAATATAAAAACCCAATCTGGTAAATCCATTGGTCGACTCACTCTGTCCATTTTAGTAATAACGCAAAAATTTTTTTCAATGTCAATGTCAATTTGGTACACTTGCTTGAGGATTACGGTAATTTTCTGTTATATTACCGACACGTGTAACTGCCAGCTGATGTAACAAACTTGTTACGACGTTTTAGTATTCCAGTACAAAAAAGGACTAGACTTTCTAAGTGATCATTATTTTTCTTAGGTTTTTTTAAAGCGTTAGTTGGTCACGATCCGTTTTTAATGTTCTTCGTTATATTTTTACAATAACAAATATGTGATTTTAGTCTTTAATGTCTTTTTTTATACAATATGGTAACAAACGAGTATACAAACCACCTGATGGTGGGTGGATGCTGTGACGCATAGACAACTACATCTATCCTCAAATAAGAATCGAAATGCAGATGGATTGTCACCCCGGAGGACTATGATGGAATACCTTATTTCCAGTACAAATCGTCTCCAGTTCTGTCCGCTGGCATTCTGTGAGAGCGTGGTTCTTCCCCGGTCGAGCCGACCCATTCGTGCTACAACCATAATATAGTTGCAGCATGGCACTACCACGTTATATAACAAGTTGTATTATAAATATAAGAAAAAGTAATCACATTTTTAGTAATTATTTCTTGTTAAATTGTTTTCCTTTTAATACATTTAAACTAAAGGTAATACATGCTTTGACAGGAATAGACAATGAATCCTTATTGTTTATGTTGGTAGCATTCGTAGTTTTATAAACCTGTAGTAGCATCTCACTTTAGAAGTCCAATTCAAAAGATGTTCAAACAGTGGTAGAGCCAGGCGGCAACTTTTGCTGTCGCATGGATGGGCCGGCTCGAACCGGGGTGGTACCACGACCTCACAGAATACCAGCGTGAAGTAGAGGTTTACCTCTGCGTTTCGCTTGGTGAGTGCAGGTGGCCGGAAGCCCTTTTTACTGGAAATGAGGCATTCCATCCTAGTCCTCACGGGTGAAAACGTACCTGCATTTTGATCTGTAACAGAGGATAGATGTAGATGTCTATGAGCCGCAGCAAACACTTACCATCAGGTGGACTGTGTGCTCGTTTTTCATCCTTATTCTATAAAAAAAAATAATTCGCTATTTGACACAAAAATAATTTTATATAATGTGTGTATGTGAGTATGTACGTTTGAGTATGTATATTTATTTATTTATATGTGTATGTATATGTATATATATATGTATGTTTGTATATAGTTGTATATATTGAAGCATAAATATTTTCCTAGATCAGCCATGACAAACTTAGTATTGTTTATGATCAACGTTTTTGTTACTTTTCTTTTCTTACTTCTGGTTCGTGCTAAATTGTGAAAAGTGGATGACTGTTATGGGCCCTAATAAAGACATATTATGTAAGAATTATGTATCACACAATGAAGGCTGTTCTTATCCCTAATAAAATAAATAGATAAAATAAAATAAATAAAAGTCTGCATACGTAAGATTAAAATTGCTGTTTAGAGTGCTTACCGATTACTTTACCACGTTTTTATTAAGTCACTGTCTTGTATGTCTGTCTGTACGTTAATCGTTCCGGGTGGAATTTAGAAAATCAAATTTCGAACACATCCCGATAAGGTAGAGACTTAAAATTTTGAAGATAGCTAAAAATTGGATGAAAATGTAGGAATATAAAAAAAAACTTGGTATATTAATTTTTTTCTACAAAACTCAGATAAACTCACTAGTTCCTTACAGGATGTGTTCAAGATTCAAATGAAATTCATCTTGCACAATAGTTGTGAGTGATACGTTTATTAAATGAGAAGATAACTATATAAAATTGACAAAGTCCCCTCAAATCTGTATTACAATCTCGAGGTCATACGTTCTGCGTAGCAACGAACAACGAATGTTCTCAGTCCCACATTACTATAATATTATCTTTATACCTACTCTATGTACGTATACTAGATATTTATATAGAGAATCATAGCAACACAGATAATATATTATACGAAGTCTTCTGTATTTTAATTAATTGTATTGCGTAAGAAATACTTTCGTGAAGCACATAAGTATTTTTATTGCTGTTTCAATGTTTTATTATTAAATATTTTTATGTTTAACTGTGATTATTTATTTAAGTACTTATTATTTTATAGCAAATTAACATTTCAAAAAGTTCCTTTGTTTCTTACTGATTCTTCCCAGACAGGTTCTTTCCGAACAAGTGGTCAAAGCATAAATAACTATCAATAGGTCTTCTACACCGAAGATAAATAATTACATTATATTCTAATCTATTGTTTGGATATCTACTTTTATAATATTTATATTCGTTGAGAATATATAATATCACTTTAATAAGTGTTTAGGATCAAATGTTTAGACTGCATCGTTGTTCGAGTGGTCGTAAACGCGGTTGCTTATAATGAGATCCTGCGTTCGAATCGCGGGGTGGGCCAAAATAAATTACTAGGTTTTTTGTTGTTGAGAAAGCACGCCTGATCTCTCTCCGGTCGTGTCGTGTCGGATTACCATCCCGTCGGACTAAACGAGCGCAACTGTGCTCTGCTTGCGTTATGCGTATACACTTGGCCACTATAATCCTGTCCTGCGCAGATGGCTAATTTCCGTTGAGACTGGCCGCACTGACTGAAATTCGGTCTGGACATTAGATCGAGTCGCATGTAATATAGACTCTATATGATTCTAGTAAAGACTTATTTACCAAATCCAAAAGAATCAAGGCTCCAACATGTGAACATGATGAACATTAGTGTTTCCAGACAGTCATCATAGTAACACTATTTGTTCAAATTTGAGCTCATTTGTATGTATAAGTATCTATTTTCTACCGACTTCAAAAAAGAGACGGTACTTAATTCGACTTTTTTATGTGTGTTACCTCATAAATTTTTACTGGGTGGACCGATTTCGATGATCCTTTTTTTATTTGAAAGCTGGTACTTCACATGTGGTCATATACAAATTTGATCAAGGTCTGACCAATAGTTTTTGAGTTATTCTTAATAATTTATATTGAAGTCGGTTGTACACAATTTTTAATTTTTAATTATGTTGAGCTAAGTAAGTGCGCTTAACGATCTTCGGCTTCTTAACCACTTACTAATTAATGGGATAGTAATAAAACAATGGCTTATCATAGTTAAAAATATATGAAAATATGCAATCGTAGTCCAAAGTGGTAGGTATTTTGTAATTATTTTGTCGATTTTAATTCCTTGTGGATATATTTACAGTGCATGCTCGTAAAAGAATGCTCAAGATTGGGTAAAGTAAAAAAAAAATAAAACAAAGCAGGAAGTGAACTCGTTGCTAATGTCAGAATACATATCAACTCTATTCAACTAGGCAGTTAGTCCGTCCGCTTGCCTTTTAGATTATTACTGTAGCGTATATTATGCCATCGAAAATAACTTTTTCATTTGTTTTAAAATCATGTTTTGATTTTAAACAAATTGCGTAATACAAAATGATGTGACAGAACATCACAGACCTCACACGATGCGCAAACAAAGATATTTTTAAATAAAATATAAAAACTAACAAATTAAAACCACCTCTGAATGATTTTCTCCGAAAATTCAAGTCCTGATTAGGGTTGCCACCTTCTTTTGAACAAATATAGTATTTTTCCCAAAAATGATGCAATAATATATTACTTTTGAGAAATTCAGGAAAAAATAGTACAAATTTATTTTCAACCAATATGTAATTTTCCATAACATGTATATCTGTTATTGCTCTTCGCTTTGGCCATCAATAATCTATTACCATTGAAATCATTATAGGAATTTGAGCAATTTTAATTCATATTTAAAAAAAATAACAATTCATTTCTTTATTTTTTTGGGAATTGTGCTAAAACCATCACTTTCCATGTTTTTTTTTTATTTTAACAGCAGTAAATAAACACTTATATAAAAATCGGGTAGCATTCATCGACAATTACCGTTTTGTTGCCGCGAATGCGATTAATTATAACAGCAGAAAATAAACACTTATATAAAAATCGGGTGGCATTCATCGCCAATTATTGACAGTTGACGTTTTGTTGCCGCCAATGCGAATGGAGAACGCCCCATGCTGCGCTTCGGGTGCGTTTCAGACTTCCAGTCACAGTTAAAATATAAAAAACACGACAGTTCGATTAGGAATAAGAATATAGAATATATTGTTCGTACTATATTATTATCTATAATATATAGTACAATTGAATATATAGTACGATACTATACAACATATATATATATATATATATATATATATATATATACATATATATATATATATATATATATATATATATATATATATTATAATACGGGTGGCAACCCTAGTCATGACATATAGGTAACAAGTTACCTTTTTTAATAACGACATGAGGATAGAGGTGACCTACAAAGAATTCGTTTCGAGCACAAATCGTCTGTTCCCAAATCTATATCAGCAAATCAAACACAATTTATTTTACATACACGCAATGAAATTTAAAAAACACACCATATTTTCCAATTATATTACAGCTATTGCTACAACCTATCTAAAGTACACTGCTGAACATAGCCATAGATAGCCCCAGAGATGGCCTGAAGGAGGGATATTTGCCATAGTTGCCACGCTTTGTTTCTTCTCGTTTGTTTCCCTCTGTCGCCCCTTAATACACCTATAGGACGATATGGATAGTGGATATTCTTACATCGCCACTACACGGTCGCTTACTCTACAACCCATTAGAAATTATCGATTGATGATTGACGCAAGTTGAACTAAAGTAGATAATTGACCCCTTTCTTTTAAAAGTTTTTGGGTTGTGACGTCAAAGATAGTATACATTTCATTACGTAACGAAAGTAGACTTGTGTAATGAAAGTAATGTAAGATATTGATTATATAAGTGATGGATATCGTGCGGGTATGAATCTAACTAATGATTTATTGTTATTATAATTTAGATTTATACGTGTGGAGAACTCTCGTGCTCGTAAAGTGTAACCCTGTGATAACATTATCGATATTTTAGTTATGATGTCGATAAATAAATGTTGAAAATAATTGAAAACCAAAGTTACTGCCCACACAGAAAAACTTTTATAAAAAACATGTGTGAGTGTCGTGGAACACTCGGTTGGAACTAAGTCCCTTTCGTAGTATATTATTATTGATAAACGTATTGTATTATTGATTAACAAATATAAATAAATGAATTACATACTAGCGTCTATTAAAATGAATATTTCTTTTATGGCAAGATAAGGGAAAGTGCGAGGGAGATGGATATTATTCCATCTCGCTTCCTTATAGCCAGCAAGGTCGTCTACGCTACGTCAGAAGGGGTCGTGACGGAAAAGTCTTACTCTTTTTTAGCCTAGCCCCCATCCGCCAAATTCGAACCGTCCGATAAGGAACTTCGTTCCAAAAACAACTAGGATCTCTATTTGTAATATGTCTACCGTGACGTGCACGACGCGACAGATCGTCATCAACTAGAACGGAGTTTTTTCTCAAGCTTTTGTACTAATATATTATGTGCTATGTATGTAAACGCAAAACCATACAGTCGAATATTAAATATTGTGAATAACTTGAAAAAACAAAAAATCTGGAGTTTGCTGCTTTAACAAATATCTGTAAAATCACTAACTGCTATTCGTGGAATAACTCAGACCTATTTTATTAGCTTAACTAATATAAACTCACAAAGCATTCTGGTTTGTTTTGATGGTAGAAATACTGAAATAGTCTGAAACAGCGCTCGTTAAAATACAGCCCAGACTGTATTACATATCTCTAAATAGTAAGTAAGTAGGTGTCCACAGTGTCGTCTGAGTTATAATTACATCGTTTTGCAAAATGTGCATTTGGCTCCCGTTCAATCACACTAACAGCGGAGCCAAATAGTAAATAACAGCCTGTGAGAGACACACAAATTGTAAACAATTTATGACGATTATATTGGTAATGTTTAGTTCTGCTATGTAGTAGTCGCGTAAGGCGCAAATTATATAAAATAGGCATAAGGCGAAGGCACGGCACGGGCGCGGCGCAGGCATGGTGCCGCTTCAAAACTTTTTCATATACATATATGTATGAAAGCGGTGAGTCGTGAATTATACTCAAGCGGCGCCTTCCTTCATAAAGCGAAGGCCTTTGCCGTGCCTTGGCCTTATGCCACTTCTATATAATTTGCGCCTAAGAGATTTCGTCGCTATATTTTGTTCTGTGTTGAGAGGCGACTATAGAAAATGCCAGAATAAAGGCTTTCGACTGATGTGGTATCCGACCTGTTTACGCTAGGTGTAAAATACTGGAGCTGCGACGAGTAGCAAGCAACGTTAACGGTGCAACATAACCCGTGTTTTTCACAGACCCGTTTTCGCCCAACGGTTGTTGGGGCCTGGACACTTTAGGATAAATGGGGCCCCTAAGTCCGTCATAGGGCTATTAGCAATAGGCAATAGAAATGGGAGTAGGAACTGGTGGCCCCATGGACCGCGGAAGGACCGCGCTCTCACAGAATACTAACGTAAAATAGTAGCTTAACGCTGCTGTGTGTCATATGGTGAGTGTAGACAACCGGAGACCCTTTTTACTGGAAACGAGGCATTCCATCTTAGTTCTCACGGGTGAAATCGCATCCGCATTTTGATTCGTAATCGAGGATAGATGTATATAGATGTCTATGGGCAGCAGCAACCATATACCATCAGGTGGAATGTATGCTCGTTTGTCACCCATATTCAAGATCAAGATACTGTGAATAACCTTTCAATAAACAAAATAAATTATCAAGTTTCAGTATGCTCTCACAGAACTTAAAAAAAAAACTGCAGACAGAAAACAGCAACATCGACATATATATCTATCTTCGATTACGAGTCAAAATACAGATGCGTTGTCACCCGTGAGGACTAAGATGGAATGCCTCGTTTTCAGTAAAAAAAGTATCTCCGGTTCTCTAAACTCACTATACGAAACACATCACTGTTACGCTGGTATTCTGTGAGAGAGTGGTCCTTCCCCGGCCGAGCCGACCCATTCGTGCTACAACTATACTACTAATATAGCTGCTGCATGGCTCTACCAGGTAAAAGAAAGAATTGTTTTATGGTAGGTAGATACCCAATAAAAAAAGAATTATTATTATCTTAATATTTTAAAATAAAATTGTATTTACTTTAAATATAATAATTTTATAATATATATAGTATAGTGTTAATATGACATCAATACTACTTATGTAAAATATTTGCAGTGCTCTTGCGGAGTTCTTGTTTTAACCTTATAATTAACACGTAACGTACAGTACGAAAACTACAAATAAATAACTTGAATTGAATTAAATATTTTCCATTTACCTATTCATTTTCGCCTAGTGTATGTTTACACAAATGGATTTTTTATAATAGAACGAATAACATAGAGCTAACTGATTATTTTGACTCGTTCCATACATGTGTTAGATTCAAATGAAATTCACCTTGCACAATTAATTCCGAGTGATACGTTTATATATTAAATGAGAATGTGTGATAATTTATTTAGCCGCCATGTTGTGGCGACGTACATCACACCATATTAGTTCTGTAGGTGTCTTAAGTCGTGACTCTCGAAAATTTCAAAAACAACGCTTCCGATTCAGAAATTGCGGTATAAG
Source organism: Parnassius glacialis (assembly GCA_033319125.1). NCBI lineage: Eukaryota > Metazoa > Arthropoda > Insecta > Lepidoptera > Papilionidae > Parnassius > Parnassius glacialis. The sequence goes on along the minus strand of JAVANC010000026.1, from coordinate 16,802,389 downwards.
CCTATCTCGTTTACGCCAAACGTAATCTTCGAGAAACCTTCTGACTGCTGGTGCCTTCATCATCATTACAGCCTTCACAAGTCCACTGCTGAACATAGGCCTCCCCCAATGAATGTCACATAGCACGGTCCTGAGCCACCTGCATCCATCGACTTCCTGTACATCTTACCAGGTCGTCACTCCATCTAGTGGGGGGACGCACTACACTTCGTCCGTCGGTACGAGGCCGCCACTCGAGAAACTTTTTTCCCCATCGGTTGTCGGTTCTTCCAGCTATATGGCCGACTCATTGCCACTTCAGCTTACTAATCCGTTTGCTGGTGCCTTAGAACGTACTTAACTTAGTGAAGAAGCTGTAAGCTAATCACGATTGTGGTAACAGACTAATAATGACCGCAGTTTTAAATATATTGGTAAATCCAATTGGGCATACCTTAAGCGCAATAAAAAAAATACGTATAACATGATTATACGGAATTATTAAAGTGGTTTAAATACATTTCGACAGCACTATCGGCTTCAACACCCTCGAAAACCATGAAAATGACACCCATGATGAAAAAATTGATACCTATTGCAGCCGCCATCTTGGATTTACATTTCGAGAGCACTATCGGCTTCAACACTCTTGAAAACCAGAAAATGACACCCGAGATTAAAAAATTGGTACCAACTTCAGCCGCCATCTTGGATTTACATTTCGACATCACTATCGGATTCAACACCCTCGAAAACCATGAAAATGACACCCAAGATGAAAAAATTGATATCTATTGCAGCCGCTACCTTGGATTTACATTTCGACAGCACTATCGGCATCAGCACCCCCGAAAACCATGAAAATGACACCAATAATGAAAAAATTTATATCTATTGCAGCCGCCATCTTGGATTTACATTTCGATAGCACTATCGGCTTCAACACCCTCGAAAACCATGAAAATGACACCCATGATGAAAAAATTGGTACCTACTTCAGCCGCCATCTTGGATTTACATTTCGACAGCACTATCGGCTTCAACACCCTCGAAACCCATGAAAATGACACCCATGATGAAAAAATTGATACCCATTGCAGCCGCCACCTTGGATTTACATTTCGACAACCCTATCGGCTTCAACTCTCTCGAAAACCATGAGAATGACACCCATAATAAAAAAATTGATACCTATTGCAGCCGCCATCTTGGATTTACATTTCGACAGCACTATCGGTTTCAACACCCTCGAAAACCATGAAAATGACACCCAAGGTGAAAAAATTGATATATTTTGCAGCCGCCATCTTGGATTTACATTTTGACAGCACTATCGGCTTCAACACCCTCGAAAACCATGAAAATGACACCGATGATGAATAAATTGGTACCTAATTCAGCCGCCATCTTGGATTTACATTTCGACAGCACTATCAGCTTCAACACCCTCGAAAACCATGAAAATTACACCTATGATGAAAAATTTTATACCTATTGCAGCCTCCACCTTGGATTTACATTTTGACAGCACTATCGGCTTCAACACCCTCGAAAACCATGAAAATGACACCCATGATAAATAAATTGGTACCTAATTCAGCCGCCATCTTAGATTTACATTTCGACAGCACTATCAGCTTCAACACCCTCGAAAACCATGAAAATGACACCTATGATGAAAAATTTTATACCTATTGCAGCTTCCACCTTGGATTTACATTTCGACAGCACTATCGGCTTCAGCACCCTCGAAAACCATGAAAATGGCACCCATGATGAAAAAATTGATACCTATTGCGGCCGCCATCTTGGATTTACATTTCGACAACCCTATCGGTTTCGACACCCTCGAAAAGCATGAAAATGTCACCCATGACAAAAAAAATATACTACTTACTTTTAGTACTTACTACTATTATTTATTCTGTGCTTTTAAATATTGTAATAAAAAAATCTCTTATTATTATTATTATAATCAAGTATTTAAGAAATTTGGTTATTCGAATATTGTGTATTTGTACAGCGATGTTTTTGAGCCGCTGAAAACAACCGAAACAATGTCCACTCACGACGGCGACTGAAGCCGAACTAAACTTAATACAAAGGTACTCTGTGAACTAAACTACTCTGTGGCTGTAGATCCCCATTTACAGAATTAATTTATATACGAGGCAAACAAATCAACGAAAATTTCGCCATTTTGGAGCCGAAAAAAATTAATTATAGCTAAACAAAACAAAATTACACTGCCATTTACATTCAGTGGCTTCCCACATGATAGATGAAGAGATTAAAAAATAGATTGAGTTAAACAATTGATATTTTCAAAAGTTATAGTGTTTACAAGCCACAGGGACATGATAAATCCACACCATAAGCCACTAAAACCCTTTTTTTTATTAAAAAATAGCAATTAATCGATTTAAAAGAAATAATAAATCAACAAAAAAAAATATTAATAAGTTCAACAATCATTTATCTTTCTAACAATGTGCTTTTTATATAATTTATATGTATAATATGATTGCTAGATACGATTTTATTCGATAAAATGTTGGAATTTTAATTTTTAGGCGATAGTAGAACATTACCTTACGCTTTCGCTTAAGGTATGCAATAACTATCACGATCCTTATTTGAAAAATATTACAGTCTCCACAAGCCTAATTATTGTTTGGCTTTGTTTAAGTTTAAGAAGTATCCATCGCGCTTTCCCAATCATGCGCATACAGGATTGGAAAAGTGTACTTTTTATTCCCACTCACATAGTTCAAGGAGTCATATTCAACGATTCAGCTGTCACAGAATAACAGCGTTAAAAGGCAGCTAAATGTTGCAGTGTTTAGTATAGTGAGTTTAGATACCCTTCTTACTGTATACGTGGCATTTCATCTTAGTGCTAGGGGTGACATCGCATTCCGATTCTTAATCTAGGATAAATGTAAATGTTTATTGCCCACAGTATCCACTTACAACCAGGTAGATTGTATGATCGCTTGTCACCCTTATTCTCGAAGAAAAAGGTACTTTAATAGCGTTATTTCCCTTTGGAAAACATATATAGCGTAAATTTTAATTATTTTCGAGATAGAAACGTATAATGTAAACAAATACTTCGTAAAAAATATTTAACATTGTCGTATATGGGCCACAAAGCCTACATCACATAGTTATTATCATCATCATTACTGCCTTTTAGTCCACGCCTGGACATAGGTCTGCCCCAAAGAATGCAATAAAACATACTTAATCCTAAGCCACCTTCATCTATCGACAACCCGCATGTCTTACGAGGTCATCACTCCTTCTAGTGGGAGGACGCCCTACTCCAGATTCTAGAACCTTCCCTTCTTCCATTCTTTTTATCTTGTATAATTTCTTTTATTCGAACTATGACATAAAATCTAATATGCAAGAGATTGAGAATTTTGTTTTTCCTTAAAAACTTAACCTGACAGTTAAAAATGTTTAAATGTTTAATATAAGTAACTAGTAAAAACAATTTTTATTAAAAACTACATTTCCGTTCCAAATAGGAAAAATAATTTATTTTAGCCAAAAATACCTACTTTGTGAAAGCCTACAGTCCACTATTTGTTACGTAAACGTTATAATTAATATTTGTAACAATGAGGCAAACACTGACCATGAAATAATAATCCTACATCACGTAAGCCCGGTATTCGTGGACGGTACGATATGCACGGACATATTTCTAAACAAATTTAACAATATTACCATACAAAAAGAACTAATCTACGCTGGTATATCGCCAAGCAACAGACATCCGCTCGGCAAAGACCGTTGGATTTATAAAAAAACTCAAGGACAATAGCAGTCGGGGACCCGTAGAGTTTTGACCCCGAAGCGGTATGTGACGAAACTTGTTCGCAGAATTTCCGTACTTAAAAGCGAGGCACTTGCTTCGAAAATAAATAAAAATCGCGTGTATTCAAAAATATAAGCTTATAATGTCACCTAATGTTTAATGGATAGTGTCAAATATGGGTGCCAATAATTGAATTCATTAACATTCCGATTTCCGCTATCGTCTGGAAAATAAAATTTTCGATAAAAATGATTGACAATTCATAACCAACAATACACATATTATCACATAGATTAGATTCCACATTATTGCACAAATCACCACTCCTGAACACCTAGCGTCAACTACTTACCATATTATGCCATTTACTATCCAACGTGGTCTCATAGTCGTAATTGGACCATGACAACTGATCTGGAGGTCCCAGGTTCGAATCCCGAGTCGGGCTAAAATCAATAATTGTTTTTTTTTTTCTGTCAATAAATTCTCGGTAACAGCCTGGAGTCAGGTAGTTGGCGCTATTTCACCACCGTACATCGGAACGCACATTAAGCCTTTCGTCCTGCACCTAATCTCTCTCCAGTCGTGTAGGTCTTGTCGTTGTCCTACCCAGATCGAGCCATTCGTGCTATAAACCATAATAAACCTATAGCTTGAACCTACCACGATAAACCTATTAATGATGAAATTATAATGTAAATACATAAAACGGCAATATAATACTAGTGGTAATTAAATTTGGCACAAACTTGACTATTAAAACATTAAAAAAATATTTGAAAACTTTATTTCTTTACTAATTTTAAAATTAATAGTTTCAAATCACTTTCTATAAAATAAATATAATATTACAAACCCTGAAGATCGTTTTACGGTCGCAAGTTCATCGCCCGTCAATTTACTTGTGCGATACGTTCTGCGGTTACCATGTTGCGAATCATCATTTTCAAAGGAACGCTATTCGATAAAAAATCAGCCATAAAATATAGGAGATGTTATTCATTTATTACTTTCCGTTAAAGATTTTTCTTGTAATTTGATCATATTTATTCATACCTAAATATTAACTTCATTATTTCATATTATTTAAAAAAATCTTAATAAACCAATTCAACAATAAAATTTTAACTTTTTAGTACATAGTATAACTCTTTAACAAAGAAATTAAAGCTGTGAGCTACAGAGACACACAAAATTAACTTTTTTTATCCAGCCAGTGCTTGACTATACTTAATAACTGATATAATTGCAACTGCATTGTAACGTTCCTGGCAAATTTCCACGAGACATTGTTTTAAGCTTCGTTTAAGAAGAAATGATCCATTCAGCACTGAGTTTCCTGACATTATATTAAGCTTAAAATTTTAGATTATTCAGTTGAAAATTCCTGTCTTTCATGTCTATGATGTTTGTCAGAAATGTTTGCGAATATAATCCTCAGTAAAGTCAAAGAATTTATATATATTATATATAAGATTCGTAATCGATTAATGGGATGAACGCATACGGGTCAAACAAAGAAACATTTTTATATTAGATTATATACTATTTATTATAATATTGAATATTTTCTATATTATATATTCAATTAAACTGTTCTATTACATACTCTATGTAATTTAACAGATGAATGCTTAAGAAATCAATTGAATTACCTACATATTTTGAAATAGATTGCTATTTACCAATCGAATTGCCTTATATTGGCAGCATAAATAAGATTCGCAACTATTATATTGCACAACGTCAATAGTTATTTATTAAGTGACAATAATATGACTTCTGGTTCTGGATGTCCTAATTCTCGGGAATTTCAACATTAGCTAGACATGATATGTAAAATTGATTTATAAAGTAAAATAAAAAGTGACAGCCCCTATATACGTCCCACTGCTGGGCACGGGCGTCTCATTTCAAGACAAGGAAACGTCTGCCGCGCAGCCCCTATGCTATTCATAGATATTTAATTATTATATTTGGAATGTATTATAATGATTTGAATTATTAAATGTTAATCGCATTCATATACATAATACATAGAATAGAGTTTCTATAAAATTCTGACGTAATTTATATTAATTAATTTGTCTTATTTGGATTTGAACTTAATTTTTGCTAGAGCACGGTCGTGTAGCAGGTTTTTTTATTGCTTTTCATTTGTATTCCCATCATAAAATGTTTTATTTCTATTACAATTAAGATAGTTTTAGGTCATTTGAACAGTATTTGTGATTCGAAAACCGAGTTTATTATCAAGTTGTTAAAGTTCACATTTGTATGAATTGCAATAATTAGAAATTCTTCCTGCTCCGCGACCACGCCATAGATCAGGTACATGTGGTAGCGTGATGCGGCAGTCGTAACTTGGCTGCGACACTAATCGATCCTTTCGACCCGGGAAAAACCACGCTCAGACAGAAAACAAACGTAAAATAGCAGCATGATGCTATTGTTTTTTACTATCGTGAGTGAGGAGAAACGAATACAATTTTTTCTAGTAATGAGGTATTCCATCTTTGCTTTCGAGGGTACAACGCATCTGCATCATAATTTATAATAGATGATTGATGTGGTCATTTATGGGCTGCAGCATCCACTTATCATAAAGTAGACACTGTGAGGTTGTTTGTCACCCTTATTTGTATAATGACTAAAATTATATTAACATTAAATTGATTTCTTCTAGTAATATTTGTTATTGATTTTCGATTGAAATAAGAACAATGTAGATTCGCCACGTGAAATAAATTGAAATATGCATAAAATTTAACTTTAGCATTTAGTACTCAACTCTCGTACGTGAATAGTACCAATTTACACAGGTGGGTTTCATTACCTTTGTTTTATTTTACTGATATAGATAATATTTATATAACTATTGTGTGCTCTAGCTATTGACGTTTTGCAAGAACCAGTATCGTAGGTTTTGCAAGACTAGTATGATCTATTGTAACCGCTATTGTGGGCATAGTTCACCGCTAAGCTCTCACTTTTCAGTGAATTACTGAAGTTCCTAAACTAAATTTAAGATGTATTATCTATAAAAACTCGCCCGTGCCGCCTACCTTTTTTTTATAGGATAAGGGTGACAAACGAGCACACAGTCCACCTGATGGTAAGTGGTTGCTGCGGCCCATAGACATCTACATCTATCCTCGTTTGCGAATCAAAATGCAGATGCGTTGTCACCCGTGAGGACTAAGATGGAATGCCTCATTTCCAGTAAAAAGGGCCTCCGGCCACCTGCACTCACCAAGCGAAACGCAGAGGTAAACCTCTACTTCGCGCTGGTATTCTGTGAGGTCGTGGTACCACCCCGGTTCGAGCCGGCCCATCCGTGCGACAGCAAAAGCTGCCGCGTGGCTCTACCACTGTTAAAAAACTAGTACCTTTCAAGAAATTCTTAGAATGCAATTTGAAATTGAGAAAATTTGTTTTTAAAATCTTTAATTTCAACAACTGTTTTTATCACATTTTTATGACATCTACATCTATCCTCAATAAAGAAACAAAATGACTAAGATGGAATGCCCTTTTTCAGTAAATGTGTCTCCGGTTCTCTACACTCACCATACGAAACAGCAGTGTTAAGCTGCTATTTTACGCTGGTATTCTGTGAGAGCGTGGTCATTCCCCTTTCGAGCCGACCCATTCGTGCTACAACTATATTACTAATATAGCTGAAACATGGCTCTACCACTTATAGTATGTTTAGTTAAAGTAGTAAGTTTTCGTTTCTGACCATAATGAGTATATTATTTGAGCAAAACCGAAATTTTAAAGGTTCTATGTAAGTTTGCGAAACTATGTGTCCCTACACATTGTGTTCAAGTAAACATGTAAATAATATTTTTTAAAATAAATCGCTACAATCGTCGCTAAAATCTATGACACTGAACACATGCTCTTAACGACATGATCTTTCCGCGTGTGAAGCCTCTCAAACCGTTTTCGCCTTTTATGATTAGGAAAAATACTGAATGTTATTAAATCCTTTTGCGGTATCCAGAACAATCGCCAATTTAGTTTTTACAGTCATATTTATGCTTCTTCGTGGGAATCATTTCAATTTGTTATATCATTGCGTTAAATTTTTAAAAATACATATGCGTCGTTTTAAAACTTATGAAATAAAATCTGTGGACGTTTTTCCATTATTGTTTCATAATGGAAATGTTCGTCGAATTGTGGCGAAATTCTCAATCATGCTTAAATATTTTGTTCGTTTAGGTAAACAAAAAAATTAGTAAGGAGGAAGCGAAGAGTATTTGGTCAGCAGTGCAACAGCTAATATTGTAAATAATATAATAATATTAAGTTGTTTATTTATTTTATTATATTAATAATAACCCTCTGTGAAAGAAATAAGAGGAGGCCTGTGCCCAGAAGTGTAACGAATAGAGACTGTAACTTTACTTTTTATGGTTCCGTACACGAAGGGTAACTAACAGGACCCTATTACTAATCCTCCGCTGTCGCTCCGTCCGTCTGTTCGAGTGTGTCTTAAATCTTAATAAGTAGACAGTTGAAACGTTCACAGGATGTGTATTTCTGTAGCCCCTATAACAATTAATAATAAAAATAAATAAAAAAATTAAAAGGGGCTCTCCTACTAAAAACGTGCTTTTTTTTATTGAATCTTGTACGATGGTACGGGACCCTTCGTGCGACGTCCGACTCGCACTTGGCCGGGTTTTTGTTTTATTTGTTTATAAACCAAAAGCGACAGTTCATAATAGCGTTGGGCGATAAAACAACTTAGTGCACCTGTTGAGATAGTAAATTGTATGACTAATTAGGCGAGAGTGATGATTATAAGAAATCACATGCGTAGAGTCGTGGCAGCTGAGAAGCTTAGCGCTCGCTATAAATTTCACAGTACACGAGCAGCCCGGGTTCGAACCCCGCCGGCACCAATGAAATTGTTACTTGCATTTTTAAGTGCAGATTTACCACGTGCTCAACGGTGAAAGAAAAAATCGTGAGGAAACCTGCATGTGTTAGAAAAAAAGGAGAAAATATTTCGAAGACACGTGAAGACATTAACATTGTCGTATGTCGTAGGAACTAAAGCCTACATTACATACATAATATGTAGTTGTTATCATCATCATAATCATTAATGCCCTTTATAAATCCAAGGAACATAGGCCTGCCCCAAAAAATGCCACAAAATACGGTCCTAAGCCATTTGTATCTGTCGACTATCCGCATGTCTTACCAGGTCGTCACTCCTTTGAAGGGGGGGGGACTACACCAGACTCTAGAACTTTCCTCTCATCCATTTTCTCCACCTTGTATAACTTCTTTTATTTTAACTATGACCATATCTAATACGAAGGAGATTCAGAATTTTATTTTTAGGGTTCCGTACCTCAAAAGGAAAAAAACGGAACCCTTATAGGATCACTTTGTTGTCCGTCTGTCTGTCTGTCTGTCTGTCTGTCTGTCAAGACCATTTTTCTCAGGAACGCGTGGAGGTATCAAGCTGAAATTCTCAAGTCTACTGTCCCTTGGAGCTGTGAAAAAATCAAACTTCTAAGCCAACGTAATCAAAAGATACAGCCGTTTAAGCCGCAAATTTTCGACATTCGCAAGGTAATCAGGGAATCAAAACCTACAGGGTACTTCCCGTGAACTCAGAATCTTAAAATTTGGTACTAAGCAACGTATTGTAGCACAGATAAAGGAAAAATTGCGAAAAGCATACATTTTTAGTTACATCATGTAATAAAAATATTTTTAATAATTTTAAACTATGGATTTGTGCGGAACCCTCGGAGCGCGAGTCCGACTCGCACTTGGCCGGTTTTTTTTTCTTAAATACTTTACCTGACAGACCTTTTTACTATTTATCTATTGAAAGATATTATGTAGAATATTCATTTTATTTAATTTATTGCATTATTTACATACATTTCCTATTTAAATAGCTACTAGCCCAAAAATGAGAAATGAGAGAAGACCTGTGCCCAGCAGTGAGACGTACATATATGTGTAGCCTGTAACTTTGCTTTACTTCATTGTACATGCGTAGGTAGAAATTTTTATTGTAGACACAATTCTAACAATGTCCGTTACAAGCACACATTTAAAAAGAGGGTGGAATGCCACTTATTATTATTTATACATTAAGGAATTATTTAAGACGGTGTGATAGGATAAGGAAAATGTTTCAGTTATATGTACTTCAACGTGATCAAACATATTTGGTTGTTTGACTTTATCTAGTGTGATGGTGATAAAACGGAGCCTACTAGTTTCTGTGGATGTCATATTGTGTTAAAGATGCTTGGAATGCTTAGAATCTTATATACAATTAAAAAAAGTAACAATAACTTTTTTTAATTGTATATAAGATTCTATAGGTTCTATCTACATCAAGAGATTTCAAATAAATGATGATATTTATCGTCAACTACGTTAGATTCAGATAGAAAGAACGTCTAACATGATAACATGCTGCCACTATATTAATTGTATAGTTATAACACGCACTCACAGAGTACCAGCGTAAAGAAGCAGCTTAATGCTGCTGTGTTCTGTATGGTAAGTGTAGAAAACCGGAGAACCCTTTTTACTGGAAACAACACATTCCACCTTAGTCCTCACGGCTGACAACACATCTGCATTTTGATTCGTAAACGAGGATAGAGATGCAGATGTCTATGGGCCACAGCAATCATTTACCATCAGGTGGACTGTGTGCTCGCTTGTCGTCCTTATCCTATAAAACAAATCAGTCATTTTAACAGTAAATTTTGACGGAGTATACGAAATGCTTTTTATCACATCTCTCACTGTCATGATATTTTTTTTGAAGTCATCATTATTTTTAGTTACGTGATATAAACTCCACATAGTAGTTCATTTATCTAAAGGCTTATCTATTATGATTTATTGGTACAGATCAAGCATCAAATTAAACATTGATTCGAGTTATTTATAATTCTTTTGTCTGTGGGTATGTGACTGAACTCCTCCTAAACGGCTGCACCCATTTATATGAATTTGTTTTTTGGGGTCTCTAGAGTCTAGATGGTTTAGGTTTACAATTGAACTCGCTAGATGGCGCTGTTGTCGAGATCTAGAAATCACCCGTGCGAAGCCGGGGAGGATCGCCAGTTTGTTTATATTATTCCGAGTAAATACGATTTGTAGAAGGTTTTTGATTAATTGAAATAATATTAGGTATAAGTAGATCTTTTGTAAATTAATACTATAGATAGTGTACCCTTCTATTGATAGTGTACCCTTTCAAAAATTGAGTACTAATTTCTGTCATAAGTTGCATGAGTAAAAAGCTTTAAAAATATGGTTGCAAAACTGAGTCCTTTCTTAGGCTATCTCATAAATTACTAGTTTAAAGTCTTGGATACTTATAAACTGTTGATTGCGAACAATGTATCGTATGGCTATAATCACACGAATATTTTTGACCGTGTACCTGCCAAACATATCTAAACTTTATATCTTTAACGACAAACTCCTTCAATATGTGGTAAGCTATGTCTAAAAATAAAATTGTCTATCCATCTGGGCGTCTTCAATGCAAAAGTGAATAGGCTTTTGTTACGCTAAGATAGTGCGATTTACAATCTGGTCCAAAAAAAATACAAAAAAAAAATACAAAAAAAAAATACTTGAGTTAAGTATTTAGACACTTCATTGTTATTACGCTAAGATTTTTTCTTTTACTTATTTTAAGCCAGTGCTTGACCAGAATCCCACCTGGTGGTAAGTGGTGATGACTTACCACCAGGTGGGATTGTGGTCAATAATAACAATGAAGTGACTAAATATTTAACTCAAGTATTTTTTTTGTTTTATACGAAGTCATCATTGTCACGAGGAACGAAATTAATGTTGTCATGTTCATAAATGTTGTTGTCTTTGAGACATAAATGTTCACACTACTTTGTTCTCATTTATGCTTCAAAGACTAATAGAATTCACGTGAACAAAAATCTTCATTATTTGGTAAATCTATTTTGTTTAGAAGCAGTAGCAGAAAAAATAATCTAGATACAAAAATAATCTAGATAATCAATAAAATTGTGTATATATTTTATTTACCCTTTTTAAATCTGATTAGGATATATAAAAATGTTTAATACGCTGCAGCATATAAAGACAATTTCTACCAATATACCTCAACATATATTCAAGCTACTTAACATTCATTTGTTGTTTATCGTAAACCATTGGTTCCTAATTGTCAAATCTTTTCCAATTTATAATCTGTGAGGGGAAGACATCACGTGTTATGCATCACATGTACGACGCGTGAGCTCATTTATTTTATCGCGTAGACTTAATGTAGCATATCTTAAAGGATCTTAAAATTACCTAGGTATAGTAATTTTCTTGATTTCTACCTGACTTATCAGTGTTAATTCGAGCATCAAGAAGTTAAAAGAAATTTTTATGGAATAATGGTGACAAACGAGCATACAGTCCACCTGATTGTAAGTGGATGCTGTGGCCCAGAGACATCTACAATTTATCCTCGATTAAGAATCAAAATGCAAATGTGTTGTCGCGCCTGAGGACTAAGATGGAATGCCTGGTTTCCAGTAAAAAGGGTTTCCGGTTCTCTACACTCAACATGCGAAACACAGAGAAGCCGCTATTTTACGCGGATATTCTGTCAGAACGTTGGACAGATTTATTTTATAAAATATTATTTACATGTTTACTTGAACGCAATGTGTAGGGACACATAGTTTCGAAAACTTACATACAACCTTTAGAATTTTGGTTTTGTTCAAATAATATACTCATTATGGTTAGAAACGAAAACTTACTACTTTAACTAAACATACCTTTTTTTTGGATAGGGTGACAAACGAGCACACAGTCCACCTGATGGTAAGTGGTTGCTGTGGCCCATAGACATCTACATTTATCCTCGTTTACGAATCAAAATGCAGATGCGTTGTCACCCTTGAGGACTAAGATGGAATGCCTCTTTTCCAGTAAAAAGGGTCTCCGGTTCTCATACGTTCACCATACGAAACACAGCAGCATTAAGCTGCTATTTTACGCTGGTATTCTATGAGAGCGTGGTCCTTCCCCGGTCGAGCCGACCCATTCGTACTACAACCATAATATAGCTGCAGTTTGGGTTCTACCACATAAGCATTTAACATAGCTTTAATAATATTTTTTCACCAAATGTTTTTTTTTTATTTAAAAAAAATGTTTAAAATAATTTAACATTGTATAGTAAGAACACTGAGCAGGTAAGCTGATCTAAATAATTAAGACTAACAGCGACGATTGTTGGTTTTGTAAATATGCTTATAATAATCATGATGGCATTTGTTTTTAGAGAGACAACATCTTTAGCTTTTTTATACAAGTAAGGGTCACGAACAAGCACATATTCCAACTACAATCTATTCTTGATTGTTTAAAAATTTGTTATGGTGCATCCAACTCATAAATACAGTGACACAAATTTCGGCACTCGTTCATCCTTACTAATTAAAAATTCATTAAGACAGCTGTAATAAACATTTATGGTTATATCTCATCTCATCATTGTTAGTTGTTCGAATAGTCATTCTTTCATGTTCAAAGAAAACTACGAATAGAATCTTAAAACCGATACTGTAATTCTTAATAATAAGTCAAGTATTTCAGTAACTCATAATTGTATCTGAAGTGATCTTTCTTGAAAGTTATTAACTCGTAAGTCGATTCTTAGTCATGGAGTAATATTTTCAAGTACACAAAAGACAATGCGTAATATGTAATTACGTTATATTGTTTCATAACTATTTATATAATTTCGTGACTATTTCAAATCTAAAGTTATATCTAAATATTACTTCATTTGTTTCTTAATCATTGTGCAATTTGTGAATATTTGGTAATAGCTAGAGGGCCATCTTACAATTTTCTAAGTAACATTACTTGATTCGCGTATTATACAATATAAATAATTTACGATGGGTACATTATTATATTATTTACATTTGTTTATTTATGATAACTATAATATACCGTTAGCAGGCTAATCATAATTTCTAAGCAATAATTTTCACATAGAGTAAGTAACCAGTTCAATGACCTCTTACGATATTATATAAGAAAAAATATTAGTATCATAAAAGAAAATAAACTATTAAATCAAGTTTTTATTATCTATACTAATCTATACTAATATAATATAAGCGGAAGAGTTTTTTGTTTTTTGTTTGTTTAAACGCGCTAATCTCTGGAACTACTAACCCGATTTGAAAAATTATTTTTATCTAGCATTAGCCTACAACTCTCAGCTTGCCTTAAATGTTGATTTTTGTTAAGCAAGTCGGAAGAAAAGGCGCTCTCTAACTGCTTTATCCGCGTGCGCTGGCATAACATTTAGTATTATATGCCTATTTAACAGTGGTAGAGCCACGCGGCAGCTTTTACTGTCGCACGGATGGGCCGGCTCGAACCATGGTGGTACCACGACTTCAGAGAAAACCAGAGTGAAGTAGAGGTTTACCTCTGCGTGTCGCTTGGTGAGTGCAGGTGGCCGGAGGCTCTTTTTACTGGAAATGAGGCATTCCATCTTAGTCCTCACGGATGACAACGCATCTACATTTTGATTTGTAATAGAGGATAGATGTAGATGTCTATGGGCCGCAGCAACCACTTACCATCAGGTGGACTGTGTGCTCGTTTGTCACCCTTATCATATTATTCTATAAAAAAAACAATATTGTATTTAAATAACGTTCATTCGTCCTAAATTATCCGTGTCCTACGTGAATAACGGGTCTTCATTAATAAGATATGAAGCAGCAGGAGCAAGAATTCAGAAAAAACGGGTCGATTACATCGATCCCTACCTGGATAGTGGATACTAATAATTTGTGCTCTTGCACAAATGTTTGTATGTAAAAAGAAATATATCATTTTTAATGATTTTGCTACTCTTGAATACTTATAATGAAAATAATAAATATACTTTGGTGGTTCATCGAGAAAAATAGAATTAAAATGTTAGAATACTGGTCTTAGATATTTATGTACTTATATTGTATAACATAGACTTTATTTGTCTACTGAATATCGAAAGAGGTTTACAAATAACGAAATAGTTATTCGAGAATGCGGTGCGGTAATATGTAATGGATATAGGAAGGATTATAATATAATAAATAAGGAGCATGATTATTACGGTTATGCAAGTTACAAGTAAGACGAGGATATTTCCTCATAACCGACTTATATAAAGGGAGAACGATGTATGTAATTCGAAATTTGAATACCTATATGTATGTTACGAAATATTTTCGTCAGTTGTGAACCGATTTTGATGATTCTGTTTTAATTAAAGTGGATATGCTTTATCTATAATCTATAAAGTTGGAGAAAAAATCTATAGGTACCTAAGGGTGCAAAAATGGGGGATAAGGTTTTTAACATGAAATTGAGATTGTGATATACCTTATTCCACTCAAAAGGGGAAAAAATATTTACATTTAATTAATAGTAAAGGCCAAATTCAAATAACTAAAAAGAAGAAAATAATTTCATATTTTTAAAGTCTAATCTTTAATTCTTCTATACAATATATCTTAGCACCGATTGCAGAATAAGAAATTATATGATTCTTTATAGTGTTTTTAAAGTCGGCTTTTACATTGCATTATAAGTTTTTTTTTTTTACGCTTTCAAATTAGCCAGCCTGGTGTGGTAAATATAGTATTCTATAGGATACATTTTTGAATCAAACACCTTGACGAGTCTCCACCCCCTTGTTGTCAACAAACCAAGAGAAGAGATTCAATTCAAGGCAAGAGAATATAAAATATAGGCTTTTATTAAGCCATTTCACTAACTTATGCTTACCATTAAGTAGCAATGTTCATCCACTGCCTCTTAATAAGCTAAAAACTTTAAAAATATGGGCAGATCAAGCAATTTCCTAATAAAAAAAAACTTAATTATTATACGAAAAAATACTACCTACGCTTTATATACTCACTATATAGTAGGATAACTAGGATATACTATACAGTAGGAAAAATAAGAATATACAAGAAATTTATGCGTGTGTGTTTATTTTACTATGTATTTATTTACCACATAAAATTATCATACGACCTATTTCACCATAACACCTATAGTTAATTTTACCAAGTAGGTACTTCTTAGCCTTCCATAACGTTCGATCATGTCATGAAGTGTACGCGTGGTTGCAATGAAACTTAGGATTTGTTCACAATATTTAACACCTTTAGCAGTTTACCATGTTTTTATATTTTTTATGATCTAATAGACGTTTATATTACGTTCTAATACTATTATCTATAATAATTATCGCCTATTCTTCATGGATCACCCCTTACTTAAGGCCAGGTTAGAAAAATAATATTGTATTTTAGAAACGATGTTTACATTCTTGAAATAGTTTATTTATATTTAAGAGTTGATACTTCTTGAAATAGTTTATGCTAAAATATGCGAATATATGAAATACTCGAAAAAAATTTTAATCGTATGATTTTTTTAAATAATGTTATTAATATAGAAAAAAAATTGAATTTAATCATCTGCAACAAACACGTGCGAGTTCTCGTTATTTAATCGATATCATTTAATATTTTTCGATAATAGCAAACGCATATTATTGAATTAGATTATTAATATAAAACTCCATTTTTATATAAATCCTTTATTTCCTAATTATAAAGAAAATGTTTCAAGTAAAGTAACTGTTGTTCACCGAATGTCGCACGTCTACTTCGTGGTGGAGTAAGAGTATTTATAACTTTATTAGAAAAAATAATATTAAAACCATAAGAACTTAAGATAAAACAAAAGAAACAATATGACTGATTCCTTGTAAACGTGGCCTTATCGTTCTTCGCAACACTTGAACTTGACACGATTCGGCTAGGTTTCATTCGGCGAACCTATAGCATAGATTCGTGATAATAATAGTTCTCATGCATCATTAAGATTATATTGTATAATATATAGATGTAAGTAAAAATCAACCAAATATGTAAATACGTGTAAATAATAGAAACACAGTTACAGGGGTAGAACAGCTCAGCGTGAAGAGAGTGGTTATTCGTACAAGTAACATATTTGCATGTTATTTGCGCATACTTAAAATATAACCTTGAGATATCTATATCTAACTATACAATAAGTGAAATAAGCCAAATAAAATGTTGCTTATAAAACTAGAAATTTCTAACAAAAGTCTTATGTTCATACAAAGTATAATTTAATATACATTACATGTAATTCTTTTTACAAACTATAATAGTAAACAAAAAAACTAAAACTAGGAACTTAATTATCATAATATAGTCCTAAAAAAAAAAGAAACGCAGCCAGCGTTCTTGGCATGATACCGTGGGGATTAGGACTATATGATAATTAAGTTTCTACTAGAAATTACTTTTATTGTGGGAAAAAATACAAAATAATGACACAACTCCAGTCACGACTGCGAGTAGTTCAGGTCGTATTAATAATCAAAAATATTCTACTATAATATATTTTATAAATTCCGCCTTAAAACAAGGACCTTCTTAAAAGTATTAAACCCGAAATTGCTTGCTGAGTCACGCGATTAATAACCATAAATGTGTATGTAAATATGGGTATAAATTATTTCAGTCTAGCTTTAATATCATTCACGAAATGCGTGATTCTTGAAGTATATTCTTGACTTGCTTTGTCTATTTATTCATTTTAATAGCATATTATAAAGATTAAGATTATTTGATATATTATTTTATTCTTTCATATCTTTGATCACTCATTTGTTACGTGATGATTTTAGAAATGCGAAAACTACCGAATTATGGAACACCAATAAAAGGAGCGAAACGCAATAATTTTATTTCTGTTTTTTTCTTTATGACGTATGTTGAATTTGATAAAGTCAGGAGTGCTTAAGATTAGAGATACTGTTTTATTTATTTATATTTACTGTTGTTTTTTTTACTCAAATGCTACATGACAAGGAGAGGCGAGAATGTGAAATAATAAACTAAAACAATGAGTAGCGTTTGAATATTTGGTCATTAGGCAGATAAAAAGTCCTACAACTTAATAAATTTATAAAAATTACTTTAGTTTTCAACTCGTAGACTGCCTATATTTAAGTCGTTCGTTCTCACCTTGGCATACTTGATTGTAACTAGCAAATTCAAATCTGCTTCCCCGCACAATTCACTTTATTATTGTGGAGTCGTGAATATTACAAATGACTAATAAGCTTTAGAAAGCTAACTGCTCGGTTGTACGTTTGAGAAATAACGTATATTGCCGATGTCATTTTATTTCCTTCTTGACAGTGGTTTAAAGTTCTTGGTAGTGAAACTTAGACAATGAAACATTAAATATACCAAAAATGAATTTTTGGCAACTCCAAAAAAACTATCATATTTTTTTTTAGCATTTATCCTTATAGCACGGGCATCAAGGTACTTTACTATAAAATAGTTTCAGTCAACATTAGTTCAAAAACATAAATTGTTGATTTTCGGAATTGGCCGTTTTGTAATGTCTACGATCTTATTGAATAAGCATAACATATGATAGATATCATGATAGGAATTGGGAGATTAAGTGCTTTTGGGTTATACTGTAAACTTACTATGGTAGTTTTGTTTACATTATACGAGTAAAAATCCTAGCTACCTAGGCTAGCCTAACTACTCTTAAGTAGACTAGATTAAGCTTTACTAGTATGTATAATTTTATAGTGAAAAGATATACAAATATTTATACAACAGCATTTTTCATAATTTAACACTTTCACTGTCCGGTTTGCAGACACAATAGTAAGACAATAGCAGTGACATATATATAGTGCACGGGACAGCGAAAGGGTTAAGACAGCTGGTGACAGTGTGGGTACGTGTGAGAGTGTATGTGAAAAAGTGATAATATAACGAAACAAGTATTCAAAGCTTTAATAGATAGCTTCGATTTAATTTAAATTTTATTTAGAGATTGAGTTTCTAACATTCGAAATAAGATAACAAAGCCGTTTGCAAAATGCAATTGTTTTATGTACACAAAAGTAGGCGTCGATGGCCTTCTGACACTATTCAAAGTGAGAGGTTAGTTAACCTCTAAGCTAATGTTACCTTTCGTAAATCAGCATGTTAAGGTTTTTAGAGTGATTCATTACATCCTGCTCAAAGAGTCAAATATTCAATTCACTAGAACACGATAGTCCAAGAACGGAAGAACGATAAACTACATGTCAGTTTTTATTGAGTATAGACACAATATTTAGATGTCACATGTCGAATGGATGATAATACATGGAAAAGAACAAAGTATATTGAGTACACGGTCATAATTTCAAGGACGTTCCTCTTCAGTTAGTGACATACTTCTTTATTTTTTTTACTGCCATAACCAAATGTTGTAAAATCTAAGTGTAAAATATAAAGATTTGACGAAGTTTAAGTGTTTGCATAATATTCGTTTGATTCAAAATTTATATAATAATATGATGAAACAGTTTTCCAAGCGGTTTATATTTTAAATTCAAAATTTTAAATTAATTAAAGAAAATTGTATTGTAAAACAAAACATTTTTTTTCTGATTATGTTATAAGAGAAGAGGTATATTTTCTTACAATTTACGAGAAGCTCTAGTAATTTGCAAGGTTTTGAGTTAAAGGGCTCAATTTACGCGAGACTTAAGTATTTGACCCAGCCTGAATTTTAGTTGTGTTGATGGCATTGTCAGACTTTTTTTTTAATAATACGTAGGGTTAGAGGGTAACTTTCTAGTATTTGTTTCCTTATGTTTTTTCTTTAATTGTCTTATATTATATAATAATATATACAGTAACTACGTGATTAGGTTCTTTTCTTCTATTTAAGTTACCCCAGTGGAAACTTTTTATATTTTTTCATAAAAGATCGTCTCAAACTGGTTCAGTTGGACCTAAATCAGTTCGAAGATCCAGATCTGTGAAATAATTCATGTTAATATGAAGTTTGCTTATCTGTCTGTCGCTTTTTGGTTTTGGCGTCTGTGCTGTTAGCCAGGAGGCTTTTACAGTTTACACTTACGCAATGTTAATGCTTCGTCGTGTCGTGTTGTGTATTCGAGTTGAAATGAATCATATAAACAACTCTCTCTCGTTCAGCCAGTAATATTAACTTTTGTTTCTTTTGTATTGGATTCCGCCTTTTCATTACACTGTGTTTAATTGAGCAAAAATCAGGAGTTGAAAGCCCAGTTCCAAATAAGACATTTATGTGACATAACTAATTCTGGGAACTCAGAAGAGTTATATCAATAAAGAATTACACATCATTCTACCTATAGCTTTCAAAGCAAGTACATACGTTTAACCAACTATAATTTTCCTAATGTAAAATGGTTTAGAGATTGATGAAAGCGTTCTAGTATGACTAATACAGTCTTTTAGAATACACTTAACTAGAGTGGAATAAGTAGTGCAATGATTAACATTCAAAAGGGATTCGCGGGCACTATTCTATTGTGACTCATTATCCTATTATATTCAAATAGCCTGCTCCACTTACGAGCCAATGTAGAAAAAATTTTGCCCATGCTCCCATTTGTGATTAATAAATATTTCTAAAATTTAGAAGTTCTTGCATACGATGGTATATTACCATATTATCTATATAAAATTAACTCCTAAATCAGTTCAATAACGACATGAAATATGGAAGACAAACAAGTACACAGCTGACCTTATTTTACTTTTTTTCTTCGTAAATTAGATCCTACCCCAGACGTGACGACCTATTTTCAAGCCCAATTACTTAGTATATACAAATATTTGTTCAGTGCAAGATTCGAACTTGCGGCCCTCAGTAAAGTAACTCATTTCTAACCCATGGAACCTTCAATGAATTAGAGGTCTACCTTAATCAAGCTTTCAAAAGTTCAAAATAAAGCCCAGAGAAAATAATTTATTACACACACAACATAAACACTCACGCCTGTCACCCAGAGAGGTAGGCAGAAACTACAGACTTCCATTTGGCGCGATCTTGACACACCTCTTTCGCCTCCTTTACATCCATATATCTACGCATACACGCTCGTCGGTTAAGGGTACTCATAATCTGGCCCATTTTCAATGTATCGCCGATTTGGTCGATAAATATTCGTCTAGGACGTCCCTTCCTAACTCTGCCGCTCACTTCTGAAACATAAATTTGCTTTGTCACACTTTTCTCGTTCATTCTTTCTACATGACCAAACCACCGAAGCATTCCTTTTTTAATCCTGGTCACAACGTCATCTTGCAAACCACACTTTTCTCTTATCACAGTATTTCTCACCCTGTCATTCAGATTCATTACTTATTAATTAACAATTTTAACTTAACTTAGAACCAGAAGTAGACCGATTAACTTCGTTCGAATTCCAATAACCCTCTGGAATGAACTAACACTCTAAACATATCCCTCTGTTGGGCACAGGCTGCCCCTTATTTCTGGGAAGGTAATGGAGTTGAAAATATCCACTGCGTTACTCCAGTGCGAATCACTAGAGAAATCACATATTCACAAATTTTTATTTTTTGACATGCTTGTCATATTTTCAGTAAATATTCGTGAAAAATAAGGTCAAAAATGTGGCGATAAAACAAGCTGCCAAAGCACAAAAAGTGTCTGTTAGTTTAATTGTCTTTTATATTTATCTAAGGGTAATATTATAATATGGTAAGTGCACATCATTCTGCTTATTACACATTAATATGTTTGTATTACTTCATCTTTCTCATTAATCATTTATGTTCCAAGAAGATCGAAAAAACAAATGCCAGCATTGCGAAACCCAATCGCAGGTCTGTTGTAAGTGTTGACATCGCAACTGAAGCTTGCATTATACGCCTCGGGAAAGATAGGTCATGCACTGATTAGTAACAACAGAGATGTCAGCTTGTTGCTCACGAATAATGCCATCAAAGTTGGTTCCGTTTATAACATGCAAAGAGATCTCTTTTTTCTTATCCAGTTTTGTAGTTATACGTACTTTTAAGATCAATAATAAAAAATAAAGGTCAGTTAAAAATAAAGTGTAACTTCGTTCTAGACTTACCGTGCCCTTGGAAAATTTCTGCAATTTTGCGACGATAAGAATGTATGTTGAGTCGGTATCCGATATATGTCCATATTACTCGCCGTGTATCCGTGTGAGTGAATGATCATCTTTTGACTCATCTTTAGGTATATCAATAAAATTTAGACTCCTATTGTTGAGAAGCGCATAAAATGGAAAGATCACTTTACCTATCTGCAAATTTTGAAATAACTTAATTTTTTTTTATTGAATAAGGGTGACTAACGATCACATAGTCCACCTTATGATAAGTAGATGCTGGGGCCCATAGAAATCTACATTCATTCTCGATAAAGAATCAAAGTGCAGACGCGTTTCCAGAAAAATTGAACAGTGGTAGAGCCACGCGGCAGCTTTTGCTGTCACACGGATGGGCCGGCTCGAACCGGGGTGGTACCACGACCTCACAGAATACCAGCGTGAAGTAGAGGTTTACCTCTGCGTTTCGCTTGGTGAGTGCAGGTGGCCGGAGGCCCTTTTTACTGGAAATGAGGCATTCCATCTTAGTCCTCACGGGTGACAACGCATCTGCATTTTGATTCGCAAACGAGGATAGATGTAGATGTCTATGGGCCGCAGCAACCACTTACCATCAGGTGGACTGTGTGCTCGTTTGTCACCTTTACCCCTATAAAAAAAAAAGGGGTCTCCGGTTGTCTATACTCACCATACAAAACACAGCAGCGTTAAGCTGCTATTTTACGTTGGTATTCTGTAAGAGCGTGGTCCCACCCCCGTCGAGCCGACCCCTTCAATAAGATTAATATGTCAGTGTAATCCGAGAAGGCGTGTATTCTAAACTAGCTCAAGGTGCATTGCCATCATCTGATAATTTTATCGCAAAATGTTTTAGTCACCACTCACTGATAGTTTACCTTGTTTCTAATAATAGCATTTTAAGATAAAATCATGAACATATTAGAGTTGGCACATATTTTTTTTTCGTCAACATGAGCAGCCTCTAACCGGATCAAAGAGTCATAAATTAGAAACGGTTTGACGTTCGCAATCATCTTGAAATCACTATGCTTGACAATCACTGTACCCAGACCTGTACTGTACTAGACCCTGTGTACCTTGGACACAGCTATCAGTCACATACCGACAATTTGTAATAGATTTAATAAAAGTAATGCCTCACTTCCAGCTAAAGGGATTTCCGATTCCCTACACTCACAATACGATATACAGTAGCATTTCAAGCTGCTATTTCACGCTGACATTCCGTGAGAGCGTGGTCCTTTCTTGGTCGAGGCGACCCATTTGTGCTATAACCATAGTTCAGCTGTAGCGTAGCTGTACGTAAAAACCACTATATTATTATTTATAATAGTTATATGATATTTTCACCTATAATATTAAATAACAAACGAGAAGAGACGACGTGATTTTTTATCGATTACACAAATACTTGAATATTTACTATATCTGATAAGGTTGTGCGCTGAACAATACTTAAAACGTTCCCAATTTCAAGGTATCTAATATTATTATACGTCTATGCCGCTGCTGCAAACAACGTTCGGTGTGGAAGATGCAGGAAGCGCAGGCGGCCATGTACCCAGACGAAGCCTTCACTTTAAATTGTAGCAATTATAGTTAAAACAAGAAAAAAACTAAATTGGAATCAATTTTTTATTGTTTTCAACACATCATTGTATTCTTAACGTTGTTAACAAGATTACCGAATTAAACTTATCATTTTTTTATTATTAACGTGTGTTTGGCGTATGAAAATCCACTACCTCATATCGTTTCATGGGTCTTGTAAAGGCGACACAAGGAAACCGTTACAGGGGATAGGCAACATTAATTCATTACAGCTTGACAAGCTTATCAGAAATTCACTGCTGAACATTGACATAGTCTATGATTGCCTCATAGATGAGAGGGACATTTCCTGGTAACTGTTGTGGGACTTTATGACGTTACTTACATTACTTTATTGTTTTTGGGTTTTTATTGCACACAAAAATGTTAGTTTTATACTCGTATTAATCACAATATGTAAAGAAGTTCATATTAACGCCATTGTTTTATTCGGCGTCAAGTTGTCTGATTCAGTGGGTTCTCCAGACAATTATTGTGTTGCCATTATTTAATTGTTTCGTGTCGCATTTATTTTGTTTTCCTCCTATGATCTTGGGTATTCGTAATTAGTGTTGATTTTTACCTGTACTTTTTGACGTAGGTGGGTTTTTATACCGACAGTAGTTATAACGTAATAAACCTTCAATTTTTTATATAGTCATCATTCCACTCTATTGTACTCGTAACTCATGGCTCATGTGTCACTTACTTTATGTGACGGCGGTTTAAAAGAATCATTAAGTGATTATATAAAATGCCAGAAAATTTTATAGCTTCCGATTAATGCCGCTATAA
This sequence comes from Parnassius glacialis, assembly GCA_033319125.1. NCBI lineage: Eukaryota > Metazoa > Arthropoda > Insecta > Lepidoptera > Papilionidae > Parnassius > Parnassius glacialis. Next base: position 16,778,102 of record JAVANC010000026.1, on the reverse strand, counting down.
CCAACCTGTTTACCGTTACAGCCTTACAAAGTACAACATAGGGCCTTCACTATCATCATCATCATCATCATTACAGCCCTTCACAAGTCCACTGCTGAACATAGGCCTCCCCCAAAGAATGCCACAAAGCACGGTCCTGAGCCACCTGCATCCATCGACTTCCTGCATATCTTACCAGGTCGTCACTCCATCTAGTGGGGGGACGCCCTACACTTCGCCTGCCGGTACGAGGCTGCCACTCGAGAACCTTTCTTCCCCATCGGTTGTCGGTTCTTCGAGCTATATGGCCGGCCCATTGCTACTTCAGCTTACTAATCCGTTGAGCTATGTCGGTCACTCTGGTTCTACTGCGGATATCCTCATTTCTGAGTTTATCACGCAGAGAAACTCCGAGCATAGCCCTCTCCATAGCTCGCTGAGCGACCTTGAGCTTCCTCATCCGGCCAGCAGTGAAGGACCACGTCTCAGTTCCGTATGTCATCACTGGCAACACGCACTGGGTGTACAGTCTCGTTTTCAAGTTTTGAGGAATACCTGACGAGAAGATGTGCCGTAATTTCCCGAACGCTGCCCAACCGAGTTGAATCCGTCGATTGACCTCTCGGTCGAAGTTGGACTTACCTAATCGGACTATTTGTCCCAGGTAAACATACTCGTCAACAACTTCGAGCTTAGTGTTCCCAACAACTACTGGCATAGGTGTGACATGGACATTAAACATGATCTTTGTTTTGACCATGTTCATCTTAAGACCTATCCGTTGGGAAACACTATTGAGGTCATTGAGCATAGTGCTTAGGTCCTCCAGCGATTCTGCCATAAGGACTATATCGTCGGCAAATCGAAGGTGAGTGATGTACTCGCCATTGATGTTGATACCGTATCCTTTCCAGTCCAGAAGCTTGAAAACGTCTTCCAATGCAGCGGTGAAGAGTTTCGGGGATATGACGTCACCCTGTCTTACACCTCTCTGCAGTTGGATAGGTTTCGTACTCTGGTTCTGTACTCGGATAGCCATCGTAGCTCTACTGTACAAACACTTCAGCACTTCGATATACCGACAGTCAACTTGGCACTGCTGAAGGGACTGCAGCACCGCCCAAATTTCAACGGAATCAAAGGCTTTCTCATAGTCCACATACGCCAGACATAGTGGCAAATTGTACTCTTCGGACTTCTGTACAATTTGCCGAAGGGTATGTATGTGGTCTATGGTGCTAAAGCTCTTTCGGAAACCGGCTTGTTCGGGAGGCTGAAAGTCGTCAAGTCTGCGCGCGAGACGATTCGTAATGACTCTAGAAAACAGCACGTAAACGCGGCTCAGAATGGAAATCGGTCTGTAGTTCTTCAAGAGAGCGTTGTCACCTTTCTTGAAGAACAAGACCACCGCACTTCTGCTCCACGCCTCCGGTGTAATGCCACCATGGAGGACGGAGTTAAAGAGCTTCTGAAGGACTTCAAGTACCGGTCTTCCACCCGCTTTCAGAAGCTCCGCTGTAATTCCATCCTCGCCTGGGGCCTTACCGTTTTTAAGGTGCTGGAGAGCCATTCTAATCTCGCTCAGACTGACGTCCGGGATATCTTCGGAATAGTGTCGGATGAGACTCGCTCTTAGATCGTTACTCACACTTGCGTGTGGCTCCAACGATGACGTGTACAGCTGCCCATAGAATCTCTCAATCTCACTCAAAATCTCAGGTGTCCCGGAAACGATGCTGCCACACTCTGTCTTCAGCTTTGACAGTTGGCTCTTTCTGGCAGACAGATCTCTGGCAAAGACTTTGGAGCCTTGGTTCCGCTCGATCGCTTCTTCAATACGAGCTGTATTGAAGTTGCGTAAGTCCCGCCGCATGCATTTGGAGATCTGTCTGTTCAGTTGCCTGTATGCTGTCAAGTCTGTTGAAGAATGTATCCTCATCTCCCGTCTTACAGCCATGAGATTAAGAGTGTGATCGGAGAGTTTTTGTGTTCTTCTGCGGCGGGTCTTGCAGAACTTAGCTCCGACCGCATGGACAGTTTCCACGAGCTTGTCATTCATATCGTCCACGTCATTGCAGTCTTCTAGGCACTGAAAACGGTTTTGCAACTCGAGCTGAAAGGTTTCGGGACTTTGGAACAGAGCACGAGGGGGACGGAGCGTTGACTTCATTAGACGAGACCTCTCCAACTTTACGTTTAGGTTCAGTGTGCCTCTAACCATTCGGTGATCGCTACCAGTTTTCATCCTCGCGATCACGGAGACATCACTGAACAGTTGTCGTCTGGTCGTCATAATGAAGTCAATCTCATTTTTTGTCGAACCGTCGGGGCTCGACCAGGTCCACTTCCTGTGGGGCCGCTTCTGGAAGAAAGAGTTCATCATAAAGAGTCCCTCTTTCTCCATGAAGTCGGCCAGCTGCTGGCCCCTCGGGTTCCGTTGCCCTATTCCAAATTTCCCTACTTTCAGCTCACCGTTCTCTCTTGTGCCTAGTTTTGCATTGAAGTCTCCCATCACTATAGATTGCCTCATTTATTTGCCACCGTTACCACGCTTGGCAGACCAGATGGCAAAGGCAGTTTTTTTATTTTAGTCGCTATTAAGAAGACGCTGCTACTCATCTTCTGATTTGTTTCCCTCTGTTGCCTACAGTAGTCTATATCACTCACAAGACGGTATGGGGTAGTGGTTATTTTCACACCGGCACAACACGGTCAACTAGTATATGGTAGTCTGGATATGTACATATAAGTACGCAGACCTTCGAGAGCGTAGCATTATGCACAAATCTTCTCTTCAATGATAGAGCCATGTCTAGGCTTATGAATAAATTCTTTTATTTTCTCGAATAATAAACAAAGAATATAAATAAGTTACATTACAATTAAAAATGAAATTACATTTCTTTGCATACTGTTACATATTCAACTGTTTAACTAAGCGTCTACAACTTTCATAACTTTGTTAAGAAATCACTCGCAACTCGCATTACTTTGTTGTCGTATTTAAATTCTGAAGTCAATTTCTCCAATTACTAACCAGGCAGGTCTCGGAATGTGAATTTGCGACAAACTTTTGCTGTCGTTTCGAGTATAATTAAGAGCACCAGTTGTTATATCATTGATTTAAAATCAAATCGCTTCCCACTATTCAGTAATACCAATGAGGGTAGGTAGGTACCAATGAGAGGGAGAGTAATACAAAATCCACGACTTTTTCTGCCACCAGGGCGGCGTCACTTAAAAGTGAGGTTATAATATTTGACAGATTTCATAGTGGGGAAGTTAATTTGTTTGGAAAATGTAAAGGTTAATGTTTCTTTCTCTACTAGTAGTTATATTTTATATTAATTAGATTACAAATAAATAAGCTAAACCACAGATATTCATAAAGAATAAAAATTAAAAAAAGTTCATAATGTGCAAAAAATTTAAGAGTAAACCACTGAGGCACTATTTTGAGTATTAATATAATAGTTTAGAAACAGATAAACTTTTATTAAAAACTAATTTTACAATAAAATGATAGTGTAGCAAAAAAAATACCTCAGTGTCAACTAGCGGCATCTGGTGAGCAGAAAATTATTAGCCCTCTTTGACGGGACACACGCCTTTAAAATGGCTTTCATCATATGAGTACTATTTATTTATTATGTATTATTTTATATGTATAATATATTGTCGAATATTATCATCCTCAAATCAGCTTCAAAATGGATTGATTACCCGTAATTATTGCCAATTTTCAATTCCTATAGGGATAAAATATAGAGACCAAATGGGACAATAGTACCTGATATTAATTTAATTAGTAGCTGAATATAAAGTACGTAAAATAATGTTTTGTAAGAATGAATTTCAATCTCATCTCAAGTTCATTGTTCAAAATGTTGTAAAATCTCTATCAGACTTAAGTAATAGGCTATAAAAGTCTTGCCATAGCGACTGATGGCAAGTGTCGACCGTAACTGCAATACCAGGAGAATTGCAGGTGAGTTGCATATACACTGCTTGCGTATGGATGCCTCATATGCTACTCTATCCCGTACTGTAAATGTGTACAATAACGAGCAAACTCTGCCCTCTTTATTACGATGCGGCTTCGTGGCGCCGGATACCCAACATACGCGCATGCGACGGAAGTCGGCCAACTGGCTGTTGTCACGCGGAATAATTTGTCGTTGAGATGTAAACCTTATGTTCGATCAATGGACTATGCAACTGCCATCTGCTCCAATAAAACTAAGGATCAGAGGCCCCGAGGCTTTTTAAGTAGATGTTTCTCTCAAATGACAATCGGAACACTGCTCAGTGCTCCTGCCAGTCATTATATTATTTGTTTATTTTTGTTTTTATTCATACTCGTACTGTTATTGTACTTTATTAAAGTGAAAAATTTTCACAAGAAAAGCGGAGCGATTTAACGAAGTAAAATAAACTTTGTTTATTATAAGTGCAAAAACAACTATTAACCCTTTCGCTGTCCCGTGCACTATATAGGTCACTGCTATTGTCTTACTATTGTGTCTTAAAACCGGACAGTGAAAGTGTTAACTAGGGGATAAAATATACTTAACCTTGTGTTGATTGTGATTGTGTAAAAATCAATCACAAATATAAAAATCAATCGTCTTTATAACTTCAATTAGTACTTGCTACCTTTATTCGGATATATTATGTATGTTTATATGTATTTATGTGTAAGTATGTATGTGTACCGTTTAGTGGCGGTGTAAGAATATCCACCACCCCATATCATCCCGTGGGTGACAGTGGGTGGGTTGGTGACAGAAGAAAACAAATCAGGAGATGGGCAGCAGCGTTCTTATTTATTTATTTAACAAGTACACTTACAATATACATATATGACATTGTCACAAACACTTTACACACTTTTATATTTTCTGATATGCATATCAATTACAAGTGTACATAACATTTACAGATTGAGTCGTGCAACTTAATTTAGAATTCTCTTAATAAGACTCAAAATAAAAGTAACTGCAGTTTTTTTTTATAGGATAAGGGTGACAAACGAGCACACAGTCCACCTGATGGTAAGTGGTTGCTGCGGCCCATAGACATCTACATCTATCCTCGTTTGCGAATCAAAATGCAGATGCGTTGTCACCCGTGAGAACTAAGATGGGATGCCTCATTTCCAGTAAAAAGGGCCTCCGGCCACCTGCACTCACCTAAAGTTGCCAAGCGGCTTGCTAAGCTTGGCAACTATGGCAAATGACCCCGCCTGCTAACCATTCTATGGGGGATGCCTATCTGTATTCAGAAGTGGACTTTAATATACTGTAACAGTAGCGGTAACCTTATATATGTATGTATATGTTATATGTAGGAATAATTGGTATACACAGATTACTATATATTTGTTTCTATTATTATGTGTTATATCTATTTCTGTTTATTAAATTTAATTATTTAAGCCACTTGACACAAATGTTTCACCACACAGGGTTGACTGATAGAGAATGCTAACTGGCATTAAGTCCGCCGTTTGCAATATTTATGGTTAGAGCGATAATAAATAAAATAATTAATAATAAAGAAAATAAATACCAAAAAATATCTAAAGAAGTCTGACAAGTCAGCCGACGACCACAAGGAGTCAGACGCTGTAATTACAAACTCTATCACTTTACACTACAATTTTATATGAACACCGGTTGCTCAACTTACACTGTCCCGGTCATTGCCTCAAGTTTTTACAAAACAGCTAGGGGGCTAGTACGCAGCGATCTTAGAAAAGGAACTCATTCTGGTTTTAAAATATGGAAAAAATATCCGTGATGCGGAATATAGAATGGCATTAATATGTATAATACGTATTAGTACTCGTTGCTGTAAATCAAAAAGTTTTCCAAAAACTATATAAAAACACGCGCATGATCATTAGAGTGCAAATTTGTGTCAAAATTTAAAAGCAATTGATGAAAAACTTTCGGGGTTTTAAGATTTTCAATAAACTAATGTTTGATTTGTAAATTTTATAGTATAAGAATAAAATTAAAACATACAAATAAAATCTATAACAATCAAATTTATTTCCTTAAGTGATTTTCTTACGTAAATAAAATTATCAGGACTTTAAAGTGTTATTTGCAAATGCAAGTGGCATACTTAAATTGGTACGGAAAGACACGATTTATGGACAATACTTTATACATACATGACCCCCCTTTTCCGCCAGATGTCGGAAATGTCGCTACGCATGGATAACAGCCATCATGACTCATCTACAATTCTATAACCCATCTATAATATATTGATATTTAGATTTTACATTATCTTTTTTCGTTATCGTATCTACTTAGTAACAATCTAAGTTAGTAGTGATAACCAAACCTAGTTAAATTAAATTAAATCGCTACTGCTAATATTGTGTTAGGGATCTTATTATAACACGTGATAATTAGATGCTCTCATTCTTAGGATTTTCAGTGGTGATTCACTCTAAGAGTTTATCTATAACCAACATGAATTTACACCGAGATACACAAGTGTTGAAAACGTCGGTTTATTTTAGGTAGTTTAGTCACTATCTGTTTCATACCCTTCAGTTTTAAGTACAACAAACGTTGGAGATCTCATTTGAATAAATAACTTTTAATTCCCAGGCAATTTTACAATAGAGTGTTTCCTTGACCTTAATATAATTAGGTTCTTGAATTCCGTAAATAAAAAGTAAATTTAAGATTTTAAGATTAAAGAATTTAAGGATGTAGTAACTCTACCACGTCACAATGATCTGATCTGTGTTATTGTAAACATCCAGACACGTTCAATAACTGACAAAATTAACACATGACTAAATAGAAAAAAAAGGAAATAAAACTTTTATAAAAACTAACCGGGTGAATGTAACCACATCCATGGGAAAAAGGGCGATGCCACACACGGTCAGAATGGTAACATGGTAACATTGACCCTTAAAATAGAGAAGGCCACATAAATAATCTGACTTTAAATATTTCCCTACACGCGAAGTTGTGCTACAATACAGGTGGCGTGATTTTTAAATATTAAGCTGGCAGAAATGTGTGAAAAAACAATAAATATAATTCACTACTTGGCTGCTCCGTACGTAGACACAATTGCTCCATCTGTGACAATATTATCATCATCATCATCATTACAGATATCAAAGTACCTACCTAAACGGACTGCTAGGTGGAATATGAATCCTAAAACTTCTCATTACGTGACTTATAACGTGGAAACTTTTATACAATAATTAAACAAGTGAACACTACAAGCGGCCACCTTTTTGTGAATGTTTTTCTTAAACTTTTTATGTATTTGTGTTTTTTAATTTTTTACTTCATTCGAAACGTTCTCGAGTTAAGTTTTGTTTTACCTACAGTTACTTTAATAATAAATAAAATAATTAATAATTAATAAAATAATAGTCAGAATAATGACACTTGCAACCTCGTACACGTAAGAGGAGTGTAGAGCGAACCCCTTTCTATAGAGTGACGGGCTGGTTATATATGCAAGAAATCGATGGATGCAGGTGACTCAGGACCGTAGACTCGAAACGAGGGCTGTAATGACGATAATTATAATGATGAATTAAACTCGTATTTTCATTTACAGATTATTCGATTTTTACTCTGTAATTCTTTTCCAAATATTAATAAATAACTAAATAACAGTATCATCGCTTAAATTATTAATACTGGTCTGCTACAGGGGTCGCATATTTGTCGGCAAATCCTTCAAAATTGAGAGACATTACCAGCAATGGAACTAAAAACTCCATAAGGTTGAAAAACATATCGAAGTTTTATTTAATTGTATTATAATATTATAAGTACCTATTGTTCAAATGTTTCTAAGAAAACACGCAAAATTATTATACATTTATGTATGCAGTGCAGACAGATAACTTAAGTTATACTCAAAAGCAAGTATTTCAGGTTAATTTTGTTTAATTTTCTCATTAATTCACGATAAATTTCATTAAGAATGATACAACGCGTAGGTATTTAATAATGATTCTACCATTGAAACGATAAAACATGTAATATTGTTTTTAAAGTTGAATTGAATTTTAAAATGAGGATGGAACTATTTATTAAAGTAGGTGTTTGTTATTTTATGATGAAATCAAAAATTATGTATTTTTTTAAATCCTTGTTGAATCAATTATTAAGTGGCGAAGCTTGCGAAGACACTTAATAATTAAGACATATTAAGAAATATTAAGACACGATTATCTCGAGAACGGTTTCGAATTTTCAAATTCTGTTTTCAGCAATCGATTACTGATCACCCAGGCATCTGAACCTCCTATTTTGAAACTGGTTGCTCAACGGCAAAAAAAAAGCTGATTGCTTCGCCACTTTGCTATGCTGTTAGCTTGCTAGGTTTATTGCGTTCATGCTTAAGACGTAAATTATGATGAGTACAAGATTGACAGCAAGCTAAACCGTGAGAGAGGATATAAACAAAATATATTTTTATATAAATTTTCTACGGCATCAAATTTTATTTTTATATTTCATTGTTTAGTTTTAATACGTCTAACCAAAGATGTTTTATAGGTCCAGATACCATGTACGCGCGCCCAAAACGCTTCCATTTCAAAGGCGCCAATATTGGCGTATTCGTTCGATCGTTCCGCCATTACGCCAGCGACGTTCGCTGTGAACATACGTCACGCACCGGTGTTTTTAATTTCGCAAAATGACTGTTTGTGCTGTGAAATCATTTAAAAATTACTCTTGGAAAAAAGATAAGGATAAGAACATCACTTTTCATAAGTAACTATACAATTTTATGGTGTATTTCTTTGTAAAAGAATACGAAAGCTAAATGTCATTACAAGTAATAATACTGCGCAATAATATTCGAGTGTTGCTAAGTCTATGAAATGTTTTTACCATTTTTAATGTCATGATCATATGTATGTATTTAGTAATAATAGATTATAAATATATGTTACATACATAAATATCTACTGTGCTTTTTATTATTTATTATTATTATTATTTATTTATTTTTATTTTAACTGTTACATTTGACGGCTCCATGGCGCAGTGGCTTAGCAATGAGTTGCTGCGCTGGGGGCTGCGGGTTCGAATCCCGCACGGTACAAGTATTTGTATGGCTTACAAATAATTGTTCCGGGTCTGGATGTTTGTCCTTGTGCAATTTGTGTTTGTAAACTGCCTCCACGATACAGGAGAAACTTCTAGTGTGGGGGTAACGTTTTTTAAAAGAGAGAAAAAAAAGAGAGAGAACGAGGGACCTTCAAGAAAAGAGCGTACTCCTTTTTAAAAGGCCGGCAACGCATCTGCAATTCCCTCCCTGGTGTTGCAGTTGTTCATGGGCGGCGGTAGTCACTTACCATCAGGTGAGCCGCATGCTCGTTTGCCCCCTTTCCTATAAAAAAAACATTAATTATAGGTTTTATTACATATCTTCAATATTTTAATGCGATGTTCGTACCTATATAAAACACACATAAGCAACCATATCCCCATACCCACACGCACACAAATGCACACGCCACGCACACATATTTTATACTCTTAGAATCAATAGGTACGCCAATATGAATGAAATATAAAATCTCCCACATTTTTTGGGTAATCGATTCGCACTGTTATTACCGAAGTCACGCAGATTAATGCAGCCATGGTGCGTAAGATATGCGCGTCACGTGGTATTCACGCACACATGAATCAAAGACTGTCTTCACTATGAACGTTGCGGTGTGTTAGCAACACGGTATCTGGACCTATAAAACATCTTTGCGTCTAACGCTACTGAAGCGTGGTCTATTCTGAACAAAAATGGCGCGCATTCCCCGCCGCGCCGGTCCAACGATCTCAGTTAGCTTTTTTGCTTTTAATGTGATCCTGCTTTAGCCCGCCACATCCGAGGGGTTGTGTACCTCTACACTGTTTAATAATAAATTATTATTTGCCATTTTAGATACTTTAACGATGAAATGGTTTTTAAAACGTGGTAGACTATTAAAATTATTTTATGGTTCGATCCTTGGCGGCTGATGCCATGTATTCCTGCATTTAACTGCACAAATGCAAGTTTAGTACAGTCAATAAATTGCTATTATTAAATGTGTTTAAACACAAAGGTAGTTGAGGGTAATATGGTCACCTTAAGCTTTGGCGCCCTGAAAAACCAAAACTAGGAGGAGGACAGAGACAAAAACACAAATTTGTACACTATAACTAATATATTCAGAAAAAAAAATAGCAACAACGCTTTGGCAAAATCGAAAAATCAACCCAAAAAATAGCTGTACTACACTGTACTAAAATCGACAAAAATATTTACAATAATTTCACCTGTTAAAATGGCGGCGATAAAGCGGCACCCTTTTGAACCTTTATTTTTGATTGATTGATGAAGAGCTATCGTATCATAGAAATATCTATGCAAACAAGGCTGTAGTTTTTGAGTTTTAAGAAAGTGACCATATTAACCGAATGACCATATTACCCTCACGTTCTATATGTAATTTACCGAGTAGTGGAGGTGTTAGAATATCCACTATCCCATATCGTCCCGTAGGTGTCGTAAAAGGCGACAGGGGGAAACAAACCAGGAGATTGACAGCAGCGTCTACCTAATAAGAACTTAATTATAAAAAACTGCGGTTGCCAACTGTGTAGCAACTATGACAAATATTCCCCCTACTAGGCAATCTGTGGGTAGGGCATATGTTCAGCTGTGGACTTTTGATACACTGTAACAGTAAACACAAGTTTGTGTTCAAAACAAAATAATTTTACAAAGTCCAACATTTTGCTATCACCATAGGTGGAAATTAAACCATTACGTTCTATTCTTAGCTTTCTTCGTAACGGGACCGGTCTTCTACGAATGAATGCATTACCGACGCTCGATTTTAGTGAAAGTCAGTTTCAAGAATACGTCCTTAGAAAAGCAAGCGACGTTTATCTCAAGCCTTTGTTACTGTACGAAGCGATTTAACTAAACGAGAAGCACGTATCAGGAGTGTAATGAAAACGATAATAACCACAAAATACACGTCCTAGAGGCTATTTTCGATTGTACTCTATAAAAATATAATGGTTGTTTAATATAACTTATAACGATATGATTTGTTGTTAGGCCCGAATGAAGAACAACATCTCAGTATGGCTTTGACATCAATTAATCGTTTGAAAGGTCGAAACGAAGTCACTTTCACTTAACTTTTGCTCGTGTTCTAGTTACGTTTGTGTATATGAAAGTTTTTTGTTACGTATCTACTTGATTAATAACTTTAACGCTTAATAGACGATACAGTCTAAAATTGCTCATCTTGGTTTATTTTACTCCATAGTTTTAGTTTCTTATAAAAATATTTTTTTTTTATATAGGATAATGGTGACAAACGAGCACACAGTCCACTTGATGGTAAGTGGTTGCTGCGGTCCATAGACATCTACATCTATCCTCGTTTGAGAATCAAAATGCAGATGCGTTGTCACCCGTGAGGACTAAGATGGAATGCCTCATTTCCAGTAAAAAGGGCCTCTGGCCACCTGCACTCACCAAGCGAAACGCAGAGGTAAACCTCTACTTCACGCTGGTATTCTGTGAGGTCGTGGTACCACCCCGGTTCGAGCCGGCCCATCCGTGCGACAGCAATTCTGCCGCGTGGCTCTACCACTGTTAAAAAAATATAGACACATAAGAATATTAGCCGCCTGTAAAAACATGATGATTATAGCAAATCTTCCCTTCATTGAGAGAGACCATTACAGAAGTTATAATGACATTTCAATATATTTTATCAATCGACTTCAAAAAAGGAGAAGGTTCTAAATTCGACTGTATTTTTTTTGTGTTACCTCAAAACATTTTTCTAGGTGAATCGATTTTGATGATTCTTCTTTTATTTGAAAGCTGGTGCTCCTCATGTGGTTCCATATATATATATATATATATATATATATATATATATATATATATATATATATATATATATATATATATATATATATATATACATATATATATATATTTTATACGTTTAAATAAATATGATAAAGTTGTTCAAGACCTGCCCAGTAGTTTTTGAGTTATCCTTAATTATAGGTATTTAATTTACTTTGAATAAATCAATGATGTTCTTATTTTATTTATATTGAAGTCGATTATACATTTTTTTTAAATTAGTGCAGAGTTAGCAAAAGAACGTCCTAGATAGAAGTTTATCGACTAATTTGTCGATATATTGAAGTTTGACCAAATTACATGCATCTGTATCTATAGATATAATAATCATGTCAAAGAAACTAGTAACATATGTCGGGGTTGAGCGAAATGGAAGTCCTTAGTCTCTGGTCCTTACTGTCTGGGTGACTGGCTGGCGTGAGAGTTTGTGTTATGTAAAGTTTTATTCTCTAAACCCGCTAGAGGTCTCAGAGTTTCAAACCGGTTTCAGTTTCGGTGTAAAAGGGCAGCAGTGGGCAGTGACCGACAGGTACGTTGTTGGAAAAAATGGCCTTATATCTAAGAATTACTAAGTTCAATGTTTCTTGTTCATACAATTACAGAATAATTTTAAGCAGAATGTGCTCTGGTACAGTGGTACATTCAGAATCATAATATGTCTTGCACGTGCAAAATTATAACTAACATATTTCAATATAAGCGTATTCAGTTTATACAACAGTAATTAGTTAATTAGCATTAGAAATGACGCTCATGTAAGAAATACTTTATCGGAAAACTTACTACAGACTAACTAGTAGATTCTGATACTTACGTTGACATTTTAGTTATAAAACGTTCGATGAGCGTGAGGACGCTGGAATAAAGTGAATTCCATGATCATCAACAATACGTAGCACGCAGTCCATTGTATATAGGCCTCTCTTAGAAATATTTGCAATAATTAGCACGCTTGACAGATTAATTGGCACACGGTGTCTGACGTTTGACCGAAGGCCGCACTGCAATATAATTTATCATACAACTTTTGCCACTAAAGTCACGAGACGTCTAAAAATATAAATATAATAACAAGAGCTTGAAATTTAAATATCGTTCTAAATTCAAAATTTATTTAAAAAAGAGAAGCTCTGTGAAGTATCTCGTATGGTCGACCCCAACCATATGTTATGCTTTTATCTTCTTTTGAGATTGTTATTCCATATTTTTTTTGATGTCTCGCGATTTTTCTGGCATTCGTCCAATTTGACATTTGCGATAGCCAATTGGGAAATGGAATGACGTAGTCTTAAGGCACCATCACACTAATATTTAAATGAGTCTGTTGGGTAGGGGTGAACCTGAGGGGCGGGGTGCGTGTATATACGAAGAATTAAGTAAAGTAATTATTAAAGAAATATCTGACTGATTTGCTGATTGTTTACGGGGCAACTTTGTCGTAAAGCGACAATTAATAAGAAAATAAAGAGAACCTAACCTAAGAACAGCAAAACAACAAAAGTAGACCAAGAAAATAATATATTTAAAAATTTAAAAAGGTATTTACAATTTTATAAAAACAAAATGAAATATGAAGATGATGGATGAAGTGAGATTACAATTAGATTAAAAAAAATAGGAGAATAGGAGAATTAGTAATATAGTGGAGCCTAAAAGGTTGAAGTGACACGCTGCTCTTGTAGAAATAGGCACACGCGGAGCTTGAGGTTTGTCAGCGGCGGCGGCACGCAGCGCCTGGACTGGGCACACGCAGCGTCCGGAGCCGGCGCACGTAGCGCCTGGGGTAGGTGCGCTCAGCACTTGGAGAAGTAGTCGCCGCGCCCAGAGGTAGCGCGGGCAGTAGGTGCACTCGGCGCCTGAAGCAAGCAGTCGTAGCGCGCCTGAAGGTAGCGCGGGCAGTAGGTGCACTCGGCGCCTGGAGCAAGCAGTCGTAGCGCGCCCGAAGTTAGCGCGGCAGTAGGTGCACTCAGCGCCTGGAGCAAGCAGTCGTAGCGCGCCCGAAGGTAGTGTGGCCCCGCGCTTGAAGCAGACTGCCGACGAATTCGGATGTAGATGGAGGCTTGCAGGATCCCGGGGCAATGCGGCCCCGGGATAAGGCCTTTAGTAGATGCTTCTCTTTTGAGAACTGAAGCAAGACTATCCTGTATTCTCCAATTGTTCGGCTTTTATACCTTTTTAGGGAGGACGAGAAATTATTTAAATTAAAAGGAAATTTATTGTAAATGACCTACAGCCAAAGAGTATTTATGTAAAAATATTAAACTGAGAACATCATACCAGAGAAGAATTTGAATAAAAGTTACCATAACAACCATATAAATAATGGTTGTCAAATTTAACAATTTTTGGTCTTAGGACTGTTATTAAGAAACTATTACATTTAAGTAAGGAATGAGATATTATTCATATAGGAAAAAAGGTAGCGCGGTAACGCGCACGAATCCCGAAATTGCAGAGTTACGGAAAATTTAATAAAAGACCGAAAAAGGTAAGACTCCATTGACAGCGATTTTAAAAGTGCTAAATAGTGTGAAAATACAAAGTGAAATTGATATGTTATTGTGTAAAAACGTTACAGGATCCTATAGAAATAAAGGTGATGCAAAATATAAATGCAGAAAATCAAAAACAGAATGGAAAAATAGTATAAAGTGATGCAAAACATGAATGCAGAAAATCAAAAACAGAATGGAGAAATAGTGTACAATGAAATGTAAGTAGCATAACACTACAACTTATAATATTCATGATGTTTCAAAGTTGAGGATTACCATATAATATCACCTGAAATGCAAATCGAATCTTGTTAGAAATGCAGGTTTGATACAATTCGTCGTTAGAGAAATTATTTTATAATATATTTATGTTAATAGATAATCTTTAACAGTGGTAGAGCCACGCGGCAGCTTTTGCTGTCGCACGGATGGGCCGGCTCGAACCGGGGTGGTACCACGACCTCACAGAATACCAGCGTGAAGTAGAGGTTTACCTCTGCGTTTCGCTTGGTGAGTGCAGGTGGCCGGAGGCCCTTTTTACTGGAAATGAGGCATTTCATCTTAGTCCTCACGGGTGACAACGCATCTGCATTTTGATTCGCAAACGAGGATAGATGTAGATGTCTATGGGCCGCAGCAACCACTTACCATCAGGTGGACTGTGTGCTCGTTTGTCACCCTTATCCTATAAAAAAAATGTTAATAGATATTACTTAGTGAAACAGAAACTTTTTTTTATTCAATATAGATTATAAATAATACTTATTGAAAGTCACTCTTTTGTTTAATTACCACTGGTTCGTAAAAAACATCTGTCTTGGGAAGAACCAGCAAGAAACCCATCGGGACTTTTTTTTCAGCTTACACAGCTTGCAAACATGAATGTTACACAATTAACAACACAATAAATTAGAAATAGCTTGGTAGCGAATAGCGATCATCTCATTCCATAAATTCCTTAATATTATAATAACCCTTATCATACAAACTTAGTTTAATAAAGTTTTTGAACTTTGGCTTTAGTTGGAAGTAGACATGAACGAGTAGTGATTTGCCGAGTACTCGGCCACCGGGTACTCGGCCTAGATGGGGCTTTAAAAAAAACGCGGTAACGGACGGCGTGTGGTTATTTCCCTTTACACAGAATTAGAGATGAAACGATACGAGTAAATACATACAAGTAGTTACTCGATACTTTTCTATCTATACCAAGTACTTTGGCTTTTGGTAAAACTACTGTTGCCAGCCCGTCTGCCAAGAGTGGCAACTATAGCAAATATTACATCTACGTTCAGCACTGGACTTTGTTTGGTTGTAATCAATGAATGATTGATTGAATATATTTGTCCATTGATTAAAAGAGAAAGAAATTTTCAACGTCTTTTAGACGCCATCTCTACATATTATGTAGTAATATATACATAGTATAAAACAGTCGCGTCCCGCTGTCTGTACGCTTAGATATTTTAAAATACGTAACAAATTTTGCATATTATTTATTACATAATTCTTCTGTCCGTGTGTATGTACTGAATTCCTCCTAAACGGCTGGACCGATTTTGATGATTTTTTTTGTGTATGATGATTATGTTTATTAGAGAATGGGTTAGATTCACAACTAGACCTGGTAGGTGGCGCTGTTGTCGAGCTCCAGAAATCAGCCGTGCCAAGCCGGGGCGGATTGCTAGTTTTCACAAAATTATTTTACTCGGATTTATGGTTCTAACCATCTGTTGGGCACAAGATTAAAAGATTAATGAATGTAATAAATCTTCGCATGCGACGATCTATCACAATGATCGCATGAAAATTCAAAAGTGTCATTCAATTTTCTACGAACGATACGTCCTATATACAAACTACCGTCACAGCCGACGTAGTGTTTTATAACCCAGTTAGTAATTTTAGAAGTACGACCGCACATGCGTTATCTAATGTAACGTACCTATTTCATTATATTGATTATAATTTCGTAAAACGTATGAACTTACGACGGTATCGTGTGAAATATCTTTCTTAATACTTTTCCACTACATAAAGTTGTCTTAAGGTTCCGGTGACCTACGTTAAAAAAAAACAAAAATATTAAAAGTAAATTATATAGATATAGAAAGGTTCTTCTTTTAGTCGTGATGGTATTTGGATGCTGTGGCTCATAGAGCATAGACACCTATATAATTCCTCAATTAAGAATCATACTGCGTCGTCTTCCCTGAGGACTATAATGGAGTGGAATCTTTGGTGGTATACGGTTCTCTAAACTGTCACTGTCAGACGAAACAAAGCAGAAATATGCTGCTATTTTAAGCAAACATAGAAATTTCTGTGAAATAAAAAAATATTTTAAGAGTTACCATGTTAAACATTACTAAGTCATGGACGTTAGACGTTTTAACTTACTTGACACTATGGTGTATGAGATAGTAAAATGGATGTTATTCAAGAATAGAAAATATCGAATATCCTTTTATTTAAATTTTATGTCATTCAAAAGAGTCACTCAAATGTTATTTCTTCCAATTTTCATTTCATCCAGCTGTCTCGTAGTAAATTTTACAGTACGCAATCAACCTGGGTTCGAGTTCTGACGTTACCACAAGTTCAGCGGTGAAGAAAAACGTCGTTAGAGACCTGAATGTCTGAAAAATAGTAATAGCTATTTGCATAGACTAATAATTCCTCTATTTAATTTTAAAATAAACTTGTTGCACTATTTTATTACATGCACAGACTGTCCTTAATTTCACCCGCAAATCATAAAAGCGATGTTATTTTTTTAATATTTAATCCGAACTGTGAGTATATGTTAGATTGAATTACAAAAATTTTATAAAAGAGCAGTGTCACATTGATTGGTAACTTGCAGTTCAGTTAATCGTTTACTTCACTACGGTCACGTGCATTGTACCGTTATTTTACAATCACCATTGTTTAGCAATGTTTTTAATTAGCTTTAGGTTTCCTAATACAATGCAAGCGCCTAACGGGCCTTTGTAATATTTAATATGTACACCAATCGACATTATTTCTTACATTCTATCTGATCGTTTCGAATGTCAGCATTATACGCAATGGTCAAGTAAATTATTCATTTCTGTTGCTTTCTGCCAACTATCCTCTCGGGACAACTGAGGCGACTGAAATCTTGTGACATACTATTGAAGTCTGGGGATTTAAATGCAGAAGGCGGTGCTCTTTGGATTGAAAATCTCAAAAATATTGGAATCGATATATTCGAATATATTCAATACTTCTTACAAAACGTAGTTTATTGTTTTTTTTAAGAATAAAGGTGACAAAAGAACACACAGTCCACCTGATGGTAAGTGGAATCAATATGTGTATGCGTTATCACCTCCGAGTACTAAGATGGAATGCCTCATTTCCAGTAAAAAGGGTCTTCGGTTCTCTATACTCACCATACGAAACAGAGCAGTACTAAGCTGCTATTTTACGCTGGTATTATGTGAGAGTGTGGTCTCTCTCCTTCGAGTAGCGCGGCTCTACCACTTTTGAAACATATTGTTATTCTTGCGTCTTAATAAAGTTAGAATGACTTAAGTATAGTTCTTTTAACTAAAGAAGTCCCTTATCCACGGTGCCACAGTCTTCGCGAATTTTAACATTAGCTATCGCACTCCATGGTTTACATTTCTGTTCGCAAATTTCCGCGGGATCTCTTTTGTGAAACAATTTTTATAATTAGGCCAAAGCAGTTTAAGGGACAGTAGTTAATTTCAATGACATACAAGCGACTTGTGTGTAAGTGGGTAAGCTCTACCATAGAGGTTACCCACAAGACGTTTTTATTTCACTAAATTTACATAACTAAACAGCTTGTGAGTTAGGTGCAGTACTTACTAGTAAAAGGATGAAATAAGAAAGGATCATCGAATTGACGAAGTGAATGCATAGCGTGACAGGACGGGCGGCAGCAGGCGGCAAGAGAAAAAAAGCGATACCACATGAATGATATCTGTGTCTCGCCATCACAATACGCGCGAAGTTTAAGACTTCTCCGTTGACTTTTTAGGCCGAGTTCCGTGAGACAATATGAAAATGTCAAACCATCCACCATTCGTCTACTGTGGTGAAACACGCTTAACACAAGCGTTTCTATTAAGCTTACTTAGAATGGTTAACGAGAGTATTAGTAATGTTTAATAGCGTCACTAGTATTCGTTTTATTATAAAAATCCGTCATATCATAAATTACTCTTCTTTAAACCCGAGACTTTCAATAAACCGAAATGGTCTTATAACAAAACGTTTTGTCAACCTTTGATTGTGACGATAGAAGTAGGTATCTTAGTCAAATTACGTATTTTCCACGGAACTTCCTTATTGAATCAGACTATTTTAAACGTAACACTAATTATAAACTATTTTTTGTAATAAGACGAAAAGACATCTGTCTATAAAAACTACACATAAGTAACAAGTAACAACTACAACAGTGCTTACATTTGCTATACGAGTATTAACAACCGCGCCATAAATACTACTGTCGTTCATGTGATTGATTCGTTGAATGTTTTTTTAATTGTACTTCGTTTTTAGGGTTTCGTACCCAAAGAGTAACCAACGGGACCCTATTATTAAGCCTCCGCTGCCGCCCGTCTGTCTTTCAGCGGGCTGTATGTCATGATCCGTAATTGGTAGATAGTTGAAATTTTCACAGAATGTGTATTTTTGTTGCCGCTATAACAAAAAATAATAAAAATAAAAATAAACTAAAAATTTCCCTACTAGAAACGTGTTTTATGATGGTACGGAATCCCTCATGCGCGAGTCCGACTCGCACTTGGCCTGTTTTATTATTTTAACAATAATTTTGTTCAAATGATTGATTGTGTCAAAAATATTTTTTTGTTAATTTTAAATCTAACCTATAATACATACAACGCCGTATGCGTTATATTCCATTATTGATTTTGAATCATTGCCTTGATTTGGTTGCATTGATTGTATGTAACGCGAGACGTTCTGTTGCACTTGCATGCAGAAACACAGAAGCGCAGTGTCAGTACTCGCGTCACGAATGGCTTGCACCTTTTGTGGAAGAAGGTTACACGTGTAAGTTCTGAATCGTCGAATTCGCATAATTACACATTAGACTGGCGCCAGTGCCAGCCGGTGTCGGGTTAAGTAATGTGTTACTATGTTAAGCACTAGGAGACTTTTTGGTACGAAGTTCCTTATCGCACGGTAACTAGGCGAGAAAAAGTGTAAGATGTTTCCGTCACGACTCCCTTTCTATAGTGCGAGCGAGATGGAATGATATACATCTCCCTCGCAGTTTTTTTATTTTACCATGAAAGAAATATTATTTTAAATGACTTCATTTGAATAGACGCTAGTAATTCATTTATTGGTGTTTGTTAATCAATAATATAATACGTTTATCAATAATAATATACTACAAAAATAACTTTCCAACCGAGCGTTCCACGAAACTCATGCATGTCGAAATCGAATCGAGCACACAGTTCACTTGATGGTGTGTGTGATCCATCTGTCCATTACAGTTTATAAAGTCCACTGCTGAACATAGGCCTCCACAGATTGCCTTATAGAGGAGATTTCGCTATAGTGGCCACGCTTGGCAAGCGGATCTTCAACCGTAGTTTTTTTTATTAATTTTAGTTGTTGTCAGTAAGATGCTGCTATCCATCTCCTGTTTCAATTTCCCACTGTCATCTCTTACGACACCTTCGGGACGATATGGGGAAGTGGATATTCTTACAACGTCACTACACAGTTTCTGCGGACTATTTGACGATCGATCTATTGGTAGTCACCGCTAAGGATTAAATTAGGATACATCATTGCTAGTGAAAACGTTCTTCGGTTCGGCGGTATGCTGAATACTGTGAGAGCGTGGCCCTTCTTTTGGGCCGACACAGTCATGCCGAAGCCACAGTGCCCTCCGTTCGAATTACAGTGGCGGCGACCAGCCTTAACGGAGACTAGCCATCTGCTCAGGACATGATTTTAGTGCACGAGTGTGTACGCAAACACAGATGAACCTTCAAGGTATTCCCTCGTTTTCATAGCCCAAAAGGACGACGAATCCAAAACGAGACCAGGCAGTAGGACCAACGGCTTTACGTGCATATGGGTTTTAAAGGGGTGAAGCACAGATAATTTCCGGTCTTTCAAAACTATATTATTAGCAGTCGCGTCTACAACCACTAAGCGTTAAAAACAATCAATGGATTGCCGTTACGTCAATGGCGGTATATTTTTGTGGCCTTGTATTTAACTATGCATGCTGTATCCAAGCCTACCTTCACTCTTATTAAATGAATAAATAGAATAGATACGAGTAAAATTGGCTACTTTTGTGTAGTTAGGGAGCACATGTTTGTGTCTCTATAATTGTCTTGTGCAGTTGATGCAGTTTAACCTGCCTTTTGTTAAGAGCAGACTGATAGTCGGCTGTTCTAAAAAAAAATCACAGTTTTAATATAAGATAGCCAGAGCAACAATAATAATACGCTGCAGCCTGCAGCACAAAAGGGTCGGCTCGAACAATGAAAGACCACACCCGCGCAAGACACTAGTATGAAGTAACATAATGCTTTTCTTTTCGTATGGCAAGCGACGAGAACTACAGCGCCTTTTTACTGGTCACGAAGCATTCCATTTTAGTCCTCAGAGGTGACATCGCATCGTTATTTTGATTCTTAATCTTACCAGTTATTAATCCTGACGACTAAAATGTAACTCTTCGTTACCGTTTAAAAGGGTTTCCGGTTCCCGTCTCTCACCAAAACAAAGTAGTATGCTGCTACTTCATGCCAGTGTTCGGATAGAATATAGATCTTACCCTGTCGTGCCGCCCTACTCTTCGTGCACTTGTTACTCTCGGTACTCTTGCAGTAATAATAAACGTGTAGATGCAAGTTGTCTCTACCCCTAAAAGTATTTGTTATGTCCAAACACATTTTATTATTGGCTTGTTTATCCCACTTTCTTACTATTTCTCTTCCGTAAATTTAAT
Source organism: Parnassius glacialis (assembly GCA_033319125.1). Lineage (NCBI taxonomy): Eukaryota > Metazoa > Arthropoda > Insecta > Lepidoptera > Papilionidae > Parnassius > Parnassius glacialis. The sequence goes on along the minus strand of JAVANC010000026.1, from coordinate 16,756,667 downwards.
ATAAAAAAGAAATAAAAACAAGAAACAATTTAAAAGGAAATTAAATAAGTAAACACGACTGACATGTGATTGATTTAAAAAGGTCATACGCGTGATATACGGACATGAGGGACGCGACGCGTCGCGGATTTCCGCGTATCCCTTCCGACCATAACTTTAAGTAGGTCATTAAATAAAAAATCTGACATGTGCAAGTAGGACTCCCGCCCTAAAAGTTCTGCATAAACTTAATTACGTATGTAGATAGTTCATCCATTCCGGAGGTGATAGTGTAAGGAAAAACTTCACAATGCAGTGGAAAAAATCTTGCAGCTGCTGCTCCATGTAAGATTGTAATTAAGTAAGAAAGTTTTTGTATGATACTCGTGTAACTACAAATTTAGAATTTTCCGTTTTTTGGTCCTTTATGTGTGGCGTGAGACTTTGCTTCTTGCCAAATCTCATGATTCTAAGTCAACTGGAAATAGGTACCCTATAGATTTTGTGAGTTAATTTGTAGATATCCAAATACGTAACATAATTTTTTCCGTTTTTTCGTTAAGAGATACGGAACCCTAAAAAACACATTCGACAAATTGTATCCAACTGATTAGTTTGCTTGAATTTTAACGACCCATATAAAATTGATTTTAATCATTATAATGGATTTCCGCAAAGTAACGTCTGATTCTATTAATTAAATTGATTTTAAATAACTTTTAAAGAGGTTTGGCCGTTTGGAAACTGAATGCACGTCTTAAGTGTTATAGTGTGCGAGCAACCTGAGTTTGGTTCCTGATGAACGGAATGTTTTAGTAATAAAAATCAATTTCGTGTTGTTTTTAACAAATTTACTGTAATGCAGATAGTTGCGATTTAGGACATATTGGTGGATTCATATACTTTATGGTAAAAAAATAATTCGATAACTAAACAAAGTACCTAAAAATAAAAATCTTAAACTAATTCTTTTTATAGAATAATGGTGAAATACGATCATACAACCCACCTGATGGTAAGTGAATGATGTCGCTCATAGACATCTACATTTATCCTCGATTAAAAATCAAAATACAGACACGTCGTCCAGTAAAAAAGATCTCCGAGTCTACACTCATGCCTGCGCCGATATTCTGTGAGAGCGTGGTTCTACCCTGGTCGAGTCGGCCCATTCGTGTTACAACCATAATATTATAGCTACAGTGTGGCTCTACCATGTAATTTTATGAATTTTTCTTTTCTTCTTGTGCTCAAACTAACAAAGAAAAGTAGACGGAGGGCTGATTTCAAGTAAAACCAAGCAAAAAACATTCTCAACTTATTGTTAGAACATGCATTCACGCACACATAACATCTAAAATCGAATTCAAAATTATGTAATTTCACGTGCATATGTGTACTTTCAGCAGTTTTTGTTGGTTTTAAACGCTACACAATTTAAAGATGCGGTTAGGTCTCGTGCTGTCTCTATCACTTTAAGTCTAAGTGACTGAACCCCAATAGATTTAACGACATATTGATTTTGTGATACTCGCCAATATTATCAATATTGATTTTCATTTATGGTGCAACTTTTAAATATGTTTAAGTTTAAATTGTTTTGGCAACAATTTATCTAGTTTTTACGATATAGACTTAACACATGTTTTTGAATCTTATTCGTATACAATAATATACTTATCACTTTTTTGAATACATGAGGGTTATTGGAAAACGTCCTTGCCTTTATTTACATTCAGACGAGACACACGGAAGGATTATATTTTCGTGTTAAAGTTCCGTAAAACAACAAAGAGTACTTTGTTTTCCCCCTTATTCGTCCGCAAAATTTAACCTTTGCAATTATATTCCTTAAATTATTAAAAAATTATGGCAATTAACTTTGTTTTTATTAAACTGATGGTAAGTACTTACTGCAGCTCATTGATACATATAGCCAAATTCAAAAAAAGTTTTAAATGTGTCGTTACTTCTAAGGTCACTGATGGAATAACTCACAACCTATAATTATGTACATATATCGACTCTCTTATACCCTTTGTAATATAACAAAGCAGTGCAGGCACTACTATTAAGTGGTGGACATAGCTAAGAGGGTGGTATCTATCCAGACGGACTTCTAAGCAGAAAAGTCTTATCGCCTTAAATTTCGTTGACCATTTATTTACAGTTTATTCTTTAATATTTTGCTCAGGTGCTACAGAAGTATTTTTTTTGTTAGGTGCCAGTGTAACAGTTGTTATGAAATCAAACACGCGATCCAATCGTGACTTATTACAGAATAGGTATGTACTTGTGGTTATCAGAAAGCAGTCACTAGTAAGCACTTTGCAGGGTTCTTTTCTATAATAATATTTATTGCTATATTTGTCCATTAACTCACGCTTACGTACCTGCATTGCATTAGAGCGTATTACACCGAAAAAAATATACCTGTTAATATTCACAACATAGACGTGGTAAGATTAGCTCTACTTCTTACATCAAGGGCCGATTTTTATTTGTCAAATAATAGTTACCCGTCAAATTAATTATGGATGAATATAAAAGTGAAATCGAACTACTTTGTTCATGCAACTGTAGTTTTTCTTTTGTTTTTGTTGTATTTTATCCTATGAATAACTTTTGTCTGAGGACTGAAAAATCGGCCCTAAATTATAAACATAGTAGCTTACACTTTTTTTTTCATATAATTAAATCGAGGATGTCACATCTATACCTATTACCTAACCTCTTGTCGACTGGAGCCGTGGTAACTCAGGGGCTATGCATTTAAACACTATAAAAATATATATTACGAAATGCGCGGCGCGACGGCTCCGGCGGGGCCGCGGGTTCGAATTCCGCACGGAATAAGTATTTGTATAGCCTACAAATAATTGTTCCGGGTCTGGATGTTTGTCCTCGTGCAACTTGTGTTTGTAAACTGCCTCCACGGTACAGGAGAAAATCGTGGAGTGGTGGAAACGTTTTTAAAAAAAAAGAAAGAAGAAAAGAAAGAAAGAAATATCGTACATTTATTGTAAATAACAAATAATAAGTGTAAGTGGTAGAGCCATTCTGCAGCTATATTAGTAGTATAGTTGTAGCACGAATGGGTCGGCTCGACCGGGGAAGGACCACGCTCTCACAGGATACCAGTGTAAAATAGCATCTCAATGCTGCTGTGTTTCGTATGGTGAGTGTAGAGAACCGAAGACCCTTTTTACTGGAAAAGAAGCATTCCATGTTAGTCCTCACGGGTGACAACGCATCTGCATTTTCATTCTTTATTGAGGATAGATGTAGATGTCACTTACCAGCAGGTGGACTGTGTTCGTTTGTCACCCTATCCTATAAAAAAATAAATTCTGAATAACTTGTTCAGGTGAGGCCATAGTCAAAACTATTTTTAAATCTTCGCACTTTATGAGCCTTTAAGGCGCTATGAATCTTAAAATAGCGTACCAATTTTATTACATTACGGTACCTCCAGGTATTTAGAACTTGTTCCAAACACCAATAAGAACGAGGCGTAAGTGTATTAACCCCGCACCTGTACCGGACGATGCACTTACTAGAGTATCTGAGTAACGTTTGTACGAGTAAGTCATCAACACAATTTACGAATATTAAGCTAATTAGAAATATAATAACAAACATAAAAAGAACCGTAGAAACGTTAAAACTATTTTAATAATAATTTCATTTTTAATTTTGTGATTTATATAGTAGATATTTTATTTTCGATTCATCACTGAAATTGTTGCAATTTTCGGTACTGATTAACCATGTGCTCGTCGGTGAGGTAAATCATTGTGAGAAGTTATATTTGAGGACAAGGTGAAGGCCTCCAAAACTCACTTGAGCAGCACAGTGGACTAATTCATAACCCTCTTAGAAATGAGACGGAGCGTGTCCAGCTTTGAGAAGTATTTAACTTGAAGATTTTTATTTTATTTATTTTAAAGCTATGCAGGCTATTCAATTAGACAGTCATCATCATTCATCATTACAGCCCTTCACAAGTCCACTGCTGAATTAGACAGTAATGCCCTTAAAATACTATCCACTACTATTACTATCTTCGCCTTTTGTCGAAGTTATGTGACTTTAATGTTGAACGCTTCCGGAAATGTGATAACATCGTCGGTCAGTTATGTTATTATTATTAAGTATAAGTATTTATAGTTTGTGTGATAATATATACTCAACAATCATATAAAAAGTATGTTTTTTTTTAATTTTTCTAACAATAAACGTAGATTAATTTCCGAATAATAAATAATCTGGTAAAAATCTACCAACATGAGGGAAAATATAAGCTTGTAAGGAAGTCTTATATTTTTCCTCATGTTGGTAGATTTTGATGTCCTTGATAAATAATGTTCATTTACAATTTCAATTTGGACTAGTACACTATTAGGTGCTAGTGTTTATATAAAATATAAAGCTATTATATCAATGATCTAAACATTCATTATTGAAATGGACTGAGCTAGGATGGTTTGTAATTGAATAAAAAGGGTGTGGGGGCTATTTGGTCCCTCCTCACTACTTCCCCTTTTTAATTCTATATTCGTTTTTGTCCAGAAAAATATAGAATCAATTGTAATGAAAATATTATCAGATGTTCATTGTATAATTAAGAGTCGAATGAAATTATTGGTTTAGATCCTATATCATTATTTCTGTATACTTTAAAACAGTTCAGCTGTACATACGTAAAAACATACACATACACAGACATTCCTGTTTTTACAGAATAAGGGTGACAAATGAGCTCACAGTATACCTTATAGCACATGAGTAAAGAAACCGTACAAAGGCAAAGCTTCTAAGGAGCTGTCAAAATTTAAAAATTGTTTTGTAGGGTTGGCACAGGAGGATGAAATTAAATAACAAAACGTTTATCAGCTTTTATTATAACACTTAATGTAATATATATTTTTACAAACTGTTTTTATTATAAATATTTTATTTTTATAATTTTTGTTCTTAAAATATATGTTGCGCCTTTTATTTAAATGATAAATTCTAAATCTAATGTCTATTTTTTTAATAATCTATTGATAAGCACTCACATGACATAACAAATGTACAATCTTGCACACGTTTTAATATTTCATTACTAATATTTACAATGTTTCTTTCGAGATGATAATATTCGCGAAATTTTTGCCCAAGCAATTCATACATTTATTTCTTTAATTACATTCTTAAATTGAATGGAACTCGAACAAGCATTGTCATTTGTCGACAAGCTGAGCGTTGGAAAAGCATTTGTCACCCTTAAGGCGAAGAATATATTATATTATCTTAAAGACTAACATGGAATTCCCCGTTTCAATTAAAAAGGATCTCCGACTCTCTACACTTATCATACGCAACACAGCAGCATTGCATTGTTATTTTACGCTGGTATTTTGTGAGCGTGGCCCTTCCCCGGTCTACCCGACTCATTCATGCTACGACCATAATATAGCTGCAGCGTATAAGAATGAATCGAATAAAGAAGTTTACGAAAAGTAGAAGGGTCTCTATAGATTTCAAAACGTGAAGGGATATTGAGATATTATAGAGTTTTATTTATCTGTCCCATTAGAAAAACTTGCAAAGGAAACTTAAATACTACGAAACAATTTACTTATCAATGATTATGTTTAATATTGATTTGCGATACTGATTATTCATTAAACACTTAACTATATAAAATAGGTATAATATGCATATCTACTAAACACATTTTTTTTTGTAACGGAAATATAAAACAAGGGTCATTCGCTTGGGTGCGATAGACTGTCATCGATCCGGTATTTTCCCACAAGTATCGATTTGTGCACAAATTGCAAATATACAATACAATCGCCGCAATGTACCGCGCGTTTATCGATTACCGGTTCAAAGCGGTTACAAGTGGCAATGTAAGCATTATCTGATATATTAGGAGATTGGTGAATCACCTGTATCACATGTAATGGGCATTTGATAAGGAGTAATTTATTATGACTTTATCATTATTCTTTCACTGCTATACATAGGCCTTCCCCATCGATTCCCACAAAGTAGGGTCCTGAGCCACATGCATCAACCAACTACCTGCGTTTTTAAAGGTCGTCATTCCATTTAGTGGGGTATCGCTCATCACTGCGCTTGCCTAAATACGGTTGCCACTCGAGAACATTTGCTTATTCAGTTTACTGATACACTGTTTATTTTATATATGATAAGGTAAAAAATCGGCACATAGTCCACCATCCACGTCCACATAACGGTAAGTGGTTGCTGCGGCCCATAGACATCTACATCTATTCTCCATAAAGAATCAAAATGCAGATGCGCTGTCACCCGTGAGGACTAAGATGGAATGCCTCATTTCCAGTAAAAAGGGCCTCCGGCTACCTGCACTCACCAAGCGAAACACAGAGGTATACCTCTACTTCACGCTGGTTTTCTGTGAGGTCGTGGTACTACCCCGGTTCGAGCCGGCCCTTCCGTGCGACAGCAAAAGCTGCCGCGTGGCTCTACCACTGTTAAAACCAGTATTAAGCTTCTATTTTACGCTGGTAATCTGTGAGAGCGTGGTCCTTTCCCGGTCGAGCCGACCCATTCGTGCTACAACTATACTACTGATATAGCTGTAGCATGGCTCTACCACGTATAGTTTGTTAGTGGTTTAGTTACTTTAGTTTTTTTACTGCCTCGTTTGTCTAGTGGTCATAAACGCGACTCTTAACCATGAGTTTTCGGGTTTAAATCCCGGGGCGGGTCATAAATCAGTTATTGAATTTTTCTGTCAAGAAATTTTCAGTAGTAGCACGGAATTAGAAAGTTGGCGGTATTTCACCCTTGTGTCAGAGCCTTGGAAAACACGTTGTGGCGGATAGAAGGAAAAATCTCTCTACGGTCGTGTTGGATTGTCGTCCCATCGGACTATGAGAGTGACGGAATAGAGAATGCGCCTGTGCTTGTGCATACACTCGGGATCTATAATCCTGCCCTGCGCAGATGACAGTCAGTTGAGACTGGCCACTGTGACAAATTCGGTCTAGAGGACATTAACATTTTTATTACACATTATTATTTATAGAATTATTAGAATATATTCATTGAATGATTGACTTTGGACCTCCACATACGGTTAGTCGTGTGAGACTACATTTCAGTTCCGTAAGTCATCAAAGGAAAATAAAATATACACTTGTCAAAGGCCACATGCACTGCTTATTATTATTATATACTATAAAGTTATCTATCCCTCACTAGGACTTTTTCTGTATCGAGAATCGTATAAAATAGCGCAGAAGTCAAACGTTTTGTCACTGCGTTTTTGTTTAAAATTATCGGATCTAAAAAACAAAAATAATCTGATAGAAATGGACACATAAATCTTTTTCATACATATATGTATACATATCTACTAACATACATAATATATATATATATATATATATATATATATATATATATATATATATATATATATATATATATATTCTAGAATATTAACCTTTCTTTGAGGCAAAAAAAGTCCACGATTATATCTGTTTCTAGATGAATGGATGAATGACAAAACTGTAACATGTTTTTTTTTCCATTCATTTGATACAGCCACTCACAAGTCCACTGCCGAACATAGACCTTCCCCAAGGAAGGCAACAAAGCACGGTCCTGAGCTACTTACATCCATCGAATTCCTGAGTGTCGTACCAAGTCGTCACTCCGTCTATGGGAGGGCCGCCCTACACTTCTCCTAGGAGCTGCCACTCTAGAAAGCTTGGTTTTTTCCCCTATCGGTTGTCGGTTCTTCGAGCTATACGGCCTTAGTAAGCTGCATCAACTTACTAATCCGTTGCGTAACATGATTACAAGACACAAAATAATATCTTCACTCAAATCTGTAGTACTCTATTTCTAGTTACTTATATTTAAAATTGAAACCATACACCTGTTTGAGCACGAAGCACGCTTTAAATACCCCTTGTGGCCCCGAAGGTGGAACGTTATAGGGTTTTAGTTTGCGCAATACACACAAACACTCATACAATATATAATCCACCGTCGCCGTGAAAGATTTATGCATTTTACCGTAAAAAATGTTTAAATTTGGACGTCCCAATATTTGACTTATAGCCAAATACTCGTCACTTTGAATATTAAAGTATTAGAGACAACACGAGACTTAACGACATCTTAAAACTGAACAGCGTTTCAGTATTTGCTCATTATAGCAACAAATTTGAAATAAAACGTTAAGCATTTATTACTTTCCACTGCCGATCACAAACCTCTCTAAAGGTTTAAATTATTACACACGCTGGATTGACGATCGCTGTAGAAATCGATGTTTCCGTCACAGGTTTTTTTTTATAGGATAAGGGTGACAAACGAGCACACAGTCCACCTGATGGTAAATGGTTGCTGCGGCCCATAGACATTTTACATCTATATTCGATGACGAATCAAAATGCAGATGCCCTGTCACCCGTGAGCATCAAGATGAAACGCCTCGTTGCCAGTAAAAAGGGTCTCCGGTTCTCTACACTCACCATATGAAACACAGCAACGTAAAGCTGCTATTTAGGCTAGTATTCTGTGAGGTCTGATAATATTAGGTCTTACAGATTTCGGGATTTATTTTTCACCGTCTGCGTCTGTCTCGTTTTGTGTAAAAAATTGATATTTACATTCATTATCGAAACATTACATTATTATTTTCATCAGTTCAAACATTCGAAATTGTACAATAGTTTTAGTAATATCAGTAATTAAGCAATAGTTAACCTTCTCTTTCGATATATTTATTTGAAAATTAATTGTTACAGATGCCCCGAATGATGCGAATTACATGATATGCGGTGTTGTGATTGCCATGGCCCTTGTGGGGCTAATTATAGTACTGCTGGCCTTAACGATAAAGTAAGTATCAACAACATCTGTCCTTGTTTATTTAAAGACCGTAATAGTATATTTAAGTCAATGAAAAACGTATCTTAGATAAGTTGTATTCTTCCTCTTTAACGGTTTTTTTTAATACACTGCTGATTATAGGCCGTTTTAATAATGCTCGTATTAAATTGCTTTCACCTTATACTTACTTTCTTTCTTTTGTTTCTTGTAAAACCAATATTTTTATACTGGTGACGTTGCTACCAAACACCAGTCTGTGGAAATTGGGTTTGGGATTTCCAAATGTATATAACGCAAGGTTGGTCGCCACAGCCATTATGGTTGAATAACGGAGAGCACAACGTTTATGCAACGTTAATATTTAAAAAAAAAAGTTGTTACATCCTACTTACATCACAAGCAACAAGTATTTTAGAAGTGTGTGAGATTTATCGGTTTCAAATACATAATAAAGCCATTTACATTTTTGAGATTATATGTATACATTAATTCAAAATCTTAAACATTTCTCAATATATAAATAAAAAAAAACAATGTAAAAAATAATTACTTGAAAGAAAATCAAGCAAAACCTAACTACGTGCAATTAAAACGTTTGCCCAAAAAACGACAACCGAAAATTTCAAACAACGATTAAAAGCAACCATTAAAAAAAGCAATAAAATTAATAAAAGATGAGAAAATAACTTCTTCATTCAAGATCCGATATTCTAAAATAAAAAAGAGCTTTTTATATTAGGCAAAATACATTACATCTAAATGTAAATACATTACATTTTATCTAAATGTTAGTTTTTCGAAAAGTAACGCTTGGTTTTGTTAAATGCTGAAATTAAATTGCAAAATGAAAATATTACTAGTAAGTCTTAGTAATTTTTATCAAGGTAAATATGTAATGTAAAATTACCTGATGCGGAAACGGTGAAGCCAGTTTTATGGATAATAGTTATTAACTGTTTATTGTTCAATGGACCTTTTCTAATATTGTTTTAGCTGGAATACACCACAACTTATTTACTTCACTATAGTATACTAGATTAAGGTTAGAGATACAATATGTCAGGACAAATCCTGACATATGGTATCTGGTATCTTTAACCTTAACCTGGTATTTCTTGTCAGGATTTTGGTCGGATTTTCGAAATGTGTGGCGTTTAGATTTTTAATAAAATAGCTTTAAAAAAGGTTTTTACGTGGTAGCGGTGGAATCAGCAACGTGTATTGGTCTAGAGAGCGCACAATAGCAATAATTGACTTATTAATTTTTTGCGCTTGTAATTAACTTTGCAACAAAATTTTAAAACTTTTCAATAGAAATCAAGTCATTTGTCAGGAATTTAAATTTTTTTATGGTAGCCCTGAACGAGGCCCAATTTAACTATAAAATAAAATTTAGACCTAATTACTTTAACAAACTGAATAAAGATACACAGAACCTTCCAAAAATAATAACATTTTGATTTAACTACATTAACTGTACGGATTAGAATAAATCAAAACACGACTACGGAGATTGTGCCAAAATACGTCTTCATAAATCGCGTCTTGCTCAAGTGGTTAATGTTGTTGCAGAGTAAATATTTTAAATGAAACGGTCATTTATATCGTATCTATTTCATCGCCCTTGACGTTTAAACTAACAACTTTATTTCGAGAATTTCTGGAGAAGTATGTCTTTACTAACATCGCTAATTAACCGAACATGTCCATATTTATATTGATATGCATATGCGATGCATTGAGACGTTTGGCAAAATGTCAGAAAGAGCGTCTTTGCAAATCACTGCATTCCCAGCCGATTGAGTAATTTCCTTTCGTCTCAGATTTTAAACGAGACATCGTAAACTGTATTCCTTTACGATACACTGATTTTCATATGTTTTATCTATTAAGGATGTTGATGCCAATTTTAAAGAGCACGAAATCAATAAATTTCTATGATGCAAGGCCTGATTCTATTAACTACGTTTGTTTATTTCCGCTTAATTATTAAGCTACCTAACTATACTATAAAATATAAATTGTCTGATATGTGGTGCATCTTTACCATAATAAAACGCTACCTTAACATCAAAATAAAATAAACTATAATTTAATTGTATAAGGTACAATCTATGAATTTAAACTTTGAACGCTTTGTTATTTCTACTTTGTAAATAAATAATTTCTGTAAAGCTTATGATTCTCAGCACATGAAGTTGGAAGTCTTTTCTTTATTATGAATTATTGTTTGCTAAACAGGTTTTTTTTTACGTCGTCTTCAATTAATTCACTGTTATACATTTTGTTACATTATAATATGATATAGTTATTCAGTTTAGGAGACAAAGTCAATAAATTTCCGTCCGTAAATTATACAACTAGAATTGGTACTAGTTCTTTAACTATATGTCCAAAAAACTCAAAGTCTGCCTGATGGTATGTGGCTACCGCAGACCTCGGATATCTGTAACCAACCTCAAACAAAGAAGGCTTCAAATGCGTTGTCACCTGTGAGAACTGAGGTGACCTCACAGCTTGTAACTACACTGGTACGCTTTAATATAAACACTATGAATACTAATACATATATTCATATCTAATTATAAAGGAAGCATAACAGCTGTTGCATCTTCACTCTCGGAATAATATTACATGACATTGAGTTTGCAATTCTAGTACATAAAGTACTAAACAACAACATAACCGCTGTAATCATTTCAAAGATCATCACAGATGTCTTTTTGTTCCGGCAGTTGCTAAGCACAATGACAAATTGCAGAATTCTACGTTATTGTTATCGTGATGAGCTGACGCTTCCTTCTTGTCTTTTATATATAATAAGCCGTGTTGTTACATTATTAGCAATTTTATCGCAATAGAACAAAACTTGTCTTTACATCACTTGGTGAGTAGTCACTCGCCGTGTAGTGGCGGCGTTACAGAATCCACTATCACATATTATGTGGCGTAGTGGATTCATGATGTGTTCAGAGGCGTTCCATGGGTGTCTTAAAAGGTGTCAGAAGGAAACGTAACAGGAGGATAGCAGCATATTCCTACTAAACGCTCGAAATAATAAAAAAATGCGGTTGACTGTAGACAACTATAGCAGATGATCCCCTCCTCCTATGAGGGAATCTATGTGGAAGGCATATGTTTAGCAGTGAACTGGTGATAGGCTGTTATGAATAAATGAATGGAAATTACTTGGTTGAAAATAGGACTGTTTTAAATAATTGTGACTGAAAAGTAAACTATTGTATTGAAAAATTTATAAGTGGTAGAGCCACGCTGCAGCTATTTTATGATTGTAGTACGAATGTGTCGGCTTGACCGGAGAAGGAACATGCTTTAGCAGAATACCAGCGTACCTTTTTATTGGAATCAAGACACTCAGGAGTGACAATGCATCTGCATTTTGATCTTTAATCGAGGATATATGTAGATGCCTATGGACCACAACATTAACTTACCATCAGATGTGTGCTCGTTTGTCACCCTTATTCTATAAAAACAAAGGCACCTTATACCCTGATTTCACTATCTAGCAGTGGACTATTACAGCTGTTATGAACATTGAATGTATAACATATGAAATAACATATGAAAAAAAAGTGGAATATTAATATAGTTATGTGCCCCGCAGGTTTGATCGTAACTTAGGTTTATTTATTATTTATGTGTTATTCGAGAAACACTTTAGTTTAATCTAACAGAAAAAAAAGCTTCTCAGCCCATAACCCTTGTTTACGTGGTAGAGCCATGCTGCGGCTTTATTAGTAGTATAGTTGTAGCACGAATGGGTCGGCTCGACCGGGGAAGGACGACGCTCTCACAGAATACCAGCGTAAAATAGCAGCTTAATGCTGCTGTGTTTCGTACGGTGAGTGTAGAGAAGCGGAAACCTATTTTACTGGAAAAGAGGCATTTTATCTTAGTCTTCACGGATGACAACGCATCTGCATTTTCATTCGCAAACTAAGAGAGATGTAGAAGTTTATGGGCCACAGCAACCACTTACCATCAGGTTGATTGTGTGCTCGTTTGTCACCCTTATTCCATAAGAAAATCCAAACGTTCAAACACAAAAATATCCAACATCTGCACGATGACATAACTATGCATCGCTTACAAAAATTCAAGACAATCATTTGCTCAAGGCGATAGAATGGTTTAGTAACATTGTCGGCAGCTCCAAGGATTTAATCAAGCATTTAGTTTCACTTCTGGGCTATATTTATCAAAGTTTATTTTGCACCGAAATCGAAGAGATATCTTTTTGTATATTTTATGAGAAGCAGTAAATTTGTTTAGACTTGTGTATTTATCTAACTGAGATTTTTACAAACAGCAAGTTTCTATTATAACATCCAAACAAATGTATAAAGGTTTTAATTAAAACTAATTCAAATTAAAACATTATTCACAAGTAAGACATGTCTAGACTGTTATAGGTTTTCGTTTTGCGTGTAGCTGCATCAAGAATACGGTGGTATAAGGAACAAGTCGATTGCATTTCTAGTTTTTTTTTTATAGAATATGGTGGTGACCGTACAAACAGACCACCTGATGGTATCCTCTATTTAGAATAAAATTGTAGATGCTTTGACTGGCACCCCTAAGGAGTAAAATAGAATGCCTCGTTAACAATAAAATGGTTAGTTCATTAGAATTGAACAGTTTTCGGTAAATTTTGAATAATTTCTAAAACGCTGGATTACAGGCGTGAGTGGTTTATGTTGTCACGCTATTTTTAGCATTATTTGGATATAATTAAATTTTTTTCTAATAAAATAGTTTTTTTGCATTGCAGGGAACTAAATATATGGGTATTCTTTTTATATAGTTCATAATAAAGTTGCCAAGATTTTTACGAATTTTGTTCAGTAAAAAATATGTAATTTAATCAAATACACTATTGAGAAGCTCAAACACAGAAGCATTTTTTATTAAAATGTGTGCAATACTGTATCTATGGTAGTCATAATATAATCTTTACTTATAATAAGTCACTTACATTTTTACATTTTATCAATAATAATTAAATTAATATTTACAAACTTAATTATCTTTTAGATCTTATTGCATTTCTACATATTTTGATGATGAGAAATAAAGGCATGTCTTATATATATATTAAATTGTATGCTTACTAACTGTAAAATAGAATTCATAAACACCATTTAATTAGCAATGGGTTATATGAAGTCACAAAATGCTAACTCGAACATAACAGAACGAAGCAATTATATAACTAGGTCAAACACATGTTACATCCAACAACGTGTAACAATTAAATACCAATGTGGCGAAACAACGAGAATAATGCCGCATATTAAGCTTTTTGTATCGAGGGTAGAAGGAACGATATGGGAAACATTTTTTTGTAGTATGTACCGTAGATATGCACAAAGTAATAAGATGGTGTGTTAATGTTTGCGCTAAACCAAGCTGCTTTAGATATTTTCTATCTCGTGCAATTGCAGAGTTAAAAATAAAGTTCTAATTATAGTTAATTATATTTTAAAAGTATTGACAAGCTGTTTATGCATAATTTATATTAATAATTTGTGTGTACGTATATTTTTACAATGATCATTGTGACGATACTCCAGAGATCTTTTAGGAAACTTTTGAAAAATATGTAAGTAAATAAGAAATTGATTGATATGATTAGATTTATTTATTTCCTTTTATGTATACCTATACAATATACATATACAAATAAACAAAATTGAGGTGTTTGTTTGTAATGTTAACCCTTTCACTGTCCCGTGCACTACATATAGGTCATTGTCTTACTATTGTGTCTGGAAACCGGACAGTGAAAGTGTTAAAATAAAAGAAAGTATTAATAACAAAAAAACAATTTTCAAAATTTTTGTCTGTCTGTTTGTTTCGGCTAATCTCAGAAATGGCTGGACCGATTTTGACGGGATTTTCACTGACAGATAGCTGAGGTTCCGTGCAAAAATATAAAACGCATGACATCTTAGTAAATTACAACAATAACAATAAGTTTTTAATCAATGTGCGTTTTTTTTTTAGTTTAAAAATACTTAGATGAGTTTCTACTAGTGTGTAATGTATACGGTAGTTTTTGTTTTTTAAGAGACATCGATCACTAACTAGATACACAAGCCCATGCAAATGTTCTCTAAAAACTGTCGCCAATTTTTTTGACGTAATTCTAGTTGAAATAAATATGCATTAATGTAAATTCAACCCTAAATGCATTCTCTAAAGTTGTATTCACAAAGCTACGTACTACGAGTGGGTGCTCATTCGGTAAGGACATTTTTTATCACTGATTGTGTATCTAGTTTTTTTATTAGTGATCGAGGTTAAAAGAGCGAAAAACGTGCTAAGAGTTGTCCTGAAACTAAAAGGCTACTGCAACCCGTGAACATATTATGCCGTACCGTTACCGTTACCGTTACAGCCTATTGACAGTCCACTGCTGAACATAGGCCTCCCCCATAGATTGAATCATAGGGTGGATCTTTGCCATAGTTGCGACGCTTGGCAAGCGGGTTGGTAACCGCAATTTTTTATTTTTAGTCGTTATAAGGAGGACGCTGCTGCCCATCTCCTGATTTGTTTCCCTTTGTCGCCTATTACGACACCCACGGGATGATATGGGGTAGTGGATATTCTTACACCTCCTGGTTCATTTGCAACTGACTTCGACTGGTTGCTGTGGCCCATAGACATCTACATCTATCCTCTTTTGCAAATCAAATTCTAAATACGTTGTCACCCGTGAGGACTAATATGGAATACCTCTTTTCCAGTAAAAAGGGTCTCCGGTTCACTACACTCACCATACGAAACAGCAGTGTTAAGTGGCTATTTTACGCTGGTATACTGTGAGAGCGTGGTCCTACCCCGGTCGAGCCGACCCATTCGTGCTACAACTATACTACTAATATAGCTGCAACATGGCTCTACCACGCATAATACCCTGAATAAAATGATGATATCGTCTCCAAGCCAATTCTATTCGAAGTTTAATTGAATAGTTTTAACTAAATTAAATTTGTTACAACAAAAGCTTAAAATTTAATAAGGAAATATTTAGCGACTACGAAACTGTTCAGTATTAAATTATACAAAGTCAATGTCACGCCGATACGAATGGTCAGTGGCCATATTGAATTTCGGAAACTTGAATTTGACAACGACAAATAAGTACTAGGTAGGGTGACCAAATCATATACCGTGAATTAGACACATTAATAAAAATCTTCTCAAGATAACTCGTAGTAACAATTTTTATATAAAAACTGTCGTGAGATAGGCCAGGAAATGCGGAGAATCAATTTATTTTAAAACCTGCATATGATGGTAATAGATAAAATGATAATGATCGTAGAGATCACAGGAGTTGTATAATAGGAAATGCCTGGAAAATCTCATGGCCTCAAATAGTAGTTGGTATTATCCTTTATTGTAAGCCAAATGTACAAACAGACCATGGGGAGCGGCCTCAAAACGTTGCGCGTTGACAATCTGCTTGCCGAATGTGTCGATTATGGCAAACACTCTCTCCCTCTCTTACTTTTTAATAACTGAACATGGATTTATAACGGGTTAAAAAGGCAAAACAAAGGTTTGTTTTTAGATTTGACAATTTAAATGAATATCATAATTACAGTCTATCTAATTCCACTGATACAAGTGGTAAAATTAAACATTTTGTACTACCAACTTCTGTATAAATGGGGATAACTCAAAAAGTACTGGTCAAATCTTGATTAAATTTATATGAAACCACATGAGAAGCACCTATTTGAAAGTTTCAAATAAAAAAATAATAATCAAAATCGATTCACCTAGAAAAAAGTTCTGAGGGAATATATATAAAAATGCATCAAATTGAGAGCTTACTCCTTTTTTGAAGTCGGCTGAAAATCAGCCTCGACCACATATTACCTCATATGGCGGATAATTGGCATTGTTGCTACGCTTGGCAACAATTACGAATATTATTGGGTTATTATGTTGAGTTTTCAGAAAGATGCTGCTGACCATCTCCTGTTCCATTTCCCCCTGTCACCTTTTACGATATCCACAGAATGACGTGGGGTACTATTTCGCCGTTACGTCACGCTTTGAGTGAATATCGGACTATCCTAATTAATTGTACATCGCGTTGTTACCGTATAACTGAAACCTTAGACGGCTTGTACACGCGAACTACTTTAGACTAGTTCTATCTTATAAATACTAGTACCAATTTAGTGCGTACTTTTAGAGAACTAATTGTTAATTTCCGCAATTGAATATGTTCATTTACCCAGTGCGGACACAATAACAAATTGTTTAACTGGTGCTAGTTTTTTAATTGTTGTGAGATAAAAATAGAATTTATGACAATCGCACAACGCACACAGCAACACTCTTGCTTTTTTTATACAGTAATCAATAATTTTAAATATAGTTACAGATTATGTAACAGTTTATATATATCGTCACAGTTAATAAAAAAATAATAAAAAAGTACAAGATTTTTTACTTGTCAGCTGTACTTTGGTATATGAAATATTTAATCCAGATACTTATCGTCTATGAGACAAACTGGAGCGAAACGTAACATGCAGTTAATCACCTGTAATAGTTGTTAATAATGCAACAGGCTTTACAAAAAAAGTAGATAATGATAAATGCGATATCAATTTATTTGTCCAGTAAAGCACAAATAAAACCTTATGCAATAATATCACTTTAAGTTTCCAGCGTTAAACCTATGATGAGGAAAAAATTTTTAAAACTTCCAGAGATAAATTTTAATTCTTTTTTATTAGAATTGTTCATCCATAGTTTACACGGACGTCATTTTATCAACTATTAAAACAAACATTACACAACAATGAACCAAACATCAAGGTTTACCGGCACAAGGTTGGCTTTCTGCCAAATTTCCCGTCTGGATGTTCAAAGTTTGCAATGATCGACGTTAATTTTCGCCGATCCAAAATTACAACTGTACACGATCGCCGGTGATAGCGAAATTGTAAACAATTTAAATTTACTACTATTTTACATATTGCTTTCACATAAAACCATTAATTTACGATTTACATAATACATTGTACGTGGTTGAGCCATGCTGCAGATATATTATGGTTGTGGCACGAATGATGGTGCTACACGCTCTCACTGTATACCAGCGCCATACTGTTGTGTTTTGTATGGTGAATGTAGAGAATCAGAGCCCCTTTTTACTGGAAACGAGGCATCATCTTAGTCCTCAGAGGTGACAACGCATCTGCATTTTGATCCCTAATCGAGGATAAATGTAAATGTCTATGGGCCACAGCATCCACTTACCATCAGGTGGACTGTGTACTCGTTTGGCACTCTTATTCTACAAAAAAAGTGTGTCGTTCGTAAAAGTAATGTCAGTTTATAAATATAAACATGAAGTCATTTATTTCTGTTGGAAGCAGGTTTAGTGAATAATTACCATGCATATATTTAAAAGATTTTTTAAATTGTTTTTTTCGTGTTGTTCGTTTTATGTGCCCTGATAGAACTTTATCGCGCTTAGTTTTGCAGTGTTGTTGAAATTTAGTTAATATAAAACCTATACGAATAATTTTCATAAATTGTAATCACCTGTTTTTGACAATTATTACGATATTAATTGAGTAATAGCTTCGTTTTCTGTAGATTCACAATGGTTAAATAGTGTAAACCTTCTCCAGTATTTGTTGCAGAAATCTCTCACAGACCTATAATACGCGTGGTTTTCTTTGCAAATATAGATATGCAAACGTATATTTATTGCAGATCTTAAATCAGCTTTCTTTTGTTTTCTATTACGCGACTTCAAAAAAGGAGGAGGTTTACAATTCGTCGGAATCTTTTCTAAGTATGTTCACCGATTACTCAGAGACACCTGCACCGATTTGAAAAATTCTTTTTTTGTTTCCTTCCCAGGTGATCCCATTTAAATTTTATCGAAACTGGTCGGGGGGTTTTTAACAAATTATGTTCATATTGGAGACGTTTCTGCAAAATATTAAATTTACTACTTGTTAATACTTGATCCGCTACCACTGGTTTGAGTTTTAAATTCACATTTCTAAACATAATGTTTAATTTTTAAAATTGCGTAATACATTTTATTTAGTTATTAATATAAACATAGGTTATAGTCGCTGTCTAACATTGCCTTCACAAGCATGGTGAACGAGTTACTTGCATATTAAATGCAGTGTTCAATGCCTAATTATTATTAATTAATTATGCAATACGCGCAATGCAGCTCTTTAGAGTTTGGAGTTTGTAGTGTAAAGACAATCTTTATCTTTAAATTAATTATGAAGAGGAATCTCTTCGTTGTCGGATGGAAAGGAAAACATAAAATTGGGCATATGTCAAGTGAAATTGGGGGCAGTAATTTTTAAATGTTTTTCGTAGAATATTTAAATTAGTTAAGCAAAATTACCTAATAATGAGTTTTACATATTTAACATGGTACTTCTAAAAGATTTTATTTGGTATTCAACTTTTCTTTACAAATTCTTTTTTTCCCTCCAAATTTATGCTCCCTTAAGTAAAAAATTTCAATTTTGAATCTAACGTAAATCTGTATACGTGAATAGTTTTAGGGGAAATCTTCACAGAATCCGAAGTGATTCCTCAAGTGTTCAGTTTTGCTTAAATAAAAATAAATGCTGTCTAATGTTATATACGTTAGACAGCACTTATTTTTATTTCAATAGCATCCAACCAAAGAGTCAATGACACTGAGCCCTTCATTATTATGTTACATACATATAAGCACGCCTCTTTCCCGTAGGGGTAGGCAGAGGCCACTTCTTTCCACTTGCTACGATCCTTACATACTTGTTTCGCTTCGTCCACTTTCATTATTCCCTTCATACATACTCATAATGTGATGTTATAGGTATTAAATAATCAGATTTCCAATACATTCACAATACGTTTATTTGTGTTGCTCCCGATTATTCAGTTGGGATTCAAAATTAAGCTCATACACATTGAAGTATATAATATCTCAATGCTCACATAGCATGTAAATATTCTTATTATTAGATTATTTGCTTGAAATTATTGGAGTACAATAAACATTTTACATTTATAAGTATACATTAGTTAACAAATGAACTCGTTCAGTAATTTTAACTTTATCGGTGGGAAACTTTCCAAGTGGCTTTGCCAAACGATTTCAAATAAACGTTATTTATAATTCATACAATTGTTCCATGTTGGTTTGGGACCGGTTATATGTTTATGTGGGACTTATGTATAACAAAAAATAATACGCTTACCGTATTACTTGTGTCGAATTTCGCTTAAAACGACTAATGTGTTTGTGGTGTAGGTGATAGGCTAACGACTACCTTTTGGTTAAACATGGACCGAGTAGCCCACTGCCCACCCCCTTGAATGTATGATTGCACCTATATATTCGATCCTACTGTTTATGACCAATGATGTTTCAAACAGCTGTACTTCTTTTCATTAATGTCCTTTATTAATTAATCGTTGAATATAATTTTAAAAATGCGTCTACTGGACTGCACAATTTGAAAGATTGGCTCAATATTCAGCACATTGTCCAGACACGGGTTAGGGTAATATTCTAAACTCTGGCACTGGCAATTTTTCACCGTAGGATTTGGTGGCTGGATACCGCCATTATTCGGTCACCAGCCCCGTTCGTTGATTAGCAGTATTGCTTCACGAGGTGAGGTTGTCATTAGATGTTATTACATATCCCTAGCAAACAATTTATTTAAATAACGTAAAACATGTAAAGTTATCTATTTTATATTTTGTTAGCTTTCTCCTGATATTTTCACCGCTGAGAAATTCTAATATTTTTTTTAACTTAATTAATTATATCTTTTAAAAAAAAAAAAACGTTACCCCCACACTAGGATTTTCTCCTGTGTCGTGGAGGCAGTTTACAAACATAAATTGCACAAGGACAAACATCCAGACCCGGAACAATTATTTGTAGGCCATACAAATACTTGTTCCGTGCGAGATTCGAACCCGCGGCCCCCAGCGCAACAACTGATTGCTAAGCCACTGCGCCACGGAGCCGTCAATATATAATATATAAAATATATAAAATGATTCCTAGAGAATTCTATGATACTAATGTAAAGACTACATCAATTCTACCATAAAAACTAAGAAAAATATGTAGACGCGTAATCATTATTGAAATTAAAACGTGAACATAAAAAATGGCGAGTTTTTCTAGCTTCCCATTATCTATCATCAAACTAGCGGTTAAACTATGTAGAGGATATATACGTATATTATATGATATTATTCAAAGGAAATGATAGTTTATATAAAATATTAATATTATATTATATGTTTTGTCAACTGTCCCCGATCCATCATAACAACATCAAACTTATTTGCATAAATAGACACTGTGATGGGCCAGTTCCCACCAAGCTCAATCTGCCGCGAACAATTTCAAGTACGGGTACCGGTGACTACTTATAAAAGCAGACAATAAACGTTGTTGAAAATTGTGTTGTAAAATAATGCAGCAAACGGAATATCTCCTATCTACTAGGAAGTAACTAAAGTTCTGTAAAATATATAAAATAATTTACAAACTATATTTAATGACATTCATTAAAAAGGAATAATGGTATATTATTGAGTTTAATGACTTCTATTTTGACTTTCTTAATCTAGTAATAACATACAAGAAATATATACTCGATTCGATGGAATTCAAATGTTGAGTTACTGGTAACGCGTCGCCATCATGTTTTATGTAAAAATAATTGATCGAGTTAGAAATAAAGCGAGGTCGTTGTCAGGCGGGTGCGGCGATCGCTAATTCAACTGACAATGGATTTTGTTTCCAATGGCTATTGATTTTGAATAATAGATGCATTTATTTATATTTTATAATGTGAATTCTATAATAAATCTTAAGGCCAGGTTGTACAAAATGTCACCTATTTTAGACACCACTTTGACACGCGAAATTTGACACTTCTTGAAATAGTATATGCTCAGAAAGAAATATGCGCATACATTAACAGTCGTAGAGCCACGCGGCAGCTTTTGCTGTTGCACGGATGGGCTGGCTCGAACCGGGGTGGTACCATGACCTCACAGAAAACAACCAAGCGTGAAGTAGAGGTAAACCTCTACTTCACGCTTGGTGAGTGCAGGTGCCTCATTTAGGAGGAGGCATTTACAAGGAGGCCCTTATTACTGGAAATGAGTCATTCCATCTTAGTCCTCACGGGTGACAACGCATCTACATTTGGTTTGTAATAGAGGATAGATGTAGATGTCTATGGGCCGCAGCAACCACTTACCGTCAGGTGGACTGTGTGCTCGTTTGTCACCCTTATCCTGTAAAAAAAATATATAAAACAATTAATTGTAATTTAATAGAATAGATTTCTTAAATAGTTTATATTAATCCAGATAATAGAATTATAATAATTTAATTGCCGGAAAAAACATTGAAGTTGGAGTCGTTTTAAGCAATAATAATAATATTTATTATAATAATATTTATCAATTATAATAATATTTTACGATACATTAAAAAAGTAACTTTTGTCATACGAATGTCGCACGCTTACTTTGAGCTCAACAAATATGAATGCAACGGAGCAAAAATACAAAAACATTTAGATACTTGACACAGGATGTACATGTAACAAAATATGTGGGGGTGAGATTCGGTCTGCTTTCGCCAGAGAATAATATAATACATTTATAGTATTCTATAGCTTTCACTGTTACTATAATATAATATATTATACACAGAAAAGGTTTTACATGTTTATAAAAATGTATAAATAGAAAATTATTGTAATATACTGTTAAATTGGATTTTAAGACACAACACAAACTTGTGTAAAAGATCACTCCTTGGTATTAAGAAGACAATAATAGAACTATATGTGCGTAACATACATATGTTTATAATATTATAGTCAAAAACAATCCCTGTGTCCATCTGATGGTTAATGGCAATTGCACGCCACGAGTCCCAGCAATCAAAATAAAATATTGAACAAAAAATCACAGATGTATTGCAACGCCGTAGGCCTAAGATAAAATCCCTTGTGGGATAAAGAAAGGACTTACTGTAATCAGGCGTCTAGTTCACTGATACCACAATTCAACACCAAAATGTCCATCAATGGCGGGCACGTGCCATGCAATTACCAGTTCTTATCACTGGCGATCACTGCCTCTTTTTGAGTTTAATTATTTTAACGCGGCGAATTATTGATACGGGATTGGGATGAACTTACTAATTATGATGAAATCCTTTTAAGGATTTCTGCGGAACTCAGGCGCACAGGCTTGTTGTCGAATGTAATAGTTAAATGAGTGTATGAATAAAATGGCAAATCCACCCCTCACCTATTTTTTTATAGGATAGGGTGACAAACGAGCACACAGTCCACCTGATGGTATGTGGTTGCTGTGGCCCATAGACATCTATGTCCTCGTTTGCGAATCAAAATACAGATGCGTTGTCATACGTGAGGACTAAGATGGAATGCCTCTTTTCCAGTAAAAAGGGTTTCCGGTTCTCTACACTCACCATACGAAACACAGCAGTGTTAATGTGCTATTTAACGCTGGTATTCTGAGAGAGCGTGGTCTTTCCCCGGTCGAGCCGACCCATTCGTGCTATAACTATACTACTAATATAGCTGCAGCATGGCTCTACCACGTAAGAATTAATTAATTTATTCTTCTTCATTAGCCTACAAAGTCCACTGATGAACATGGGCCTTTCCTCTCCCGTTGTTTTTTTTTATAGAATATGGGTGACAAACGAACTCAGAGTACACCTGATGGCTGTAATGAGGATTTCCCTTAAATGCCACCTTGGCAGTCGGATTTACGATCGCAGTGCCAGACTTCTTGCACCTGTGACGCTACACCCTTCACCGGTCTGTGGTATTTTAAGTCTGGCGAAATGAGTTGGTGATAACGCCATTTACCGGAATCCAGATTTTTCTGGCATTTACCCTAGTCGCTTCATATGGCACCAACAAAACGGAATAGCTAACAAAAAGGATTCTCTTATGCCGCCATTACACGGTTATTATTTATAGGCTACACTTCAAACCGGAACACAGTAGTAAGTGTATTGATGCTTGGCGCTATAAATAAGCGACAGGGTGATACCAACGGATTCATATGCAGGAAAGAGAGAGAAACCTCATACTGTATTATTATAAGAAGGTCACAAACGACTTGGAATGCTTCTCAATAAAGTATACTATCTGACATTTATGATCTGATGATAAAGATACATCTGCTTTTGCAAAATTTTACACTACAAAAATGGTATTGGTGGTAAAACAATTGTCACCTGTGAGCGGGTAAACACAACTGGAGCTCAGCTTAATAAAAAGATCAAATAACCACTTTCTTTTGAAACTGTTTGAACTTATAATTAATGTTATAAAAATGCCCATTACTATTTTCTATTTTTATTTAGGCTTTATATCGTCTGAAATTACCGAGTGGTTAATTTGTTTAATAAAGAACTAAAAAACCTTTTATGTCGCTGCAAATTATCTAATCACACGATAATGGCACTGATGTTAAAAACATTAAATAATATTCAAGCTTTGACGTCAAAGCTCGATAGAACATAATATGTACTCGATCGATTTAGATGTTAAATTGGAATTGAGAACTGTTTAAAACTTTACCATTGGGTTTCTTGCTGTTTTAAAATGCCCCGCTGGGTTTCTTGCTGGTTGTTCCCAAGACAATGATGTTTTTCAAACCAGTGTTAACAGAAAAATTACTTTTAATCGGAATTATTTATAATCTTTAACGAATAAAAACATTCCATTCTATTATATTTTTTAAACAATATTATGATTTCCTTAGATTTTCCTAGCGCTAATAAGGTATAATGTGTGACCTAACCGTTCATTATGTTTATTTATAACGTTCTAATTAAGCAATGAAGCGAAACGAGCGAAATTACAATGCTTAATATGGGCTTGAATATTCAGTCGTGTTGCAAATATAACGCCTGGTTATGTTCCCCGGTTCGAATCCGGGACAACTTGTTATGTATGAATAAGATCGAAACGATATAGTTAAACCATGGTAACCGCGTAGCAAAGCCGTCTCGTCTGGGGCAATTTGCATATTATGAAATCAGTTAAATGCTCTTGAAATCACATCGGTAGTTAGGAACAGCGGAACAGTGACGTGCAGTATTATGTCGAATGTGTTGGACTTACTTAACCATAATGTTTGCGTTAACGTTAAAGTTCGATAACGTAACACGTAATTGTTGAGGGTTTTCTGGGTGCGAGGTCGAGCCCCCATAACATAGCAATAAGGTAACGGGAGAGTTGTCCACCACCCACCGCTGCGCGGCGAGGTGGCGCGTCACGATCGCCGCACAGACAGTAAAATAGTCACCGTCGTGTCGGCCGTATGAAAACGACGGCTGACCGCCAGTCTGCGCTAAAACGCGCGCCCGAGCGCCCCACGGTGGCGCCTTGTCGCTGCCGCCCAAACACTCCCTGTGTCAAGTGTCTGTGCACGCCTATCGATGCTCTTCGCTCCGATCGCCGTCGAGGCGATGAAGTGTAAAGAGGAAAACTGCGAAGTCGGCGTTGTACTGGAGCACAACTCTCTGATCGTACTCTCTGTGAACAAGACTATCGTTTGCCTCTGCGGGAGGGACAAGAACAACCCATACGAGCGCGGGTAACTCGAAACGCTTGTGTTAATGTTATCATACACGTTCACGCAATTGATAGTCGAATCCGGTGGTCAGCTGGCTCGATGCAGTCGTACCGATACGAGCTAAACTGTGCTTCTAGGCATTATTACTTACATTTTGCGTGCTGATTTATTTTTGGTTCCGAAAAATGTCACGATATCAGCCTCGGCAAACCAGTTTGCTATTATTCCATCACTATCCAAGGCTGTCTTCTGTGTTGTCAAGGTAAATTCTACGTAGGTAATTGGCCATACTCCAGTCGTGATATTTACCTATAATATGCGCTCACTCTATCAGCTAATAAGGCGAAAATCAAAGTGAAATTTAAGTTTGTGAATTTAATTTTGCAACATTGATGCTTCGCAGCGTTGATTGGAGATTTTGTTCGTTGTGCGTTTCTATTTAAAACCAGACAAATCTATAAACTGAGTCAGTGTTGTAGAGATGAACAAAAAAGAGCTGGAACACAAAAGGAATTGATCGATGACCGTATGCAAAAGCAAGGTCACCATCGGTCGTACAATGCCTTTGAAATTATTGGAAATTTGATTTTTATCGTATTTTTTGTTCAATTAACCATTTCGTTGCATCTTAAATTTTGGATATATACAAAATGCACTGTAATGACGAGTTTGAATCTTTACCGATTACAAATTTTACATTTACTATCGTCGGTACATACCCTTTAAAATTCTTAAATATAATGGAAACGTATACCTACTTTTGTGTCATGGCGCAAAATTTCTTGACTGAACCAGTTGATTTGCGAGCATGCGGAAGAACAAGACATAAGGAGAAACTTGTTACTAATTCAAAAGTATTGAACTTAAGAAAAGGTTGTTTAAATGAGCCAGGTGTAGCCAAGTGTCAACCTTCCGTTTATATCGGTAACGAATAAACTTACACACTGAACACAGATACGAGAGATTTTGCATATGTGTGTGTGATGACTTTCTTTCATTTATATAACCACAATGCCGATGTGTACGTTAAAACAGACATGTTCTTATAAACAAAACCGTACCATGTACCAAGAATCGTTTTTGTGAGTCCGGAGAACAGAGTTGATATTAAGTGAAACAAACTCACATCATACATCATGTGTTTAAGCCATTTTAATCTGTATGACTAATGTACTTAAATGCTATAACAGCGTACTTATTTCAAAAGAATCAATTACGGACAGAAAATTTTCTCAGTGGTTTTATACCTACGTAATTTGAACTTCTTCTTGGAATCTTATACCAACTAAAGTTAAAACTTAACCAAACTCCGCAAAGGCGAGCCTTTGTTGCATCGACGATTCGAATCCTTTCAATTACTTTTTAGTCAATGACAAATATTCGTGCAAGCGGTTTGTCGACCAATTTTACACACTTTTAAATAAAAGAACATATAAAAAGTAAGTAAAAGATCGTTGACAGCATTATTACTAAATTTTAAATTCCATGCCAAAAACCTCAACCAACGTGCCACGTTTAACATCGTTTTGAATATTGTGTTTTTGTCACAAAGATCTTAACTCTAAATCTTTGTTATAAACTGAACCTTGTCATCTTAATGTCACGATATCATTTTGCCTATTTTAAATATTTTTGCTACTAAGTTTGTGTTCAGGCAGTTGCTCGATCGTTTGCGATTGTTGTCTAGATATTTTATTAGTAAGGTACGTGAGGGTAAAACGGTCACCTTAAGCTTAGCTGCCCTATTAAACCTAAATTAGGAGGAAGACAAAGACAAAAACACATAGCAGTATACTATAACTAATATATTAAGAAAAAAATTGTAAACAAGCTTTTGCAATAATTAGGAGCACTTCGAAAAATCACCTTAATAAAACTAACTACAGTACACAATACTAAAATCTACTAAAATATTTACCATAATGTCAACTGTCATAATAGCGTCAATGAAGCAGCGACCTTTTATTATTTGATGGACTGATGAAGAGCTATTGTATCACAGAGCCTTCTATGCAAACAAGGCTGTAGTTTTTGAGTTATAAGAAAGTGACCATATTAATCGGATGGCCCTCACGTACTATAGTTATTACAGATTCAATGAACCAAATTCAATGAAAAAAATAGGGTTAAACAGGTATCTCCAATAGGTTTTCGCATTATTACGATATCTGACTAATAATCAAGTCAAATTTATAGGTACCTAATTTTATCGATATTAAATAAAAAACAAAACTTTTGTAATAATAATTTTAGAGACAAAACTTTCTTGATAACTTTTTTTTACTATCTTCATAATAATAAAGTGAGTTCCTAAACGTTTTAAGTCTAAATAGGCCAAATTTTTCACAGATTTAAATACTTTTATAAATCATAATTCGTTAACCATATTCGTGAAATATAGTACTATACAGTTTGTCCTACGTTTTTGAAACTACTGTTGCTAAAAAAACTTACAAAACTAAACTACATAGGATAAATTCATCATTTATGACAAACCAAGAAAATTGTCTTTTAAAGACCTCATTTATACAAACGTTACAATTTAAATATACAGTTTCCTGAGCTAAGCAATAGCTTAAAGATAATGCACAAAGATTGATGTAAAACTATACCATCACGATTGAAACCTATGAATTATTATAAAAACCTCAAACACTGCTATGTACATACCATACAATCTTCGACGCAGTTTAAAACGCTCATATTTCAAGTTATTAAACACTCATTGTGACCAATCATTATTCATTATCATTAGTTTTCCATCCTCTCTGCATTTATTGACATTATTAATAAAGGTACTCCTGTTGACTCCCATCAGATTTCTGACGTCAACCTTCCCAGTCGAATGAACACTACTAATAATTTTATCAATTACTCTTCAACGCTTTTATCGTTTTGTAATCGAGTCCGTATATGACTTCTGTGATCTTCATGCTAGGGATAATTTATTGTTAATACTAACAACAAACGTCTGTGGCTTAGATTCGCACCTTCATGAAGTAAATAGAATCATTATTAGAACACTCGTACTGAAGATATGATGTCAATTTATTTTAATATTTATACGCAAATGTTTTCATGGCTTAAAGGAATAGTTGTGGTCCTAGACCTAGAGTGTCTGATATGGCGTATGTTTAGAAGACAGACATGCCTAAATAATTTAATGTTGTATTCATTTATACTATTAATAAATAAAATGTATATAAAACAAACATTTACATTACAAAATCTATAAAAAAATACATGTTTAATAGACGCATTACTTGCTTTACAGTTTTGGACAGATTTTTGTAATACTGCTACAAAGTTGATATGAAGTGGCAACATAATTTTATCAGTGCTTCGTATTCAAATAACAACAATCTTGAGGTTAATAATTTTCGAACATTTTTATAGACCTCGAAGTTACTAACCGATAGCCCCCAATTGACGTAAATGAGGGGTCAATAAGTTCTTTTAAATCTAAACTGTTTAACAGAATTTGAATTATTTTTATTTTTATTAAAAGAGAAAGCAACATCACACTTAATATTACGCTAAGCTATGATTTATGGTTTCGAATTTTCTTACTAAATTATTTACGAATATGAATGAATTTTCTCAGGTAATTCAGTTCGCACCGTTCAGATTTTCGATCCAATAATTAATGGTTCTGTTGTTTGAAGTTAACGTTTTAAATTACATGGACCTTTATTGATATTATCAACGTATTAAATGAAAAAATCAAACCACAGTCAAAACACAGAACTCGTTATTGCGCCAAGGTTTCGATGTCAAGCGATCATACATGCAATTGCGGCATTTATGTTAAAATATAATCTACTATTACAACGTAGTTTAAACGGTTTAAGATAAAACATCAAAGCATGACTTTACTTAAATAGATAATGTGGTATTTGACTCAAATACGGTTGAAACTTGTGTTTTGTAATGTTTTGAAATCGGAGCGAACGTGACTTTCCTTCTGACGCTCTTACCATTTCAAGCACAATTTCACTTCAAAACTCGTTACTTTGTGAAATCATTAAAACATTAAACTTTAAGAATAATTGAAAACTGTTTGATTCGTTATGCGATTTGATAATATCTACAGACAGATGTTCTTGGCATATCCTTTAAACTTTTCTCAAGGGTAACAACTTATATTGGTTTAACTACCTGTGTTTTTTTATCCCACATTCAAGTCAAAGCCCTAGAGGCTTGCTTGAGTTGGGAGCGGACTAAGGGCATTGCACCTTCCCGCTCTCCCTTGCCCTGCAGCCCTACTTTGGCTTTCAGCGCCGAAAGTGCGAAATACATACCTCCTTTCCATTTACACGCTAGTAAGTATTTGCCGGAAAGAGATGAAGTCGGAGTGTCAGCTACGTACACGTTTACCATAGATCCAGCTGTGAGTTAATGTCTATAGCAACTGTACGTCGCTGTGCATTCACGTTATGTGGACTTTGAACTCTATTCATGGTGAAATGTAGCACGTTGTCTCGCTCGGATATAATATCGGTACGATCAATATGGGTTAACCGATTATTGTAATAATTGTAGCTCTGTTGCCACGCTTTTTCATGTTATGTTATGTTGTGTTTAGTTACTGTATTAACCATATTTTATTATGCTGACATAAAATGGAAATGTTTCCAAACGCACGAATAATTACATCACACAAATATGTGACAACGTCACAAATTTATGACATCTAGTTTTCACTTACAGCCGCCAATCCCAAATCAGATTAGGTTTTAAAATCTAAAGGTGTTTGAATTCATTTAATGGCTATGGTAAGGGGGACAAACAAACGGTGTGGCTGTTGATGCGTCATTGCCGTTACGATATGAGAACGACGGCATCGCTGCTATCCGGCTTTTCGCGGAAAACGGCCACATAGTCGCAATCAACCTCCCCTCGCGTCACCCTACCCCTCCCTGGCGCCGCGTCAGACGCTTCTATATAAAAGCCATGAGCGCCCCTCCACTTCAACTCAGACGCATGGAGTACTCCGTAGAGGTCGTTTGGCACGAGCGAGCGCTTTGCTAGGCACCTGCCGGCCACACTTCACGATAACATTCTAGTCACCGCGCAGCTGAAGCTCGCCTAACGCGGTCTACCGCGTGTTCCTACGAACAGTGATATGTGCAATAGCCTTTAAAATAATTGTGATAATTTATTTTAATTAGTATTAGTTACGCGCGTCGATAAGACCGTTTTAAGGCTGTGAGTGAAAACTGTGAAATTGAAATGTTGTGACTGCCTGACTGGAACTTGTTGCCTGTTATCCAGCCCAGTGTGTTCAGTTATTCTTGCGTTGAGGGACCGTTTGCCACAATGGTTGGAAATAACGGTACTATGATGGCGATTCGCATCGTTCACAGCAAGCTGCGCAAGCGGGAGGAGCATTCGGCCTCTGTGCATCCTGCTGAGGTGCTCCAAGCCGCCCCGGTGCCCCAGCCGGAGCCTCTTGCATTTCGCCAGCAGCCTCTATGGCAATTCCCACCGCCGCTGCCCCCGCCTTACGTCTATCCGCACGATCAGGTTAGTAATGAAACTTCATGTAATTTCGAAACAGTAAATACCTTTTAATAAGTTCCGCACTATGTCAATTGAAACCAGTTACAGTATTATACTTGACCCCAATATGATTTTAATGTCATACTGCCCAGCTGCGTTCACTTCAGTTTAGTTCTGAATTACACCGTTGCAGTAAACTTTCAAACAATACGGAAAGTCGGTGATAGCTGCTTATGTTGAATGTTACGCCTCAAAAGAAACCGTGACTGGTTCGACCCACGTCCCCGCCACG
Organism: Parnassius glacialis; assembly: GCA_033319125.1. NCBI lineage: Eukaryota > Metazoa > Arthropoda > Insecta > Lepidoptera > Papilionidae > Parnassius > Parnassius glacialis. The sequence goes on along the minus strand of JAVANC010000026.1, from coordinate 16,725,310 downwards.
CAAGAGAGAGTTAATTATGCCATACCTACTCGGCACGGTCACGATATCTAAGTGCGAAATAAATTTGAATGTCGGGACACGCTCGTAGAGTAGAAAGCTGTACAAGGCGAGCATGTTGTAACTGCTCGGCCTTCTTTCTTTATCCTCTCTGACAAACAAAGGAGGCTAATGCAAACTGTGAACACGTACTCTCAAAACTGCAATCTCGTGAAACACTTTAACCCCAATATCGCGCTCTGATTGCGACTACCCGAGGCCTACATTCAAAACCACCCAATATTGGTGTACGTACAACTTTGTTTTTATTACGTTGGTACGTCTGGGCGACCACCCATATTGAGACGACGGACCAGGAAGTGTAGAATGCTAATGTGACTTTGAATAGTGTATTCAAGGCTAGCTACATGCTCGCATGGCCTCAAAATTATTTTACACGGTTAACTTCTTTATTTAAAAAAAAACTAGACTAGTGTCATTCCTAACAATACTTTAATAATGAGTACCTATCATCTAGTTACGGATGATTTAAGATTTCCATAACAAACTATTCTTGCGATTTATTAGTATGTTACTTTACAATTACTGGAAGCGACCTTCTTTTAACATTCGTTGCCCTAGCAACTGATTATTATTTTACAGAAACATTATTGTGTAATAGCTAAAAATAAGTCGTGCCCAATACACAGTACTTCGAGGTTGAACGAGACACAAATACGTTAGGTTTGAGGCTACAATATTAAAAAACAATAGATGCAGTTTAAGGTACCGTTATATTAAAGTCCTTTTAATTTTTTTCTAGGACAACTTGATGCAGCCAATCGGTAATGAAAGGGCAAGTTTCCGCAGTCTTCGCAAGAATATTGGCGGTCGCTGGAAGCGACTTGTGAAGAAGAAGCCCGAACAGGAGGTTTACACGATCCCCCCTGAACTCAAGCCTCAACTGAAGCAAATCTACGTGTATTAACCTCCGGAGCAACATGCGCATGTAACAGCGAGAAGAGAGAAATCTTCAACGCTGATCTAAAATGACCTCAACCACGATCTAATGGTTGTAATTACAAATCCATATCAAAATTTTTCACAACTGCACGGCATTGTCGCCTTATATCTTTGAACATATCGTTTTGACCAATTAATTCTTAGTGACCAATATTGTGAACTGTTTTTATTCAACAATTAATTGTGATTTAAAAAAAACCTAGATTTGTATTAATAAGTATTAGAACACTGATGTATGTGTGTTGTTCCGTCGCTGAAATTTGATTGTAATGAATGAGTGATAGTCAATGAATTTAGTTTAATTAATTTAATGTAATGAATGAACTTAGGAAAATGCGGTCGCGCATACTAGTGACGAAAATCCAATAACTATTGTAAAGATTAACAATCATGCCTTGTTAAATGTAAAATTTTTGGCTATTTAGGGCATTTTGTAGTTCTTTAATTTATTCTAGACGTGATCGTATACTAGGTGAACGTCGATCAAATATGTCGTGAAGCCATTACATATGTATGTATTACGACTGTCTGAGAATTACAATGAGAGCATTATATTGGACGCAATATCGTTTGATGCAGTATTTTTATATCATTCGTTTTTGTTGTGAGTGAGACTGAATTATGGTACAATTTAAACGTAACTTGACAGGATGAAATTATTTTACGATATTGTTGATTGATTGTTTCTTCCATATCGAGTTCAGTCCAAAATCAATTGAACTGCAGAGTTGATAAATGACGTCAAAAGTACGTCACACGCATGCTATTTTATAGTGTAATTTCGTTCTGATTTTCGCCCGGTCTTTGCCTACTGTGATATCAAAATTAATTAAATCAACTGAGAAATGAATTTTGCATTTTAAATTTCCTCTTCAACGAATACCTTTTCAAACGTGCAGTGGCAAGGGTCGCTGGTCGAGGATCTCCATTGCTAGCTCATATTGAGCCTGATGTTTGATGATATATTAAGTTAATAGCTAGGTACAATAAATACAGCCATGATTATTTTTTTTTTTCGTTGATTCCTAACTATTTTATTAAAAGAGTTACAATGGTTTTAACAGTGTAATTATAATAGCGTGCGTCGTTAATTTTTTTGTTTAGAAACTGTAATCTTTCATTGACATAATGAAAAATAAATTCCATTAAAGCAAATATTCGCAATTTTTCTTCATTATCCTTAATTTAAAACCTAAAAATTAGAAATAGCCACAAAAGAGCAAATAAATATCTTTAACACTTAATGGAATGAAAGTCTACACATGCACTAAATATAGTGACATTAAAATGCTATCTACTCAGGATGCCATTATAAAGTTACATTTCTTTTACTTTGGATACAGTTAACGAGTAAGGATTTATTTATATTAACGGAGGAGAGGCCTGTGATGACGATGAATAAGACAAAAACATAGCACAATTTAACTTTTTAAATTATGTCAAACTTGCCTATTATAGAATACTGATAATGTGTGGAAGTTGAAAGACGAGCATTGAGAGATACTGAAGAAATAACTGGTGTCAAAGTAAAAAAGTAAAAATTCTTAAAGAAAATACATAGCGAGAGTCATGTAATACTTTGAAATGGATAAGTTTTGGTGATACAAACTGTAATAGGTAAACATCGCATAGTAAACTCGAATAAATATAAAATCCTAAAATATATGTATGAGCACTAACGCCATAGTTAATATCTTTACGATAAAGTTTATATAAGAAAAGCGACATCTATGAGCTGTTTAAACATTCAGCTTATAATCTAGTTTTGTTATAAGATACTCAGTTAATTTGATGTAACAGCGACATCTGCATTTTATTATCCAAATTAAGAGGCCTCTAAAAATTCGAGGGAAGAGGGACATCTAGTGGAGTGCTTAAAATATTTCATTACTTGCTAATGAAATATTTTCTTGTTGTGTTTCCAGTTTACGACGTAACCAAAAGATGGCATTTTAATTTTTTAACTGGTAAAAACAGCTAGAATATAATATACCCATACTTATTTTGTAATTTTGTATGTATAATGATTAATAACACTGTTAATATCAGGGTTGATGGGATAGATTCAAGTACGCACTACGCTAAGTTTATAGAGGTACTGGTCGTCGTAACAAATAAATAAATATCCACACCACAAATATTAATATTACGCATGGAACATCCTGCCTACGTCATCATCATCATCATTACAGCCCTTCACAAGTCCACTGCTGAACATAGGCCTCCCCCAAGGAATGCCACAAAGCACGGTCCCGAGCCACCTGCATCCATCGACTTCCTGCATGTCTTACCAGGTCGTCACTCCATCTTGTGGGGGGACGCCCTACACTTCGCCTACCGGTACGAGGCTGCCACTCGAGAACCTTTCTTCCCCATCGGTTGTCGGTTCTTCGAGCTATATGGCCGGCCCACTGCCACTTCAGCTTACTAATCCGTTGGGCTATGTCGGTTACTCTGGTTCTACTGCGGATATCCTGCCTACGTGTGAAAAAGAAATTCGCAAAATAATAATTTCATTAAAACTCGACTGGATGGGACAGCCTTTCGTCCATATTATGTCGTGAAGCGACAATTAAAAGAGAAGGAAAACCTAACCTACGATCAGCAAAACAACCAAATAGACCAAGACAATAATATATTTAAGTTTTTAAAAGAGTATTTACAATTTTATATATCAATAATTTAAAATTAAAAATTTTGTACAGCCGACTTCAATATAGGTTATTTGAGAATAACTCAATAACCATTGGTCTGACCTTGATCAAATTCATATGGTACCACACGAGAACTATTAGCTTTCATATAAAAAAAGAATCATCGAAATCGGTTCGCCCAGTACAAAGTTATGAGGTAACACACATAAAAAAAAAAAAAAAAAAAAACATACACTCGAATTGAGTACCGTCTCCTTTTTGGAAGTCGGCAGAAAATGGAGTATGAATGTGAGGATGGATGATGTGATTTACAAATTATTTTTTAAAAAAAAAGGTAATAAAAAAAAGATTTATGTCGTAGCTGAGTCCGAAGATCCCAAGCGTGCTCTCAGCGCCTGGAACGAGCACGCACGGCGTAGGTGGGTAGGCGTGGGCGTCTCTAGGGGACGACCTCAGGTGAATGCGGCGATTGCAGGATCGGCGACTTCAGCCCAGACAGGAGCTTGCAGGATCCTCAGCGACTTCAGACAGCGCAGTGGCCTGCAGGATCCGGTGACTGCAGGCGGGACAGAGGTTTGTAGGTTCCGGTGATTTCGGGGGGAACAGAGGTCTGTAGGTTCCGGCGATTCCAGGTAGAGTAGAGACTTGTGGGATCTCGGCGACTTCAGGCAGAGCAACGTTTTGTAGCATCCGGCGACTTCAGGCAGAGCAACGGATCGTAGAGTCCAGTGGCTTCAGGCAGGATAGAGGCTTGCAGGATCCCGGGGCTGAGCGGCCCCGGGATAAGGCCTTTAGAAGATGCTTCCGATACGAGAACTGAAGCAAGACTGAATTTCTTCACCGATTGTTCGGCTTTTATATCTTTCTAGAGAGAACGGAAAAATTATTTAAATTAAAAGGAAATTTATTGTAAATGACCTAGAGCAAAAGAGTATTTATGTGAAAATATCGAGATAAAACATCATATCGGTAACGAATTTGAATAAAAATTGCCATGACAACGGTATAAATAGTAGTTGTCATAAAAACCAATTTTTGGTTTTTGGACTTTTATTAAGAAATTATTACATTTAAGTATGAATTGAGATATGATTCACATAGGAAAAACTTATGCACGGCTGCGTGCATGAAGCCTGAAATTGTAGAGTTACAGAGAATTCAATAAAAGACCATAAAAGGTAAGACTTCATTGACAGCTATTTTAAAAGTGATAAATAGTGTGAAAATACGAAGTAAAATGATATGTTATTGTGTAAAAACGTTACAGGATCCTATAGAAATAAAGGTGATGCAAAATATAAATGCAGAAAATCAAAAACAGAATGAAAAAAATAATATAAAGTGATGCAAAACATGAATGCAGAATATCAAAACAGAATGAAGAATTAGTGTACAATGAAATGTAAGAAGTATAACACTACATTTTCCCCCCGACCCTGGAAAATTTTTGACTCTGCAAAAATTTTGATATATACATTCTAAAATAAACCATAAAAACACAGCTTTGCAGAAACAGGCATCAACAGGCAAAATCAGCTATACTATCTCTTACATTCATCATCTGCATTCAGGTAAGGGTGGAGTTCACATTCAATGACTACCACTCTAAAAGTGTGTTTTCAAAACGACATTAAGGCTTATTTAAGGAGTAGTCAACCGCTCCTGTGTGGGAAAAAAAAAATTAGTCGAAGAAACACCACTCTTAGAAGTGTGTTTTCAAAAGGACATTCAGGCTTATTTAAGGAGTTGTCAACCGCTCCTAAGTGAAGATAAAAAATTAAGGGAGTAGTGAGCTGCTCCCAGGTGAAGATAAAGGTGAAGAAAATTAAGGGAGTAGTCAGCCGTTCCCAAGTGAAGATAAAGATAAAGAACTTACTCTTAAGCAAGCATTAGTCGCTATGAAGTTGAGGAACCCTGGAACACCAAACAAACAAACAAATTAAAAGAAATTAAAATAATAAGGTGAAAATGATGGTGATATTTATACATATATACAAATTAACAGTTATATTTATACATATATACAAATTAACAGTTAATAAATGTTTAGAAAAGTATTTAATAGTTAATAAATGTTTAGAAAATTATGAATCGTCTCGCTTCGGCTTTCATAAACAATTTTATATGAAGTGTAAAGTGCAAAGTTAAGTTTAAGAAATAAAGATTTTATTAAAAATTGTACCTGTTTAAGTTATCTAGAATAAAAATATTAGAGTGATAAATGTAACTTAGAGTGATGAATGTAAATGAAGTGTTATATGTAGGCCTAAATACAATCCAGATAAGTTGAAAAACTAGAAGAAGTTTTGTTTTAGAATTTTGAAGGTATGAAAAGGATGTGTAAATGAATGATGAATAGTAAGTTAAAAACAAAAGGGAAAGCAATTAAATCAAAAGGAACTAGACAAGGCGCAGTAAAGGTGAAGAATTAAGAGAGAAAGAGGACTTTTACGTTGGGCGCCAAACTGTCGTGAAGCGACAATTAAAAGAGAAGGAAAACCTAACCTACGATCAGCAAAACAACCAAATAGACCAAGTATTTACAATTTTATATATCAAAAATGGAGTATGAATGTGAGGATGGATGATGTGATTTACAAATTATTTTTTAAAAAAAAAGGTAATAAAAAAAAGATTTATGTCGTAGCTGAGTCCGAAGATCCCAAGCGTGCTCTCAGCGCCTGGAACGAGCACGCACGGCGTAGGTGGGTAGGCGTGGGCGTCTCTAGGGGACGACCTCAGGTGAATGCGGCGATTGCAGGATCGGCGACTTCAGCCCAGACAGGAGCTTGCAGGATCCTCAGCGACTTCAGACAGCGCAGTGGCCTGCAGGATCCGGTGACTGCAGGCGGGACAGAGGTTTGTAGGTTCCGGTGATTTCGGGCGGAACAGAGGTCTGTAGGTTCCGGCGATTCCAGGTAGAGTAGAAACTTGTGGGATCTCGGCGACTTCAGGCAGAGCAACGTTTTGTAGGATCCGGCGACTTCAGGCAGAGCAACGGATCGTAGAGTCCAGTGGCTTCAGGCAGGATAGAGGCTTGCAGGATCCCGGGGCTGAGCGGCCCCGGGATAAGGCCTTTAGAAGATGCTTCCGATACGAGAACTGAAGCAAGACTGAATTTCTTCACCGATTGTTCGGCTTTTATATCTTTCTAGAGAGAACGGAAAAATTATTTAAATTAAAAGGAAATTTATTGTAAATGACCTAGAGCAAAAGAGTATTTATGTGAAAATATCGAGATAAAACATCATATCGGTAACGAATTTGAATAAAAATTGCCATGACAACGGTATAAATAGTAGTTGTCATAAAAACCAATTTTTGGTTTTTGGACTTTTATTAAGAAATTATTACATTTAAGTATGAATTGAGATATGATTCACATAGGAAAAACTTATGCACGGCTGCGTGCATGAAGCCTGAAATTGTAGAGTTACAGAGAATTCAATAAAAGACCATAAAAGGTAAGACTTCATTGACAGCTATTTTAAAAGTGATAAATAGTGTGAAAATACGAAGTAAAATGATATGTTATTGTGTAAAAACGTTACAGGATCCTATAGAAATAAAGGTGATGCAAAATATAAATGCAGAAAATCAAAAACAGAATGAAAAAAATAATATAAAGTGATGCAAAACATGAATGCAGAATATCAAAACAGAATGAAGAATTAGTGTACAATGAAATGTAAGAAGTATAACACTGCAATTATCCATACCATATTTCCATATATAAAGCAGGCTATAGATATATTAATTACACCCATCACTCACATACATATGTTACATCTATCTAGTCAGTGGAATCTTTCCTAATATTCTAAAAAAGGCAAACGTCAAGCCAGTATATAAATCGGGTGATAGAGATAGTGTTAACAATTTTAGACCAATTACTTTATTGTCATGTTTATCTAAAATTATTGAAAGGGTCATTAACATCCGCTCTTATATTTCTAGAGTATAAAAATCTTTTGTCCTGTAATCAATATTGGTATAGGGAATACAAATCCACATCTGATGCAGTCGAATACTTTTTTAGCCATATAACCGGAAAATTGGATAAAAAATACAAATGCATAGGTTTTTTTAGACATAGCAAAGTCTTTAGACATTGTAACTGTTCCTAATTTATTAAATAAACTCGAAAGTATATGAGTTGGGGAGGGAGGTGGGGGGGGGGGGGTTGCCGCTCGAATTAGGAACTGATTATTTATCTAATGAGAATCAGGCGGCAAATATCAATAATTTAATAAGCGATTATGTACACCAATACACTTTGGTGTTCCACGAGGCTTTGTATTAGGTCCAGCACTATTCCTTATATACAAAAATGATTTATGTAATCAAAACCTTATAAATGCGGATACTGATGCTTTAGCTGATGACACTGCTGTTATATTTAACGGTAGCACATTGATCAACGTAAAAAGTGTATCTGAAAAGGGTTTAGTTTGTTTAGTATATATATTTGAAATTCAAGAGCTTAACAGAAATGTCTTAACTTTAAACTTGCCTAAAACAAAATATAAATCATTTTCAATTAATAATAAAGATCAACGACCTTAAAACAGTTTTACATTAAAAGTACATTCATACACCCTAGAAACTTCAAGTTGTAACTGCCACGAAATAATTACCAACCTTACCTCACGACTACGAAAACTTATCACAATAAAAAAAATCTTGCCTATTAAAGATCGATAAGGACAGTTTACTTTGCTTTATGTCAGTCCATTACTACCTATGGTATGATTGCACAGGGAGCCGCTTCTAAAACTAATCTAATTAACGTTGAGAGAGCTCAGCGAGCAATTAAATCTGAATTGAGACTTTTATAAAGATTACTCCGTGCTTACTGTAAGGCAATTGTATATTAAAACATTAAAACCATAGTTATGAAACAATACATCAAACCTGTAGAATTATCTAATACAAGAATGCCTTTTGTTGTCTATAATATTCCTCTCAGTAGAACAAGCCTTGCGCAGAATTTTTTTCCGTATCTAGGGTCATTATTATTAAACGTTTAAATAAGACCTTATCTATATCCAAATGCAAAAAACACGTGGTTTGTAAAAAAAACATATAGATAAATATCTCAAAATGAGTGACTGTAAATTAACTAAAAAGTTATTAAGAAGTGTTAAATGATTTTTTAAATTTTTGTATAATTCTGTATTAAGATATTTATCCATTTTCTGCCGACTTCCAAAAAGGAGACGGTACTCAATTCGACTGTATGTTTTTTTTATGTATGTTACCTCATAACTTTTTACTGGGTAAACTGATTTCGTTGGTTCTTTTTTTATTTGAAAGCTGGTACTTCTCGTGTGGTCCCTAATGAATTTGATCAAGTTCGAAGCAATAGTTTTTGAGTTTTTCTTAATAACTTATATTGAAGTCGGCTGTACAAATTTTTTTATTTTAAATTATGTCTTCTTTATTTTAAGTTGCTCGTTTATATGTGAGGGGTGGCAATTATTAACTTTATTTATTTATTAAGTAAATAATTTTAGAATACAAAATACTTTGCATAACATACAATATAGACCGTATTAGTAATTTAATATTATCATTGTCCAAAATGTATACTGAAATGAACAGCAGTAAGAACTGTCATTTCAGTATAATAGTATTTAGATAACTGAAAAGTCTGAGACTTGTTAGTGTAATCATAACATTTTAAAACTAAAGACACAATAACTTCTTCATAATATATCGTAGGCAATGAAACTGCCGACAAGCTCGCACGGTAGGCCTCAAACAGTACACAATTTGGACCCGAGCCATTTTGTGGAATCACAAAAAGCCTCGCCCGATTGACCCTGGAAATTCTTTACCACAATAAATCACTTAAAATCTTGTCTGATACACCAGGCTTAAAATATTCTAGAACCTTAATCCGGGCTTTCGACCGTAAACTCGCTTCAGAAGCCCTGCGATTAGGTAAAAATAAATTGCGCATTCTGGTAAGAGCCCTGACTGGACACTGTTGTCTTAAAAAGCACATGTCCATTCTGGGACAAAGCAACTCAAAGAAGAACTAGACGAGGAAACGCCTTTACATAATATCCTGACAAATTGCGGAACCTTAATGCGCAAACGCAGCACTCATCTGGGAAACTATATACTTCGCCCAGAAGAAGTGAAATTACTCACAGCTAAGCAACTCCTTCTGTTCATTGAGGACGTAGGGCTTAGCAGTGAACTGTAAACATAGCAGCGATCACAATTGATCTTTTAGGTCGCAGTGATACTGGTCTCTTTAGACCTGCGCAGCTGCTGGTACATAACAAAAAACCTTCTTCATGTGAATATTTTGGTTATACCATGTAAAATTAGGAAGTTAAGTACTGCATCGAATAGAATGAAATATCCGCACTACTCTCCTGAAATACAGCTTATAACTAGTAAGGGGGGTAGAAGTCTAATTTGCTGTTGCAAAAATATCCAACATAGTATAAGTCTTATGAATAAAAAACAATTTGTTATTATTATTATAATGCGGTATATACACGAAATGATTACAGTGCCATCTATTGTTATCCCTTAGTCACGAGATGAGATGGTTTGGTAGATGTTTTTATACAATTGCATTTCATTTATTATGTCCACATTTTAAGTTCAAATTTGACGTGGTAGAGCGATGCTGCGGCTATATTAGTAGTATAGTTGTAGCACGAATGGGTCGTCTCGACCGGGGAAGGACCACGCTCTCACAGAATACCAGCGTCAAATAGCAGCTTAATGCTGCTGTGTTTCGTATGGTGGGTGTAAAGAACCGGAGACCCTTTTTACTGGAAAAGAGGCATTCCATCTTAGTCCTCACGGGTGACAACGCATCTGCATTTTGATACTTTATTGTGGATAGATGTAGATGTCGATGGGTCACAAAAACCACTTACCATCAGGTGGACTGTGAGCTCGTTTGTCACCCTATCCTATAAAAAAAGTTCAAATCATGCAAATAATATATTCATCAATTTATTATTTAATTGCCTACACAAGTCCACTGCTGAACATAGGCCTGCCCCAAGGAATGCCACAAAACACGGTCCTGACACATAGCTGGATCCATCGACTTCCTAAATATCTTATTCGGTCGTCACTCTATATATTCCTTAATATATAGAGTGACAGCCGAATAAGATATTTAGCTCCTTAGCCGCACTACACTTCGCTTACCGGTACAAGCCTGCCACTTAAGAACCTTTCTTCCCCATAGAATATTAAATTATGTATATTGAACGCAAATAAAACATATTTGCGTTCAATACCTAGTAAAAAACACGATGATAACGACTTTCTTCCGACTTATTTCACCACCATTTTTTTCATCATAATTTACCTATCAAAAATTAGTCTACCAAAAGCCCACGGTTGAACACAGCCCTACTCCATAGTTTGCCTCATACAAGATATTTTTACACTTTTGGAAGGTGGATAGTTTTCATTCAATTGTTATCAGGAAGATGCTATATGTCCTGTTTCAACAGCTCTAGTGTACAAGACAGTACCAAAAACGTTGTACATTTCTATAGATCTTACGATTTAAGCAACTGTTATGAAGCTTTGTGAAGATTTCACGTGGTAGAGTCTTGCTACAGCTATAACCATACGAGTATGCACGAATGGGTCGGCCGAACAGAGAAGGACCATGCTCTCACGAAACCAGCGTAAAATAGCAGCTCAATACTGCTGGGTTTCGTATGGTAGAGTGTAGAGAACTCCAAACCCGAACGTCATTTTCTGCCGACTTCCGAAAAGGAGACGGTACTCAATTCGGGTGTATGTTTTTTTTATGTGTGTTACCTCATAACTTTGTACTGGGCGAACCGATTTCGATGATTCTTTTTTTATATGAAAGCTGATAGTTCTCGTGTGGTCCCATATGAATTTGATCAAGGTCAGACCAATGGTTATTGAGTTATTCTTAAATAACCTATATTGAAGTCGGCTGTACAAAATTTTTAATTTTAAATTATAACCGAACTTTTTACATTCATGTTTTTTAGTGGGATTTAGTAACAATGGATATAAATAACTAATTGTAATAATAGGATATAAAGAATCTCATTTCGGTGTTTCATTTTAGTTCAAAGAAAGACTGTTACAAATACGTTGCCTTCTTTGATTAGAGTTTTAAGTTAAAATGGGCTGTGTGTCCACTTCCTTTTAATGAACTTTTTGGATGAAAGCTTACTCACCTCAATCACTCAATTCAATACTCAATATTTATTTTGCTTACCATTGGGGAACTTGTGGTTAAATTAATTAATGAGGTCATTATGGACCTTAATGAGCAGAGTAAAACTTAGAAAGCAGACTGGTCCGTTGGTCTAGTGATCATGTGGTTCCGGGTTCAAATCCCGGAACGGGCCATAACCAGTTACTCGGTTTTTCTATCAAGAAATTCTCAGTACCAGCCCAAGTCAGAAAGTAGGCGTTGCTTAAAGGCATATGTTCAGCAGCTAACTTATATAGGCTTTAATGGATAACAGTGTAATAATATTTACTAATTAACAATTCATTAAGTATTTTTTATATTTCTCGTTTAAATTAAATATATAATAATATATAATTTTATACGTGGTAGAGCCATGCTGCAGCTGTATTAGTAGTATAGTTGTAGCACGAATGGGTCGGCTCGACCGGGGAAGGACCACGCTCTCACAGAATACCAGCGTAAAATAGCAGCTTAATAGTGCTGTGTTTCGTATGGTGAGTGTAGAGAACCGGAGACCCTTATTACTGAAAAAGAGGCATTTCAACTTAGTCCTCACGGGTGCAACGCATCTGCATTTTGATTCCCAAACGAGGATAAATGTAGATGTCTATGGGTCACAGCAACCACTTACCATCAGGTGGACTGTGTGCTCGTTAGTCCCCCTATTCCTAAAAAAGAATTATGTTTTTCGGTATTTGATTTTATATTATTTTCATCGACATATTTCATGACAAAGCAAGTTTAAATGTTTTTTAAAACAGAATTTAAAACAAATATGACGTACGCCGTGCAATACCTGTGACAAGAATCCTTACTTTTTAATTACAACTCACAAAGGAATCCCTTTTCTGAGAAAATGAATTATAATCATACCAAGCTCCGTTATTGACCCCAAGTTTAGAATTTAAATAGCCCGGAGAGAGACACCCGCATGTTATACGTTCGGGGTAAGACCGCAGGCGTCGCTCTTCAAGAGATTAAGACTAACCCTTTGATGTACTGTGGACTTTATGTACTTTAATTAACAGGGCCCAACTCTAATTTTATTTAAACATGAAACGTATACCTGTATCGTATAATAGCTGAAAGAATTGGCTTTAAATACTATTCATTTAAGATATATTCCTTTTATTCTTTCATCATCTAAATTAAACAAACGAAAACGCGACAGCTTAAAAAAACTGAAAAGAAAAACAAGCTCTATTATCTACAGGATTTTATTTGAAGAAAAATATGTAGAATAGACCATGTATTTTTTTTTAATTAAATACCTACTTAGGCAAATAATAAGTTATAATATGTTACAATTTAATATAAATGGTATAATATTATGTTGCAGGCGGGGATAATCCAATAACCACTTAATTTTCGTATTTTTGTTAGTAACCACCTGCAACACCCTTATAATATTTAAGTTATATTTACATTATAGTATATTTTGTTATTATCTATCGTATCAACAAGAAGACATTGCATTCTCTAAATTGTTCAAATAAAATCCTACACATTGTAGAGCTTGTTTTTCTGTTTGCAGTTAATTATTTTTAACGCAGTCAGGTTTTTTGTTTATAGTTTATTTCAAACATCTTAGTTTTAGAATTAAACGAGTTGGTAAGCTATGGTAAAGGAGAGTTGAATTTCAAAATATGAATTTAAGAAAATAATGAATGAGCTAGATTCCAGTTTCGATAAGTTTTATTCCGCCACGTTAAAAAAGCTTTTAGACTTACCTAATAGCCCGTAGACGTTGAAACACTTTTAAATTTTTTTTGATCGCGTAGCTAATCCAACAGCTTTTTAGGATCAAGAGTCACCTAGTTAAACTTACCATCTAATGTTTTCAGTCCGCTTAGGGTACAAACGTGACTCTTTGTATGTGAGCTCAAAAGAGCTGAAGCTCAAAAACAGAATGATCCATTTGTAGATTGTGGACAGTTATATAGCCTAACAAAGAATAAACAAACTGCCCTTACGTTATAAGTGGTAGAGACACGCTGCATCTTTGTTATGAAATGAAATTTATTTAACATACATTACATTATATTTACAGTTATTTTTGAGCTCTGAATCCTGCGTTAGTTAAAACTGTGCTACAGGCCTTAAACTACCTCATCTATTGTCAAAGTATTACAATGTACATTAGTATTATAAAGAAATAATAAAAATAATATAAAAAGTAATAATATGGTACTAATTCTATTGTCAGGCCAAGTAGCGTGCACGCGCGTGTGCGCGCGCGCGCGTGTGTGTGTGTATGTGAGTGAGTGAGTGAGTGTGTGTGTTATTAAGTGATCTTCGTGAACAAATCTTCAGTCGCATCGTAATTCAAGCCGTTAAGAGTTTGTTTTAGGATTTTCTTAATTTCGTGATTGTTAAGATTAATAACAGTTTTAACTTTGTTAAATAATTTATTATAGAGCATTGATGCACAAAAGTAGTAGCTTTTTCTTGCAAACACGGTCCTGACCCTGGGTACGGGTAATCTTGTTACTCGTTTGTTAACTTTTCGGAAGACCAGGCACAAAAAGGCGGTGATATCTACGGAGACACTGATATATAAATAACTTACGTACTGATAATATTCCGCACCGCTTGTACAGGTCATATGTGGGGTATTTAAAAGGCATCCGCAGCATAACTTTAAGGACGGTGCGTTGCGCACGCTCTAGTAATATGAGGTGTGTCTTTGCTGCGCACCTCCAGACGCAAATACAATATGAAATAATGCTCTCACACAGGGACCTATAGGTTAGCAAAAGAACATCATAACTAGCTACATCACGTAAAATTTTAAATATGTAAACTATCCTCTTTGTTTTACTCGCTAGAGCAGTTACTTGTGGGACCCAGCTAAGCCCTTCATCAACAATAACTCCCAAATACTTTATGCTTGTCACATGTGACAAATAATCACAATTACACGTGGCAGGTAACCGCAGTAGCCTGTTACATGGGTGAGTATGGATTTGAATCTGGAAGTTATTGCCAGGTCGAGAACTGGTTGATATACCAAAACAAACATACTTTTTTTTTGCAGTATTCAGAGTGAGAAGGCTGTCTTCAAGCTAAAACGTTACAGTTTTTATCACTTTTTAAGCGAGACTCCTAACATTACTCCAAGATGTGCCGTGAAACAAAAGTACTGTGTCAAACGTCATTTATATAGGCGAGAAAGAGAGTTGGGCCTAGCGTACTGCCTTGAAGCACACCAAAATGGCAGATAGCGCTGTTGCTTACATGTTTATTGATCTTGACTACTTGTGGCTTTTACTTAAGTAGGACCTGAACCATTGTAGTGGCACACCTCTAATACCCAGGTTTTCTAGCCTTGTCAATAGTATAGGGATCGACACCGTGTCAAATGCCTTTTGAAGACCGAGAAAGACACCGATACATTTTTAACTTTTATCTAAGTAAGAGCTCACTGAGGACGAGAGATGGAGTACAGCATCCTCAGTGGATTTGTTTTTCTTGAATCCGTGTTGGTTAGGGCTTAATAGGTAAAATTTTCAGCTAACCAGTCTACTGTTTACAATTTTTTCTAGGACTTTAGAGAGAGTTGGCAACAATGAAATAGGTCTGTAATTCGACGGTAGATTTATTTGACCATCTTTATAGATAGGTGTAACTAAAGCCTTTTTGAAGATGTCTGGGAAGACACCGGTTTTTAAGCTAAGGTTTATTAGATAAGTTACAGGTTCAAGTGCTCAGTGTGCTTAGCGCTCAGGGGAGACAACGCATCTTCATTTTGATTCTTAATTGAGGATAAATGAGATGTCTATGGGCTACAGCTTTCACTTACCCTCGGGTGGACTGTGTGCTCGTTTGTCATCCTTATTCTAGAAAAAATGTACTTTCCGTTTATAGCTGAACGGGCTACCTTGAACTGTAATGGCTATACTTTTATATATAAATTCTAAATTGGAATAAATTTTACACTTCAGGAATGTTTTTTTAAAAAAAAATCAGTTATTTACTTGTTGCTTCGGAGTTTGTGTTCTTGTAATACGCTATATTTCTACAACCGTAGGCTCTAAAAATTGTGTTATTTTTAAAAACGTTACGAGTTTCGATGTTTCACCTTACTTTTAGTAATACTCTATAATAATATATAGTTAAGACCTTTAGCATATAAAAGGTCATAGGACTGCCCCATAGATTGCCTCAGTTTGCCGTAGTGGCCACGCTTGGCAGGCGGGTTGGCAACCGGAGTTTTTTTATTATTTTGAGTTGTTATAGGGAAGACGCTGCTGCCCATCTCTTGGCTCATTACACTCTGTCACCTCTTACGACACCCACGGTACGATATGGGTTAGTGGATATTCTTACATCGCCACTACACGGTTTTAGAAAAAATACAAAAATATAATAAAGTAATAGTGCAATTATTAGGGAGAAATAATGAGGGCTAGTAGTTTTCTGCTCACCAGATGTCGCTAGTTGGCACTGAGGTAAACTTTTTTGTTACACAATGTCATTTAATTGAGAAATTGGTTTTTAATAAAAGTTTATCTGTTTCTAGCACAGAACACCTAATATAGCTAAATTAGGTGTTCTGTGGTTTCTAGTGTATTATATTAATAAACAAAATAATGCGTCAGTAGTTTCCTCTTAAATTTTTTGCACATTTTTAACTTTTTTTTAATTATCTACTTTTATGAATATGTGTGGTATAGTTTATTTATTTTTAATCCTATTAATATAAAATATAGCTAATAGTGCAGAAAGAAACAATAACCTTTACGTTTTCCGAACAAATTAACTTCCCCGCTATGAAATCTGTCAAATTTTATACCGCACTTTCTAGGTGGCAGAAAAAGTCGTGGATGCGTTGACTCCTGAAACACAGCTTTATCAGGATTTTCAGCATTTATCAGGATTTGTTCAGGAGCCTGTGGATTCAATGAAACACATAATGTAATATTTTTATGTCAAATAAAATAAATAATTTTTTCGATTGATTGGTGAATTGTTTTTAACAATTGCTTCTTCATCACAACGAACGGCCGCACCGCTCAAAAGAAGTTGGCAAATATAGCAGAGTTAAAGCTAGACATATGGCGGATGGGGAAGGGCCTCATCTACGAACAATATTCTCCAGAACTTCTCCTAACAGATTTCCATTTTTCTTTAAATTAAGAATACGGTTTCATAAGCGAGAAGTTATATTCGGAATAAGTAGTAAAGAACGCCTATAGAACATTCATTGATTATCGTGCAGTAGACTTCTATAGTAAGGCCATCAAAAACCGTTACCGTTACAGGCTGTTAAAGTCCACTGCTGAACATAGGCCTCCTCATCCTCCTCATAGGGGGGATATTTGACAAAGTTGCAACGTTTGGTAAGCGGGTTGGCAACCACAGTTTTTTTATTTAAAGTCGTTATTAAGGAAGACGCTGCTGCCCATCTTCCGATTTGTTTCCCTCTGTCGCCTCTTACGACACCCCATGGAATGATATGGGGTAGTAGATATTCTTACACTGCCACTACACGGTAAGCCGTTAACAAACTGATCATAAAATGGCAAAAATTGCTTAATATTTAACAGCTTAGGCAAATACATGTACATTTGAAAAATTAGATTATTTTTGGAATTAAATCATTTTAATTTTCTCACATAAAATGGCAATTTCATAGACAAAGGCCTGATAGGTATATAATGAATAAGCGTTATACTACATTTATTTGACACCCATATAAAAGGAATCACTACTTAGTAGTAATAAAGTATATTAGTTACTCTTTAGTTATGATATCAAAACATTTTATTCTCCACCACCTTATGATTTGCAGGCACGCAATATTATATTATAAGGCCGTGGGAAAAGTTTCTTCGTATTTTGTTGGTATAAAATTCAATAAAAATCTCGTTGATTGTACTCTTTGTATCTGGCTGCTTTTAATATCAATACATATAGAACATTAAGAAAACAAAAAATAAGAAGTAATAAACATTTTCCCCGCCATTTTTCAATTGTTTTTGTGTCCGCCAAAATGAGTGAATCTAACGAAGAAATTCTATACAATCTGAAGTTTTATTACATAAAAGGGAAAAATGTGACTCAAGCTACATGATAGAGCCATGCTGCAGCTATATTAATAGTATAGTTGTAGCACGAATGGGTCGGCTCAATCAGGGAAGAATCACGCTCTCACAGAACACTAGCGTAAAAAAGATGCTGTGTTTCGTATATAAAACCCATCAAGCCGTTAGGCTAGAGCGTGCCAAATAAATATTTATACATACTAACATACACTCGAGAACATTACAACAACTGCAGTCGGGTATAAAAGAATTCCAGTAGTGCTTTTAATACTGCTAATACTATGTCTTAACCACTTCAAGAAAGTTAAAATACTTGTGAAGAGTTGTTATCGATAGTAGTCGAAGGGCAGATCCGAACTCTTGACTTTGAAGTTCGCGATCCGTACCTCCTATCAAGGAACGATATGAATAACCATTTATAAATTTTTTATCTGTCTGTTTGGGTTTATCTTCAAAATGGCTGAACCGATTGTGATGAAACTAAACTTTATTCTCACATAGTACTATCACCATATTTTATCAGAAAAACTTTTTTTTTGTTAAAACGGAAATTGAAGAAATAAATCGTCTTCGATTATTTTAAATCTATAGTATAATGCCACATTAATAGATCCTATCCAGGCAAATCCGGGAAGGGCCACCCTTCCCGGATAGCAGCTAATAAAACTAATAAAAATATTTTAATGGATTTTATCCCGTCCAATTAACTCATTTTTAATTTTTAATTATCCGAGGTTTCATTTGCTTTATTGCACACATAGTAGGTGACCGTCATTCCAAATATTATAATATACTAGCTGACCAGGCAGACTTGTTCAGCCCTTACCGAAGAACCATTTGCTTTCCCAAAAAAACTCCTGAAATTAGCAATAAAAAAATTGAGGGTCACTTATCGGGATAAAAACTATCCTCTCTCAAGTTGGATCAAACTGCACACAGTCTGCAAATTTTTTTTGAAATCGGTTCTATCTGTTGAATACTTACAGCAACACGTGGTGGTTATACTACTAAATTGTAGCTTATATTAAACGTTTGTATTTTTAACATAGCGCCATCTATTAAATATTTACTGAATCCAGTCAACAGATATCGTCCTCTGACAGAAATGTTTGGAGTTAACAGATAATTGTGACTGTCAAATAATAGACAAATCATTTTCAATAAAATAATATTGTATTGCGACTATAAATTGAGATGTAAGCTATCCTATCTTTTAAGTTGGACCAAACTGCACATTGACCAAAAAGGAGGAGGAGGAGTAGGAGTCCATCGCGGACAAACAACGTGACACGTACTTTTTATATATAAAGATGAGTAAATATTCCAGTCAAAAGTCGGTAAAAATTAGTTTGAAGTAATGGCTTAGAACTGTTATTTGTTATTGTAGCAGATGACGACGACTTGACTTAGTGGAACGCGATAAGTCAAAAGGCTTATCGCCGACAAAAAGTTGGTTTAAACCAAGCTTCACAGCTTAGCTCACCGCCGCCAAGTTGCTTCTTTGTCGGTCTTCTACAGATTGTACTTTGGAGAGTGTGCCCATGAGCTTCATAACCTCATACTGCCATCTCCCTTCTCCTATCGGAGTATCACACGCACTGCAGGTACCATCCACACTTGGTTGACATTCCGAATATTCGCACTAATCGTTATAAGTTATCTTTATAATGCACAGTCCTGCCGGCTTCTGTTTTTCCAAGTGTCTATAACCTGGCCCTCTTTCAGGTGCGTATTAGCAGTCTTCTTCGGCGCACACTCGCTCCATCGTAAAACTCATCTTTTCCCTCGGTCAAGATGGAGGTCAAGAGTGAGTCAATTTTTAATAAAAGCAAAAGTAAAAAAATAAATAATGTACACTTTTTCTAAGAATAAATTAAAAAAAAAATCCATTCTCAAAAATGCGATAATCCTTTTATTCAGCTACGTTGGCAATCTTTTATTTAACGCTAAGGAGCGATTGATCATCCTCCACCTCATCAGAATCAATTGAATTATTTTAATATTTTAGGACGTCGGAGCACTCGGAGGAAGATTTAAATAATTTTTACTGAAATATTAAACTACGTCAGAGTTTAAATGGATTTTTCTAATCATTTACTTAAAAGCTTATTTATAAACTGTTAGAATGTAATAAAAACTTTTTTTCAGTCAAGCTCGGAGTTTCTTTTTATAGTATAATAAATATTAATAAATATTTTATACAGCATACACCTGATGGTAAGTGGTTTCCTCGTTTGCGAATCAAAATGCAGATGCGTTGTCACTCCTGAGAACTGATATGGGATGCCTCGTTTCCAGTTAAAGGGGTCTCCGGTTCTCCACACTCTCCATACGAAACACAGCAGCATTAAAAGAGCTGAAACATGGTTATACCACGTTTACAAGTGTGTAATAGTTGCCGCTCATGGCAAACAGGTTGGCAACCGCACTTTTTTATTTTAGTTGTTATTAGGAAGATTCTGTTCATCTCCTGGTTTGTTTCCCTCTCGCTTCTAACGTGGATGTCACGGGATATGAGTTAGTGGATATTCTTAAACCGCCACTACACGATTATGAAACAATTTGTCATAAATTTGCTTTTTTATATAACTTAACTTTTTTTTTAAATCATTCATGTGGCGAACGGAAAACACGGTTTGCTGCATTCAAGTGATTTAATATAAATTCATAAAATAAAGGAGCTATTAATATTTACTAGATAAGGAAATTCTCAAGGTTCAACAAAGTACATACTAGTAACATGTTAAACTTTTTACTTTATAGTCATCGTTTACTACACGTGTCTTATCTTACCTGGAAGCGAACAGGTGTTATGTTCCAATATTAGATGGTTTGGAAGGCGTTAATATTTATTTTATACAAATGTGTATATATGTTGCATTGATATTCAATACAACATACGTACAACATGGTGATGATGTTAGTTAAGCAGTGTGAAGAAGAAGGCGAGATGTATGTAGATAATCTAAAGGAAATTGTTCTAGCTGTGACAGATGTTTATGATGAATTAATTTCTTTTACTGCTTTATTACAGAAATTATCTATTGGAGAAAGTTCCATACCAGTATTTAATTGTGTCGGTGTGTCCAATATCAATATATACAATAGTAACTCGGTATCGCTGTGGTGAAGTATTTGTTTAAACTGCTGCGGTAGTTGGTTCAATCCCCGCACGCTAAAAGTTTCTGTAATTGTTTAAAATCTGTCTGTTTCATTAACTTCATTCATTACAGCTTTTTTTTATAGAATAAATGTGACAAACAAGCACACAATCCACCTGATGGTAAGTGGTTGCTGTGACCCATAGACATATACATCTATCCTCGATCACTAATCATGATGCAGATTTGTTGTCACCCGTGAGGACTAAGAGGGAATGCCTCGTTTCCAGTAAGAAGGAGTCTCCTGTTCTCTACACTCACCATATGAAACAAACCATATTAAGCTGCTATTTGACGCTGGTATTCTGTGAGAGTGTGGTTCTTCCCCGGTCGAGCCGAACCATTCGTGCTACAACTATACTACTAATATAGCTGCAGCATAGCTCTACCACGTTTAAAATTCTCTACCATGTATATAAGCTTGCAGTCCACTGTTGAACATATGTCTCCTCTATAGATTGCCTCGTAGAGGGATTTTGTCATAGTTGCCATACTTAACAGGTGGGTTGGCAAACGCAGTTCAGTTATTAGCGAGATGCTGCGGTCCCATCTTTTGTTTCATTCTTTTATCACCCCTTACGACACCCACGGGATGATATGGGATAGTGGATTCCCTTACGATGCCGTTACATGGAAAATATATTTATCTATGTACAATTTATGTATATAAAACGCTTCTATGAAAAAAATATAGTGCGTTAACTTGTTTCATCAAACAACCTAAAACAATATGATCAAAATTAAAAGACAACCATTAAATATAAAGATATTTTCTTACGTGGTAGAGCCATGTTGCAGCTATATTAGTAGTGTAGTTGTAGAACGAATGGGTCGGCTCAACCGGGGAAGGATCACGCTCTCACAGAATACCAGCGTAAAATAGCAGCATAACGCTGCTGTGTTTCGTATGGTGAGTGTAGAGAATCGGAGACCCTTTTTTACTGGAAACGAGGCATTCCATCTTAGTCTTCACGGGTGACAACGTATCTGTATTTTGGTTCGTAATCGAGGATAGATGTAGATGTCTATGGGCCGCAGCAACCACTTATCATCAAGTGGACTGTGTACTAGTTTGTCACCTTATTCTATAAAAAAAAACATTAATTCCGTTAATTTGTTTTTGGAAAAATAACTGACATACTGCAAATAAAATATGTATATGGTAACCCATATGATATCCGTAGCGCAGTGGATAAATTATTTGGTAAAAGTGCTGCGGGTTGTAAGTTCAATCTCCCACGGTAGAATTATCTGTAATTGTTTAGGTTCTGGCCGTTTGTATTTGTATTTTATTTATTATTTTATTTTACACAAAAACGGTGGCAAACGTGAAGACTGTCCACCCAGGAAGTGGATCCTGTGGCCCATAGACATCTACGTCTATCCTCGATTAAGATTCAAAATACTACGAGGTCTAAGATAAAATGTCTTGTTTCCAGTAAAAATGCATTTTTTTAAATATTTTAAGCCACTGTCTGACTATTAACTCACCTGATTGTGAGTGGTGATGTTGCCGGAGATGGTAAAGCTCACTTTGTCTGACAAAAGCCTATTCACTCCTTCCTAGAAGAAATCCACATTGTAATTGGATGTTTCCTCCACGATGTTAAAGTCTACACACAGCGTACTCAGCTTGACATAAAACTTACCGTGTTACCGTGTACACTTATCGCATTATTGGTGGGATAAAAACGTCTACTAATGGACAAGGCTTTCCTGTTATAAAGACTTTTTTCCATAATTGCAATAAAAATAATTATGTAAAACCAATTCAATCCAATTTACGGTAGACATTCGATTTAAATTTGATTAACTGCGAAGAAACAAATCATTTCCAAGGTCTATGATTAACCTAATCTAACAGAGCACGAACAATTGCATAACGATTATCCAAATCTCCGGCATGAGGCGATCCCAAAATCTCATCGTAATTCTAGTTATCGGTAGACAATCGCGTCTCGGTTTGGAGGAGGCACTTCAGCCCGAGGCGGGCACGCAACGCGGCCCTTTGTTGTTACACAAATAAGCCTCATTGTGTGTTAGAGGGCTCGCCTCCCTCATTATGCCTCGCTTCATTACTTCCCTGAGACGTGTCAATCTCCGAGGAAAGGTGTCCGTGCGTGCGTGCGGAAGCGTCAGCGGTGGACTTAATGATGTTATGCGGTCATTGTGTGAGCGATTTAGAGTACGTTATGTTCGTTATGCGATGAACCAGAGAGGACGTGCTTGTCAAAATAGCGTGTTTTCTAAGCTTATTTTTTTATTTTAGAAAATACGTGGTAGAGCCATGTTGCAGCTATATTAGTAGAATAGTTATAGCACGACTGGGTCGGCTCGACCGGGGAAGGACTACGCTCTCACAGAATACCAGCGCATAATAGCAGCATAACACTGCTCTGTTTCCTATGGTGTAGAGAACCGGAGACCCTTTTACGGGAGAAGAGGCATTCCATCTTAGTCCTCACGGCTGACAACGCATCTGCATTTTGATTCTTTATTGAGGATAGATGTAGATGTCTATTCTATGGGTCACAGCAACCACTTACCATCAGGTGGACTCTGTGCACGTTTGTCACCCAAATTCTATAAAAAAATATAAATTTTATTCAATTATGTATAAATGTAAAAGTAATTTGAGCGGGTATAATTAACGTCTTCGACTGCAATGCTGTTGAATAGTTTTTTATTTATGTTCGAAAGTAACAAGCGAACTTGCAGTCCACCTGATGGGTAGTGGCTACTACAGCTCATGGACACCTGCAGTCAACTTCAAACAATGAAAGCTACATTTGCGTCGTCACCTCTAAGGATTAGGGTGGAATGCTTCACAGCGTGCAATTGTATTCTATACTTTCTATACCTTTCAGACCGGTACACTGTAACGCAAGAACTGATGCTTAACGACAAAATAGGTAAGATGGCGATATCTACTCTGATGGTCCTAGATAGAAAAACAATCCTATTATCTCTTAGATAGAGAAAATCGTTAAAAAATACGAGAACACTTGTTCCTCTCGATTAATAAATCATCAAAATTATTATAATCATCATAACAGCTCCTAACAAGTCATATGCTGAACATACGCCCCTAAGGAATATCAAAGTAATACGGTCCTGAATCACTTGTATCCATTGGATTTCTGCATGTATATCCAGGTCGTTAATCCATCTAGAGGGGCTGCCCTATACTTCGCTATTCAAAGCTTCAAATAAAATCAACATTTTCTTCCAAAAAGAAACACAGTTAAGGCGTCAAAATGTCTCCGAATTACCATCTATTGATAAGATAAGAGAATCCATTCCAGATAAACCTTTATAACTGAAATTTCAAAATAAATTTTATATACAGATCATAAAAAATAAGGTATAAACAGATCGTGAAAGACAAATTTAACAATTATGTTTTCAGTATCATTTAAGTAAATTTTAATTTTAAATTTTATTTAAATTTTCTACATCGTAGAGCCATGCTGCAGCTATATTATGGTTGTAGCACGAATGGGTCGGCACGACCGGGGAAGGACCACGCTCTCACAGAATATCATCGTAAAATAGCAGCTTAACGCTGCTGTGTGTCGTATGGTGAGTGCAGAGAACCGGAGACCCTTTTTACTGGAAACGAGGCATTCCATCTTAGTCCTCACGGGAGATAACGCATCTGCATTTTAATTCGTAATCGAAGATAGATGTAGATGTCTATGGGCCACAGCAACCACTTACCACCAGGTGGATTGTGCGCTCGTTTGTCACACTTATCCTATAATTAATATAATAATTAACAATTATTCGTGT
This sequence comes from Parnassius glacialis, assembly GCA_033319125.1. Taxonomy (NCBI): domain Eukaryota; kingdom Metazoa; phylum Arthropoda; class Insecta; order Lepidoptera; family Papilionidae; genus Parnassius; species Parnassius glacialis. Next base: position 16,700,430 of record JAVANC010000026.1, on the reverse strand, counting down.
TAAAGTTAAAGTCAGATTTTTTTTTACATAATTAGTGTGACAAACGAGTACACAGTACATCTGATTGTAAGTGGATGCTGTGGCCCATAGACATTTTCATATATCCTCAATTAAGATTCCTAAGACTAAGATGGTATACCTAAAGAGGCAGGTTCGACTTAACGGTACTTAAAATTGCTACGAACAATTTAAGTTGAGCCGGAGCAGATCGAACTCGAGTAGCTTGCTCTCTATGTAATTTATGACAAAAGCCTTTTAAAAAGGCGGTAGAGCAATGCTGCAGCTATATTATGATTGTAGAACTAATAGGTTGGCTCGACCGAGGTGCGACCACGTTCTCACAGAATACCAGTGTAAAATAGCAGCTTAATGTTTCTGTGTTTCTTTTTTATGGTAAACGTAGAGAACCGCAGACCCTTTTTATTGAAAACGAGGCAGTCCATCATAGTCGTCATGGGTGACAACGCATTTGCATTTTGATTCTTAATCGGGGAAAGACGTGAAGGTCTATACACAGCATCCATTTGCCATCATAAAGACTGAATGGACTGTGTCAATTGGACACAACACTAGTTGCGTATTTTATTTACACTATCCCATATCGCCTCGTGGATGTCCTAAGAGTTGCAAAGAGAAACTAAAACATGAGATGGCCAGCACCATTATTCTGATAATAATTCAAAATAATTATATAAATTGTGTAACTGTGGCAAAATCCCCCCTATGAGGCAATCTATGGGGCGGCGGAGAGGCATGTTCACCTGTGAACTTTTATAATCTGTAAAGGATGGATGGATAAACGGAGGCATGAATGGATGGAATATCTAAATAGAAAATATATCTACGACGGACGGTTGCATGTGCTGTCAGGTTTACGCGAGAATATTCCCGTAACTGAGCATTCATTAGAAAATACAAGTATATAGGGGAAATCAATCTTGAAAACTCAATAATAAGGATCAATTTCCATATTAAGGTAATAAAATATGTGGGATTAATACTGGGATATACTCATTCTTATTAATAAAGGCAAGACTCTACCTATAAGACATATCGATAATCGTGATTCGTCTCTAGTATTTTCTCTTTAAAATAGGCGAATATTGAAATTAATCGAATTGGCCTAGAATGTTCTACAGTTCTTTTGTATATATAAAAGCGCGCATCGGTGAACGAAGAATTAATTATTTCGGGAACGCAGTAGTGAAGTATATTCCAGGAAGCAACAACGAGATACCTATCAACTTACGATATCTGCAAGTTTTAACGACCTCTGTATATAACCTTAGCGATTTTCGGCGACGTTTTTAATAATTTTTGCCGTGTGAGTTGAAGAATCCATCTATTTTTAATACAAGTTGGCATTTTGATTACACTATACGTTATAGTTTATATATATTTACAGCAGCGGCCAGGCTCAATCGAGACTAGCCATCGGTGCAGGACAGGATTATAGTGCCCAAGTGTATACGCAAGCACAGGTGTACTTTTTATTCCCTCACGCTCATAGTCTGATGGGGCGGTACACCGACATGACCGGAGCGAGATCAGAACTAACGACTTTACTTTACTTTCCTAGGCACGGGTGTGAGACACCGCCAACTTCCTGACTCCGGTCAGCTACTGGGAATTTCTTGATGGAAAATCTCAATAACTGATTTTTTTTAGCCCAAACTGGGATTCGAACCCGGGATCTCATGATCTGCAGTCGTACTATTACAAGCTCTAGACCTACGTCACAGTAATTAAAGTAAAATTTTGGTTATCCATAACTTTTTGGATTAAAATAGATTGCGTTAGCATTACGTATTCAACTGGATTGTAAATAGTTCTTTGGCGCAAATAATTTCCTTTGCCAGTTGGTTTATATTATACAAGTAAAAGGCCAGTTACGTGGGCTAAGTCCACTCAGGACTTGTTATCTTTAAAATCACTGGTCAAAGACCTTTAGATTGATATAAAATAATAAGCAAAAAGTCCAAAGTCCAAAAGTCGCATCTCAGCTACTCAGCTGTCATTGTCAATTATGTTTAGATCGCTGCTACATTTTGCTAAAAATTGAAATGAGATTGTAGCTATCACGATAACAAAATAAAAGAATAAGAAAATGCAACAAAAAATAATAACAATGAAATAATTTCGCTCTCGTCAAAACGCTACACCGTAATCAATTTAGCGTTGGAAGGAACAGCCATGCTGGGGGCACTTTTTTACATTCCTTGATTGTCGCCACGTTCCGCATCCCAATTTAGCAGTTCGGTAAATGGATTAGAACAATTTGTTAAGAGAAATTAGGTCGTCGCTTTCGAGTTGCTAATGAATTTCTTTTTGTTATGCTTGTCCCTCGTTCTCTATTAACGGTGGATATCGTAGTGTTACTTTTAGTATGATCATTACTTTCGATGATGACATTTCAGAAAAATTGGTAAAATCTATAACATTTTGGTTTCATTAACCACAAGTAACAAAGTGTATAAAATAGTAAATCTAACAATTAATTTTTCTAAGTTTAGTTACTACTACTATAAAAGTAGATAATGAGTTATTTGAACAATGGAAGAGGCACTGCCTGATCCATTCCATTATACATTATAACCTATAAAAGTGTAGTGCTGAACCTCATGGGGGGATTTTGCCATAGTTGCCATGCTTGGCAAATGCCACACTTATCAGTATGTTGCTGTTGTCCATATCAGCTCTTTCAGCTGTCGCCTCTTACGACACTCTCGGGACGATATGGGGTAGTGGATATTCGTACACCGTCGCAACACGGTTAATGCCTGATGTTAAGCCGTGATTTTATTTAGTTTTTTATTTCTTTAAAAACTTAAATGTAACCTTAAAAAGGGCACATAGGGCGGACTTAATACCATGTGGCTTTCTCTGCCAGGCAACCTGACAGGTGTGAAACATAATACTTATATAAAGTGTACATATTTAAAAAGATATATACATACATAGAATATACATACACTACTAACACATACACACACACACATATATATATATATATATATATATATATATATAATGGAATAAATATCCTTATCAATATATGAATATATACATACATATCTGAAGAAAAAGGAACAAAATGTAATGCTGACGTAGTAGTGTTAAGGAATTCTTATTTTTTACGTTCTTAATTTCATTGGGAAGAATATTTCAAAGATGTTTAGCCTGCACCTTAAAGTGAACCTGAAAAAATTAGACAGAAACTGAAACTTATCCTTAAGATATATTTTTAACGTGGTAGAGCCATGCTGCAGCTATATTAGTAGCATATTTGTAGCACGAATGGGTCGGCTCGACCGGGGAAGGACAACGCTCTCACATAATACCATCGTAAAATAGCAGCTTAATGCTGCTGTGTTTCGTATGGTGAGTGTAGAGAACCGGAGACCCCTTTTTACTGGAAAAGAGGCATTCTATCTTAGTCCTCACGGGTGACAACGCATCTGCATTTTGATTCGCAAACGAGGATAAATGTAGATGTACATGGGCCACAGCAACCACTTACCATCAGGTGGACTGTGTGCTCATTTGTTACCCTTATCCTCTAAAAAAAAATAAGATAAGAAGGCGAACTATGATCGTTTAAAATTGAATAAAGCACGAGTAAAATTCTGGAGCATCGCCTTTGACGTATAGGTAGCCATTTAAGCTTTGAACGATAGGAAGATATGTGATCATACTTACGTAAATCGAAAATAAACCTTATGGAATTATTAAGAAAGCGCTCTGGATATTGTATCTGTATTATCGATAATAGATAGAATGAGGGAAGGAACCAGCGTAAGCTTAGTTTGGAAAGTAGGAAATTTTTAAGACGATAAAGGGAACGCAAGGTGGCAACAACTTTACGACTTACTTCGGAGTTCTGCGATTTCCAGGTCACAATTTTATCTATACATTAGCCAAGATTTTTTTATGGAATCAAAGTTTCATTATAAAAAAGAGAAGAGAGATTACCATAATCAACCTCAGCCAATAATTGCGAACTTCCGAAGATTATTACTTTGCATTTTTCTGGATTAACTGAAACGCCATATTTGCACAACCAGTATCTTATGGATTCCAGGTTATTATTTAGTTTTTGTTTAACAAAGTTAAGACTATTTACGCCAGACTGCACATAGAGCTGATGATTCAACTACGTCTTTTAATTAAGTCTTCGATTCAATTAAGAATCTAAACACAAATGCGTTTTCACCCATGAGGCCTAAAAAGGAATGTCTGCTTGAAAACGTCTCCGGTTTTCTTTACTAACCATATGAAACACAAACAAACACAAACAACATTCTTGCTATCTTACGCTGGTATTAGGTAAGTGCGAGCGTAGTGCTCCACACGGTCGAGACGACCCATTCATTCTGCAGCTACAATATAATGCAGTATGGTTCTACCACATATACAGGTTAGCGTCAGGCTCCATGTAATAAGCGATATAACTCTAAAGAACATATAACTTACAAAACAATACAGTCAAATACATTCTGTAGTTAAACCACAGAAATTTTATGGTTTTTGGAATTTTTACACATGATGCAGATAAATAAATTTTGACTCGTTTGAATACTGATACTGATAACGTACTTAACGGGAAACACAGGGTTTTATTACATGTTGTATATAAGCCATGTAGAGTATATACTGCACAACCAGACTGGAAGCCTGCATTTGTGTCGCTGAGCGCCGTAAAGTTAGGCGCGCCTTGTGTTCTGGTGCACCTTACTTGAGAAGGAGAACGGGAAGAATTAGTCATCTCCCTAGGTGCGAAAGCGTCCCCGTGATTGTACCAATATACGGTGAAGGTGGAACACCATGGGGTTTAAGTCAGTGCGAGTCTGACATAACCCGTCGTTGCCCCCGCGAGGCGGGTATGTGTAAGCATTACTACATGTAAAAAAATGTTAGTATCGTCTAGGAAACAAAATGTGACACCACAAACAGTACAGTACAAACCACTTAACTTTATAATTTATACTCGGACCGATTCTATTCCCGCACAAAGTAAGTATGTAGTGTCATGACTTTTTATTAATTCAAAGTTTAAAAAATAACCTACCTTAGATCGTGTTGCAATGTCATCAAGACCGAATTTCGGTCATGGCGGCCAGTCTCAGCGGACACTAGCCATCTACGCAGGACAGGATTAAATTGCCCGAGTCTATGCGCGAGCACAGATACACTCTCTTAGTCCGATGGGACAGTAATCAAACATGCCCGAAGAGAGATCAGGCACAGGACCAACGGTTTTACGTGCTTTATCAGGCACGGGAGAGAAATACCGCCAATTTTCTGACTCCGAACTGCTACCGAGAATTCCTACTTTAAACGATATTTAAGAAAATAATACATGCGTGTGAGTTAAAATGCCGATTAGGGTGAGAAATCAATGTATTATCAACAGTCACACGTGACTCGTTTTACGAATACGCAGTCCCAATCGCTTTTTTTTGAAGAAGTCCTTAGTACTTGCAAGTGTTGGTCTAGGTTGGGGTAGGCAACCTTTTGAGTCGGAAGAGTAAAAATTACAATTTATAAAATTTCAAAATTTTTATAGAGCCACAATTTTTTTTCTTGCCAAACTTAAATAGTACTTGCTTAAATAAATAGTGTTTTGCACAATAAATTACAATCTAATTTCTATTATTATCTCATTATTATATATATATCACCTGCATCCATCGATTTCCTGCATGTCTTACCAGGTCGTTACTCCATCTCGTGGGGGGTCGCCCTACACTTCTCTCTTGCTCTCGCTGAGCGACCTTGAGCTTCCTCATACGGCCAGCAGTAAAGGACCACGTCTCAGATCCGTAAGTCATCACTGGCAACACGCACTGGTTGCACAATTACGTTTTCAGGTTTTGAGGTATTTCTGACGAGAAGATGTGTCGTAGTTTCCCAAACGCTGCCCGGCCGAGTTGAATCCGTCGATTGACCTCTCGGTCGAAGTTGGACTTACCAAGTAGGACTATTTGTCCCAGGTAAACATACTCGTCAATAATTTCGATCACTAAGCTCATCTCTACCAACAACTACCGGCATAGGTGTGACATGGACATTAAACATGATCTTTGTTTTGTCCATGTTCATCCTAAGACCTATCCGTTGGCAGATACTATTGAGGTCATTGAGTATGGTGCTTAGGTCCTCCAGCGATTCTGCCATAAGGACTATATCGTCGGCAAATAGAAGGTGAGTGATGTACTCGCCATTGATGTTAATACCGTACCCTTTCCAACCCAAAAGCTTGAAAACGTCTTCCAATACAGCGGTGAAGAGTTTCGGGGATATAACATCACCCTGTCTTACACCTCTCTGCAATTGGGTAGGTTTTGTACTCTGGTTCTGTACTCGGATAGGCATCGTAGCTCTACTGTACAAACACTTCAGCACTTCGATATATCGACAGTCAACTTGACACCGTTGAAGGGACTGCAGCACCGCCCAAACTTCGACGGAATCAAAGGCTTTCTCATAGTCCACATACTTCTGTACAATCGAACTCGAACTTCTGTACAATTTGCCGAAGAGTATGTATGTGGTCTATGGTGCTAAAGCCCTTTCGGAAACCGACTTGTTCGGGAGGCTGGAAGTCGTCAAGTTTGCGCGCGAGACGATTCGTAATGACTCTCGAAAACAGCACGTAGACGCGGCTCAGAAGGGAATTCGGTCTGTACTTCTTCAAGAGAGCGTTGTCACCTTTCTTGAAGAACAAGACCACCGCACTTCTGCTCCACGCCTCCGGTGTAACGCCACCATGGAGGACGGAATTAAAGAGCTTCTGAAGGACTTCAAGTACCGGTCTTCCACCCGCTTTCAGAAGCTTCGCTGTAATTCCATCCTCACCTGGGGCCTTGCCGTTTTTAAGGTGCTGGAGAGCCATTCTAATCTCGCTCAGACTGACGTCTGGGATATGTTCGGAATAGTGTCGGATAAGACTCGTTCTTGCATCGTTACTCACACTTGCGTGTGGCTCCAAAAATGACGTGTACAGCTGCACATAGAACCTCTCAATCTCACTCAAAATCTCCTCTTGATTCCGCTCAATTGCTTCTTCAATACAAGCTGTATTGAAGTTGCGTAAGTCCCGCCGCATGCATTTGGAGATCTGTCTGTTGAGTTGCCTGTATGCTGTCAAATCTGTTAAAGAATGTAGCTTCATCTCTCGTCTAACAGCCATGAGATTGAGAGTGTGATTGGAGAGTTTTGTGTTCGTCTGCGGCGGGTCTTGCAAAACTTAGCTCCGACCGCATGGACAGTTTCCACGAGCTTGTCATTCATATCGTCCACTTCATTGCAGTCTTTTAGGCACTGAAAACGGTTTTGTAACTCGAGCTGAAAGGTTTCGGGACTTTGGAGCAGAGCACGAGGGGGATGGAGCGTTGACTTCATTAGACGTGACCTCTCCAACTTAACGTTTAGGTTCAGTGTGCCTCTAACCGTTCGGTGATCGCTACCAGTTTTCACTCTCGCGATCACGTAGACATCACTGAACAGTTGTCGTCTGGTCGTCATAATGAAGTCAATCTTATTTTTTGTCGAACCGTCGGGGCTCGACCAGGTCCATTTCATTTGGGGCTGCTTCTGGAAGAAAGAGTTCATCATAAAGAGTCCCTCTTTCTCCATGAAGTCGGCGAGCTGCTGGCCACTTGGGCTCCGTTGCCCTATTCCAAATTTCCCTACTTTCAGCTCACCGTTCTCTCTTGTGCCTAGTTTTGCGTTCCCATTAACACCGTATAGTGGGTTTTGGAGGAATGCATGGCTCTAGAGATATCTTCATACATTTCCTCCACCTCCTCAACGGGGTGTGCCAAAGTTGGTGCGTAAACCTGTATGACCTTCAGCGAATACCGTTTGGTGATTCTGAGTATAAGGTACGCAAACTTCGTCCACACACTCTCAATCTTTACAACGTTGTTAACGAGAGACTTGTGGACGAAAAATCCGACACCTCCCTTGTATGGTTATTCAAGTAGAAAATTTAAACTTTACTAAACAATGTACCTTTTACTTAAAAATTATAAAAACAATAACATACATTTAAGAAAACAAATTCAATGGGAGCGTTGGCTTTGCATGGTTTTATAAAGTTTGAAAAGATTTGGCTCATAACTTGTTGTTTTATGTTTCAAACACGACTCTAAATTTTCATTTGTTAGTTGGCTTCTTACTTTACTTTTAATTATATTCCTGCAAAAGAACGCTTGCTCGCATGAATATGTCGATCCGAAAATAGTCAGCACTCCAAATGCCAACTTCTTCACCTTACTGTAGCAATCTGGAATACTATTCCATGCGTCGAATATAAGTACCTCAACTCGCAACATTTCTTTTAAAGCTGATCATTTCGTTGCGCTACGTACATACATTTCTGGACCTCCAACTCTTTCAACTTGCTTTTCAACTCCACAAAGCTTTACATTTTAAATCGATCAATTGCATTTCTAGAGATCCAGTATCAACTCCAAATGGCTCAGTGTGGATTGATTTTTAAATGTTTTTTTTTATAAAATAAATAATATTTGCGTATTATATTAATATTGCGTAGACTAAAGAGCCGCAGCTTCACATCCAAAGAGCCGCATGTGGCTCGCGAGCCGCAGGTTGTCGACCCCTGCTCTAGGTAGAAGAATTAATTTATTGCTTCAGTTCACGACGTATCCGCGCTTATCAGTAGGTCTTGTAAGTATACCTACTGAAACATTCTTCTTTATAATATAAGACAAATGGGTTTATGTTATATTGTATATAGCCTTGTAGTGGTGTAAGAATATCCACTACGCCGTATCATCCCGTGGGTGTCATAAGAGGCGACAGAGGAAAACAAATCAGGAGATGTGCAGTGTCTTCCTAATGACTAAAAATTAAAAACTGTGGTTGCCAACCCGCTTGTCAAGTGTGGCAACTATCTCCCATATGAGAAAATCTATGGGAATACGCATAGGCCTATGTTCAACAGTGGACTTTTTTTTTATTGTAACAAAATCTACAGCTTGTACATTTACCAATATACGGTATGTTACGGTAATTGTTATAAGTCTTAAATCTTATCTTTAAGTATAAAATTTACTCGAATTTATTCAGCTAACTTCGAAAATATATACAATACTTTTATATCAATTGAAACAGTGCTACCGATTAGTGAATGAATTTACATCAAAGTAAATACTTACAGCACGAATACAACGTACTTAAACATTCCATTATGACGTTGTGTTTGATCATTTACGCAGCGTCCGGGAGGGTTCGGCCATCGTGGAAATTAAAAAAAAGACCGAACTGTTTTCAAAAAACCACACAGGACTACCCTCGGACGGTTAGTAATTAACCGGCCCTATTCTAGTCACGAAGCGGAACAAAGTCGATGGGGCCAAGTCATTTTACGCTCCGTATACTGTCGGAGATTGAATACAACTTTGATATTTTCCCTCGAAACTCGTCCCTTAGTTATGATAAGTGTCATAAAACAACCACTAAAATGCCGGATAATGTGGTGTTTTTCGATTTTCTATTTGTGTCATTGTATTTCTTGAATCCAGAAAGGGACGATGATGAGATTATTATTTTGCTTACAATAAGAAGTGTTTTGAATATACGAGTATATAGAATTCATAAATTCACATCATAAGTTCATAAAATATCGTTGCAGGCAAAGTCATCAAGCAAATGTGTCTGTCGTAGATATATTAGTAAAATCAAGTCTGTGACTAATTTGTGAACTATTTTATGGCATTAAGGAACTCAATCGAAAGAGGTGATGAGAGTCTACGACGTTGCTTAAGTAAGGGCTCGTGCACGGTGCCCTGCGCACCTTAACATGAACTACGCGTGGAGAGCTCCAACTCCACTTCCTCAATGAGAAAGAGCCCGCTGTGTGCTACTACTACCGCGGATACTATTGCATGCGAAATTATGCCCATAGTACCGGTAAAGATCAAAGAAACGATCACCATTGCGTTTTGGGTGGTAGGATACCGGCATAATTTCTACATCTGTACCGTGGGTTAGTTATATCAATGTTGCTAACGTAAAGACAAGTATGTTTTCACACATGAAAGAAAACCAAACTTCTAACCTGAGTAAGTCCCAAAAGATGCTTTTTATTTACATAGCTATCAAAATACTTTACCATTAACATAGGCTTCTAAAAAGTAAACAAACGAGTCTTTAGAAAATGTCAAATTTCCCTTTTCAGTTTAATTTGAAGTATCCTCCTCACTAAAACGCATTTAATTCGAACTAAAGAGCCTTCTGTGACTCCCTCGTTCATTCAAACGACGATTGTTGGCCACGCATATTTAAAGTACGAATATAGATTCAATGGAAGTGAAAGTAAATTTGACTTGGGTAGATTTATTGTAAAAAATAATAAAAATTTCTGTATTATTTCAGATAATTTTAATCATAGTTAGTTATATTTGAGACTGAATTAATAATTTTTAGATTAATGGTTATTACTATTATTTAGTTATTCTTAAAAGAAAACAGGATTATTGAGGTCCATAACACAATCGTTATTTAAACCACAGTTAAGGTAAACAGTATATTTCGATCGAATTTTTTGAATAACTTCTTTACTGTCAGTAGCAAATCTTTAGTCAGTCTGTTATAGTTAGACTATTTTTTAATATTTTAGAATACTCCGTATATGGTTCATTCTATAAAGTAAGTACTTCATTCAAGAAAATTAAAAACAAATGCGTTCGACTCCTTTCTGATTTTGATTTTTAAGTATTACTTTCGAACTGTTTGTCGTCCGGCTACTGCTATATAAGCCTCAGGACTTTCCCATAATTTGAGAATACGCTTGGTAGGCGGACCTCTTAATAATTTTAAGACAGTAAAATCTAATGTAATAACGTTTGCCTTCTTGCCGTTGAAATGTAATTTTCTTCTACCTATTCGAAAATTTATCTGTCAATTAAGGTGCGTACGCTTACAGTGAAATTTCATTTCACATTATTAAATATACCTCTGATAGGAAATAATAAAAATTTGTATTCTTAAAAACTACTTCCGACACTCCTGAACCTTTTCGCAGAATTAAAGTTAGTGTAAAGTTGCAGCCTATTTACGTATTACTGCTGGGCACAGGCCTCCTCTCATTTCTGAGAGGGTTTAAGGGCAAGGAAATGTCCGCCGCGCTGCCCCAATGCGTGTTGGCGAACTTCACATGTCTTCGAAATATTTTTTTTCTTATTTTCAGACATGCAGGTTTCCTCACGATGCTTTCCTTCACCGCCGAGCACGTGGTAAATCAGCACTTAAAATTGCAATTAACAATTTCTTTGGTGCCGGCGGGGATCGAACCCGGGTTGCTCGAGTACTGTGAAGCTTACAGCGAGCGCTAACCATCTGAGCTACCACGGAATTAATTCGCAGAATGTTTATCAGAAATTCATTGGAGTCATATATTAATGTGTTTATAGTTCTGTATATTTCTTGTTTACTGTTATATTGAGCCACATCTAGTTACGACAATAGTTTGTGTTTGCCCCTTATTTTCCCTCAATGCGAGGTTAAGAGAACCCGAATAATGCCTCAGTGACCCACGATGTCCATGAATTAGAAACAAGTGTTATTACTATGATCTAGTTCAGTCTTTGCCTAAAATGCTATCTTAAATAATTTAAAAACAAAAATTCGAATAGACAAAAACGGTGAAATGTCAAATACGCAATCAACCCAAGTTCGATGTTCGATGAAAAGAGGCTTATGGCCAGTGGTCTGATCTCGGCTATTACTTTCCTCTTTAATTATATGAATAAAAGTGTTTCATACTTTTAAACACTATATGCACTTTCAACGTTGGATGACAACTTCATTACTATCGCCGAGATTCCTGGTACCTTACCAGGAATCTTGGCGATAGTAATGAAGTTGTCGTCCACTCCCTCGCACTGCGGCCAAAACACCTTTAGCCGACAGGAACCCTAATCAGTCTTGTGAGTTTACTTGACTGGCAGTGGGAGAACTCCATTACTTGACCATGACATCCTGTCTCTGTCCGTCTGCTACCTTAGGACTCACGGTGCAGCCATGCCTCACTTATCTAATTTTTTTATTTATTGGTGGAGCTAGGGTATTAGGGACTGCTAGGGACTGCTAAGTATAGGGAACTATGTTAGGGTCTGCAGGGTCTAATCCTCCTACCATATTCATGTGCAGACAGATAGTCGAGCCATTGAAGGAAAATTGGGTTTTTAAACAAATAGCTTCCTGACTGTACATTTTGGTTATCATACGAATATACAAGAGTTACCATGTGGTGGTTGTTATAGAGTATATAATGTCGCTCTTTCATCAAGAAGAGAAGAGACAACTATAGAAAATGCCAGTAAGGTTTTATGACTTTCAACAGAATGCAGTATACCACTCCTTTAGGCCAGATAAATTACAATCTATAACTATATCTAGGAGGCAGTCTGAGTAGATACTACTCTCTTGCCTGTCTCTGTCTCTCTCTGTCTCGCAGTGCTTGCACAACTGTGTTCCGATCTGAAGTATTTAGATGCTTATAGATACTGGTCCACATTTTTCCATCTTTTGGATGTTGGTTAGTTTGCAGTTGCCACTTACCATTAGATGAATTGTAAGTTGGATTGTCACTTCAGTTAAAAAAAAAGTAAACCATTCATTCCAGCGACAGGGAGCAGTGGAAATGTGAAATATTTGGCAAAGCGATAGCTTATCTGCTGCCGCTATAACAGAGGTATAGATATCTTTGCTCTATGGGTATCTCTGCTTAAAAACGTGAACTAAAACATCATGTTACTCAAAGTTATTTATATATTATAAAGTACGGACTCGTTGGGGGCAAAGAAATGTTACATCTGATCATTTAGTGATCTTTTTAATAGTACGAGGCATTCTATTTTGGTCTTAACGAGTGGCAACGCATTTGTATTTTGATTTTAATCGATGATAGATGTAGTGTTTATGGCTCAAAATTATCCTTCATATAAATATTGTTGTTGTTAAAGTATAGACTGAACTGTGAAAGAAGAGTTAAAGAAACCAGTGTACTGTTTATTCAAATCTAGTCAGTGTTAGAAAAGTTATATGGTCTATTCTAAACTAGATAAAATGTGTGCGTTATGTTAGGGACCTGGTATTGCCTCAGAAACACAACAGCGATAGCAATATATAATGTAGATTTGACAAACAATATTTTCTAGGCCGATATTGGCTTTGGGTACTTTCAAACTGAGGCAAACAAAGGTCCTACCTAATAAATTGACCAATATGCGATGAAATTTTTACATTAAATATTTGTGATGTAATACGCCAGATTGCATACTTTTTTTTAAAGAATGGCACATACTCACCTCGATGACTAGACGGATTGGCAATGGTAATCGGTTATCCTTTTTGAAGGTTGTTCTGTCATCAGCTGTTCAAATTCAAATATCTTAAGAGCCCTACTAGTACTCACTGACTTATCATTAACCAGCCTTGGATGTAGACAGCTGACATTTTGCACAGAGATTTTCTCTATAATGTAGACAAGGAATAAAGAAAGATTTCTATCTCTGTTTCTATTTAGGAAATACCCGCGGGATCGGAAATAAAGAAGATTTATCTTTTTGCTTTAAAGTTTCAGTATACTATATATGTGATACTTCGAATTTGGCATTTAATATGCAGGTGACTGGACTATGTCTAGTAATAGCACACACTACATCTATCTTAAAAAAAATGATAGTTCCTTAGGGAGTAATTTTAAGCAAAATTGGCGTAATTTCCAACCACATGCGAGCGAAGCCGCAGGCGGTCGGTAGTATCTAAATAAAAATGCATAAACACAGTAACCGTATCACAATCTAACGGTCCAGTATCTCTGGAGTGCCTTTGCATCCGTTTTATTTAGATGTCCCCAAGCTTCGTTCGACATCGTACTTCCGTATTCGGTACATAGTCCCTAAGGGATACCGGCGCGGAACATTTTATGGCCCTCTGTGCGAATTCTGTATTGTATATTGTTTTCTCCGTTTTTCCTTTGAGATGTATCAGTTGTTATAAATTTGTAAGTGACTTGAAAACTATCACAAGTCACAAGTGCTATTATTTCAGTGTTACAAGTTGTATTAATATACCTTTAGGAAGTAATTTTAGTATTATATCATGCTTGTCTTTGGCTAATGTTACATGTGAAGGAACTTACCGATTTTAATGTGGAATTATTTTGTTTATAGAGGTGCAGTTTTTTTCATATTTTCTGAAAATATTATTCATGTTAAACAACACCTAAAGTGATATATTTATAGAGTATAGACCATTAAACACATACAATCTTATATCTATAACTCAGAGGTGAATCCCATTAAACAGGAATTTATCCGTCTTTAGAAGCTATTACCAAAGTAGGGCGTTATTTTGATAAGCCGAATATCATTTCTTTACACTCACAAACATAACCTATTTATAAATAAATGGAACTGATATATTCCAACGCATGTATGTAAAAAGTACTCTGTTGTACAAACACTCATTTTTCAGTTTCTTTTTAAATTAAATTGAAGTTATAAATTGAAAATGATAAGATTCTTTCAATCTTCCTATGGTATGAGTAGTGTTTGCTTAGCGTTACCGTTACAACCCATTAAAGTCCGCTGCTGAATATAGACCTCCCCCATATATTGCCTCATAGGGGGATATTTGCCATAGCTGCCACGCTTGGCAAGCGGGTTGGCAACCGCAGTTTTTTATTATTTTAACTTCTTATCAGGAAGATGCTGCTGTACATCACCTGTTTCAATTTCCCTCTGTCGCCTCTTACGACACCCACGGGACTATATGGGGTAGTAGGCATTCTTAAACCGCAACTACACGGTCATGTATTGTGTGCTCGCCATGATAAAAAAAACTATATTAAGTTTGCTTTAATATACACGTATATCTTACTATTTATCTCAAATATCTTCCAACATCTTAATTTTCTGTTTGTTTTTATGCGTCATTTTTAAAAGGAAGCTCAATGTCGATCAGCGAGCTATGAAGAGGGCTATGCTCGGGATTTCTCTGCGCGATGAACTTAAAAATGAGGATGCCCGCAGTAGAACTAGAGTGACCGACATAGCTCAACGAATTAGTAAGCTGAAGTGGCAATGGACTGGCCATATAACTCGAAGAACCGACAATCGACCGGGGAAGAACCACGCTCTCACAGAATACCAGCGTAAAATAGCAGCTTAATGCTGCTCTGTTTCGTATGGTGAGTGTAGAGAACCAGAGACCCTTTTTACTGGAAATAAGGCATTCCATCTCAGTTCTCAAGAGTGATAACGCATCTGCATCTTGATTCGCAATCGAGGATTGATGAAGATATCTATGGGCCACAGCAACCAATTACCATCAGGTGGACTGTGTGCTTGTTTGTCACCCTATCCTATAAAAAAGAAACCAGTGAGGTAGAAAGGTTCTCGAGTGGCAGCCTTGTATTTGTAGGCAAAGTGTCGGGCGCTTCACCACTAAATAGAATCGACGACCGGGTAAAACATGCAGGAAGTCGATGGATACAGGTGCTCGCCGCCGTGCTTTGCAGGCGGATTTACGATTGCAGTAACAGATGGCGCAGACAAGTTACGAGATCTTCGACGCTGCTCATCGCCAGTCTGGGTATTAGTTATCTTTAAAGTGGATAGTTATACCGCCGTCTATTGAAAGCCATACGATTTCCCATCATTTCCCGTAATCGCCTCTTGCATTACCTACGAATCGGGGTAATGGACTCCCTTTCGCCGCTAACACAAGGCAAATACGGATAAGAGCAATACTGCAACTATATTAGAAGTATAGTTGTAGCACGAATGGTTAGCTCCACCGGGAAAGGACCACACTATCACAGAATACTAGCGTAAAATAGCAGCTTAATTCTATCGTGATTTGTATGGTGAGTGTAGAGAACCGGAGATCCTTTTTACTGGAAATGAGGCATTCCACTTTAGTCCTCAGGCGTGACAACGCATCTGCATTTTGACTCTTAATTGAGGATAAATGTAGATGTTTATGAGTCACAGTATCTACTTATCATCAGGTGGATTGTGTGTTCGTTTATTTTACACCCTTATTTTATAAAAAAGTCGTCTTTTATGATACCTCTGCGATGAAACAGGATAATGGATTCCCTTACACCGCTACCACAAGGCAAATACGGAGAATAATTTGGTATATTCCCTCTAACATCCCTACCTATTTAATAGAACTTTTAGACTTAATAGTCGTGTAGAGATTTTTACATTTAGTCTAAAAACTATAACATTTAGTCTTATACAAAGAGTATACACATATTTGAGATTTTGTTTAAAATTGAAGTATTAAATTCATGTAGAATCGATATAATATATCGATTCTACATGAAATTAATACTGTTTTATATCAGCACAGACAATGGTATTGAATAACCTTAAGTACAATAAGCTTTTTTTGTGTCTGCTCATAGTCGCACATCAGGAAGCCTTAGTAGCTCAAAATCAATATTACTTCAGTTTCGTTGCTCCTTACATTACAAGTTACAATGGAATTGTACTTTCACAAACACAAATACCCGACGTATTTTCTTTAGTAATGGAAGTAATATTCCTTATAATATATATTTTTAAAAGTTGCCAACAATATGTTGATACATCACATTTCGAAGTATTAGTAGGGAGACAACGCAACAGTCTATGGTGACAGTATTTTAAGCAGCGACAGTATTTTTATAGCCTTGTCCCATTATATCACAAAAGTAGTTAAAAATAGTTCCAAGTTTTTACCATAGTTTGTTACAAAAAGTAAAAGTAGAAAATATGCAAACTATGCTACTATTATGTGAAATAATAAATTTGACACTAAATGACAAATATCACTAAGAAGATTGACGGTAAAGACTCGTTTTAAAACATAGCTTAAACCAAAAATATCAATAAATTACTTTTCTAATAAGGAGAATATAGTCTTGTTTTTGAGTTTTGTTGTGTTTAAACCTCGTGCCTCAGCGATCAGAGCATAGCTTGCCTTCGATCTTATCTTTAGCGTTACATCGGACAACGTTAGGTTGGGAGTGGTAGCCTCTGACTTGCGTGCATAGTGCCACAACTATCTCTGCTATCGCTTTCTCCATTTTTATCTAACCAGTAGTTAAAAGAAAAAGGAAATTTGTAGCTGCATTTGTGGTTTTATTGATATATGTACTTGTTTTACTTTTATTTACTCAATTTTATGTATTATCATTTTACGTGGTAGATACATGCTGCAGCTATTTTGTGGTGCTAAGTTGCAGTGCGAGTGGGTTGGCTCGTCCGGGTAGGACCACGCTCTCACAGAATACCAGCGTAAAATAGTAGATAAATACTGCTGTGTTTGGGATGGTGAGTGTAGAGAACCGGAGGTCGTTTTTACTGGAAACGAGGTATTCCATCTCAGTCCTCAGGAGTGACTAAGTATCTGTATTTTGATGCTTAATTGAGGATAAATGTAGATGTCTATGGACCAAAGCAACAACTTGCCATCAGGTGGACTGTGTGCTCGTATGTCATCGTTATTGTATAAAAAAATAAATAAATAAGAAACAAAGATAAAGTTTAACAAGTAAAATAAATCGCAAGTATAATTATTTTGAAATTGTAGCTTATATACGTTTATTTCCGAGACGGTTATTAGAGCTAGAGCTAACTAGAGTGATTAGTCCTTTGCCATACTCTTTCGCATGTTTGCGTCTTTACGATTATTTTCTTTACTACTAAGTGCGTGGTTATCACACTATCTCTATCATTACAGCATATGTAAGTCACATTCTCCTACCCATAAATTTGGATATTTGCTATAGTTGACAAGCGGATTGGCAAACACAGCTTTTTTTATTTTCTATTTGTTATTTGGAAGATGCCGACAGTCGCCTCTTACGACACCCGCGAAATGATATGGGGTAATGGATACGACGTATAACGTGGTAGAGCTACGCTGCCGCTATATTATTCTTGTAGCATGTATGAGTCAAGATCCGGACCGGAGATGGATCACACTCTCACTCACAGAATATTAGCTTAATGCTTCGTATGGTGTGTGTAGAGAATCGGAGACCTTTTTCACAGGAAACATATATTATTCCAATAATAAAAACATAAAATCATTTAAAAGAGTGATATACTCATATTATGGTACAACCATAATGTAGTTGCAGCGCTGACCTACCGAGTATATCGTCGCTTTGCAAAATTCAAGGCCAAAACGTAAAAATATATACATCTAATTACAAACGAAAACATTTTTTAATAATTGAGAAGTGGCTTCCTCTACGACTTAGAGCACAGAACACAATTACTCTTTAGCGAGAGACGTGGAGTTTACATCGACAGACTAAATTAAATCTGTTTACGGATATGACAATACTGGGGAATGCGATGTCTGGTACACGGTATTTTTTCTTTTTCAACGCATGTTCAAAACGTTAGAGTCAGAGTCATAAACTTGAACAAAAATGTAAGAATTTGTAAACTAATATTGCTTGCAAATCTAATTCTAGCACCATAAATTCATAATATACCAAAATAAAAATCAATCAATAGGCAAATATTTAAATAAAAACTGCGGTGTGTTGCATAAGCATTTCAATATATGTTTTGTATTTCGTTATATATAACTCGTGTACACTAACTAATAAATAATTTATTAACAGCTACATCACATTAGTTATTAGGTAATAAAAATAAGTTAAAAGTTTCTAATAAATAAATTTGGTTTTACGTAGCAATGTTTTTTTTATTTTCCCACGAAAAGTTCCGAAGATACTTTATTACACTTCGTTCAAACAAAACCTTGTAGATTGAAAAAGTACGGAGAAGTTCGTAAGCCACAAAGGAATCTATGTCACGGCGCGTAATGTATGAAAACTTGAGAGTCTAGATTACTTCACGAACTCAATGCGATTATAGGGGTCTTATCGACTTTCTTACAGTATTTGAGCTGTAAAAAGTTTAGCCCCGTTCAACAGTAACATGTGTGCTCTTTGACTAACTTAACAATACATCTCATACACTTTTAAATTCTCTATAACGTTCCTTTTAACGAAGGCAATAAATGTGACAATTGCGTGTAGTTTATACAAGATAGGAGCTTTTTTAACTTTGCATGCACACATTCGCTTCGTATCTCGTCATAACGTTTTACTGTCGCGCTATATATACGTGCGTAAGTACTTACAAGTAGCTTAAAGTATGGGAATGCTCCGGAAATTGGCTGCGCTGTAATCTGTATGAACTCTATAAAGCGACTAATGTAATATGTATACGGCATTATGTATTAAGTATTACATGCTAAGTAGTTATGTGTTCGAAGTACAAAACACGGTATAGATTTCATGATTCCACTACTTTTCAACTTATTTATGTAAATGCAAAAAGAGATAAATCAGCATTTATGAATCAGGCTAATTTTAGCTTTCAGCTCTAGTCTTTAAGTAAAGAATTCTGGTATTCGAGAAAGATTATATGCTACTAATTTCTTATTATTTCTATGTAAGAGTAGTATCAGTTATTAACTTTAAAATTAAAATTTATTTTTACATATTTTGATAGGATTGGATTTAAAGCCAAGCTTTGAAGGTATGAAAAGGTTTCTTTTATAGAATAAGGGTAACAAACGAGCACACAGTACACCTGATGGTAAGTGGTTTCTGTGGCCCATAGACATCTACATCTACCTTCGTTTATTAATTAAAATGCAGATGCGTTGTCAGCCGTGAGGACTAAGATGGAATGTCTCTTCTGCAGTAAAATGGGTCTCCGGTTCTCTACACACCCATATGAAACACATCAGTATTAAGCTGCTATTTTGCGCTGGTATTCTGTGAGAGCGTGGTCCTTCCCCGGTTGAGCCGACCCATTCATGCTACAACTATACTATTAATATAGCTGCAGCATGGCTCAACCACGTACAACTTTAAGGTTACTTCATTTCCCTCAATTGTCGAGTGAATAAGTACTAAAACGGGGAGAATTTTCAAATAAATAACGTTTGTCCAACCGACTGTCTAGTGGCAGTGAAGGACCAACCATTACTCTACATCGTCCCTTGAGTGTTGTAAGGAGCGATAGAGTGAAACCGAAACCTGAGATGGGCACCAACATTTACCTGATAATAACTCCAAATAATAATAAAATGTGGTTGTCAGCCCGCATAGAAGCATAGCAACTAGGTCAAAATTCCTCTCATGAGGCTATCTATGGCGGAGATATAAGTCCAGCAGTGTACTTTGGATAATGGATGATCCAAAATTAAAGATGTCTTGATGAGTACTGGTCGGTATAACCCCGAGCACTTGAACTGTTACATTTTGTTTATTTTTTACTAAAGAAAAATAAAAACGAGTGTTATTAATATGATCTAAAAAATAAGCCTCTTATTTGTTATATATGTAACTGTTACAATATTTCATTATTTAGAATATATCTTTTTTATTTTTTTATTGGGCCATGTATCATAATTCGGGTTTCTGTCTTCATAAAACAACTGGAACGTATGTAAAATTTTTATAATATGCTTTTGATTTTTTGCAAATAATATTTTGATTTACCCTTTGTAAAAAGTTAAAATCTAATGTAACGTAAGTAGTTAACGTAGTCTTAATGTTAAAATAACAAAAAAAACAAATACTGTGCCAATGTAAGATGCTTAGTGGTTTTTTTAAATTGCTGTTTCAAAAATGAAAATATGAAATATATTCTCAAAATACATTTCTGAAAATCCAATGTACGTACTATCTACATAAATCTACGTAAATTGCTTTGAGAAGTACAAAGATATTCAATTTTATACAGTTCTATGATGTGAATATCATAGAACCAATAATAATGTAAATAGTGTAGCGAGGCAACACTTCCTTCCAAAAAAAACCCTTAAAAATGAGAGGAGACTTGTGCCCAGAAGTGGGACGTATATAGGCTGTAATTTGACTTTCCCTTTCTTTTTCAATATGTTATAAATTAATCTATTCTTCGAATTCAACAAGAAGACAGTTACAACAACAAAGTAGTTAGTTAACGACTAGTTCAATAAGTTTAATCGTGGCCGTAACTTAATTAATGACCAGCGTAAGTGACGTCCGTTATCATTAAAGCAGAAAATGATGTCAGTGCATGACAAAAGATGATAAGAGCGTAACTTACTATGTCTATGGGCCACAGTAGCCACTTACCATCAGGTAGACTGTGTGCTCGTTTATCACCCTATCTAAAAAAAATATATATTAATTAAAATAATATATTTATATATTAATAAAAAAAAAGATTCGGACAAGCCGAGGCATTGATAAAATTCAAATACAAAAATCTTAAACTTAAGTTTAGGAGTCAGGAAGCTTTGAAATACATGGATACCCCTTAATTTAACGGAAGAACCAATACATGGCATGGTTTGCTGGTTACAATGTACGAGGAAAGTTACTTGAAGGCTGTATTTTTACTGACTTCAAAAACAGGAGGAGGTACTCAATTCGACTTTATCATTTTATTTTATTTTTTGTGTGTTACTTCAGAACTTTTTTTTAGGTGAACCGATTTTGATTATTCTTTTTTATTTGAAAGCTGGTACTTCTCATGTAGTTCCATATAAATTTTATCAAGATCTGACCGGTAGTTTTGAGTTATTCGTAATAATGCGTATTTATTTGAATTCGACTACATTGATGATGTTCTCATTTTATTTATATTGACGTCGGTTGTAATTTTTTTTAATTTTACCGCTTGTTTTACAAGTAATGAGTCCTGAAGAAGCTCTGAAACAAAAAAGTACGGTTGTGCAGCTTTACCTACCTTTAGCTTTACCTAGCTTAGCCTACCAAGATCTCACCTGATGTTAAGTAGTGATATGCTCTTGCCTTGAAAAGTCCTAAATTTTATTGGTATAGGAACAGACGCAGGTAAAAAATTTCAATACCTCGCTGAGCTCACCAAAAGCGATAAAGCGGAACGTTTGATGCGGGTCCGTGGTACGACAACAACGTGGGATCTATAGACAAAAACTAACTAAACGTCGTTTTCTTTGATGGAAAATGGAGACGCAGAGAAAGAGTACAGCTCTTGCATATATTCTTCGAAATATTTCTGCAGAAGCGGCCTCAATGCAGAAGTCATCTACTTCACAACGTTTCAGTGGATTTCGCAAGGTGATCAGGTGTAAATTGGATTATGTCAGCTATAGAGATAATGAGTCAAAATTAATAAAGAGGAGTGGGCCCAATGCTTCTCTTAGTGGTTAATCGAATACGAAATTTTAAATTATCATTTAGTAAGGTAGTTATTAGAATAGGTTTTAACAGTGGTAGAGCCACGCGGCAGCTTTTGCTGTCGCACGGATGGGCCGGCTCGAACCGGGGTGGTAACACGACCTCACAGAATACCAGCGTGAAGTAGAGCTTTACCTCTGCGTTTCGCTTGGTGAGTACAGGTGGCCGGAGGCCCTTTTTACTGAAAATGAGGCATTCCATCTTAGTACTCACGGGTGACAACGCATCTGCATTTTGATTTGTAATAGAGGATAGATGTAGATGTCTATGGGCCGCAGCAACCACTTACCATCAGGTGGACTGTGTGCTCGTTTGTCAGCCTATCCTATAAAAAAATAACGATAGTACTATATCAATAAAAACAATAAAAAATTATAAAATCAAATGTTGCTTCATAACCTATTACCCTCTTTGCCATCGCTACCCAATTGTTATTTTTAGTAACGAACAATTTTGAAAGAAAATAGGGAAATCACTTTCTCTTTGAAGACCTCGCTCCTTCATTGCACACCCCACATTGCGTTAATTTCGCCAGCCCTCCGCCCTTTGAACTGCTCAAGTCAATCGAAAAGTCGATCCCTTGGTTAAACATCGCAAATGAAAAGTCTTCAATGGGGAATGTTTTAAGTAATCGAAGAATCGAAAGTGTTTTTAAGATTCGCCCCGACAGAACAAAGGACATGATTGAGATTTTATTCGTATAATTTCGAAATTATTCCAATTCAGAGTTTATTCATCGTATTAATTTACAAACTAGTTGATTGGTTGTGTTTTTCGAATTAGCCTTTAAATTAACAATAAATAAAATGTTCATGATTTCTGAAATTTACCGAACATTACACATAAGTAGTAATTTAGTGACGGCGTAAGAATATCCACTACCATTTATCAGCAACTTCTTCCTGATAACAGCTACAAAATAAAAAAAACCGCGGTTGCCAACCAGACAGCCAAGCGTAGCAACTATGAAAAATTTCCCCTTATGAGGCAATCTATGGGGAGACCTAAGTTCAGCACTGAGTAAAACTAGTTTTACGGATAATTACCACGGTAATAGCACCCATGGTCACGGTGGAGTCCCACCCGTGACCATGGGTGCTGTAAAGCACTCAAAACGTTGGTAATAAACTTGATAACTCCTGTGAGACGCAAAAATATCAAACAAGGCGGTCTAAGTGGTCTTTAAAAGTTCCAAGCTGTCGTATTCAGTTATTTCGGGGTAGCTTTAGATACGCAGCCTCAAAATGCTGGAACGATTTACCACCCCCACTGCGTAGTTTGACATCGTTATTAGTTTTTAGAAAAAAATACAGAATTCATGTTCTCAATATACAAAAACGTATATAAATATTATTTACAGCTACCACCAAACAGACATAATATACTTATAACTAGCAAACGTCACATAAAGGTTCTAGTAAATTTTTGTAGTATGTAATAGAAGTAGTAATAGTAGTAGATTTTATAATTATTATATTGTTGGTAATAAAAAATAAGCGATGTTTGTTATTATAAAATCAGCAATATCTGCATCTCACTTTTTCCTTTTTCATTTTTCTTTTTTACTCACTATGTGTTTATGTGTGGTAGGTGCATCAAGTGTAGCGTTGTAATAGTGGTACTGGTTGTTGCATATTCGACCGTACGTTACTCACTAGAGGGCGCACTGAAAACCAGCTTCGTGGATAATACCACGAAATAATGCTGAGTGTAGCCTTTTTATACCAAACCCACACACATAATAAAATTTTGATTGTAATGATTTTATTTACGTTTTAATTTTGTTTTGATCTGTAGTTATAAGTTTTTTAGTGCATAATATCTTTTGTAACATGTGTGTCGGTGTTTGATGTAATAAATAATATTTCTTTCTTTCTAATATAAAATAAGTTAATATTCGCGATAGACTCCGTAAAACTTCACTTCGTCATTCAGCAGTGAGTTTTGATAAGTTGTAATGAATGAATGATAATAGAAAAACAAGCCAGGTTTGGGCAGAATGGTCTATCTATTGACAGCTAGAAAATAAAAAATTGTTCTTGCCAAAACACTTGCCAAGCGTGGCAACTATGGCAAATATCCTCGGCAATCTGTTAGAAAGCTTTTGTTAGGCAAGCGTTGATAAGCTGTAATAAATGAAAAAATAACACATGAATTACAATGACATTTTACGTAATTTGTTGCGCTAAATTAAAGCTTATCATGTCCACTGCGCTACTTCTAGTAAGCGCTTTTTGTGTAAATGAGAAGAAACATTGATTATCACTTTCATCACTTTCAGCCTGTACACATCATTGAAAGGACACAATATGGGCTTCTTCGATAGTAGAAGAATGTTTGGTCACATTTTACCTCTAGCATTTATGACATTGTCATATACGTAATTGTCGTATACGTTTTTTTTATAGAATAAGTACCTAAATGAGCACATAGTCCACCTGATGGTAAGGGGATGCTGTGGCCCATAGACTTATTATCTCGATTTATCCTCGATTAAGAATCAAAATGCAGATGCATTGTCACCCTGAGGACTAAGATAGAATGCCTGTGTTCCAGTAAAAAGGGTCTCCGGTTCTCTATTCTCACCATACAAAACACAGCAGCATGAAGCTGTTATTTTGCGCTAGTATAAATTGTCAATTTGAATATTTGTATAGTACGGAATTGTTATATACGAAATTGTCGTGTGATAGCAGTTTGCGAGAATTCTAGCGAAACTACGGGAAATTTCATATAAATCTTATGGTATGCTACAGATGACAGTAAACCTTGTCGTTTATTCCAGACTTAAATTTACAGATCGACGACGGGCAACAGCGTCAAAGGTTACTGTACTGGTACTGTACTGGTGTACTGGTACTGCTGATCAACAGTAGACTTTTGAATAGCTGCAATGATGATGATGATATACGAAGTGGTTGTACCGCAATCTATTGGAAGTATAAGGTCTTTCTGACATTCGCCATAGTCGCGTCTTCAATTCGGCGGGACAAGATGGCTAATGAATTTTCTAAGGCGTCCTACACACGGTTATTAATTATCAACTACGGCCTTTTCATGTTGAGTACCTCAATCCCTTCGTGAAATAATAATATAGCATATTTATTAAAACAAAAAATAAATTGAACTGAAACTTTCTTACACTCCGTTGCCCCAAGTGTATGTGTGTTTAGTGTCAAGATCACTGGCTGCTTTTCTTTGCTGAATGGCTAAAATTAGCCTTTGGGTGAAAAAAGAACCAGACCGCTTGTTTGATTTTATTTTGAATGAAGTTATTCAATAGAAAAGAATATAATAAAATAATTTTATTCAATATAGATTATATAATACAAAATACTTATTGAAAGTCATTTTTTACTTTAACCACTGGTTCGCAAGAAAAACCTCTGTCCTTGGAAGACCCAGCGGGACTTTAAAAAAAATCACAACAATTTACAATATAACATTTTATACAATTATTATGAAAACATTTACAAACAGCATGGTAGTGATCACCTCATTCCCAGGGGTTATCATCAGTCATGTACTCTTTAGTAGTATAATAAACCTTACCAGACAATTTTTGCTTAAGAAATAATTTAAACCTTTTGATAGAAAAGGTCTGCATATTTTCTGGGACTATGTCGTAAAAGCGTATAGATTGCCCCATGAAGGAATTACTGACTCTTTGGAGTCGAGTAACAGGTATAACTATACAATATGTAACGTAATTAACGCACACCCTCAGACACCCCAATTAGTATATTATGTTATAATCATAATACATACACTGACTCTTTAATTAAACATGTTTATGCATTGATTATTTATTAAATTAGTTATACTAATTCCGGAACAATGTTGTGGTCACCGTATAAATCCACGAACGCACGCCACGCAGTCGCTCACGTAGGTATAGGCATTGAGGGTCTTTCTATCACAGTAGGTACCTATTCGCTCGCGTTCACGTTCGTCGCTCGTGTTTAAAGATGTGAATCAAGATTACAATAATTTTAAGAATCAAATATTTAAATTACTGATAGCCTAAACTCTCATGCAACGTTGTATTTTAATACATTTTCAAAATGTCCACCACGGCTCCATGGCGCAGTGACTTAGCAATTGAGTTGCAGCGCTAAGGACCGCGGGTTCGAATCCCGCACGGAACAATATTTGTATGGCCTACAAATAATTGTTCTGGGTCTGGATGTTTGTCCTTGTGAAATTTTTGATTGTACACTGCCCCCACAATACAAGAGAAAATCCTAGTGTGGAGGTCACGTTTTAAAAAAAGAAAAAGAAAGAAAATAATTTAGAAAGCAATTTAGTGTAATTTTTCACTATTCTAAAATCGTTCACTCATAGAATCAACTTGTCTCACTAAAATAAACTAATGATTTAATACGTATTAATATTTAATACGTACGTAATCAGGTGATCTGGGAGGTCAGTGGCCCGGCCGCCGCGACCTTTATAACGTACTCCAAACTCTGTATTTGTAAAGACTTTAATATACTTGAAATAAGGTTCAATTTTCTTTATTTCGTATTAAATGACGGAATTTGTATTAATACAAATAAAAACTGCACTTTTAAGTCTTATTGCCTTGAGTTACGGTCCATTTCCGTGTGTATTAACTTTACAGGTTTAGTGTGACTGTAAATTACGTAATTTCAATTATTTTTGGATAAAAAAATTACCTATATTAAAAATGATAGAAATCGATTCAGTAAACGATTCTGAACAAACTACTTTCTCAAAGTGCGTTAATTATGTTACATGTTGTATATAAATACTATAGCAGATCAGTCGCTCCTAGAAGATCAGGTAGCAGCTGGCCAGGCCATGATAGACAGCTACCATGAATCATGTCCAGAAATCACTCCACCAAGACATGCCGAGGTAAAGCAACCGTGGTGGGGTAAAGAACTCGATAGGAAACCTAAGAAGGTAAGAAAAGCCCTAAATAGGGCCATTAATACCTCAATGGATGAAGACTGGCTACTATATAAGAAAGCTAAGTCTGAATACAAAAAATGTATCAGGTATCGACGCTCGACTGGGTGGCGTAAATTCTGTGGCAACATAGAAACCTGCGAACAAGCAAATAGGATAAGGAATATTCTAGCTAAACAGAACACGTCGGGATCCATGTCTCTAAAGAAACCCGACGGTAGCTACTCAACATCGCTGGATGAAGCCCAACGCATCCTAATTGAAACGCACTTCCCAGGTTGCTGCGTAACCCAGGAGGCAAACCGGAATAACGACATACTGACACCAAAAGCAGAAGACTGGAATTTAGCACAGAGAGTGGTAACGATAGACAATATCCATTGGGCCATTCACAGTTTCCTCCCCTATAAGGCGGCAGGACCTGACGGCGTATTCCCAGCACTCCTACAGTGGGAGGGGGGTAAAGCCCTAATAGTCAGACTTGTTGCCATAATGCGAGCCTGTCTGGCTCTTAAATATGTTCCTAGGGGATGGAGGGAAGTAAAAGTTACATTCATACCCAAACCAGGTAAGAGCGACTACATTGACCCTAAATCCTACAGGCCCATTAGCCTCACATCCTTTCTCCTAAAGACGATGGAGAGGATGTGTGAAAGGGAATTAAGGGGGTTGGCGCTAATGAACTTACCACTACACGACAAGCAACACGCCTACAGTCTAGGCAAATCAACAGAATCGGCACTTCATCAGGTAATTACAAAGATTGAAGAGGCCATCCAAAACAAAGAAATATGTCTAGGTTCCTTCATAGATATAGAAGGTGCTTTTGACAGAACGAACTTCTCCAGCATAAAAGGTGCACTCAGTAGACATAAAGTTGAACCGGCACTGATCGACTGGATAGTTTACATGCTCAGTACACGAATAATAAAGATTGCTGGTGAATCTCAACCAATCCAAATTAAGAAAGGCTGCCCGCAGGGTGGGGTTCTCTCACCTCTCCTGTGGAATATGGTCATTAATGAACTCATCAGCAAATTAAATGCCAATCACTTCTATACAGTAGGTTATGCTGATGACCTGACAATACTGGTCTCTGGGAAGACAGCAAGCATAGTGTGCGACCTGACCCAAGCGGCTCTCCGTATAGTGGAGAGATGGTGCAGGGAATACGACTTAACCGCCAATCCAAATAAAACGGTTTTAGTAATGTTCACACAAAAACGAAAGCTGAATAACTATCATCTTCCAAGTCTTTTCAGCACAAAACTCCAGCTATCCTCTGAGGTAAAATATTTAGGTCTTACCTTGGACAGCAAACTTAACTGGAATAAACACATAGAAAACAAAATCAACAAAGCTAGTATAACTTTCTGGCAATGCAGAAACATGATTGGCAAAAGATGGGGACTGACGCCAAAAATTATACTGTGGCTTTACAAAACTGTAATTCGGCCCATGATCACATACGGTGCTCTGGTATGGTGGACCAAGACAAATGAAGCCACCACAATTAAGAAACTTCAGCGCTACCAGAGACTGGCATGTATGGCTGCCACAGGCTGCATAAGAACTACGCCAACAGCAGCCTTAGAAGTGATGCCTGAGCTAACTCCGCTTCATCTACATATACAACAAGAAGCGACTTTAGCTGCCATCAGACTCAAGACCCTAAATCTTTGGAGTAAGAATAGTGTCCCTTATACAGGCATAATTGATAGAATTCACTCAAAAATTCCTATCCTACAAGCCAAATACGATAGGATTCCTAAACAATTTGTTTTCGATAAGAAATACAAGATACAATTAAATGAAAACAGCCAGCCGGAAGGATTAAGCCCAAAAGAGCTTAGAATTTTCACTGATGGTTCTAAAACAAATGAAGGTGTAGGTTCTGGAGCTTTCTCTGAAGACCTCAATATTCACATATGCACACCGCTGGGTACCTATAACACGATCTTTCAGGCGGAATGTATGGGTATCATTCAAGCGGCCATAGCAATAGATGCTAGGAAGGTTAATGACTTCCCCATCAGAATACTGACCGACAGTAGGGCGGTACTACAAGCTCTGAGTTGCGATGTGGTGAACTCGGGACTAATATATGAATGCCATCAACGATTAAATGAGGTATGTAAAAACAACAATGTGACTCTGCAATGGATAAAGGGACACAGTGGATCCAGAGGCAACGATGCAGCAGACGAACTGGCCAGAAGAGGATCGGCTCTGGCCACTATAGGGCCGGAACCAATCATACCAATCCCCTTTGGTAACGTTCGTTCACTGGTACGTAGACACTTCACTAATCAACACGCTCAGCTTTGGAAAAATCTAGTAGACTGTAGACAAGCTAGAGAGGCCCTGCCTGAAATAAACAGTCGCTTAACCAAAGTTTTAATGAGACTTATCAAGCCGCAGATTAGGATAGTAACAAGTGCTATCACAGGACATGGCACCTTTAACAAAAATTTATTTACTATAGGTGTTACAGATAGTCCCCTGTGCAGAGCATGTATGGGGGAGGAAGAAACGGCGGCCCACGTACTACTGAAATGTCCGGAGGTCGCTACATACAGGGCTAAACATCTCGGCACGCCGGGATCACTCCCCGAAGTTGCATGCAACATCAAGGGACTGTTGAGCTTCTTCGGGGAGATCTCATGGCTCGAATAATTATTCCTGCCCACACGCAAAATACGCGCATAGACGTGGAGTTGCGGAAAACAGCCCGTCGTAAACTAAACTAAACTAAACAGGTATAACTAAATTGTGCTTGTTCTCAGTATTTACAGAATGTAGATCTTTATTTTTAATAAAAGTATTTTTGTTTTTGTGTACACACAATAAGTTCTTGTAAATATATTGAGAGGCAAAAATTATTATATTTATTTCGTTGAATTTTACTCTAAGGGATTTCTTCGGACCTAGGTTATAAATTGCTCTTATGGTTGTCTTTTGCAAAACAAAGATAGTTTCAATGTCAGTCGCATTACCCCATAGCAAGATTCCATATGACATTATGCTATGGGAATAACTAAAATAAATTTATCTAGCTGTTTCAACACATGTAAGGCATCTAATCTTTTCTACAGCACAGAAATAAGTTTGCTAGCTAGTTTAAATACGAGGGTGGATTGAAAAGTACTCGGCCTAACCAAGAAAATAAACACATACTAAATCAGTTATATTTTTATTTTTCTACATAATCACCATCAAGTTCAATATACTTTTGCCACCTCCCCTTCCAAGCATTTAGACCGTTGAAAAAAATGATTCTTCCTTAGAGTCAAAATATGCGTCTACAGCTGCTTTGACCTCGTCGTTTGTCGAAAATCTTTGACCTCCCAAGTGCTTTTTTAGGTTAGGGAACAGAAATAAGTCTGATGGTGCCAGATCAGGTGAATACGGCGGATGCGGTAACAGTTCAAAGCCACAGTTGTGAATTTCAGCCATTGACTGTACTGACGTGTGAACACGGGCGTTATCTTGATGAAACAGGACTTTTCTTCTGAGCATTCCTCGACGTTTTTCTTTTATTTCCTCTCGTAAACGACGTAGTAAGGTGCAGTAGTAATCAGAGTTTATAGTCTGACCCCTTTCAAGATAATCAATCATAATCACACCTTTCGAGTCCCAGAATACTGAAGCCATCACCTTATTTACCGACAAAATCGACTTAGCCTTTTTAGGGGGTGGTGAACCAGGTCTTCTCCACTGTTTTGATTGTTGTTTTGTTTCCGGTGTACAGTAATGAACCCATGTTTCGTCTATAGTAACAAAACGATTCAAAAAATCATCTGCATCGGCTTCAAATAACTCCAAACAGTCGCGTGAAATAGTCAATCGCGTCCTTTTTTGTTCAACTGAAAGCAGTCGCGGAACCCACCTCGCAGACACCTTGTGGAAACCCAACTCGTTGACAATGATGTTTTGAGTTCGTTCATAAGAGATGCCTATAATCTCGGCTATCTCTCTAATTTTTAATCTGCGGTCTCCCATTATTAAATCAAGTACTTTTTTTATATTTTCGTCAGTAGTTGACGTCGAAGGCCTTCCAGAGCGGGGTTCATCTTTCACACTCTCTCTGCCACGCTTAAATTCTGCTATCCATTTTTTGACGGATGAATATGACAGAGCACAATCGCTTTATGTACTGACCATGTCATCATGGATGGCTTTTGATAATAGCCTCTTCTTATGGAGGTACTTAATGACAACACGCTGCTCGATTTGCTCCATTCGCGGAAATTATGTCCGATTACTTTGTTAATAAATTTATAAAATCACAACTAATTATCGCACACGTTTCGAACTTCACACAATGAACTAGTCTGAACTGAACTAAATAATGTGGGTAGATTTGATTTTTAGAATTGAATGGATCTGTGTTAGGCCGAGTACTTTTCAATCCACCCTCGTATAAGAAGGCTCCATTGAAGCTTCGTTTTAACTGTAATACCGAGAAAAACAGTAGATTCAACAAGATCCAGCTCTTTTCCACTTAAAAGCACACTGGTATTCACCTTTTTAACATTAGGTGCAGTGAATTTAATACATTTCGTTTTATTAAATTTTTCATTCTTCTAATATATTTATTAATCTCAACATCAAAAAAAAAAAACAGAAAGGAACAGAAGAAAAGTAGAAATAAATTAAGGAAATATATTTGTTTCCTTTCTGCTTTTCTTGATGTGGCAGAATTATCACCAGTCAATTCTACGAGCTCATCGAACAGACTCTGAGTTTGCCATGCTTGCAAGTTATCTATAAATTGTTTAAATTGCAAAAGTTGCTCATTAGCCTTAGCTAACTGTAACTGCAATGTAGCAATTAATCTGAAGGATCACTCATATTTTTTGCGGCATCGGTCAAACTCATCGACTGTCTCCTGGAGCTGATCCATTTTTTTTAGAATATCTGTATAGTCTCTATGCAACTTTACCATATCACTTTTTAATTGTTTTTTTTTCGAAATTATACTTATTATTTCCTTTTCATTGTCATTTCTTTCTTTAATCAACTACTCACACTACTCCTTGGACGCCTTCAGGACTTGGAGCGCATGATGAAGTTGGTTCCCCATCTGGTGCATCTTGACGTTGCGAGTATTGATTTTACTATGTATTATAAATAGTAAAAGAAAACAAAGATGGAAAATCAAAGAAGCAGAGTAAGCAAATGTCGAATTGTAGGTAGGCATTTAACAGATCTCAAATCAAATTATCAACAACAACAACACTTTTATGCTATATCGTAAATATAAAAAGGGATAACGTGAATAACAGTAACTTTATACTACCTTTAAGAATTTATACGAAGTTACCTGCTGTCACTTGTGTTGATACACAATACATTACTTTTTATAGGAGAGGGGGCAAACGAGCATACGGCTCACCTGATGGTAAGTGACTACCGTCGCCCATGACTAACTGCAAAACCAAGGGAATTGCAGGTGCGATACCAGTCTTTTAGAAAGGAGTAAGCCCTTTTATTGAAGGTCCCTAAGTCGCATCGGTCCGGAAAAATCGCCGTTGGTAAATTATTCCACAGAGAAATCATACGCGGAAGAAAAGTCCTAGTGAAACGTACAGTGATGGATCGCCAAGCATCCAGATGGTGTGGATGGTATCCGGAGTTTTGTGCATTGTGCGTTCGTGGAATTTGCCGGATGGGATTAATCCGAACAATTCCTCAGAGCACTACCCGTGGTAAATACGTAAGAAAATGCAAAGAGATGCAACATCTCTTCGCAGCGCTAGTGAATCGAGCCGATCGGTGAGGACTCTGTCGTCGCCGATTTGAGCCGCTGTGCGCTGGATGCAGTCAAGTGGAAGGATGAGCACGCCAATTTGGCCTACTCATCCAAGTGATCATGAAACTGCACTCACTTGATATGCCGACGCTGAGGATTCCGATACTGGCTGAAGCAACAAGAGGAGTGCCTTGAAACTGAGGAGACACGACAAAGGAGTTCTTTTTAGCGGTAAACGCGCAAACTTGTGTCTTTTGAAGATAAAACTGGACTAGAATTAGTTACTCCCAATCTGAGACTTTGTTCAGCAAAGACTCGACTTCAGACACAAGCTTATTTCAGCACTCGATGACGTTTTGCAGAGAAATATTGGCACGGCCGGTGTACAGAGCATCACTAGTACTGTCATGCGCATAGCAATGAATGTTACCTTTTCGCAACTTATCATTGATATGCAGAAGAAACAGCGTTGGTGATAGCACGCATCCTTGGAGCACCAGCATTAATAGGCTTGATTTCGGAGCATGCACCGTCTACAACGACCTTGATGCTCCTATTTGCAAGAAAGCTGGTGATCCAATTGTTCAATTTCTCGGGAAGCCCATAGAAAGGAAGCTTCCAAAGAAGCGCTTTGTATCAAACCCGATGGAAAGCCTTCGCAAGTTCCTATTTAACGGCCAATGCCTCCCCTTGGACTTTACTGCCTCCGCCCATCTATGACTCAGGTAGACCAGAAGACAGCTGACAGCAACAGCTCAGGAAAACCGTATCTCACTCACTAATCAGCTGGTGATCCTCAAGATACCGCATGAGCTGGCAGTATATAACGGATTCCATTATTTTGGAGAACAAGGAGGCGATGGCGATAAGCATATAGGTAGACGTGATTGAGCGCCTTTTTTAGGAACCGGGTGGACAAAAGCTGTTTCTATAAAAGTTGTTTCTATGTTATCGGGACTACGCCTAGAGAGTAGGAGTAGCAGAAAAAACGCGTTAGAACCGATGTCAACTCTGGACCACACATCCTCAGCACAATTGGGGGATTCCGTTAAGCCCACTCGACTTGTGTATGTCCAGGAAGAGGAGTGCTTTGCGTACTGAGCACTGTGTGAACCGCACATCCGGCATGGAGCACTTCCACCGCGCGATGGTCGGCGGTGTGTTCCCCCGTCATCGAGAGTCAAGTTGTACGCAAAGAAAGAGCCTAGCAGATCGGCTTTCTTCTTTGTGCCATGGGCAAGTGAGTCGTCCTCCCTGTGCAGAGGTGGAAGGGATGGCTGACAGAAGTTCCCTTGGACAGCATTGGCGAGAGACCAGAATACACGAGTTCCGGGAGGAAGGTGAACTAGTTTCTCGCGAATTCTTCCAGCGTGCTCTCTTTGGGTTGGCAATGACTCTTTTGAAGGACTTGGAGGCGGAATTATACTTCTTTTTAAGGGCGCTGGTGTTTACATCCCCGGCTGAAATGGAATGCCTATAACGGCCCCATTAAGCTTCCTCCAGGCGAATATCAACCACTGCGCCTGCGCTCAGGATCTGTTGCTCCAGAGCATGGCGCAGTGGTCGATTAACATCGCTGTGGTCGCTGAGCCGTATTTTGTCTGGCCTAGGGATGACTGGGTGGCGGACCTTAACGGCTCAGTGGCCATCATTTCTTCGGCCGCCGCCGGTACCCCGACCCTTGAAGGTGTCAGGAGGGGTCAGGGGTGCGTAGCAGCACGGTTCGGGGAGTTCGTCGTTGTGGGGGTGTACTTCTCCCCGAACCGATCTCTCGCCGAGCTCCATAACTCTCTTGCAGAGCTGAGAGCAGTCGTCGTCGGAAGCTATCCCCTACCCGTACTTGTCCTCGGGGACTTCAATGCCAAGAACTTGGCTTGGGGTTCTCGTCGTACAGATGTGCGGGGTAGGATGGTGGAAGACTGGGCTCTGGAGACAGGCCTGGTCGTCCTAAATCGGGGTTCTGTCCCCACGTGTGTGCGGATGCGGGGCGAGTCGGTGGTGGACATTTCGTTCGCTAGCCCTGCTCTGTCGCCGCGTGCCGTTGACTGGCGAGTCATGGAGGGGGTGGAGACCTACTCCGACCACCGATACATCCGGTTTGACGTCTCCACCCAGCCCTCGAGCGCGCCAGTCCAACAGGCCCCGAGTGGTCCGCGTTGGGCGCTGAAGCAGCTGGACCGGGAGCTCCTCCTGGAAGCCTCGATCGTGCAGGCCTGGGTGTCATCACCGGATAGGCCTGCCGACGTCAATGATGAGGCAGGGTGGTTCCAGGAGGCCATGTCCGAGATATGTGACGTGGCAATGCCCCGCGTCCGGCCAGGAAGCGCCCGGCGTCAGGTGTATTGGTGGTCGCGTGAGCTGACGTGTCTGCGCGAGGCTTGTGTCGCCGCGCGGCACCTGTACGCCAGGCATCGCAGGCTCCGCATTCGTCCACCGAATGCGGCAGCCATTGAGGCGGAGCTGTACGAGGGATACAGAGCGGCGAAGACCGCCCTCCGGGAGGCTGTCATGCGGGCCCGGGATCGGGCCCGTGAGGAGATGCTGGAGACTCTCGACAGAGATCCGTGGGGGCGCCCATACAAGATGGTGCGGGATAAACTCCGCACCTGGGCCCCCCCGCTGACGCAGAGTCTCCGGCCTCAGCTCGTGGAGGACGTGGTGAGCGCTCTGTTCCCTGCGCGAGGGGAAAATCCGCCCCCGCCTATGGCTCCGCCACCTGCGGTGCCGGAAGCGGACCACCAGGACGACGACGACGACATCCCGGAAGGGACCGGGGTAGACCTGAGAGTGGCGGTACGTAGGCTCAAGGCCAGGAATACCGCCCCAGGACCCGATGGCTTGCCTGGCAAAGCCTGGGTCCTGGCCTCGGAGGCTCTCGGGCCCCGACTGGAGGGGCTCCTAAGCGCATGCTTGGAGAGAGGCCAATTCCCGCTTCGTTGGAAGACGGGGAAGCTGGTCCTCATTCGGAAGCCGGGGCGCCCTGCGGACTCTCCGTCCGCATACCGGCCCGTGGTGCTGCTCGACGAGGTGGGCAAGCTCTTTGAAAGAGTCATTGCAAACCGCCTCGCCGAGCACCTTGCGGGGACGGGGCCGGATCTTGCGGAACACCAGTTTGGTTTCCGCAAGAGGCGCTCTACGGTGGACGCCATCATGCGCGGGAGAGCCCTCACGACGGGGGATGCAGTGGCCAGTGGGGGTTGTTTTGGCGGTGTCTCTCGACATCGCCAACGCCTTCAACTCCATGCCCTGGAGCTGCATTAGGGAGGCACTCCGGTATCACCGGGTGCCGACCTATCTCCGTCGTATAGTCGGGGACTATCTGACGGACAGGGCCGTCATCTACCCCGGTCGCAACGGTGAGTGGAACCGGCGAGAGATGTCGTGCGGTGTCCCACAGGGTTCGGTTCTGGGGCCGCCCCTGTGGAACATCGGTTACGACTGGGTGCTGCGCGCCGACCTCCCTACCGGCGTCAGCGTAGTTTGCTACGCTGACGACACGCTGGTACTGGCACAATGGGGGTCGTACGAGGCGGCGGCGGAAAATATGACACGCGGGGTTGCGATAGTCGTTGAGAGGATCCGGCAGCTGTGTCTTGAGGTGGCTCTGCACAAGTCCGAGGCCATGCACTTCCATGGTCCTCGGAACAGGCCACCACCGGGATCTTCAGTGATGGTAGGAGGGGTATCCGTCGGCGTCGAGTTGACGTTGAAATACCTAGGACTCGTCCTCGACGGCCGATGGAACTTCGTTGAGCACTTCCGACGTTTGGCTCCCAAACTGGAACGGACCGGGGCTGCCTTCAGGCGGCTCCTGCCGAACCTGGGGGGGCCAAACGCCTCCTGCCGGAGGCTCTACGCGGGGATTGTGCGGTCCATGGCCCTTTACGGGGCCCCGGTCTGGGCGCGTGGTTTGGCGCGGCTTGCCGTCCACCACCTGAACGCGCCCCAAAGGGTGGTCGCCGTGAGAATGGTTCGCGGCTACCGCACGATCTCCCGCGAGGCGTGCCTCCTTGCCGGATTGCCGCCATGGGAACTGGAGGCGATAGTCCTCGCGCGCCTGCACGAATGGCGCACGGAGGCACTATGCCGGGGGGAAACCCCGCTGCCGCGGCAAGTTGTCGTGCAGCGGACTGACTTCCGGCGTGATCTCATGGCGACATGGAGAGAGCGACTGTCGCAACCCCGTGCTGGGCACGCCACTATAGCGGCGATAAGACCCCTCTTTGAGGAGTGGCTTGAGAGACGCCACGGCGTCCTCACCTTCCGCCTGACGCAGGTCCGCACCGGATACGGTGTGTTCGGGAGGTTCCTGCACCGAATCGGGCGGGAGGAAACGCCCGGGTGCTCCCACTGCGAGGAGCGACCGGAGGACACGGTGGAGCACACCGTGGAGGTGTGCCCTGCTTGGGCGGAGCACCGCCGTGTCCTCGTAGCGGCGATAGGCGGCGGCGACCTCTCGCGTCCGGCCCTGGTCGAAGCCATGGTCCGGAGCGAGACGGAATGGGATGCCGTCACCACCTTCTGCGAAGCAGTGATGCTAGCGAAGGAGGTGGCGGAGCGGGAGAAGGAAAGAGCAACAGCTTTCCTTCCCGGCCGCCGCGGGAGACGCCCCGGGCGTCGGGGGCTACGTCGTGGCCCCCGGCCACCGTAGGCGCGGGCCTGTGGACGGCGAGCAAT
Organism: Parnassius glacialis; assembly: GCA_033319125.1. NCBI lineage: Eukaryota > Metazoa > Arthropoda > Insecta > Lepidoptera > Papilionidae > Parnassius > Parnassius glacialis. The sequence continues at coordinate 16,662,787 of JAVANC010000026.1, read as the reverse complement.
GGGTAGCTCGCCGTCCGTCCGTCTAACGACGACAGGCCGTGTCGACGGCGCGTTTTGTTCCACGCGCGCCTCAAAGAGCTGTCAGCAGCGTGAAGGGGCCCGCAAGGGCCGACGCCTGCCGGGGCTGCGGGCTGTTCGAAAGAGATACCGCGGCTCCGGAACGTAAGGGCACTGAAGGAACACGGATGGTTTTTAGTCAGTAAAAGTCTGACACTCCCTTCCGCTCCACCCAGAGCGAAAGGCGTCATTTGATGATTTTCCATCAGCAAAAAAAAAAAAAAAAAGGGGTAGGATGCAAAGAAAGGCCGCATTTCATCCCAATCGGCCACCCTATAGTGCCAAACATGGCGGCAGCCTGCAGAAAGCAAGCGCGATTTCAGCGTGAGGGGCACCACACTCAAGATTATATAATGGTCCGAGGATGGATCCTCAATTCCTCCTTCCTCTTCCTCCTTCTCTTTCAATTTTGCCAAGTGAGCATCGACGGTGACCACATATCTGCCCGGATAAGAGGTCAGCAGAAGGTCCAACAAGAAAGGTGCATGATTTTCACATCTCGAATCCGGATAGGCGTAGTAACTAGTTGTGTCAGACCATATGCCAAGGCAAAATCATGACCAGATTTCCCCGCATGATCGGTTAAACGCGAACCGAGCCATTCGGCGTGGTGTACGTTAAAATCGCCAAGAATCACAATCTTTGCGGATAGGACCTGTTGAAACAAGGAATATGTAGCCATTTGGACATGATTGATGAGCCGGTCTGTTTCGGCATTACCGCTATGGAACTATAGAGGCACCCCTAGACGCGCAGATGGTCGTCGCTGTATACGCGTAGCCATAGGATGGTCACGTTCGGACCTTCAAGACTGCCGAGGCGTCGAGAACAGATGTTTCTCTGACGTATACGTAAACTCCAGCCCGAGTCATAAAGGAGTGTTGCAGTTTGTACCCCGGGTAGGAGAGATACGAAGTATCAGCCGGAGAGGACACCTGCGTCTCGGTAAGAAAGAGCAAGGCGTTTAGGTTTGAGTGAAGTCCCCTGATGTTGAAGAAACTCACGGATAGCGTGGCAGGGGTCACCTTGGTCTTCTTGCTCAGTTTACCCCGAGCAGTTACGGCAAAAGCTGCAGCGTGGCTCTACCACCGCTAAAGTATTTTTTTTATAGGATAAGTTATTTAGATATTGACGACTTTTACAAATTTCACAATATTAAATTGGTCGTAATTTACAACTAAAACTCAAGAGGTGGAAATTATCAATATTTTTATTTAATTTTGCGAATATTTTTTTATAGGATAAGGGTGACAAACGAGCACACAGTCCTCCTGGTAGTAAGTGGTTGCTGCGGCCCATAGACATCTACATCTATCCTCTATTTCAAATCAAAATGTAGATGCGTTGTCACCCGTGAGGACTAGGATCGAATGCCTCATTTCTAGTAAAAAGGGCCTCCGGCCACCTGCACTCACCAAGCGAAACGCAGAGGTAAACCTCTACTTCACGCTGGTTTTCTGTGAGGTCGTGGTACCACCCCGGTTCGAGCCGGCCCATCCGTGCGACAGCAAAAGCTGCCGCGTGGTTCTACCACTGCTAAAATTTGGGAGCAAATCATTAAACAATTTGTTACCGGGTTTGCCACAGAGAAAAAAGTATAATATGTAGTGCTAGTATTAGGAGACTGATTATAAAAAAAGTAAGTTTTAGATTGAAGAGATTCCAATTCAACGCGGCAGGACCACGCTGCAGCTATATTATGGTTGCAGCACGAATGGGTCGGCTAGACCGGGGAAGGACCACGCTTTCAAAGAATACCAGCGTTAAATAGCATCTTAATGCTGCTGTGTTTCATATGGTGAGTGTAGAGACATTTTGATTCTTAATAAAGGTTAGATTTGGGTGTCTATGAGCTACAAATTCACTTACCATCAGATGGACTGTATGCTGAGTTTTTACCTTCATTCTATATAAAAGTTTCAGTCGGTGTGACCCCGATATAATTCTTCTTTGCTTCCGTGACGTGGATATGTGGGCGGTATTTCCATATACAGAAAAGATTATACAAGAAAAAAAAAGGCTCCTTCATGTTTCTACCATAGGTATTTTTAAACACAAAAATATTTCGTATACGAAAATTTTAAGCGGAATGAATGCACCCTACATTTCGTTAATGCAACTTCCCTTTGATATTGCTAAGTCAATCGTAACGATATCCCTTTGTTAAACATCATATATGAGTACATATGGGAGAGAATATTATTTTTTTCGCTTCGTTTGCTAAGAAGATTGTCGCGCATCTGCGTTATAAATTCTGTATTTATCTGATGATGTTTTCTATCCGTGAAATGATTTCTCCGTGTTAGTTGTAAATGAAAAGTATCGTCACCATGCAAAGAACGGTACAATTACTTATATTTTCCTTTTCACTTTACAAGGTTGGATTAACGAGAACACAAAAAACTTCGAGTGTGGATCATTTACAGGATCCTTGCTTTTACCCTATTATTATATTAGCAATTACTATATTAGCAAGGGTAGAGAAAATAGTTGGGGAAACACTTAGATCATATGGCCTATCACAGATGTATTTTTACTATTCTAAGGCAGTGCCTGACTACTATCCTACATGATGGTAAGTGGTGAGTGTAATAATAATGTACGATCTCATTATGTCAAATGGAATATACCCCGATCAGAAAAGGGTAGCGGTGACAAAACGGCATTATATCTGGTGGAATTATCATCGTCAATCAAATAATGAAAACGTCAAATCTTCCCTGTTATAAGACATTTTAAGCCGGCAGTGGACATTTTACGGTATTATGAAACTCTTTATTCTATTAAAAACATTACCATGGAATTATAAATGTTAAAATTTACTGCTTAAATTAGTGCTGCATGCGAATTCAACTGAGTAAAAGTTGTTTGAGGCTTGGTGCTACCGCATTTAAAGATAATAAAGCCTCATATAGAATGTAAATATAGGAATTTTGGTTGCGGTCTTTTTGAAAATAATGTTGCGCCATTTCTACTACGACTTATTCGATTTTCCAGGTCAATATTGGCGACACGCAAATACAAACACACTCACTAAGTGCCAAATACGACACTTACAAATCTATCAATGCCTTTAGACGAAACCTGAAATATCTCCTAACTAAACTATATTCTCAAGCGTAAGCGTAATAGGTACGACTACAATACCTATCATAAAAATGCGTTGCTATTATATTTATATATAAAATTAAATTTATTTATTTACATACTATAAAAATAACATATTTTTGTTTAAATAAAACTAAAGTGACAAACGAACTTACAGTCCACCTGATGGTAAGTGGCTAATGAAGTCAATGAACTTCTGCACCCAACTTAAAACAAAGAGAGGTACAGATGCTGTGACACCTTCATAGAAATAAGATGGAATGTCTCACAATCTGTAACATACCACCCAGACCGGATCACAGCAATGGAAGTAAATACTAATATATATATATATATATATATATATATATATATATATACTACGTCGACTGCGGAGGTTGCGTACACTGTTCCAAAGTTGTATTTAATTCGTTTTACTCCGTTAAAGTCAATTATTAAGTGATAAATATACACCAAACTATCAATACAAGTGTTTTCAATAGATTGTGATATAAGTGTCTTCTGTAACTCATATCGTTCTCTTAAAAATAAGCAAATTAAATCAACTAATTTCTTACAACGGACAAAGTAAGTGTTAATTGCTACTGCTTTATGAATCATCTTAGCATGTCTTGTGACATCACTCCTACCTACGACGACGGAGTATTGCTTCGGCCTACAACTAATAGCGGGCGTTCTCGCATAAAACATCGGACGCATTGAGCATTGAGATATAGTTGTATGGCTGAGAGTTCGCTTGCTTAAACACAACCGTAGTATTTTTTAAATAGGCCCAGCGCGGTCACCCACTGTCGCCGATGTGAACTAAATATTTTCTTGTGCGACCTTGTTGATATTGCTTACCTCACGCTTGCGCTTTTTTATTATAATTATAAGTATTATAATGGCGAATGTAAACTGCGGCGCTTGTTTAGCTAATATGGATACCACATCTTTGTTTATGAAATGTTACAGATGCGAAACAGGTTATCATGTATTGTGTGTTAATGTATCGGCACAGGAGTACAACTCTTATTCTGAAGAATATTTAGCGAGCTGGCTTTGCCCTAACTGTCTATGTAAGGAGCCAAAACTTGGCAATTCAAACACTCTAATTTGTGCATCCCCAACGAATTTTTCTAATAACGTCACAGCTCGCACAACAAAACGGAAGGCCACCTTATCACCAAATGTTGATGTTACGGCCGGCAGCTGCCTATCCCAGGAGTAGAATCCTTCGCGGCCCATAGACGAAGAAGCTACAGGCAGATGCTGGTCGGGCGTCCTCACGCCACGGGTTAAAAGTCTAATTACACTAAATAATCCGGGGGGAGCGTTACAATTGTTGAACAGAGCTTACTTACCTCTATTCAAGGCGACTGGTCCCTCAGGATTCGGTCAGGTCTCGTGTGGGTGTATTGTGCTAGAAAGTAAAGGTCAGTGATGTGTATTTGGGTGTGGCTGGTAGTGTTATTGACCTTATTTGACCGTTCCCCCTGCAGCAGTTCGGCCCTCAGCTCCTCTCTAAGCTAAGATCGCCTTCCGCAGTCACTTTCTTCCTTTGTTACGATTGACTCGCGAAAATGAACACAGAACGTACGGGTCAAAGGTCACCGTTATTTCTAGAATATTAACTACCGCACTAGTAACTAATACAGTCGAATCCACTTATACAGATTCTGCGTTAAACCTAAAGTCCCGGGTAAACTCTCAACACGCGCCACCATTCCCAGTGGTATATTTACTATACGCGCCTATCATAAAATTAAGAGCTCCCGACCAAAACACGGACTGCCTTCTCCTTCGACGCGAAGAAGACATCTAATCTTTCGCTCTCGACTCCCACCGTTCAGTAAGCTCGGACGTTCAACCCGCACGAACGTCATCCCGTATCAGCCGAGCCGAGAGCCATCTAACGTCGATGCCTGACACCAACGCTTTTGCGTAAACAAACCCCCGTCCCGGACATAAGGATTTAGGTCCGCGAGCAAACCGGTCAGCGGGACAGGGTCGCGACGGCAAGTTGCAAGATCGAATCTACAACCAAACTAGGCCACCCTACGCACCCAATCAGATCTTGCAACCCTGACCAACGCCTCAAAATTACAGCCCCAACGTGGGCTAGCCGGAGAGTTGAACTGGATGCCCTTCCTGGTCATCGCAGCACATAAATAAGTCCTATTTCTAGACAGAAGTCAGACGACCTCCTTCAAACACCTATCTGCGCTCCTATGATTAGTTCCGCAACTCGACCGGATCAGGTCTGCAAACAGCGACGCGACACGAAGCGGCCCAGAGGGACCTTCAAGCTTCAGTGCAGAGAGCACCCCCAAATTCCCCATGAACGTCGTCTGTGGAGAGCTGAACGAAACGCACAGATGGTCCCTAGCAGGTGATCCTATGCTCATATTTCAACTAATTTTTCAAAAGCATCAATGTTCAATTACAGAATTAATTAAAACAAGTAATCACCGATGCACATAGGTCAACTTGGCAAAGTAAACAAAACAATAAACGTAAGGGACAGCCCTATTTCTTATTTCAAATAAATATCTTAGACAGTGCCAACAAAATCTAAACCAAAAGAGAATTGACTCCTATTTCCTTCGGCAACCACAGGGTTATCTAATTTCAACCTTCCTTATCACAAAGAAAAATGATTAAACACTATCACAAGCATTAAAAAAGGGCACACAATTTAATCTCAATTTTCCGTGCAACAGCAAACGCAGTGATCAAATGTATTTACAAAACATATGCTGCAGCATTTAAAGGAGTATTTTAAATTCAATTCTTTTAATCACAACCGCTACAATATGAATTTCGCGGAAAACTCAAAGCATTTTAATTTAAATTTAAAGAATTTTTAACTAAGTGCTCGACCAAACCAAATCTAATACCCCTTGAGAGCGTGATTCAACGCTCCAGGGGGCCCTAATCTTCCCACCACCAAGTGGAGGCCACACCGCGTGAACCCGATACTGACAGAGCGCAACCGCTAACGGTCGCCACTCGGGTTGTACGCCCTCACTGAGGCCGTCGGCAACAGAACAGCTTGACAAGTGGACTGTTGACGGCTTAAGGCTCAGTAGAGGCAGCCATGGTGGGAGCTAAGGCGGCAGCTAGCTAGGGCCGCCTCCATCAAATGGGGTACAGTGGTACACCAGTCGCGGCCACTCAGCTAACGGGAGTGGGAAGGGTCCAGCGGACCGATGAGTGGCCGTGAAGTTCCTCTTCGCACGCTGAGGGGGGGTGATGACACCCCCGCCCCTGGGGGAATTACCCCCCGACTGGTCGGGGGAGGGACCCCTTTCAAACCTAGGGGCCTGGTGGCTAGCCGGCGGGCGCCGAGCGTCGCCCGTCAGAGGGAGTGGCGGAGCGCCCCCGCCCGTGGGGGTCGAGGGCCTGGCAGTGCCCCGAGAGGAGACGCCGTTCGCACCCAGGCACAGTACGACATGGTGATTGCCCTGGCAATGCAGACAGGGCCGCTGGTGCGGACAATCTCGCTGGAGGTGCCCTTCCAAACAGGAGTAACACCAGCGGTGCTCCTTGGCGATAGTTCGCCTCGCCGGAACTGGCTTACTTAATAATTTTGGGCAAGACGTTACCCGGTGATCAGATGCTCGACAATAGGAGCAGGGGGGGGTTGACGACGACTTGCCCGGCGGAATTCGCCTCTCACTGGGCACGGCTCGTAAGTCGTCGACGGTGCCCGCCGCGTGCTCGATCTGTCGGCACTGCTCCTCCAAAAACCGCAGCAGGTCATAGAAGGGCGGAATATAGGAGGCCTCGTCCCCGCCGTACCTCTCCTCAAAAAGCATTTGAAGGTCAAGAGGTAGACGGGACAGCACGATGCGGAGCAACAAGAAGGCCCATTCGCCCACTGGTAAATCCAGCCGCCTCAACATATTACAGGCCACCAAGACTGGATCCAACAGGTCCGGACGTAGTCTGGCCCGGTCACTCAGCAGCGGGAGGCTCAGAAGCTGCTTAACATGTTCGTCCGCAATTCGCCGGACGTTGGCGTATCTTCTGGCTAGGAGGTCCCGAGCAGTCTGGTAGGCGTCGTCCGACAAGCTCAAATGGCTGACAACGCCCAGGGCCTCCCCCTCCAGTGAGGCCAAGAGGTACGCCATCTTCTGGCTCGGAGTCAAGTCACTCCGGGCGTCCACTAGGCCGTCGAAAAGACCAACGAAGGTCAGCCACTCGGAAAGGACCCCGGAGAACTTTGGCAAGTCCAGAGTTGGGAGTCGTCCCAACAGCTCCGGCTGAGGCTGCTTCCGAACGGACTCGGGCAGGCCACTCGTCCGAGCTTCACGCGCCTCTTCGGCATACCTGCCTTCAGCCTCGATCAACTCGTCCGTGAGCCACAAGAACTGCTCGTAGTCTGCGAAGCAGGAGTCCAGGACTCCCTTTTCCACATCCGAATCCTCGAGCTCAGCGTAAGCCTCCTCCACTGCAGCCCTTCGAGCATCGACCTGCTCGAACCGCTTCATCAAATTATGGACCCTATCCGGTCGACCTATCAAAGCATGGGCGCTGGTGGCCCAGCGTAACTCAGTCCGCAGGCAACGGATTAGCATCTTGGGCGAGGACATCACTACTAAATACAAATTACGACGCCGCTCGAGCACAATTACAAAAATAACAAATAAAAAATACAAAAAAATTAACAGCTAACCAATGCAGTTCCTATCAAATCGAGTTGAATAGAAATTACACAAATAAGAACCGCTATTTATTAAATCAAACACAAGTTAGTACAAAAGAAAAGGCAAATCAAATTAACAATAACAAATACTAGTGCGATCAAATCAAGTTAAATTCAAATTACGTAAATACAAATTACCACTCTTTAGTTCAAATACAAATTACAATACGAAAGATACATAACGAAGATACACATCAACAAAAAATGCCTTGCTCGGAAATCGACCCTTCGATAAGTAACACACTACAACCATCCGACAACGATAATTAACCGATTACGTAAAAATAACCATCTACCTACATGACGCAATCTCCCGCTTGCGCGCTAAACCGGGCGTGGCTTTTCAAATTTACCCGCAAACAACAAAGCAAGCTAACAAAGAAAGGAATTTTATTATTACGTATATAATAAAAAAAAATATTTTTACGTATTACGGACGGGCGTGATTGTAGACACAAAATTAAACCAATCAACCCAACGCTCCCTGCCACCAAAATTATTTAATTTTTATCAAATACTATGGTCGGTGGATCGACCGGGAATCGATCCCAGCACCGCGTTCTGCTACCAAATGTTACGGCCGGCAGCTGCCTATCCCAGGAGTAGAATCCTTCGCGGCCCATAGACGAAGAAGCTACAGGCAGATGCTGGTCGGGCGTCCTCACGCCACGGGTTAAAAGTCTAATTACACTAAATAATCCGGGGGGAGCGTTACAATTGTTGAACAGAGCTTACTTACCTCTATTCAAGGCGACTGGTCCCTCAGGATTCGGTCAGGTCTCGTGTGGGTGTATTGTGCTAGAAAGTAAAGGTCAGTGATGTGTATTTGGGTGTGGCTGGTAGTGTTATTGACCTTATTTGACCGTTCCCCCTGCAGCAGTTCGGCCCTCAGCTCCTCTCTAAGCTAAGATCGCCTTCCGCAGTCACTTTCTTCCTTTGTTACGATTGACTCGCGAAAATGAACACAGAACGTACGGGTCAAAGGTCACCGTTATTTCTAGAATATTAACTACCGCACTAGTAACTAATACAGTCGAATCCACTTATACAGATTCTGCGTTAAACCTAAAGTCCCGGGTAAACTCTCAACACGCGCCACCATTCCCAGTGGTATATTTACTATACGCGCCTATCATAAAATTAAGAGCTCCCGACCAAAACACGGACTGCCTTCTCCTTCGACGCGAAGAAGACATCTAATCTTTCGCTCTCGACTCCCACCGTTCAGTAAGCTCGGACGTTCAACCCGCACGAACGTCATCCCGTATCAGCCGAGCCGAGAGCCATCTAACGTCGATGCCTGACACCAACGCTTTTGCGTAAACAGTTGAGATTAACCAGACTCCCACAGTAACTTCTATTAATAATAACCTTGTTTCGCTTACCTCGGAAATAAGATTATTGCGAGAGGAATCTAACAGCATTAAGAGCCCTCTTACATTTCGGCGTTTCGCAAATTTAGGTATTTTACGCACCGAGCGGGCGGCAAGTTACGCGACCGATACTTTCTTTCATATCTATTCACTCGCTCGCACTATAATACTGTGAGTATGGCGACTAAACGATCTTGATCTTCCATAATACAAAGTTTTCTTAGGATGGACTTCAGTGGATGGAATATTTTTTGGTGTGTCATTTTAATGTTATCTTATTAATTTATTATTATATAATTATATAATTTATTATTTATTATTATATACCATTTTGATATATTATTCATTATTTATGAAATTTAGTGTCAAAATAAGTACACATAAATATTTTAATTGTCACGCTGTAATCGAATGTTAATAATCGATTATGTCTACTACCGGTAGAATAGTGGTATAAATGAATAAACGGTTGCAACCTGTTTTAATAAATATAACAACCAAATGTAACTAATATTTTTTAAGCGGTACTTACAGTCAATTACTATATTTTTTATAAGAAAAATATTTGCTGCGACGGCATTGACCGAACTTTTCTCGATTCGATAATTTCAGGCAGTACACACTTTTCATAAAAAGCTTGTAACTTGGGTAACATATTGAAAATCTAAAATTGGTCGTATTTGTAAATTTTTAGTACTTTTAATGCATTAATCTGGGCCAATACATATTATGGCAAGTATTCAGACATTTTTATTTGCTAAATGAAGCTGGACTTCGATTTGGTAAAACCAGTCATTATTTTGATTTAATGTTACACTTGAATTACTGAATTTATAACCTTTAACTTTTTTATGTCGAAAGGCCGTATCAAAATCTATTCCGAAAGCTGAAATAGGACATTTAACTTCAATAAGACCGTTGCTGTATAAACCATTAGGTGAAGCCCTCAAATAACAATGATCTAAGTCAATGAATAGACCACATTTTTGAAGAGACGTAATCTAAATTATAACTATATAAAATCGTTTTAAACCGATCGATCAAAAATTGCGGTCGTAGTTGACGATTTTCTAGTATGCAGGTAATCCACGCACACTACGATAGCAATCGACGCACACTACGGTAGTATCGAAACGATGCAGCGCCCGAAATAAACTGACGCAGGTCCACCCTCGGCAAGCGCTCGCGCGTTAATGATCGCAGATGGCCGGCACAGTGAAATATATAGTACTTTTATTTAATTAATTAAAATATAATAGTAACGATTTAAAAAGTAAAAATAATAGCATAGTGTAAGCAAATGTTGATGATTATTTTGGTATAAATTTTACTTCTAAATGATGTAGAACTTCGGAAATATAGGGGCTTGTATCGAAGCTTTTTTGGTCGTTTTTTGAATTATGTCGATTTTTTTTTCCTAGCGTGAAGAGCATATAACGAAAATGTATTCCATTATTATTAAAGTGTAGGATATTTGAAAGATAAAAATAATTTTTTTGATGGTCGATGAATGATGAATGATGGAGAATCTACAAATTAGAGCTCCCAAATCATGTCTTCGAGAGTTTTTGCCTAAACATGCTTTGGGAGAATGATTATTACTGATTAAATAAATAAGTTATCTAAAATCCATTCCGAGCTTATTTGAGGAGAGAAAACGAACTATTTTTACCAAGTAATTGTTATTTCAAGCAATGAACGATAAACATAAAATTTCAACGAGGAAACCTTGTAATTTCGCGTTTTTTTGTAATACGCCCCTTAAGGGAATTATGGAAAATCTATCGGCCTGCCTTCTCAAGTGTACTACAAAACTGGAATCACTTGAAACTCGCATGGTAAGTGCTGAAAAAACTATTCAAGAGGTTAAAACGTATGGATTAAAAATGGCCGAGCTTACTGCGACTATATCCTCTCTCCAGGAACAGATCAATTCTCAGGCTCAATCCGCCATTCGAAATGAGTTAGAGATTATAGGACTCAACGAAAATCAAAATGAAAGTCTTGAACATGTAATACTAGTTATCGCCAGCAAAATCGGAGTGACTGTGGTATCGGAGGATATCGATGGCATTATCCGAGCAGGATTAAGACAGCAGAAGCTTCTAACGTCAGAAAATAGGCCCCCGCGCCCACTAATTATACGTTTCATACGTAAAAACAAACGAGACGAATTCCTTAGAGCCTCTAGGACCTGGCGTCACCTCACCACTTCTGACATCGAAGTACAGGGTCCCACCAGAAAACTATATTTCAATGAACATCTAACGAAACATAACCGGTGGTTATTTCGAGAGACGAGAATACGAGCTAAAGAGGCTGGTTACAAGTATCGTTGGGTTAAGCAGGGTTACATCCGCATTGTTAGGCGAGAAGGAAGTCCTGCCATTACGATACGGAACGCGTCTGACTTGGAGCGTCATCTCGGTCCTGAGGAATTGGCTGTCGCAGCTCCAGTCGGTAGCATCAATCAACAAATGCTGCATTAGCTTTCTTAATGTTATTTTTTATTTCTCATTTTGTTACGTAGTTTGTATATTTTTAATTCTAGTCTTAAGATCTACATTCCGATTTTATAAGTTGTACAAAATTAACTTTCTATGGTATTTATCACATATTTGTATAATAATTAGCGTAACTTTTAACATACATAACAAAACCACAATACATACACTCATATTACACTATAACATTCATAAACTACTACATCCAATTAAATATGTAACTATCTTCTATATTACACTTCTAATACTTTGTTACAAAAAAACTAAACAGAACAAACAAACACAAAAAATGTTACACGAAAAACAAGCTCTTCTTTCTCAGGCTATCCTAACTGTTGACAGATATTACTGTTTACTCACATCTTTTATCATGAGTGACTTTATACATGGAAGTAATAATATTTATATTTCTCCTTTTTACAATTTATGGCCCAAGCGGCCACCATAGACGTAGAAGAGGATATTAATAAAACATTCTCTATAACATGTTTATGGCGGCACTGCCGTCGCACCACAAGCGAAACACATCGAAGCCTAAATCGCACTAAAAAAGTTCCAAAGTTAAAGCAGCATATATAGAATAGCTCCGAACTACCAATCGGAGCGTTGGCCGCTCCCCGGGCAGAACACCTTGCCCGGCGGGAGATCTCCCCTTTTCCTTCCACTCGCCACAATGATGACCAACCGACGTGATTTGAACACGCAACCAACAACCTTCGGAAACTACAACTTCAAACCTTCGTCATCATCCTCAAGTACCTCATTCATTCGCTCCCGAGCAGATATTGTCTGCAGTCTTCACATTCTGCAAGCCATCTAGCTTTACAAAGGTTCATCGCAGAACTGGTATAATAATGCTTCCTGTTCCTTCAAGCTACTCTCTGCGCTACAGTGTTCGGCACGGCTCTGAGCCTTACTGCTGGCCTCTGCTTCACGGCACTCTCGCAGATTACTTGTCTTCTTCTCGACTCACCGCAGACTACAAGGCAATCCCTGGATCTTATGCCAGCTATAGCCATACCCACGAGAAACAATGCTTGTTTGAATCACATCTTTACTAATTCTACAAAACCAGTAATTGGTATAGTCTGTGATTCTGCATTTACTGATCACAAATTAACAATGGTAGGTTTAGGGTTGCCTAACAGAAAACCGATTCAGATTAGCAGAGTGAGATCTATAACTGATTTTACTGGGGTTCTTACGGATTTGAAAAACAAAGACTGGTCATTAATTACTGGTGCAAACGACGTTAACGAAGCGGTGTTTAACATTCATAATCTGATAGAAACATCAGTACGCGTACACATTCGTCGAATAAGGATTAGTCGCTCAAAATTCAATCTCAGGTTTTGGATTACCCCTGGTCTAATGTGGTGCATGCGTCATCGCGACAAGCTACATAGTCGAGTAAAAAAGAACCCCAATGATCTCGTTTTAGAACTAACGTACAAACGGTATCGTAATGATTTATTAGATAGAGCCAAAGCGAACTATGAAAATTCAGAACTATATAAACATAATAAGAACCCTAAAATACTCTGGCAATGTATAAAAAACATTTGTGAGATACGCAAAAGTAATACGCAGAGGAAAAGTTGGCCTCTGAATTTAATAATCAACTTTGTCATCAGAGTTCAATGTATCTCTTTCCAACGGATACAAATGAAGTCTCCACATTGATTGAGTCACTTAAGAACGATAGTGCTCCTGGTTTTGTTAATAGTACCCCTTTATTAATAAAAACTATTAAAATGTTATTCTAGAACCTTTGACGCACATTATTATTTTAAGTTTAGCAAGTGGGACCTTTCCTGAAAAATGGAAATTAGATATTGTCAGTCCAATTCACAAAACTGGTCCAAAAGACAACCCGGATTACTTTAGACCAATATCTCTTTTGTGTATTTTCTCAAAAATACTAGAAAACGTAGTTAACAAACGTCTTGTTAACTACATTGAAAAACACAATATTCTTTCTCAAAGACAGTTCGGATTTAGGCGAGGTAAATCTACGGAGGATGCGGTAGTTTTGCTAACAGAGCTGATCACGGATTATTCAGATAAAGGTGAAGCATGTATCAGCGTCTTCTTGGATCTCGCCAAAGCCTTTGATACCGTGTCTGTGCCTATCCTATTGAAAAAAATTAGAGGTTATGGGGATAAGAGGTACGGTCTGGAATTGGTTCCATAGTTACTTAGCGAACAGGAAACAGTGCGTCCAAGTACTAAACTTCAGAAGTGACGATCTTCCTGTTCTGTATGGCGTTCCACAAGGAAGTATTTTGGGACCGAGCCTTTTCGCTATCTACATGAATGATATCCTAAATTTAAATATTAATAATGCGGAACTGATTTGTTACGCAGATGACACAGTGGTGCTTTTTCATGATCACAGGTGGAAAGAAGTGTATAAATTGGCTGAATACGGTCTTGCTCGTATAGCTCAATGGCTGGACAAGAACCTCCTCACCTTGAATACCGCTAAGTCTAAATACATAGCGTTTCATAAGACTCGGGCTTTTAGACATTCTTCTTTAGTCAATTTAAAAGTTCACAGATGCACAACACCAAATTCTCCTTGTGGTGTCCTTTCCTATACATTCCCGAAATGCAATTGTCAAACGATAGGTGCTGTGGAAACAATGAAATATTTAGGGGTAGTGGTAGACCATAACCTATCGTTCAGTCCCCATATCACCGATTTGGCTGCTCGAATTCGAAAACTAATTTATGTTTTTAAACTTATACGTAACAGTGCTAACATAAATATTCTCAAAATGTTATACTATGCAATGTGCCAGTCCATTGTTCAATACTGTATTACAGCATGGGGAGGTGCTGCAAAACCTCATATGTTAAAAATAGAAAGATCGCAACGAGCTTTGCTTAATGTCATGCTTAAAAAGCCAGTGCGATTCTCCACCAGAGAGGTCTTTAATTTGTCTCGTGTGCTATCTGTTCGCCAATTGTTCATCCTAAAAGTAATAAGGAGATGTCATAAAAACGCTCCAAACCTGCCTAACTACCAACATCTTTATATAAAATACAAAGGTATATAAAATACCCGTCCCTAATATTAAAACGTCTTTTGCTAGTCACCTACCACATTTTCTACATCCACACACTTATAACAAAATATCACGATACCATAATATCAGAAACCTCAACACCTCACAGGTCTGTCATCATATTAGAAATTGGCTAATGGCGTTAACATATGAGGAAACTGAAGATATAGTCAAACGCCACTAGAAGCGCACACACAAATACATACAAACACACACACACACACACACACACAAGAGTAAAATTATACTGCACTATTGTATTTACACTAGGAAAATATGTTATTCTTTTTCGTGAGACTGTGTACAACTCTTTAGATAACTTGCGCTCCCGGACCCCAAGATACAGGATTATCCTAGTTTGAGGTCCAATGGAAAATATTTGTTTATTTTATCTTGAACATTGTTTAGATGTTTACTCACTGTTCTTACATTTGTTAAATCTATATGTCAATAAAAACATTTATTTATTTATCATAAAAATGCTTTGCTATTATATTTATATATAAAATGAAATTTATTTATTTACATACTATAAAAATAACATATTTTTGTTTAAATAAAACTTAAAAAAACAAACGAACTTACAGTCCACCTGATGGTAAGTGGCTAATGAAGTCAATGAACTCCTGCACCCAACTTAAAGAGAGGTACCGATGCCGTGACACCTTCATAGAAATAAGATGGAATGTCTCACAATCTGTAACATACCACCCAGACCGGATCACAGCAGTGGAAGTAATTACTAATATATATACATATATATGTGTGTGTACAATATTATTTGGCGGTAGAAATAATTAAGAAAGAGTTACCAACCCAGACGATGTACTAAGCAGAAAGAGAGTTCACCAATTAGAAAAATAATTGAAATAGTGAAATAGGTAATTTTTTTATAGGATAAGGGTGACAAGCAGCATACAGTCCACCTAATGGTAAGTGGTTGCTGTGGCCATAGACATCTACATCTATCCTCGATTACGTATCAAAACGCAGATGCGTTGTCACCCGTGAGGATTAAGATGGAATGCCTCGTTTCCAATAAAAAGTGTCTCCGGTTCTCAACCCTCACCATACGAAACACAGCAGCATTAAGCTGCTATTTTACGCTTGTTGTTATAACGGTTTTAAATAAATTGGTAATTTTATACAATTTTAAATTTTAAATTCGAATACAATAACGCAGCAACGCATTAATAACGCTGCAACATCACATGCCTCAACCTGTGTTACATACAACACAGTTTGTTGCATGTCATGGGAGATGATGCAAAAATGTAATATAATGTATTATATTATAAACTAGTATTGTCAGGTATTAAGAACAGATAATTTTTGATTATTGTTTACAAGAATTTAACATTGTCTTATTATGTGTATTTGATTGTGTACCTATGAGGGTAACATGATCTGGTGGATCAAACCCTATATAACCAATAAAGATAAAAAAACGACCGTTTAATATGATTTTAGTCTTATTTAATCAGTCTTACGGTGTTTAATTAAAATTATTTTGTTGTTGTAAAATTTAAGTGTAATATTTAGGTTAAATAAGTAATTTCATATATCACATAAAATTATTTTCTTTATTTAAAAGTCTTTAAGAAATCTACTGCAAGCTAACTGATATAGGGTGTTTAAGAGCGGCAAACCAATGTGGCACTTAAATTGTTATCAAAAAAATTTAAATTTTCGATATACGCAGGTTTCCCGACGATTTGCTTACGATGTTTTTCTCTACCGCTGATAACTTACTTGGTTGTGTAGTGGTTGGTGTAAGATTATCCACCTCCCCACATCGTAGCGTTGCTATCGTAAGAGGCAACAGAGCGAAAAAAAAACAGGATATGGACAGCAGAGTCTTTATAATAACAACTAGAAAATAAAAAATCTGCGGTTGCCAACCACCTACAAGACGTGGCAACTATGACAAGTATCCGCTTTATGAGGCAATCTTCAAGATGGCCTACGTTAAGCAGTGGATTTTGATAGGCTGGACACGACTAGAGCAAGATCAGACGCAGGACGTATGGCTTTACCTCCTTTCCGAGACACAAATGTAAAACACTGCCAATTTCCTGACTCCGATCTAACTGAGAATTTTTTGATTGAAAAGCCCAAAAACGGATTTTTGACTCAACCAGGGTTGTAAACCCGGAACCATATATTCAGCTGCACTTACGACGACAAGACCAAAGGGGCAGTCATTAACTAAAATACTTTGCAGTTTGACCACTACATTTTGCTTTGTCGGCTAACAACGGTCGACGTAATCTAGACAGCTGACAGTTGCACTGAAATATTATAATTATAGTCTGTGTGCACACACAGGCAAATAAGCAAAGAGAGTGCTTTGTAAAATCCTTTTTCAGACTAGCTAGATTAAAATCCTTAATAATGCTGCTCGAAACACAACATGTGCATTTATAAAATAATAACACACGAACTCTTTGTAAAATTGCTTTGGACAGTGCTTAAAACATCTAAAAACTTTGTGTGACCAATTTTTTTCTTTTAACTTTTATATATAGTGTAAAAAAGTTGCATGTTATGTTTTTAATACATTACCTGAATACCGATTCGCTAAAGAATTGGTTAAATGAATAACGGTACAAACAATTTGCAACATGCAAACCAAGAAGAGGATATGACGATTGGTATAACGTCTTTTTTTTCTAATTGGAGAGCGATTTACATTGATGTTTTAAAAGCCAGGGACTATGCTGTCGATGAACGGATGCCAATTACGAGTGTTTTAAGATTGCAGTATGAGTAACTAGCGGCAGCGGACAATAACTGTTTTAATAATGACCTTTAGATCTGTTTTTGTTCCTGAAAAAAAAAGCGAGAGTTATTTGTTTTGGAAAATAATCTTTATTAGCCCACAGGCAGCCTGCATAGGATATAAACATCTTCCATCGTCAATAAGATTTGCCACAATCGCCACGCTCAGTCAGTCAGTCTCAGAATCAGCGTCTTGTATTTACTTACATCCGAAGGATAAATTATCACAGAATATCAGTTGCAGGAACAGTGTATGTAAGATGATAAAAAAAGTTTAAATCAGCGAATGAGATAATTGCTACCGTATTATTCATAACATGATCTGCATAGTTGTGCATGATAACTGTATGATTAACTGTACTTTTCTTTTCAAAAAAAGTCCAGCCGAGATTCTTTCTGCTTTTTCCAGGACAGAGGTATTTTCAGAATCAGTGGTAAATTAAACATTAGAAATACTTTAAATAAATACTAAACATAATCTATTGACTAAAAAACTACATTCTATTTCTATACTTGAGTTAAAAGATTCAGTTTTTATTTTGCTTACTTCCTATTTCGAAGATGTAGTAATGAATCAGATTCTGATAAGTCTGAATTTAAACCCTATATTATCACGTCTTCGTGGCCTCGAGGATCCCGGTTCTAGTTTTTGTGTATGTATTTGTGTGTTTTGAGTGGGCATGCGTGAATATAAGTGAGTAAGTGACTGTACTTGCGCATGTATGTGCGATTGCACATATTGCACGTATCGTCTTTGTATAATTAATATTCGATTATAATGTTATACAAATCGATTCAGCATGCGCAAACGGAATCGCACGATTTAATATACTTGTATATTTTAAGTAATAATTTGTTCATTAATAAGAACAAAGTGTTATTATTATTACCAAAAAAATTGCCTATCAATATCCATCAAGCTAAATAAGATGATGGTCAACTTACTCTATTGCTTTCGCAATTATTACTGATAGAAAAGTGATTACAATTCGACCAATCCGTAATGCGTGCCGGTGGCAATCCACACATGGAGTGTATTGAGATGGACGTAATAATATGATAACACCAAAATAGATTAGGTTCGCGCTGGTCGCGTGGCTTTACCACGTAATACTATTCTTTGCTTCTTCTTGAGGAACAACATGCGTCAATCTTTATACTGCTCAACCGTATCTCATCCGTTAGTTGCTTGTTGCCAGATGTGAGCTGCAGCCACCACCTGTTGTCTATCTTTGCATTGCTACTCAACATTTTGAATGTGGTTATTTGCAATAATTAATTCATTTTAACACAATAAAACAACAAATATAATAGAATAAGGATGACAAACGAGCACCAGATGATAGGTCGATGCTGTTGCCTGTAGGCATCTCTTTAGGGTTCCATGCCCAAAGCGCATCCAAAGGAACCCTATTACTAAGCCACCGCTGTCCATCCCTCCGTCTGTCCGCCTGTCCGTCTGCCATTCTGTCCTTCTGTCTATCAGCGAGCTGTATGTCAGGATCCGTAATAGATGGACAGTTACCCTTCATGCGCGAGTCTGACTTGCACTTGGCTGGTTATTTTTTCTGAAATAATCTGATGGTAAGTGTCAATTAAGAGTCAAAATGCAGATGCGTTGTTACCATGAGGACTGAGATGGATCGTTTCGTTTCTAGTAAAAAGGGTCTCCGGTTCTCTACACTCACCAAACGAAACACATTAGCTATAATACCGGCGTAAAATAGCAGCATTAAGTTGCTATTTTACGTTTGTATTTTGTGAGAGCGTGGTCCTCCCCCATTCGAGCCAACCCACTCGTGCATCAACCACGATATAGCTGCAGCATGGCTCTACCACGTAAGACCTATATCTATCCTCGATTAAAAATCAAAGTGCAAATGCCTCCTATCCAGTTAAATAGGTCCCCGGTTCTTTATACTTACCACACGAAACACAGTAGAATTATGTTGCTGTTTTCAAATATACAAGCCCGATAAAGATTAACCTTCTTCTGGAAGAGTCTGATAACAATATTCATTAAACATCTTAACTAAAGATCAGTTTTTAAGGCAATTAATAACAAAATTCCTGTATTACTTACAGATTAACAGTGGTAGAGCCACGCGGCAGCTTTTGCTGTCGCACGGATGGGCCGGCTCAAACCGGGGTGGTACCACGACCTCACAGAATACCAGCGTGAAGTAGAGGTTTACCTCTGCGTTTCGCTTGGTGAGTGCAGGTGGCCGGAGGTCCCTTTTATTGGAAATGAGGCATTTCATCTTAGTCTTCACGGGTGACAACGCATCTACATTTTGATTTGTAATAGAGGATAGATGTAGATGTCTATTGGCCGCAGCAACCACTAACCAACAGGTGGACTGTGTGTTCGTTTGTCACCCTTATCCTATAAAAAAAGATACAATTTAAAAAGAAAAAATAATTTTTACCTCTACCTCTTAACACCGTGTCACAGCCGAGGCACCGCTCTCTCAGTGCTAATTGAACGCATTACAATGCAATGACTGCTGAGACAGCAATGTTTCCATTCCAACAGCTCGCGCTCTCGACTCACTGAATAAATAAATAGCTCTTAATGGGTCGCTGCGATCGGTCGGCGTACTAAGGGTTGATTACAATCTATGAATACTGTCTGGCGATTACACTATTACATCCTGTTTTGATACTCTCCTATGTTTCCATGTAGACTTTTAGGGTTAGTAATAAGTACTGCTGTAAATTTTTTCATGACCGCGTTCACCATTTTATTCCGATTTTATCGAGAAAACTGGCGTTATTAATAAAACATTAAAATACATTAATAGGAACATCGGGTCTACGAAATATCAATTCAGGACTTAAATGTCAAGCAACTATTAGCACATAACATCAAGACCCAAGAACCAACAATGTAGTAATGATTCATGGTGCTCCCACTGACTACAAGTAGGTGAAGGAAATGTTATTACTCGTGTCCCACACATTAATAGATACGTCTACAGTTAGGAAACCGTTCATAATAGTTGATTAGTAAATAAACCTTTGTGGGATTAATTCGGTGTCTGCGAAACCTAATTCAGAATACTAATTCGTCGAAAGAAGCCAATTAAAAGTTTCGTTTAATGACGAATAGCAGAACGTATTTCCAGGGCATAAAATTTGTTTCACTGTCAGTCAAGACGGCTTGGTGGCGCAGTTGCTAAATACTTAGTTGCGGTGATGCGGGACGCGGGCGCAAATCCCGTACGAAACAAAATGTTTTTATTGCCTACAAATACTTGTTTCTAATCTGTGTATTTTTCACAGTGCAAAACGGCTCCGTGGCGCAGTGGCTTAGCAATGAGTTGCTGCGCTGGGGGGCGCGGATTCGAATCCCGCACGGAACAAGTGTTTGTATGGCCTACAAATAATTGTTCCGGGTCTGGATGTTTGTCCTTGTTCAATTTGTGTTTGTAAACTGCCTCCACGATACAGGAGAAAATCCTAGTGTGGGGGTAACGTTTTTTTAAAAAAAAAAATTAAGTATATAAACGCCTTCAAGATACAGGAGAATGTCCTAATATGGGAGGTATGTATTTATTTTATTTTATTTTATTTTATTTTATTTGGAACACCAACAGCATATAAACATTACATAAATACAAATTGGACATTTCGACAAAGCCATTTACAGGTATTCGCATATGGTTATTTAAATGTAAAGGGACCATGACAACAGTAACAATAAACAAAGTAAATCCCCGACGATGGAGAGTGTTTCAAAATTTAAGAGTATTTAAGAATTTGTTTAAGAATTTGTTGCACCATCGGCGCGGGGGCCGAAGAACTCCAACGCAAACAATCTACTTACATTATGAGGTTTGGTACGGAATAGTTCTAATTCGCCGTTATTTATTGACAGTTTGTTAAAAAAGGCACTCGCACGAATAATAAATGAATTGCGGCGGTAGTTAGTATTGACTCTAGGAATAGCTAGTGGCTGAGTACGTCTAGTTGGTAATCTACGCGGAACCCAGATGCTTACCTTTTCCAGCAAAGCAGGGCAATCAATGATGCCTCCGACAATTTTTAATAGATACGTAATATCGAAGAGTTGCCGTCTTTTTTCTAAAGGTAAGAAGTGGTATCTATTGCATCTCGTTTCATAACCATGGTCCAA
Organism: Parnassius glacialis; assembly: GCA_033319125.1. NCBI lineage: Eukaryota > Metazoa > Arthropoda > Insecta > Lepidoptera > Papilionidae > Parnassius > Parnassius glacialis. The sequence goes on along the minus strand of JAVANC010000026.1, from coordinate 16,641,065 downwards.
TTGCTTACACTTGTATTGTAGATATCTCAAGAACCTTTTTTGTACGGACTCAATACGGGAAGTATACACGTTATATTGTGGATTCCAGACCACAGAGGCATACTCAAGGATACTGCGCACATAAGCACAATAAAGTACTTTAATCGGTTTAATAGATTTAAATTCATATGTAGACCTTATAATGAAACCAAGAGACTTGGAGGCCTTTTTCACTACGTAATCAATGTGCTTATCATATAAAAGTTTAGAATCTTGAATGAGACCCAGGTCTTTCATTGATGTAACTTTGTTAAGTGACTTATTATTGATTTTATACTGATAATTTATAGGGTTAAATTTACGAGAAAAGGTTATAGCAAAACACTTGGGAACATTCAAATCAAGCTTATTTTGAGTACAGTATTGCACAAAATTATTCAGATCAGATTGAAGGCGATCACAGTCATCAGAGCTGTTAGTGGCCATAAAGATCTTAGTGTCGTCTGCGTATAATAAGACTCTGGCATGTTTGAAACATAACGCAATGTCGTTAACGAATATAACAAAAAGCAAAGGCCCTAATAAAGAGCCTTGAGGCACGCCAGAAGGAATTGTCATCCACGCAGAAGTAAAACCATTTATTGCAACCGCCTGGGATCTATTACTGATGTAAGAAGAAAACCATCTAAATAAATTACCATGTATACCGGCTTTGTACAGTTTCTCAAGGAGCAGCAAGTGATCTATACGATCAAAAGCTTTACTAAAATCGCTAAAAATACAATCAACCTGTAGCCCTGAATCCATTTGTGAAGAGGTGTATTCATTAAAAACTAAAAGGTTTGATACAGCCGACCTCTGCCTTAAAAAACCATGTTGTTCAGGAGTAAAAGAAGACTGCAATGTAGCATATACCTGTCGGTAGACAGCTTTCTCAAATATTTTGGCAAATATACACAACTTGGATATAGGCCTATAATTTTTTACATTAGAACGGTCACCGCTTTTATGTACGGGCGTTACAAAAGCTGATTTCCAAGTCATTGGCACTATACCTTCTTTTAAAGAACGCTTGAAAATAATACATAGAGGCGTAACCAAGCTCTACGCACTGCCTTATAAAAAAAGGTGTTATATTATCAGGCCCAGCGCCTTTATTCATGTTAGTAGTTTTCAGCAATATTTCAACCTCCTTCGGATTTATATTTATGTCACCAATACTAAAATTATCTTGGCACTGATTATCAAGATTAGGTGTACGGCTTTTAGCGTCGGGAACGAGAAAAGTTGATTGAAAGTATTCTGAAAATAAATTACACACCGATTGTCCAGTATCACCAGACTGATCGTCATATGTCATAACAGATGGTAGTGCCTGGGACGGCCCTTTCAGCGACTTTGTGTAAGACCAAAAAAGACGTGGGTTATTTGTTACCGAGTTTTCTACTTTACTTATGTATGACTGATAACACTCACTTTCTAATTTTACGGCTCTCTCTCTCAGAAATGAGTATGTTTCGTAATCGTACCGGTTACCATATTTTTTATATTTTTTAAAATATTTGAATTTTTCTTTTAAAACCTTTTTTAAGGCGGCGTTGTACCAAATAGGAAATGAGCTACTACAGATAATTTTGTGAGGTATAAATTCGTCACGAAGATCGGTCAGAATACGATAAAAATTATGAACACTGTCGTCAATAGAACCGCTCGATAACAAGACATTCCAATCTTTTTTCGACAAGTTTGAATTAATTTCTACATAATTTCCTTTTTTGTAATTGAAAGCGGTTCTCTTGTTGACAGTCAGAAAACTAGGTATGTCTAAATTTAATTCAATGCAAATTGATCTATGGTGTGAATCCTCTGAGACAAGGGGGTGGTCACTGGGTAGTACATTTACATGGTTATTGCAAAAGACAAGATCCAGAAGCCTATCGTTGCTATTTCGTACGTTATTGTATTGGTCGAGATTACATTCGTTAATTATGTCCAAAAAATTTGCCTGACTTTCGTTTAAAACACCCATTGGCCCTAATTGACCGCTTTCCATTAAGTTTTTCATTTAAGTAATAATATTAATAAATAAATTGATGATTTCAGATAACGTGTCATGAAAATATCAATAACTAGCTGGTACCCGGCGCTTTGCTGCTGCAGAAGAAATAATTGCGGAAATATCTTCTTAAAGGAAGTGTTATATTGCTTAATTAGGAATGATAATACATTCATTGAAATTGAATGATATATTATGACTTTCAAACAAATTTGTCAGTACACTACGCGCGCCACCTCTGTAAGTTAATTGTACTATGCCTATAACCTTCGCGTAGTGCATGCAATAAGTTGGCAAAATTTTACCGCAATCTGATGAATGGTATGGCAGCGTATAAAATACGAACAAACAAATATTAATTATGATATATTAGATAATGACAGTTTTTTACAAGTAACGGTAATAAACGAGCACAAAATCCACCGGATAGTTAGTTAGTGAATACTGTAGCACATAGAGTAACCAACGAGTACATTTCTGTTTAGAATTAAAATGCAAATATGTTATCGTCGTGGAGGACTAAAATAATGTCAGGTTACCCGTAAAAGGGGTATCCGGTTTTCGTCACAACAACGGTAGTACACGGTACTCTGTACGAGCGAATTTCTTCCTCAGTCGGGCTGCAACATGCACTGCAGTCGTAATACTTCAGTACAACTCTATCACGTAAAGCATGCGATCATCATCTGCTAGGTATGTATAAAAAGGGTGCATTGAAAAGAAAAACAAATAACTATGGGTACCTATGTATACATAGCGATACAATATATGTTTTTAGTTAACTAAGATCAGATATTATATCGTATAATTGTAAAATAACTTTTTATTTTTTATTTTTCAATCACAATTGAATGAAAATCAACATGTCGTAATATTAATGTAACTTAGGTGATAATGATAACTGAAAAAAATAAAAAAGGATTTTCAACGTTGAAGATTTTTTCTTTTTTTTGTGATTAAAAACGTACGGGTACACTAAAAATCTTATATATCGTGTCGTACTAATAAAAAAATTATGACACATTTTATCACATAAAAGTAAAACAGCGAAAGTAGACTTGACAAGATGTTTTTATATCAGGTTGCGAGGGACGCTGAATTTATGGAAATGCATGGTTTTACTGGTGGATATCAATTTCTTAAATAAACAGATATTTTTTGTAGCTTTACGAGTATTTTTATTCATTTACACCAACGGCTTGATGAGATGTGTCATAATTTTCCGAATGATGTACTCTGAGTGATGTACTCGCCATTGATGTTAATTAGTAAGCTGAAGTGGCAATAGGCTGGCCATATAGCTCGAAGAACCGACAACCGATGGAGAAGAAAGGTCCTCGAGTGGCAGCCTCCTACCGTCAGGCAAATTGTAGGGTGTCTCCCCACTAGATGGAGTGACGACCTGGAAGTCAATGGATGCAGGTGGCTCGGGACCGTGTTTTGTGGTATTCTTTGAGGGCGGCCTGATGACGCAAACGGCCCATCATCATCATGATGACGCCGACGGCCCATCATCATCATTACAATCATAAATAAATTAAACAGGTCTTGTTGCAAAATCCCCGTACAACTTGTAATTTGTACAGATATAACAAGTGGTAAAATTAAAAGTTTTGTACAACTGGCAATAAATTATTAAGGATAACTCAAAACTACTGGTCAGACCTTGATCAAATCTATTTGGGACTACACGAGAAATACCAGCTTTCTAATAAAGATAATCATTAAAATTGGTTCACATAGAAAAGTTATGATGTAACACACAAAAAACATACAGTCGAATTGAGTACCTCCTCCTTTTTGAAGTTTCTTAAAAATTGACTGCCAAGTCTAGACTATTGTGATTGTACGCGTGTGTCTACTGCAACTTACTTATCTCCGATCTTATCGCATAAGTGCTCATTCGCTTGGGTACAGGTTGATATGGACTCGGCGTCTGTGTTATCGCGTATAGATTCATTTCACTTCAACACTCCTGACAAAACACCATACTTAAACTCTCTTGTTTTCGCAATTATTAATAGTGAAGTGCGTTTCGATGTTCTATCAGTAATTATTGCGAAAGCAAGAGAGTGTAAGTAAGGTGTTTTGTCTCGTTTCTAAAACTGGTAGTTCTTGGTAAACTGAGATGCCGGAAAATCTATTAAAGATTTAATATAAATACCAATAAAATGTTCTTCATCTTCATCAAAGTCGTTTCTGAGTTACAACCTGCATTAGTCGAGTTTTACAAGGTTTTTACTCCATTTAATGAAGGGCCAAACTACACTAAATTTTTAGGGAAGAGGTGCTTTCTTCCGCATCGAATGTCTTTTCTACAAGTTATATAGTCAACCTATTGTCACTGCAGTGCGTAGATCCGTTGGGATATATAAGTTACTTTAAAAGACAATTTGAGTAAGTCAATTGTTAAATATTTAATTCCTAGACGTATCACAAGTAGCTGAGTATAACTCAATTATGTAACCCATGAAAGCAAACTTTATAATTATATGTCTATGTCCCCAGTCTGGATATAATATAGGCTCATTTGTCATTAAAATATACATGTATGGCATACTAGTAAATGTTACTAATGTTTTTTTTTTAAATTCACAACATAATCAATGACCTCAATAGAGTTGCTAGAACGCTTGCAACCGATAGGAAAGAAGGTTCTCGAGCAGCCTCGTACTAGTAAGGAAAGTGTAGAGTGGCCCCCAACTAGATGAAGTTAACATCTGGTAAGAGATGCATAAAGTCTATGAATGCAGGAGGCTTAGGGCCGTGCTTTGTAGCATTCCTCGGGGAAGGTCAATGTTCAGCAGTAAATTTGTGAAGTCTTTGTATATAAAAGAAAATTACACAATTATACTCGTATAACAAAATCTTAAAGATAATGCTGCCTTACTGTCAAAGTAATCTGATTTATTCCATGTAAAATACGGTAACGTTTCTCGTTTCGTACTAATTACTTAAGTGGATGGATAATAAGAATGTAATAATATTACTTTCCTTTTTATGATTAAATAGCTTTTTTATGATGTCGTATTAAAATTGATTTTGCGTACATATTTCTAAATATTATTTTTAAAAAAATGTGACGTATTATTCAATAGGTACTTACATTCAAGTGTAAAATAGATAAATAAATACTTTAATGAAACTAGTTTTACGGATTTCATTGTGTTTAATTTTAATCATTAAAAACTGACATTTTACTTTAGGCGCAAATTAATATTAACTTCACTTTTGATAAAGATGAATCGATTGACAACTCATTAGATGAAATCGGTCTAATAGGCTGCTACGGTAAAACATCTAAACAAACATACATACATAGAATGTCAAGTACATAGTCCTTTTTTTGAATCACCGTATACGGTTAATAATATAGGTTCGAAGTGACAACCCGTGGTTGTAGCAAAATATGGCAAAGTAACCGTCACATCATGGCATTACTAGTATGGTAACTTTGCCAAGTCAGTTTTATAGATAAATATTAAGACCACCATATTAAAAACGAAATATTACATTTGCTAACCATTAATAATACCTTATTATAAAGAAATAGATACCTACATTCCGTATTTCAAAATAAAATCAACAAAAGTTCTGGAGCACTGAACAAAGGTGTTACGATGCCGGCACAATTCCACCTTAAAATAAAATGCCTAAATTAACTCTCACCTTGCCATATCGAGAACAATGAAAATTAGTTAATAAATTTTTATCCAAAAAAGTGGCATATCTCGAAAAACGCTACGTCGTCCGTGTTAATCGTAATTTTGTACCCGTATATCCCTGATGACAAAGTTAACATCCATTGGCAAGTTTGCCAGATTTGAATGTACCTAAAATCTTTGTTACTCCGATCAAATATTTTACAACTGAATTTTCATACGTTAAATGAGAACTGCATAGGTGCCCAATAAGTTTGTATTAACGTTTCCTTTGCATATACCGTACAATATAAACCTCAATATCACAGAAAAGGTGTTCGGTGTTCGCCAAAGCTATTTCCATAACTCGCCTGCTCGCGGTCTTAACCTCGTAGATTTCGCTACGAACGTAGCAGCGTATCGTAGCTAGTGCTACGATCGACCACGTTATAAATATTTCAGTACAGGAAATTATACTCCTAGCGATATAGTGCTCGTACATTTGAATGGGAAACGATATTTGCCTTTAAGCTGACTAGATCCTTTTCGTTATTTAGCTTTTATAGAAATGTAGTAGTGTTAAATGCAGCGTGAATGCAAATTAAACGACAGAAGAATGTTTTAATGATATTTTTAGTAATATAGTAAAAGAGCAAATTTATCATTGAATTATAAACATATTTATTACATTTGCATTAAGTACATAATATTAAATTATATATTTGGATCATAGATAATATTTGTTCGAGTTCATCTTACAACAGGTGCCGTGTGAAAAAACATCATTATTACGATATAATATTTAGGCCCGGTAGTCAGTTACTTTTGTTTAGTTTATATACCAGCCGGTTGAAAGGAATTACAAGCCCAACAAACAGGATAACTGTTCGCGATGTAAGAAAAGAACTTATATCCAGATACATACCTAAATTATAACTTCTTACACGCGAGCAGTGTCAATAAAATATTTAGGTATATAAAGTATCCCTTATTTATAAGATTACTGACGTCTGTACATCCAAAGTATCATGTTGCCCTTGAACTAACATAATATATTTATGTACGTATAATACGTACTTACATATACCTACATAAATATTATAAATTTATACGTACTAAAGCTCTATCATAGTTGTAACACGAATGGGTCGGCTCGACCGTGGAAGAACCACGCTCTCACAAAATACCAGCGTAAAATAACAGCTCAATGCTACTGAGTTTCGTATGGTGAGTGTAGAGAACCAGAGATCCTTTATTCTGGATACGAGGCATTCGATCTTAGACCTCAAGGGTGACAACGCATCTGAATTTTGATTCTCAAACGAGGATAAATGTCACCCTTTTTCTATAAAAAACATATTCGATCATTAGGTTTTTTCTACTTTATTTATCTATACATGAACGGTGGGGTATAATTAATTATTGTTATTAATTATAAATTAAAACACAGTAGTTGATTGGCAATTTATTTATTAATTTTTATTTTAAGCACACCACGCATACCAAAGAAGGCAGTTGTCATTCTGCATTCATGCTCTGAATATGAATAAGTAACTGCCTACGAATGAGATGATATCATCAGCCAATAATAGGCCATGAAAAATTTCCATTGATTTCTTAGAGAATTACTAAGGTAGAAATTTATCGAACTAATAACTTAACTGGTGAACTTCACATCTTTCAATGAGGGCATCCAAGACTTTTTCTGTCACCAGGGCGGCGCCACTTTACAGTGAGGTAAAATATTTGACAGATTTCATAGCGGGGACGATAATTTCTTAGGAAAAGGTAAACTGTAAGGTTTCTTTCCGTCTCATTTAGACTATAAAAAAATAATCCAAACTATAAATATAACTAAAAGTAGAAAATTTATAAAAAAAGAATCATAAAGTGAAAAACATTAAAAATCAAACCACTGACTCACTGTGTTATATATTAATATAATACTCTAGATAATGAAAAACGATTATTTAAAACTGATTTCTCAATTAACTGACATTATGAAACAAAAAATATTACCACAGTCACAACTAGCGACATCTGGTGAGTGAAAGAATATTAGTCCTCATTAGCGATGAGAAAATTAGCTAAGAAGATATAAGATGATGAGCGTGCAAAATATAATCTGTATTGTATAACTTCAATAGACTTCAATTTCATTTATTTGCAAACGAAGTCTTTATGCAACATTTTTAATGGTGACTAGTCACTCACTAAACAAAAACTTTAATAAAGAACGACCATTTTGTCGGATTTGATTAATTACTTCACTGCATGTAACACATTGAAAAATTATGTATTTTAATAATTTCCAATAGACTTCTAATGGTGAATGAAGGGATAAATTTAAGTATTTATAATTGGTTCATATATTATATGTCATTCATCATCATTACAGCCTTTCATAAGTCCACTGCTGAACATAGGCCTCCCCCAAGGAATGCCACAAAGCACGGTTCCGAGCCTCCCGCATCCATTGACTTCCTGCATGTCTTAACAGGTCGTCACTCCATCTCGTGGGGGGTCGCCCTACACTTCGCCTATCGGTACGAGGCTGCCACTCGAGAACCTTTCTTCCCCATCGGTTGTCGGTTCTTCGAGCTATATGGCCGGCCCACTGCCACTTCAGCTTACTAATCCGTTGGGCTATGTCGGTTACTCTGGTTCTACTGCGGATGTCCTCATTCCTAAGTTTATCACGCAGAGAAACTCCGAGCATAGCCCTCTCCATAGCTCGCTGAGCGACCGTGAGCTTCCTCATACGGCCAGCAGTGAAGGACCACGTCTCATATCCGTAAGTCATCACTGGCAACACGCACTGGTTGTACAATTTCGTTTTAAGGTTTTGAGGTATGTCTGACGAGAAAATGTGTTGTAGCTTCCCGAACGCTGCCCAGCCGAGTTGAATCCGTTGATTGACCTCTCGGTCGAAGTTGGAGTTACCCAGTCCGACTATTTGTCCTAGGTAAACATACTCGTCAACAACTTCGAGCTTAGTGCTCCCAACAACTACCGGCATAAGTGTGACATGGACATTAAGTATAATCTTTATTTTGTCCATGTTCATCTTAAGACCTATCCGTTGGGAGACACTATTGAGGTCATTGAGCATAGTGCTTAGGTCCTCCAGCGATTCTGCATTAAGGACTATATAGTCGGCAAATCGAAGGTTAGTGATGTACTCGCCATTGATGTTAATACCTAAAATATTTTTATGGGCCGTATGCAGTCGGCGTAAGATAATCTATCACTCCATTTCGTCATGAGGGTATAATAGATGTGTAGAAGGCAACGCAAAATGCCGTAAAGATCTTAAAGTTACCAATATGTGAATGTTAAAATTGTTTAAAAGGTGAATTAAAATAGTTATTCTAAATAACAAAATTCATTTCCTCCTGAATTTTAAGTATTAATTACTACATTTCTCACTTCAAATTTTTTTGTAATGTAATTATAATCAAATAAATTTTAATTTTTTAAGTTAAAATTAAGAATCTTTTAGTACAGAGTGTAATGTTTTATGAGTATACTCATTTATTATTAATCTACTTATTTTGATATTTTGGTCCGCGCTCTACCAGTAATTATTCCACTCAATGATTAAAAGAAAGTGTAAAAGCGCCCCATTATAACACATATTTGAAATATTAAATATAGCGACTGGTATTAACCAGCCCTAAAACATGCATATTATATCTAAGTACAAACGCTATACGCGCATGATGCGTGAATGCGTAATGCGCCGATATGCATTATTTATTTATAAACCGTTGATACGGAAATTGCAGTATTGTAATATTCAGGAGAGATGCGGAATTAACGTTTCATTTTTAAATGATATAAAAGAAGCGGTGCTTTTGAATTACAAATATAATCTTTAAATTTACTTGAATTTTGAAACGTATTTCATCTTTCAGCTTTATTACTATTATTAATTAGGGGTGCAATTTTGAGTTACTTTAATTTTTTCTTATTATTTTGTTCATTTTCATGTTTTGGTGTGCAATAGAAGTTATATAGAGTTAGGGTAGAGTTATACCCAAAATACGAGCATGAACAAACTAGTCCTCTCGACCAGGAAAGGACCACGCTCATAAAAGTACCAGCATAAAATAGCAGCTTAATGCTGCTGTGTTTCGTATAGAGAGAACCGGGGACCCATTTTATAAAACGAGGCATTTCATTCTAGTCCTCAGGGGTTAGAGTCCAATTGCATTTTGATTCTTAACCGAGGATATGTCTACGGGCTAACGCATCCACTAATCATCAGGTAAGCTGTGTGTTCATTAGTCAGCCTTATTCTATAAAAAAATCCACACACATAATAAGAGTATGGTTTTAGATTATCCGCTACCCCATAATTATCATCTCGTACGTATCTTAAGAGGCGACAGGGGGAAATGAAACAGTATCTCCTTGATATGGACTCAACAAAATAAAAAAAACTGCGGTTGCCAACTACTCGACTGCCAAGCGTTGCAACTAGGGCAAGTATCCCCCGATTATGAAATCTATGGGGTACCTTATGTTGTATGAAAATGAATGAACGATATTTTTGTGTGAATGAGTATAATATGTACAGCTAAGATAATCTATTTTAATTCAAATTTTACCAGAAAATTATTGAAGCTGGTGTCTTCTAATAAAGTTTTAATTTCTAAATTAGAAGAAATTATAAGATGCATTTTGATTATTTTTTTAAGCTTTTAAAATCGCTTACGCTGTTACTTTGGATCAAGGGTATCGACTGCATAAAACCGGGGAGAGTGTTAGTAAGTTCGTTTGAATGATTCGACACCTCCCTTGAGGTTTAAACCCTTTCAAAACCACTCCGAGGGGTGCTGCATGAAATAATTTTTAGTTATTATTCTGAAACTTTTTACCGTTCTGCAAAAATAATTTATTTTTATTTTTGATGGTCTTATCAAATATTGAAAATGTTAATTATTGAGCTTTATTACTGAATATTTGTTGTTAGTAAAACACTAGTTGAGGCTTAATATTTTAAAAGTAACATTGTTAATGTAAATCAAATAAAAAAGAAAATTTACCATTACAAAAGTTGAATTTTTTCTCTATACGAGTATTTCATAAAATATCAAGGTGTTATAAATACCCAAGACGCTGCTGCTGGCGTCGCATCGCGTCAAAAGCTCACTTGAAACACTTCAGTAGACACTTTCATCGTTTCCAATCAAAGCACGCATTAAATATTAAAAGCTCGTTACGCTAATGAATCGTATCAGATTTTCCGAGCTTTATGAATACGTCTTTCGGGCATCTTCTCTACAGTTTCTTAGCAAAGTAGTCTTTTGTTAGAGTTTTTAGCTTGCATATATGAAAATAGTTCAGTTCTTGTTGTCTGAAGACGCTAAAGTTCCCAGGAGTTTTGCGTCTTTGTTATTCAGATAGTTATTTAAAAGGAAAAGGTGTAATCTAACTTTGTTGGTATTTTAATTTACTATCTAACTTGTATTACTTTTACCACTTTTGTTCCTCTAGTACTTAAGGGTTATTTTCTTTGGCTTGCAACTTTTATGATATAACAGCACTTTTGTAAACTAGCTTAAGTGGTGACGCGTCGTAGAACTGAAAGTGCAGACATGTGGTAAGCGATCGCCAGTCTGTTCGTCAGGTGTGGCGATTGTTGTAAACCTAATGTAAAGCTACATGAAGTTTAGGAATTCGTGTTAACGCGGCTGCGGTTAGGTTGTGGTACGATCACAGTGGGGCCTGTATGCGATTTTTTTATAAAAGGGGAGGAAAACGAGCATGCGGTTCACCTGGTTGTAGGTAATCACCGTCGCCCATGAACATCCGCAACACCAGGGGAATTGCAGGTGCGTTGCTGATTATTAGTTGTTGTTGATTTTTGATTGTATACATTAACATTGTGCGTTTTACTAGGAGTTTTCTTCCTCATATGACCTCTTTGTGGAATCGCTTACCACGGGCAATTTTCCAGGACCGATACAAATTAGGAACCTTCAAGAAAAGAGCTTTCCTCTCTAAAAAGGCAGCAGCGCACCCGCAATTCCCCCGTTGTTGGAGTTGTTCATGAGTGGCGGTAGTCACTTACCAGTAGATGAGCCGCGAGCTCGTTTGCCCTCTCTTCTTTTAAATAAAATACGATGTGGCAGCTGTACGGTAGCAGTGCGGCTATGGCTTAATGTACAGGAAGCTTAATGATGAGGACACATCCTTAAGAAATAGGTACTTTCTTTAGCCATTTGGTGGATCATTGAGCACAAGATTCATGGTGATGTAGGTACATCAAGGACAAGGTTGTCATCACAATATATAAAAATTGATTTTACCGTTTCAAATGAATTTTATTGAGAGAATAGCATCTTACTCATGTAAAATTAATAATGAATATTATGATTACCACTATACCATCACAACTCCCTTGCTGAACATGGGCCTCTTTAATATATTGCCACAAACAAAGTACGGTCCTCATCAACTACCCGCAATTTTTTCTTTTTTTTTATTGATAGATATCTACTTACTTATATTACTCTTCAAAAATAAAATATAAATATGTTATTATTATTCTTCTTGTGCTTATGATAACGTAAATATAGAACTCTGTTACGGCATTTCTATTTGGATTTTTAAAAACATCGTAATGAGGGTAATATTTTGAATTGGTCTTGGATCAACGTTGACCGTAAATATCTTTTCTTAAGAAATGACTTAACTTGATCTCTTTTAGTACTCAAGACTGTACTGTACTCACAGTCACATAATACGTAGTACCAAAATAGATAAGAAGTACGCAAACCTACGTGAACACGATTTATTAGTGATAAAAGACTGCTTCATCGAACTTTAAGCTGTTTGTTTGCAATAAATAATTATTACAACGGCCAGAATCACACCAGCGATTGATATTAGTCAAAGCCTGTGACGTAGTATATAATATATCAAAGACTTGGTGTAAACGTGTTTAGGCTTATAACTAGAAAATTCACTAGTACAAATTATTGTAACTCCACAATGTGACTATACTTAGGAAAAAACGAAGGGCCCAATTTTTACATAAATTTTTATCTTAATTAAATTGTTATAAATGGAGAGTTCAAGCTAGAGGAGATAAACGGTAATAAGTTTAGAACTTAAAAGCTAGTATTCAGAGACAATCTCGAATCCAATCTCAAAATTTGTGTTACATAATTATAATATACAGGTTGTAGAGAACGAACGGAACATGGAGGGAAATTACATTAAATATTGAAGATATCAAATTTCTCTCAAAAAAAAAACATACCTTTATTTTTCAGAATAGGAATAACCACATTCAAATACTTTTTAAAAAGCTTAACTGAGCTGGGAATCGAACTAACTTAAAATGCAACAAATATACTATCATTATTTTATTGCACCAAACGATAGGGTTTTTTACGTGGCATAGCCACGCTGCAGGTATATTATAGTTGTAGCACGAATGGCTCGTCTCAATCGGGGTAGGATCACGCTTCACAGAATACCAGCGTAAAATAGTAACGAGGCGTTCTATCTTACTCCTCAGGGGTGACAACGCATCTGTATTTTGATGTTTAATCAACGATAAATGTACATCTCTCTAGGCCACAACATCCAATTACTATCAGGTGAACTGTGTGCTCATTTGTCACCCGTATTCTATGAAAACATTGTAAGGGTAATAAAATCTCTCGATTAATCATAGTATTTTAATATTATAGAACACCAGAATTAGTAGAAACCAACTGTAACTAACACCATAACCTGGATTTTTTATTATTTCCTTGTTTTTTTTTCATATCAATATGTTCATAGTTCGAATTTCCAAGAAAGCTTCAATTAGCAGGCATTTTGAAAAGTAACCTATATATTTTTGTTTACATACAAGAGTGATTCTATGCTATCATTGTAGCATAGAATCACTCTTATATTAAAACTTATATTAAATAAAAGAAATTCAAAATTAGACAAAGGATTTCGCACAGTTATGTAACTCAAAGTGGAATGGTGTCAGTCACGCTATGTTGCGTCTGAATAAATTATGTAAAATAAAAATACACAAACAAATGTAAAATACCTTTAGCAGGTTTTTCATCTTAGCTCAATGCAGTACACACGTCTGTCACTAATTTTCCTGCAGGCTGTTAGAAAATACCATATTATGGCATTAAGTTCAACATTTGTACAGTCTGTACAAAATCGTGTTAAATAAGAAATCAAATAAATAATAAAAAGCTTAATAATCATACTTTACCGTAGTTTATAATTTAGTAATAATTTTGATGGTACTGCAGATCTTACCCGATTCGGGTAATTGCATTTCTACACAGTAAGCTAGTGGTCAAGAAGCTGATTATAATTCCTCGTTGCATGTGGTCTCTACAAAGCTAACTATTCTATGTGTTTGAAAACCATAAAAAATCTGGTTCTTTGACTATTTAGAGACTACCTCTTATGCCGCCATTACACGGTACACATATTACACTGTATGATATGATGTTACTTTACTTTTTGATGACGGCTCCGTGGCGCAGTGGCTCAGCAATGAGTTGCTGCGCTGGGGGGCGCGGGTTTGAATCCCGCACGGAGCAAGTATTTGTATGACCTACAAATAATTGTTCCGGGTCTGGATGTTTGTCCTTGTACAATTTGTGTTTGTAAACTGCCTCCACGATACAGGAGAAAATCCTAGTGGTAAGGATTTAGTTTCAGTAGTTTTAGGGGGTAACGTTTTTTTAAGAAAAAGAATAAAGAATTTTTATATTCGTACTGTTGAGTTTTGCACTGGTACTCTTGTTTATTGTTTGCAAAACTTGTCCTTGATTAATACGATAAATCTTTCCTTAACATAATATTTATCAAGCTTAAGGTTTCTGCAAATCACTAATAGGGCTGGTGCTGAAGGACTATTTACTAAAAATTAAATATTTTGATTTCATTATATTCCACTATTTGATGGGCTATTTCTTGAAAGATAGGAATGAAGAGAAAATCATTATTAAAGAGATCACGGTTTTGTACAGCCGTGAAGGTTTCTCTAAGGTAACTGGTAACTCTCATGAAATTACACATGTTTATATGCAGTGTGAAAATAAAAAATAAATAAGTCTAAGACCTGTGTTGCAAGTAGTCTGTCAGTTTTGTGAGTATCCTCAGTATTTCATTCTGTCTCGTATCCGTAAGAGTAAAAACAGGGAAGTACCCGGAAGATCTCGAGGCCTCCAATAGATGGCGGTGTGAAAGCCGTTGCGTTTGATGCCAATTTCTTAGGTCAACTACGAAAAGTTACGACAAAGATACAAAACGTCTGGTACTGCGATAAACGATTCGTTTTTGAAAATTGTTCCTACTTTGTGTGCTCCCTCTTGTGACTACTTACAGAGTGGCAAAGGTAACGTTGGTAAGTGTTAGCAATTTATTCGTAACTTATATATAATGCGATACCAAAATACTCAAACCTGAAACTAGTGTAATCTCATTACCGCTTTGCGTGAAGTGCTTTTTTAATTCTTAAAAAAGGTAAGTTAGTAATTGAGATAAAGGCAAGATAGAAGGAGCAGGAGGAAATGAATATTGCCTTTACATTTTCCGAGATTAAATTCTCAATATGAACTTAGCCTTATATTTATCATCCCTTCCCATTCTCAAAAAAGGGTTCGCTTTTGTGTCCTGGCTTTTTTACTTTTCCTTATGCGACCCTATCCATTTATATCATATTATTCTTGACATAGCTATCAAAAGACTTAATAGTGATTTTCGTAACAAGTACACAAGTACCTATTTAATTTAGTTAATTTGAATATACACGATTAATTTTACGTATTAAAAATTATTATCTTTATGAAGCTCAAAAATATATAAAATATTAATTTTAGTAAAAGTAAGTTCTATTAAAATTAATATTTTGTATAAATAAATTGAAATTTCTTTTAATTACGCGAACACTACACGTTGAATAGAACTACTTTTATGCATTTTAATGCGTTTAACTTATTTTTCACTCCTGATGTTTCGAGTGCCTTGCTGCAAGCCTGGTCAAACAAGTGGTAAAATTAAAAATTTTGTACAACCGACCTCAATATGAATATAATTTATTGTTGATTTTTTAAAAACCACTAGACCGATTTCAATAAAATTTAAATGGAACTACCTGGAAAGTATACTCTTTGAAACAAAATTAGAATTCAGGCGTCTTCGAGTAATCGGTGAACAAACATAAAAAAGAAAGATTCCGACGAATTTTAAACCTCCTTCTTTTTTAAGTCGGTTGATAAAATCCGTAAAAGTAGTAATATTCAAAAAAATGTGAATAAGAAATGACAATAAGTTATTATAATATTGAAGGTATTTGTCAAAATTTCAATATTATTTTACATTTTTTAAAATATTTTATGGAAAGAGAAGACTCGTTCATAGATAAAAAATATAATTTAAGCCACGGTAATAAAGATAATAGAAAAGTTATACGTATTAATGGTTTGTTTCGCAAATTGTCAAATTTTATATAATAGTTCCAAATAAGATCACTAACCGCGTTTCTCCTCATCATTTCTGTTTCTCCGCTTAAGTAGGTACTTTTCTAAATTACGCATGAATTTTGTTTCAATTTTAAAGGTTAGTACAATTCACTCTAATAATTAAATCTTTGTGTAGTAGAAAAAATCCAATGTTTTGTAATCAAGTCTTCAAAAAAATTACAGTCGAGCGCCTACATGGCTTTAGGCTGGCTAAACCTAACGAAATACATCAAAATAATCCAATAACGAATTGTAGTTCTTCGGAGAGTCTAGAGAAAATACTGCGATGGCATAGGTCTATCTCCTAAGGTTGACTGACAGTAACCATTTTTATTATATATTGAACTTCTCGAACACCACTATCACAGATCAGCAAATATTATTTTAGCTTAAGTTCCACGCAGACCAAGTCGCGGGTATTTTATAATATGAAGGCATAATTGACCAAAAACAAATAATATGATGCGATCCGATGTAGGTACGGTGGTACGGTGACGCAACCAACGTTGGGCTTTTAAGGTGGAAGCTCCAGGGTGGCCCGCGAAATTCAAATTTTCTTGCGTTTTTTGGAATTTGCAGGTCAGGGTCAGGTTGTATGTTTAACAAAATATGATTCGCGACCGTAACGAGTATGTATTTACAGAGTTATAGTCATTATAATCATCAATAGAACACTCTAAGTTCATATTATCCCATTGTATGGCTATTTCCAGAAAAACTCATTCAAAGGGCTAATATGAACTTACAGGATTGTATTGGTGATTTTAATGATAATAATTCTGTAAACACATAATTGCTTTTTTTTTGCGGATGGAAAATCATCAAATGACGCCTTTCGCTCTGGGTGGAGCGGAAGGGAGTGTCAGACTTTTACTGACTAAAAACCATCCGTGTTCCTTCAGTGCCCTTACGTTCCGGAGCCGCGGTATCTCTTTCGAACAGCCCGCAGCCCCGGCAGAAACACATAATTGCTACGATCGCGAATCATATTTTGTTAAACATACAACCTAACCCTGACCTGCAAATTCCAAAAAACGCAAGAAAATTTGAATTTCGCGGGCCACCCTGGAGCTTCCACCTTAATGCTCCCTCTACATTACTCGCGAAGTAACTTCGACGAAGTGCTCCTTTAAGTCGATCGCAGGCCGAAGAACGTGACCACACACTCGTGCTACTTCGCAAAGAGCTCAGTCGACTTGAGTCTCCCGCACCCTTAACATGAATGACGTTTAAGAGGCAGCTGCTATAGGTACCTAATTGTGTGAACAGTACGACGTCAAAGCGTTAACTAAATAAATAATTATGTAGAAAGCTACATATTTAATATTTATATATTAACAAATTATTCATGACTGACGTAAGCCGAGTAGTGTAGAGAGACGCTTTGTGTAACTTCGGAGTACCTCGCGAAGTCCTTTGACTCTGGCGCAAAAAACCGACAGCGATCGGAAGACGTCCGACGTGAAGCGAGGTTGGACGAACTGAATCGAAGTACCTCTCTACACTATTTGCCTCGTCTAACTTCGATCTAATTCGCGAGTACTCTAGAGGCATTATGCTAATTTGCAATTGCAGTGTTTTTTATCTCCAGCACGTATGAGCATCAAGCGCTAAATGAGCTTACAGCGAAGTGGTATAGCATCGCACCAACCATGTTGGAATTGACGCAGGAAAATGTTTGCATTGCGGCATTGCCCTGCCGCAGCAAAGCGTCGTGTGGTTTATTCGCTCTGAGACAACTCGAAACTATGTCAAATATTAGGAAACTATCTCGAGTTCAAGCTAAAACTTCACAATGTTGAATTTGAAGCCTAGAGTTTATTTATTTTGGACACACATTTTGGAATTGTCAAGTTTGAGATTGTCTCTTGATACCGGCCTAAGTGTAATAATAAAAAAAGTAGTTCATTTATATTAATTTAATTCGTCGCTTGAATGCAAAAGACTTTTTTGCTAGAATACTAGTATTTGCTCTTTTAAAGCACAGCTTTTTTTATGTGAAATCTTTTGTTAGCTCCTGTATTTTAAAAAGTTCGTTATTATCTGTTTGTTTGCAGCAGAAGCGATAAAATTTAATTACGTAACGTAGAATTTTTTTTAAATAAAATGAAAATAAATAAAGCATTAATTTTGTTATTCTTTTAACCTTGTCTTCTTGAAGCCTCCAATCCAAAACACTTACATGTCGTCAGATCATTCCGAGTATTTAGTATTATATCCAGTCTCATATATATGGAAAATATGACACAACGCGTAACGCATTAATTGAACAGACGTTTAATGAACTATAAATTTGGGTAAAATAATCACTCTTACCTTCAAACAAGGTCGAGATTGGACAGTGAGTGTTTTGATGGATTTCCTTAAATTGCTACCAAATAGGAATTATCTATATAATTATATATAATAATAATAATAACTAACCATAGAACATGTCAAGCAGCACAGCGATGCAATTTATTACACGGTTTAATGATCTGAAAAAATAATTGCAATCGAATGCAGTGCAAAGTTTCTTAGTTATTTATCGAGTATCAGAGTAAAGTTTATATCCATTTCTTGTATTCAGCAATTGAATACACTTGTGAATGCTGAATATAAATGTATATTAATATAATAAATTTACATCAGCGACATTTTTATATCTTCAACATTTTTGAAAAGACCTACGTCCCGAATAGGTCTAAGTCCACTGCTGAACATAGACCTCCTTCTTGGATAATAAAATTTAAAAAAAAAATATATGGTTTGAAGTATTACCATACTAGGCAATGCCGGCATGGTTTCCAGCAGTAACATATTTTAAAAGAATACAATATGCCATGTTCCTCATTTTTTTTCAATTAAATGAGGAACCTTTTGAAATTACTACAATTCCTCAGTTATACCTACTGCTATTATTAAAAGTCACGAACATAAAAAGTACACAAACATATAAAGACATAATCACAGTTCTTCCTATATTGTTCTTAATTTTTTTATATAAGCTTAGAAGGAACAGCTAAATATAGGATAATGTTTTCACCAATTTTCCATATGTATAACCAATCCGTCTGCCTTTCTCACTAGGACTACAAGGTCTATCTACCTTGGTAGTTCGGATTTAGGGCGGCCGCAATAGATTGTCTCTTTAAATTTCTTATTGCCCTGATACCCTACCAAAAAGAATATTGACTTCAGTTTAAGACACTAAGTCTTTATTTATGTGGTAGAGTCATGCTGCGACTATATTATGGTTAGAGTACGAATGAGTCGGCTCGACCAGAAAAAAACCACGCTTTCACAGAATACCAGCATAAAATTGTAGCTTGATGCTGCTGTATTTCATATAGAGTAGCGTAGAGAATCGGAGGTTTACTGGACACGAGACGTTCCTTCTTAGACTTTAGGGGTGACAGCGCATTTGCATTCTTATTATCTCTCTAAATCTAAATCTTTCGGCCACAGCATCCAATTACCATCAAATGGACCCTGGGCTCACTTGTCACCCTTACTCTATATAAATAAGACACTACTGAAAGTAGCAAATTTAAATTTTATGCCTACTTCGTAATTTTTATAGTCCATCACTGACATAGTTTGCACGCTTGGCAAGCGGGTTTGCAAGGCGGGAAGAAGAGGAACACGATACTGCTAACAATATGCTGGTTGGTTTTCCTCTGTCAACTCTTACGACTTACTTAGAGGATATTCTAACACCGCCTCCACACGATATTATATCCTCTCTAGGGGGCAATCTAAGTCAGAGTTCTATGTTTCAATGAACCTAAAAACTACGACCACGTAGAAGATAAGTAAGCTGATCACTAGAGAATACGAGATTTCGTCGGGATATGGCATTTGAAATACTTAAACACTTTTAGAAATTCAATGTGAATGTGCTTTTAAGAACGTTTTAATTAAGTTTAGTATACTTTAAACATGTTTGTTTTACTACATTCAAGAGATAAAACTTAAATTGAGTAAATTGTTCTTGAGTTCCGAACGGGAAACTTTCCTTTGTTATCGGCTGCGGTAGGTTTATCTTAAGTAGATGAAAAGTGCTGTTATAGATTGAGTTCCATTGTGTTTTGTGATGCTAGTAAGAAGAAAGAACTTCCTTATTTAAAATTTGTATCTGTTTTTAAATTATTTAACACTATATGCTACAAAATGTGCGTAAATGGAGTAATTGGAGGTAATATTATTTTATATTACGGTAAAATTATGGTATAGCCTATTTATGTCTCATTGCTGGAGACAGGACTTTTTATCTTGTGAGGATGGTGGAGTAAGTAAGTGAATGATGCATTATATTATTGATAGATTTTTAATTCATCGAAAATAATGGATTTATCTTAATATTTTTATTAATTTTATGTCAGAACTTATGAATATAAAAGAACAATTTCAGAGGTTCTCTGATTTCATTGCTTAATTTTGAGTAAATGCCCAGGTTCAGAAATAAAAGTGACAAGACTAATAACACAACAAAAAATAACAGCATAATGTGGCTGTGGTTATTTTACTATTTTTTTTTGTAGGATAAGGGTGACAAACGAGCACACAGTCCACCTGATGGTAAGTGGTTGCTGCGGCCCATAGACATCTACATCTATCTTCTATTACAAATCAAAATGTAGATGCGTTGTCACCCGTG
Organism: Parnassius glacialis; assembly: GCA_033319125.1. Lineage (NCBI taxonomy): Eukaryota > Metazoa > Arthropoda > Insecta > Lepidoptera > Papilionidae > Parnassius > Parnassius glacialis. The sequence continues at coordinate 16,620,245 of JAVANC010000026.1, read as the reverse complement.
AGGACTAAGATGGAATGCCTCATTTCCAGTAAAAAGGGCCTCCGGCCACCTGCACTCACCAAGCGAAACGCAGAGGTAAACCTCTACTTCACGCTGGTATTCTGTGAGGTCGTGGTACCACCCCGGTTTGAGCCGGCCCATCCGTGCGACAGCAAACGCTGCCGCGTGGCTCTACCACTGTTAAAAACTGTGTTTATTTATAAGGGTCACAAACAGATGATACACAAAAACTAAAAACAATATACAAGTATTGCGCGAAACATGCAATGTGCTCACCCATTTATAGGCAACCACAGCTGACACAGAGTAATGTTACAAAATGTTAAATAACGTAAAATTTTATAGTGCAGTAGCAAAATAGAGTATTTATGAGAAATAAAAAGGTTTACGTTTATCATCCAAATAAAGTAACATTTTTCTTCTGAAATTGTTAAATTGTTATTGAAAATTAAAACCGAGGTCAGTCTTGTGATGTGGGACCATAAGCAGCTTGTAGACAATAAAACGAGGTAATATGCTTGGAGTAATAATGTTAATCATTTCCAGTAATTAAGCACAGTTAATGTTATTATTGACACAGTTTACAGAGGAAGCTTAAATCCAAAAAATTGCGCATGTTAAATAAGGAAGACACATGGAAATGTTTTGCCGTTCAGCATATGAACTTAAGTACTCGTCCAATTCTGCACTTATGAACCTCATAGAAAGGAGACCAAACTTGAGAGCAATATTCAAGGTTGCTTCGTACTAAGATGTGAAAGAGAAGTAGTAAAGTTTAGTACTAAAGTTTGAGTATGTCAGAACTGCAAAATGTTTCAAACTTTTTAAGGCATTATGATTCTTGATTGAGGATAGATGTAGGTGTCTATAGAATACAGCCACAAATTACCATCACTGTGTGCTCGCTTGTCACTATTATTTCTATATAATATAGGTCGGGGAAAAAGTTTCTTTGTATTTTGTTTGTATAAAATTGAAAAAAAAAATATCTTTGGTTGTACCGTTTGTATCTGGCTGGTTTTGATATCAATACACATAGGGCATTAAAGAAAAATAAAAAGTAAAACACACTTTCCTGTCATTTTTCAAGTGTTTTGCTGTCCGCAAAAATGAATGAAATTTACGAAGAAATTCGATACATTCCGAAGTTTTACTACAAAAAAGGAAAAATGCGACTGGAGTCGCGAAAAAAAATTGTGACGTTTATGAACCTAATGCAATATCAGTAAGAGTATCACAAAGTTGGTTCAAGTGTTTTCGCTCCGGGAATTATGATGTCACAGATGCAGTTACGACATAGCCGAGGTATTGAGGATTGACCACAAAACAGTTTCGGCCCATTTGAAAAAGTGTAACTGTACCATGGACGTATAAATAAGGCGGACTGAATCTGGCTATACAACTCAGCGAGGCACCCATAATAAGTCAGCTCGCGTGTACGTACAAGGGGTCACGCACACATTCACACTAATAATAAGTCTAGCGCCGGCCATTACGCAACAAACGTCGTCCGAGAGAAGTAGTTGGCGTAAGTAAAAACAAAAATCAATATGCCGTCTTGCGTCGTTAAATTTTGTAAAAATCATAGTGGTTTTATCAAAAAAACATCAAGGAATCACCTTTCATAGGTGACTCAGTAATTATAATCACTTATTTGAGAATTTTATGTCTTAAATTAAAATGCTATTTTTGGAACACAAAACATGAGTCACGTGATCAGTGTTGTTAATTATATTTATAGGGAAAATTACCCAAAATTTGGGAAATTGCTATTTTTACCCACGTCGGCACGGATACGGTATATATGTGTGCCCAAAAACTTCTTAAGGTTGTTTTATGTGTACTTTTTTGTTATAATTTTTCTGAAAAATTACCCGATCGATTATAATGCAGTTATATGCATTTTGTAGTAAGTTAATAATAGGATATCTGCCGGGTAGCATTGGTCATTATGCAACAAAAGAAAAACTAAATGCCAAAAATGCACCGCAATTCTTTCATAAATTAATAAATTTGAAAACTTTAGGAGGTTTACGTTTTCCATCTAACGATTTATTTAATATTTGTTGTACTTGCGAAATGGTTGTACGAAAGATTATTAAGGAAAACATTACAATCTACAATGGAAGACAACAAAAGTATATACTTATAAAAATATTAGAAAGGTTTATTGCCAAAAGACGGCTCCGTGGCGTAGTGGCTTAGCAATGAGTTGCAACGCTTGGGGCCGTGGGTTCGAATCCCGCACGGAACAAGTATTTGTATGGCCTACAAATAATTGTTCCGGGTCTGGATGTTTGTCCTTGTGCAACATATGTTTGTAAACTGCCTCCACGATACAGTAGAAAATCCTAGTGTGGGGGTAACGTTTTAAAAAAAAATTACAGGGTTTTTGTAAGCTTGGAATTTGAGCACACATTTGCAGGGATAGAGCACAAGATAAGAGTTATTAAATATATAGCAGAAAAATATTTGGCGATTTGATTTCACCATATTTCTAAATTAGATGGGATTTCAAGAACCTTCGCAAGTAAAAGACATTTTTTTAGAAAAATTATTCAACCAAAAGGTTGTTAACGTTGTTGTTTGTCATGAATATGATAAATTATGGTAATTATTTATGACTTATTGTCATAAACAATAACAAAGTTGGTAAAAAATTACCTCGCGTACATTCGCTCGATAAAATAAAATGATGTGTCTTACCTAGTTTGAAGAGCACCTTCCGCTGTCTCTCAATTACGTGCACTATCCCCGTCACCACTAATCCCAGCACCACTACTCCCAACACCACTAAATTAGAAAAGACACACCACTAACGACAATGCGACACGAGTTTCGCCTCTACACGACGCATCTTCAGGTGATGTAGACTCTGCGGTGGCTGACCGCTTCGAAGTGATGTGTCTTTCCTATTGTGGTGGTGTTGGGAGTAGTGGTGCTGGGATTAGTGGTGATGGGGATAGTGCACGCAATTGAGGGATGGCGGGAGGTGCTCTTCAAACTAGGTAAGACACATCATTTTATTTAACGAGCGGATGTACGCGAGATAATTTTTTACCAAATTTAATATGATGGATTTCCGCAAAGTAATGCCTGATTCTATTAATTATCATAAATAATAACTATAATTTACACTTGCAGAAAATTTTAATAAATAAATATATTAAATTTGGCGCCTCAATATATTTACGGAAATTTAATGTATGTATTTGTATTTAGTGATGTATATTCTGTAAATACTAGGACCAAGCACAAGTTAGTTACACCAGTTAAACGACTCAAAAAAATCAGTAATTCCTTAATGAATACGCTGTCATAACAAAGTTCCAGAAAATATGCAGGCCTTATCTATCAAAGTTTAAAATTTTTAGCAAGCAAAAATTGTTTAGTAAGGATTATTAGGGTATACTACTAAAGAGTACATGACTGATAGTAACCCCTGAGAATGAGGTGATCGCTACTATGCTGTTTCTAAATGTTTTCATACTAATTCTAAAATAATATATTTTAAATTAATTTTATATAAAATTAATTTAAAATATATTATTTTTTTTTAATTTTTTTTTGTTATATATTTCGTTAAAAATATTTATAATATATTTCATTCCAATAATATAACACAATTTTTGTATACTATAATGTTTGCAATAAAACTAATTTAAATGGAAATTGATTGACATAGAATAATTCGATTTCAATCAAAATCTAAATTTTAAATTCTTAGATTTTTTTTAATAGTCAAATGTATTATTTTTATTAGTTACGTAATAATAAATTAGTATTACATCAAAGTTGTGTTATATTTTGACAGATTGTTTTATAAAAAAATGGGGAAATTTTGTTTTACATGACAACCCTATATAACACGCAAACATGCTTGCACCGCCGCCATTACAGTGCATTAGTCCTTTCTTAACAAAATTCTGTCCGCCTTATTTATACGTCCATGGACTGTACAAAATAGCTCGATATTTGGGTATCACACGAGCTCACTGCAAGAAACCTAATGAATCATGTACTCATTTTGGATTCTCTATTGAAACTTAATGTAACCGAACCACTTTTAAACACTAGTGATCAAAAGTGGACAACCTACTAGAAGAACGTGCGAAAAAAAATCATGGTCAAAGGGTATTCAAGCTTCACAGACTGTATCGAAACCCGAATTAACACGCAATAAGGCGATGTTGTGTGTATGGTAGGATTGGAAGGGCATCGTTAATTATGAGCTCTTACCGCTAGGAGAAACCATTGAGGATCTCTACTGCCAACAACTTATGAGACTCAAGCAAAAAACTGAGAGAAAGCGGCTGGAATTGATAAACAGAAAAGGAGTAGTCTATCGTCATGATAACGCCAGACCACACACTCAGCAAAAATTGAGACAGCTTGGTTGGGAAGTTTTAATGCATCCATAATATAGTCCTGACCTAGCACCCTCACATGTTTACCTGTTTCGGTCTCTTCAAAATTCTAGTGTTAGGTTAACTTCAAGAGAGGACTGTCAAAACTTCTTGTTGCATTATTTGATAAAAAGTTCCAAGATTTCTACAGCAACGGGATTATGTCACTACCTACAAAATGGCTACAAGTTATCGAATAATAATTATAATTAAATGCAATTAAACTTTGAAAAATAAAATGTCTTGAATTTGTATATAAAATACGAAAAAACTTTTCCCCGGTCTATATAATTAAATAAGTTATAGATTAAAATTTCTTTTTGATTTAAATTTATAGTACTCCATTGCCTTTACTTTAGGGACACGCAAATTTTAATGTTTTTTTGTTATTGAATTAGAAAGTGATACAACTTTGTAACAATTACCTTAAAGCGGTTAGACTTTTATACTTTGCTTAAAAAAAGGGTTTAGACTGGATTGTACGAAATTAGCCTAAAAAAGTTTAATGACTATAATTAGAGGGGCTGTGTTAATTACACAGAAAATGGGAGTATTATGTACAATCCACTGTTGTTAAATCGAGTTGCTGCTGTTTTAAGGTACCGCAAAGTTAATCAAATCAGTTGGCACTGAAATAATGTTATTACTCAATGAACATTGTAATTGAATAAATAGTTTAAATTTTAGCATATTTGGTCACTCAATAAGTTAAATAGCTTCGGAAAAGATACCGATTTTTTTATTGTGGTTATATATTTAAAAGTGTGCAAAGAAGATTTTTAAACATAATCAAAGAAAGAACGGTTACTTACAAAATTTTAAGAAATACAACTGTAAAGGTTGAATCAGGTGTTTAAATTAGCATATAAAAATTTAAATTCGTTCACTTACCCCTATCTTTATACACTGTACCGTGGAATAGCGCCGTAAGAGAAACTGAAATGGGCAGCAGCTTCTTCTTGATAACAGCTCAAAAAAACGCCAGTGTTTGAAATGGCAAATATCTCCTAAGAGGAAATCTAAGTAATTTTGACTTTATTTAAATGCAATATTTTATATCTCGAAACTTTGTGAGAATATATCATATTATGATACATAGTAATTGAAATTTTTTGTATATATAAGCGAATAATTTTGCTAAAAATATAACCCTAATAGGGCAAAGAATGCGCGCTAGATATTTCTAAAATAGCATAAAGTTAATTACACATGAAATGTAATAAACAATTTTAAAAGTTCGTATTTAAGCAAGTACTATATTCTACTTAATAAGCCCATAAAAGTCTCTCCCACTTATGGTTCAATCCTGATCGCTTAAGTAGAATCGACATGAATCCTGAGAAAATTGTAGTAATGTACTTTCAATGGAATCCCGCCCTGAATCGTCGGAACTTAAATTCGAAGAGTTCATTCGGCATGATCGGACAACCCATGCCCTGGGAATCGACGGAGTACTTAGCAGTCACATTTGACCACAATATGTCCAAACGTCCGTTCACGAAACACATTCGCAACGTTCGCAACCGAGCGATTTTTTGGCTAGTTGCCTCCATCTGCTTGTTAACAGTACTTTTTAGTTATCTTCACGCACAATTCCTGACGGGATAGCCAGAGAGAACAGATCGCCAAGTGTCACGATCCTTACATACCTCTTTCGCTTCTTTCAGATTCATTATCTTCTTCATACATGCACGTCTAGGTATCCGAGTACTCTTGACCCTCCCCTCTTCGAGCAGTTTGCTCACATGGTCTTCGAAAATTAGTCTCGGTCTACCTCGACACCTTTTAATATTAACTTTCGCGCTATATATTTTCTTTACCATTCGGTCTTCACTCATTCGCTCAACGTGCCCAAACCATCGAAGCACGCCCTTATCAATTTTTGTGATAAGGTCATCTTTCAAACCTGCCATATTGCGAATCTCTTCGTTTCGCTTTCGGTCGGCCATGGTAACGCCGCACATTTTACGAAGAGATCGCATCTCCACTGCATTCAACTTGCTTTTATGCTTCTTCTGGCATACCCAGGTTTCGCTGCCATATAACAAAGTCGGTACCAACACTGCGTTATGTATTGCAAGGCGTGCACTCTTCACTACGCCTTGCCCTTTGACTAACGCAGTCAGGGCACCATTGACTTTGTTCCCGGCATCGACACGTCTGTCCACATCTAAATCACATCTTCCATCCCGGCTAAAACCACTCCCCAAGTATACAATTTCATTTACCTGTTCTAGACATTCCTGATTTACCCATATTTCACACTTCGTTCTCTCTTCGTCCCTTTCAAATACCAGAACCTTAGTTTTATTAGCATTCAAACGGAGACCTTTAATTTCACATTCCTCTTTCATACACGTAACTAATGCCTGCAGTTCTGCCTCTGATGGTGCAATAAGCACTGCATCATCAGCATACAGCAGACAATTTACTTTTATGCCACCCAATTTAACATACAAACAATCTTTCAGCTTCTGTAAACAGCTGTCGAGATACAGTATGAATAGCCTCCTCGCTCTTCCTAGACATGACACAACCCTGTTTTACGCCCGTTTGGACGCTAAACATAGGTGACAGGTCATGCCATACCCGCACACAGGCTTTACAGTTACAGTAAAGTGACTGCATAGCCCTTAGCAATCGACCATCCACACCGTACCCCGGCAACAGTTCCGACATTTTCTTCCTTACAACCTTATGAAATGCTTTCTCAAGATCCACAAAAGAAAATCTTCTGGTTAGCAGCCAGAAGCTTCTCCGTTATCATGCGGAGAGAAAACATTTTATCCGTGCATCCTCTTCCAGTTCTAAATCCCCATTGTGCCTCCCATAGAAATCTTTCTGATTTCTCTAGCATCCTACGTCTCAAAACCTTCGAGTAGACTTTACTTGCTAAACTGGTCAAGCTGATCGCTCGATAGCACCCGCAGTCAAAATGTGAACCTTTACCTTTATATAAAGGCACAATGACTGCGGATCGCCAATCATCCGGGACATCCCCCGTCCGCCAGAACAAATTGAACAGCAGATGAAAGTTGTCCCAGACGCGAGGCCCACCATACTTGACCATTTCAGTAGTAACTCTGTCTAGTCCCGCAGCCTTACCACATTTCAAACTTCGAATCGCACGTTCAATCTCTTTCATACTGATGACCTCAGTGTCATCGAGGTCCGGGTCCGGCGTACCAGTCACGGCGTCACCCCCGGATCCCTCACTAAGATCATCACACGCATATATTTCTCTATAAAATTCGCTCCATCGCTGCATGACGTCCGATTTTTCTGTGAGGACGTCATTAGTTCTCGAAAGCACTTTGTTCATTCTTAAGGCCGTCGCACCACTTCGGGTCCTTCCAACCTCTTTCCAGAAGAGTTTGGAGTTCTCCTTAAAGTTGTGCGACAACCTTTCGTCCGCTTCCATTCTACACCTTTCACGCATTTCCTCAATCAATGCTTTCGTGTGAAATTTCTGCAGCTTATATCTTTCTTTCATCTTCTCTCTCATATCCTTATCATTACTAGAGGCCACGTAGTCTAACCATGCTTTCTTCTTCTTGTTTACAGCATCTTTCACTTCATCATTCCACCATGTATTTCTTCTTTTACTACTGCCTCTTTTTATTGTTCCACACACTTCTTCCGCTGCACTTACCATTCCATCCCTAAGGTTCTGCCATGTTCTTTCCACACATTCTTTTCTGCCATCGATGGTGTCAAGCTTTTCGGCTACCCTCGCATGATATTTGTCCCTAGTATCCGCTTCCTGAAGCTTCCAGCTACGGATGCGACAGACCGACTGTGGTTCTGTTACTGTCGTCCGGTAGCGCCAACCAGCGAACAGACCCCTAAATCTAGTAATCACTAGATAGTGATCCGTTCCCAGGTCAGCACCCCCGAACACTCGCGTATCTTTCACCTGTTTTCGCAGTCGGTCATCCACCAGGAACAAATCGATCATACTTCTCTCATTCTTTCTTTCTCTAGTATATGACGGGACCAGCACCATTGCACGTGCGGCGCGGTAGCCGTCGGTGCAGTTAGACAGAATTCTTGTAAATAACACGTGTTCCGCACACCTGCACCATTGCACCTGCAGTGGCGCTCGTTTTGCTTGTATAAAACGGACGGCGCGGCCGCCGTTAAGACAGTCTTGGCTCTGACGTGGAACGGTACGCTTGTCGTATTCCGTTACTAGTTTATCCTCGACTCGTTGGATAATTAATTCGTGTAAACGAATTAATTATTATTCCTAACTACAAAATTAGTCTCTGTACTATACTCAATTACACCTTTCTACATTAGAAGTGGGATAAAGTCCCCATTTTTGCCCACATTTAATCTTCGAATAGTATGAGGATTATTACATTTGTGGAAGACTGTAATGCATTCCGATTTTATGAATCTGTTTTATGTTAAATACCGTAATGAAATTTGCTATGCTACTTACGATATTTTCGTATCATTAAAGTGTAGAGAAAAGATAAAGTGAAATTATTTAAGCCAATTTTTTTAATTTGTTCGATTTGAATTAAAAGTACCCCGCAAGTATTTTCATTATTTCTTGATGTACCTAAATATGTTAACAAATGTCGAAAAAAGTTGGAGGCTTTCTAATTAACTTATTCAAGTTATGTTGTAATTTGATAGTTCACGCGAAACATGATTATCATTTGCTATATTTTGAAGTTCAAAACGTTTAAGGGATGTACCAAAATAAAGTATTAAAGTGACATTTTTGTGTTCTAATGTGTTGATCAGTGTTGCAGTTTGCTCCGAATATTGTGTCGTCGACAAGATTGGGGTTTGATGTCGAGGGATTCGTAGAAGTGTCTACAACAATGATCAATGAGGAAGATGTTGTGACGGCTAATCGAACATGGTCAGGTACGGCCGAGCGCTGGTAAGATTGAGCCTACACCGCTACAGACGATAACTTATCGGCTGATCTTACGGCAGGGCAATTTAAGCGGCTGCCGAACAAATGGTGCTTTGGCGCTGTAAATGGACGTCTGAGGCTTGGCCGGCTTTCGTAGATTTTGCGCAGTTGCCTCCTTCCCTTTGAAATATGTTGTGGTATCTGTCTCTACACATAGTTTCCGTTTTTGCAATGTTTTAAAATGTCATACAGTTGCCGTTTCATAAGAGAATATGTGATGAATTTTGGAAGCTCGGAATTCCATGGTTCGCAATACATTTATCTCGATTTCTTTTAATTTTACAAAGCAGTGCAACGATTCGCTAGAGCTAGTACGGCTACGGCGCGACGGCTCGCTGGCGCGAATGTGGCACGAACACAGCAGAACGAGAAGCTGGAGTGAGTTTGCCTGAAGGTAGCCATATCGGCGCGTTCATAACTTAAATGAAGTCTGGGATGGTCGATCGTTGTAATATTTAACAAGATTTAATATCTGTTAGCAGGTGGTGATAACTGATAGACCGTATGCTGTTCACTGTCAACCGCACGAGGACGTGCGACAGTCAGAGGTAGCCTTGTCTGTGCATCTAGAAAATACTAGAGACGTTGCAACACTCTAGCGAAGTAATTATTCTTGTGCAGGAAAGGAACATGGAGTTGCAGGAAGGCTGGTCTGTGTTGCACTGGGATGTGTCGTGTTGCTGTTGGTTTACATACTTAGGTGTTATCATGTCACTACGTCCCTCACGATACACTTTTGTGTGATTGTGACAGGTACATGTTTGCGGTATGGTTGGTCTGTACCTGTTCTATATTGAATTGAAAAAAAAGAGAGTAAGAAAAAAAGTAGTTCTTACTATCATTGCAGGGCGTTTGCCGGTCCAATGATATAGCTACAGGGAATAGTGATTCCGGATTAGCAAATAGTACTTGAAAAAAAAAGAGTAATATCATTGCAGGGCTTTGTGCCGGTCCAATGATATGGCTATAGGGAATAGTGATTCCGGACTAGCGAAAACAGTACTTGAAAAAAAAAGAGAAAATAGAAAAGCTACAGACTAATCATTCCGATCTCGCATAAAGTTGATTAAAGTTTTGTAGGGCTTACTGCCGGATCAAAACTGATTGTCACCCAAGTCTCAAGGGTCAATATAGACCGGACCAGACGCTGTTATGTCAGGATAGTCGAACGATGTTTTTTTTTGTCTACAGATAACTAAAATTGTGATGGAGCGCGTGCGAGGACGCACGCATGTCAGTATGGCCGTGACGGGACCAGCACCATTGCACGTGCGGCGCGGTAGCCGTCGGTGCAGTTAGACAGAATTCTTGTAAATAACACGTGTTCCACACACCTGCACCATTGCACCTACAGTGGCGCTCGTTTTGCTTGTATAAACGGACGCCGTTAAGACAGTCTTGGCTCTGACGTGGAACGGTACGCTTGTCGTATTCCGTTACTAGTTTATCCTCGACTCGTTGGATAATTAATTCGTGTATACGAATTAATTATTATTCCTAACTACAAAATTAGTCTCTGTACTATACTCAATTACACCGTTCTACATATACATATCGATCTTCTTGTGAATAAACATAGTGTTTGTCACAAGAAGACCCTTTTCCTTGCATACCGCAAGTATAAGCTTGCCAGCATTATTTACCCTTTTATCGCCTTAAACTTTCCAAGCACCGACTCGTACCCTGGTCGAGCGGTACCAACCCATCCATTCAAATCACCACATACAACAATTCTTTCGTTTCGCCTAGCCAAATCTAGAACTTCTCTTACATTCTCCCAAAACTCCTCCAGCTCATCCCTGGACGACGAAGCTACCGGCGCATAAACAGCCAAAAGGAATAACTTCGTCAGTCCCAATTTAAAGCGAACCCAGAGAAGTCTTGAGTTCACAACCTTATATTCAGTCATAACATCGACCAACCGAGACGACAGAAGCACCCCCACTCCCTGGCAGGCGCTCTCGCTCTCCGGGACCCCGGACCATAGAGCTAACGCCCCGCCAGGGAGCTCTTCAGTACCACTGCCCTTCCGTTTGGTCTCCGATATACACACGACATCTAATTCTCTTTCTTTCATTATTTCGATCAACTCATTCGTTTTATCTCTCATGCTTCCTCTAACATTCCACGTGCCAACTCTGCACTCTGTCCTCCACCTTCCGCCGTGTCTGGCTGTGCGTGACGGGTGGCGGTCCCCATCGCCGCTTTGCGCGCTGCATTCCACACCAACGGGTACGAGCTGGTCTGCGTCGCCTTGGGGGGACGCCCTAACCCTCGTTGGCATGGGTGCGCAGCTGAGTAGAATTGCAGCCCTGAAAAGGGCTGGCAGGGGTCGCGACCAGCACGCTTCTACAATGACCCCCATTGAATCCTCACTCTTTGATTATTACAATGTTAAAATCTTACGATTCACATAATTCAACTTGACCTAAAATTCATGTACACGTGCTTGCCACGATATAAAAACGACCGCACAGAGCGTGCTAGGTCATTCCGCCTGTGGTACCGCTCTCGAGCGGTCGTGTCCAGGTAGTCCGCGCTCTCGTCCCCGTACGGTAGTGCTATCTCGCTCGCGCGCCTCCGCTGTCCTGCTCGCGCTGTACAGCGTCGACGCTTTGGTGACTCATTTTTGCTAACAGCTCTTGCCCCCTGTCTTCGGGCGGGGAGGTTTGACTGACCTCTATTTATTGTTGTTTTAATTGTTTTTTAATTGTTATTTTTTTATTTCTCTTGTTATTCTTTGTTTTTCTTGTATTGTTATACGTGTATATTGTCTCGTAGTACGTCTCGTATTCAAGTCCCTGTTCTTCTGAGAACAGGGACCCGTCCCGTCCTTACTGTTTCTTAGAACAGAACACTGCCCCCCTCAACATGTCCACAATAACACAATTTAAGTCTTTCGTTGCCGCCCTAAACCAAACCCTTGGTCTGGGCCTAAATCTCGATGAGATGGTCCGTGCCGCCATCGCCGCCCATATTACTCCCCCTGCCCCTCAGGCACTCCAACCGCCGCCCGTACTAGCGGCCTACCTAGAGACCAAGAACTCTTTTGCCCTTTTAGATATGGAGTAAAAAGATTTTGAGGCTATTTTATCTTTAGGCAATTCAGTCATTATGTTTGGAGATTTTAACTCTAAGCATACTGAATGGACATGCCGTACTACCTCCCCTAGTGGCAAGATACTGCTCGATATCACGCAGTCTCTTGACCTTACCGTTCACAGTCCCCTCGGTGCTACTCACTATCCCGATGTCACCGGCCACGCTCCCGACGTGCTAGAATTTGCACTATTCAAAAGTATTTCCCTCAACCTCAGGGCAATCGAGATACTAGACGATCTAGGATCCGACCACCGACCGGTCTCCCTCATTCTTGGCCATCAACCACCCCCCTCAACACCCTCTACTAAAGCCTTCACAAACTGGAAGGGCTTCAAGGAGTCCCTAGCAAATGCTCTGGACTCACAGGACTCTCTCATCTCCCTATCGTCGGACTTAGATAGTCCCGAAAAAATCGACACCGCGGTCGATTCACTCTCCACCCTTATTAAAACCTCCCTTAAGGAGAATGAAAGGGTAGTCCCGGTTGCTAATAATAGTGGGCTTCCCCTACATATTAGCAACCTATTAAAAGCCAAGAAAACTGCTTTCCGGAGAGCAGCAAAATATCCCACGCCCGAATATAGGCACACGGCCAATCGTCTTCAACGAGAACTCCGTTTCCGCCTCTCTGAATTTCGAGACCTCGAAAAGAGTAAACTCATGGAGAATATGTCTACCTCTCATACAGCGTACTATCGAATGGCAAGAGCCCTCCGCATAGACGCTATCACCCACACTCCCCCTCTCTCCCGTCCCGATGGTACGGTAGCCTTCGAGGACGAGGAAAAGGCTGAGTGCTTTGCAGACAGCATTGCCGTTCAATGCTCTCCTAGCTCTCAACCCGTTGACCCTTCACACGTCCAGGTAGTGGAGGATGAGATCCGCCGCCGGAACTCACCCCCTACAGCCTCCGAACCTATCTCTATGTCAAATGATGAGATTTCATTCCTCATCAAAGGACTTAAGCCCAAAAAGGCTCCGGGCGCGGATGGCATCTCCAACCAAGCCCTAAAACACTTTCCTGAGCAGGTGTTAACCCTTTTAACTATTATCATCAACGCCTGCTTCAACCTTAGTTACTTTCCCACTACGTGGAAAGAGGCAACTGTGATTGGTATTCCCAAGCCAGGCAAGCCTTTCAACCTCCCCTCCAGTCATCGCCCCATTAGCCTCCTCAAGGCCATGGGCAAGCTCTTCGAAAGAGTCATCCAAACTCGCTTGAGGCGCCATCTGTTTCCCACAGACAGTGACCCTCTTATCATTCCCCATCAATTCGGTTTCCGAGCGAAACACTCCTGTCCCCAACAAGTTTACCGTATTGTGGAATATATCCTAAGCGGTTTTTATCCTCGTCGTCATAAGATCATCGCGGTCTTTTTCGACATAGCTAAAGCTTTTGATAGAGTCTGGCATACAGGCCTTATCTACAAACTGTACAAAATAGGTCTCCCCGATCGTCTAGTACGTCTCGTGGCCTCTTAGCTAAAGCATCGTACCTTTCGTTTTAGACACGAAGGCACGCTATCTTCACAGCGCCCCATCAAAGCTGGTGTCCCTCAGGGCTCAGTACTTGCTCCTCTGCTGTACATTCTGTTCACCAACGACATTCCCATCCCGTCGAAAGGTGGTCAGCTCTCCCCCTTCGCAGACGACACTGCTCTCTACTGTAAAGGTATCTCGCTACCTTTCATACGGATCAAGGTCCAAAAGTCAGTTGATGATCTAGGAGCTTGGTTCAAAAAATGGCGCATCGATGTGAACCCGGAGAAGAGCTCCGCCGTTCACCTCGATTATAAACGACGCCGTCTCAAAAACACTCCACTAATACGTATGCTAGGGACCCCTGTCCCCTGGCATACGTCTGCCAAATATTTAGGTGTCACTCTGGACACAAGGCTCATCTTCAGGCCCCACGTGAAAAGAGTAACCCGTCACGCACGTTTTTACCTGAGTAGGCTCAACAGTATGTTGGGCCGACACAGTAATATGTCCCTCAGAAACAAGCGCACCCTTTATAAGGTCTGTATACGACTAGTCATGTCCTACGCGGGCCCCATTTTCGCACACGCTGACCCTAAAATTATTAATGAACTCCAAATAGTTCAAAACCTTTTCTGTCGTCGAGCTGCGAACCCACCTTGGTACGTCCGTAATGCCGACCTTCATCGGGACCTAGAGCTCCCTACAATTCAACAATTTCTTAAAAAACTCTCTGAGAACTTCTTCAAAGCCTCAGAGTCGCACTCCAATCATCTTATTCGTGAGGCAGCTACTCATGCAGCCCCACCCCCCTCTTGCTATCGCGTCCGCAGGCCGAGAAACTCTCACTTGGACCCGCCTAATAAACTGCCAAACGACCTGAACTGCCTTCTGGCGGCTCAGGCCAACTCTAATTAAAATATTCATAATTAATTTGCCTTCGTAGGCACTCCCTCAGTGGCTCGTAGCCGCCTGCGCCCTCTTTTCCCAAAAGAGGGGCGCTTCCGATACGGCATAAGAATCTTTAAACAGCTGGTTGCCAGTCCACAAAGGCGGTTTTTAGAGGGTATCACGTAGGTTCCCCGGTAGGCAGTGAGTCCCTCATAACCACGATAGACCGGCTGTCGTGGTATGCGTAATGCATTTTCCGCCTCCCTACATAAAGGGTAGCCCTTTTCCAAAAGTCTGGCTCGAGCAGTCGAACAGTACAGGCCTCTCTAAATACATTGTTACGCTGTCAGTCGAAAAAACGAGGCTTTCAGTATAGTTGTAGTGTTTTCTTTGGAAGATTGAAGATGATCACCATGAAGGTAGCATTAATGGCGTCAGCTGTGCTGACGTCACACTTTTTAAAAACAACAAGGAGCTCGGTCCTCCGTCATATATAATTCTAATATTAAAATGCAATTTTTCTTCGATATATGCAAAACTGTGAGCATGAAACGTAAGAAATTATAAGAACTATAGAGATCTATATGTACTCGTATATAACTGTATATGCTAAAATTATAGAATGTCTCAATCCGGATAATTTTATAAATGTTTTAGTATTGAGCAAACCAACCAAATCACATCAAAAAAGTATGCGTACAGTTTTAAATATCGAAATCTTTTTTGTTATGGTAGACTATAATTATTATAATTTATCTTCTTTTTAGTTGTGATTTTAAAAATGCCAAGAAGATTATCAGAAGTTTTACGAGCAAGAATTGTAACTTTGAGCGAAGAAGGATATTCCACGAGAGAAGTAGCACGCAGAGTTGCTGTACCCCAATCCTGTGTTGTGGCCACGTTGCAGAGGTACCACGGCGTGGATTATTTAGCTGATCGACTCCGCAGTGGTCACCTAACTTATTTGAACGCTGCTCAGAAGCGCTAATCAGATTGCTGGTAGCCCGTGACACAACAATCAACGCCACTACAATAAAAGCAGAAGTGCGGACCGACTCTGGACTTGAAGTTAGCACTCAGACCATTCAGAATTGCTTACGTCAGGCTAGACTATGAGCACGGAGGTCTTGGCAAGTTACTCTGAATTCACACTAACGTCAGCGATGGAGATTACTGTGGGCTAGGCTCCGACAAAATAAAAAAAAATGAGGAGGAAAACATTTGGCAAAACTGTCTCTTGTTGATGAATCGCGAATCAGTACTCATCCAGATCCAACGTGTCTGTGTCTGGAAAAGACCTGGAGAGTCTGATAGGCAAAGAACTGAAAATGGTATCGTTCAGCAACGCAAGAAATCGGTGTCCTTTCGGGGTGGAATTATGGTTGGAACTAGAACGCTTTTAACCTCGTATCAAGGCTCCATAACGGCAGATGGGTCGGCTCGACCGAGAAAGGACCACGCTCTCACAGAATACCACCGTAAAATAGCAGCTTAACACTGCTGTGTTTCGTATGGTGAGTGTAGAGAACTGAAGATCCTTTTAACTGAAAAAGAGGCATTCCATCTTAGTGCTCACGGGTGACAACGCATCTGCATTTTGATTCGCAAACGAGGATAGATGTAGATGTTTATGGGCCACAGCAACCACTTATCATCAGGTGGACTGTGTGCTCGTTTGTCACCCTATCATGTTAAAAATGAATGAATTGTCAGACAACTTCGACTAATCCATGGGCACTAATTCTTACTAGTCGATGATAATGCGCCTGCACATAGAGTTCAACGAGTCAATGGTGATTTCCGAGAATACGACATCACAAGGTTAGCACGCATGGGATGCTCTTAAGTGAGCTGTTTGGAACTGTCAGCCACTTCCCCAAACAGTGTCAGAGATCAGGGAAGTGGTTATTCAAGAATAGTAGTAATTGGTAGTTGTAGGTTACCGCAAGAAATGCGGGATAACTTGATTATCAGCATGCCCAGGAGGATAGTTATGTGTTCGAGCCAGGGAGTTAAACAATCTTTTTCTTTCCATAAAATTTTTGTTACAATTACAATTTTTGTTATTAAAAAATTTTTTTTTTTTATTTGAAACTGTGGAGTTCTATTTAAAAAAAGACGTAAACACTTTTTCTTAATAAAGTAATTTTTTTAATTATAAATTATATTGTAATATTTAAAAATATAAATTATATATAATTTGTATTTTTCTAAAAAATATAAATTATATTTTAATTTGAAATATATATCCGCTTTTGCTAGTGATCACAAACTTTTTTTGATGTCTTGTATTACCATTGAATTATATGTACTACGTACTAGAGAAGCCATTCCGAACATTGACACAACTATCACAACTATAGTCCCACCAGCTTATCTGTGAACTGACAGCTGCGGCAAAATTGTGAACTATAGCCGCCATTTAATCAAATGTCACTCGATACGTCATTGTTTTGAGAGTTTATAGAAAAATAAAAAATGCCGAAAACCATTAACAGTGATGCCCGAAACATTATTTTAAAAGTATTAAACTTTTGTGAGCAAGAAGCTCGAGGGCAAGCGCCGATAGTGCCTTTCAATCAGGTCTATAAAAGAGTGTCAGCTGCTACAGGTCAGTATTGCTATGTTTTATTCCTTCCTTTCGTATTTCCGATAAATGGATTGGTTAATGCAATTCATTTCTTTTTCAGATGTTAGTCAAGGATTCATTTCCAAAATAGTTAAAGAACTGGAAACCACATAAACCACAGGAACGCAAATTACAACGCCCGGTAAAAAAGGCATAAAGGCATATTAAAAAAGGCATAAAGGCATATTATTTAATTAAAGTTTAATTTCTTTAATTATAATATTTTTGTTTCTTCTTGTTCTTGGACATATATCTGTTAAATCTGTGTTCTAGTCTTTTTATTCCATGACTAATTTATTACCCTAGTATGTGGACTCTATGTAGGAATATAAGACCCTTAGATGGGAATATTCCCGAACTGGCAACACTTCAGCGCAGAAGCGCCAAGCTGTCAGTTCACAGATAAGTTGGTGGCACTATATCTTCAACTGAACTGTACTGCAATCTGTACAAACTAAATATTGCGTAAATTGAAGATTTGTGAATTCCATAAAATAATTATTATTACATTTTATTTAGAAATATGTTTGTTTAGATTAAGATATTTTATATTAAATTCTTATATTTATTTTATATTAATATCTTATTTTATATCAACTTAAAGTCTTCATTGAATGAATTGAAGACATAGAACAGGACACAATTTTTGTTTGGAATGGCTTCTCTAGTACGTATTACATATAACTCAATGTGTATTACAAAAGAATACGTGAAGAAGGTTAACCTCATTTGCAAAAAGCAACTTGCTCCAAAAGAGATCTGTTAAAAGCAAATGATACCTTCGGACCTTCAGATTCGCTTACCGGTCAAAAAGATGAAAATATCCCACAATTTTCTCTAATTTTATCCCAAATCAGCTATGAACTATTAAGGGAGACAAAAGTGAAAGAGGTTTAATTGATATACATATGTAACCGTGCTTAGAACGAACCAATTATTAAAAACTTCTTCCTACAGAAGTTGCCATGTAGCTATATCCACAAAGATTAAACTCAAGAAACATTTCATAAAATAGATCAAGAAAAAGAAAAAATAATTCAATAGAACCAAACGGTCGACATAGTCATGACATATGTCAATAACAAATAGGTCATCAAATAAACCATAGAAGTAATAATTCTACGAAATAAACATTTAACATTATGCAAACTATTTACTGAAAAATAAGGTTTTTTAAATGCTGTCCAACATCTTGATGTTGACTTGTCATCGGTACTAAAAAACCATAAAGAAATTACAATTAGAAATATGTAATATTTCTAATTGTAATTTCAGATAAAACGATTAATATGCATCACTTTCTTAACTAACAAGATTTACCCTTATTCATATACAAAATAACAAAGCAGTTATTTTAAATACATGTTGTTTTGTAAGAATATTTTTACAGATCCCAGAAAATGTTCAAGATAACACAACAAGTGTTACATAAAACCTGGAAATGGTGATTACTTGGCTTAAAGCCCATATCATCATAATGCCCTAAATGGAGATAAAAGAGCAAAGAATATTTAATATTTTAATAATAAACATTTATATTAAGTTTTATAAATGTGACAATACATTAAAGAGCCCTGATTTTATTATTTTGTATTGTTTCTTTCTTCCCCTTTTTTAAGGCTTCTATAAGATTCAATGTAAAAATCTCTTTCGTAAATCATGGATCGGTGTAAACAACACAAAAGTCCGCGGAGTGTAAAATTTCGTGATATTGTCGACAGCGATAAATTGTTTTAAAGCTACAATAATTTAGTTGCTTTCGACAGTTGTATTCCGGTCAGCGAGTTTTATTTTAAAATGCCCGTCTCCGAAATAAAAATGATAGATAAAATTATTTACAAATACAATAAAAACTTTTAGAGGGAGATAAATTTGAAAAGCTTAAAACATGACGGATTAATAATTATGTCGGTGCCTCATAATTTCGTTCAATTATTTTGTTTTTCAGATATCATAATAAATATTTTTATTTCATTCTTCATCTTAAACACCCTTATTATCATTATCTGAATAAGACTTTAAGAATACAACGAGAAAAAGAAGATGTAATTTTTTTCTTTTTTGATGTATTGAGCCTTGGGCCGCATTTTCGAAGACATTTATTTCATTCTTAAGTTATATAGGATACACCTTTTTATAACCAACTGCAATCGGCGGTACCTAGTTGTAGCCGACTGAACTTAGATGTATCCGCACTTTGGCTTTTAGTCATAACATATTTGCAATCATTTATCGGTCACTAGGACCTCGTCCGTTAGGTTGAAGGTGTGCAATTCATTTCTTGAATTTAAAAGTCCAATAGTAGCGGAAAGTACCACGTTTAGGTAATATTCTTGAATTTATTAATCGAATTTGCGCTCAGGTGTGGTAAATTGTCAAGGTAAGTGCAGGACAATCTGAGCATAATCAATACGTATTACATAATAGACTCACTAATAGTATATTTAAATAGAAGCAACAGTTTTGTACTCTTTTGAATAAAATATATTTTAGAACAAAATTATCATCATCATATACAACCCTTCAAGAATATAAAAAAGAAGGTCACACTGCTGTGACCTCCTTTTTTATAGCGGAAGGGGCAAACAAGCATGCGGCTCACCTGATGGAAAGTGTCGATCGCCGTCGATCTCTCTCATTTCGTATCGGATATCCGTACCATCGAATTTTAAGAGTGAAGGAATAGAGAGTGCACCTATAGTTATATATACTCGTATATATATTTATTTATTTGTTGTGCAAAAGCTCGTGCACTATAATCCTGTCCTGCGCAGAAGGCACATTTGATTTAATTTGATTTATAATTTTTAGCAGTGTGTTGTTTTGAGACTATTTGAGATATTATTCTTCAGCTGAAAAACATATTATGATGCATCTTTCAGAGGTGAAGACGTGTCATGTTTGACGATGGGGTTTCTATTCAAGTGCATTAATATTTTGATTAGTTAGGTATTTACATTAATATGTTAATTAAAAATAATTTAGGTTAAGTTGCCACTTTTACCAAAGTAATTAGTCCAGGGGTCATTTAAACAGTCAGTTTAATTTGCCAGCCAGCTGCTAGCGGATGCCAACGAAAAAAGGTAATTTATTTTCATTCGTCATATAAAATGAGTTTTTTGAATAGTGCATTATTGTAGAAATTTTAAATTGAAGTGTTATTATTTTAAACTAGAATTTAGATTATTTACATTTTTCTTTCTACGGTGTACTCGAAATATTAAATTTAAGCCGGGTTATATTTTCAGACGCTTGAGCTGCAAACTTTTCCTTTGTCGTGTTCGAGTAAGCATACAAAGATCCGGAACGTCTATTTATCTAGACGATGGAAGAGAAAGATATTTCAGTCAACAGTACACATGTTAAAGTGGGGTTAAAAATACGTAAAATATAATTTAAAATTTTAACATGTTTCTATGTCTTCAATGTTTTAACGGAGAAATTGAATAAACCTCTTTTTAGCCGAATTCAAAAGAAGGAGGTTTACAACCCGTCTGTATATTTTTTGTATATATGTACGTCACACGATATCTCCGTCAAATTTGAATCAAAGGAGATGGGGATTTCTAGGCTCAGTTGTAATAAGTTTAAATATGGTTTAAAAAGCGTTATATTTTTCTATTTAAAAATATTTTTGTACGTGGTAGAGCCATGCTGCAGCTATATTAGTGGTAGTTGTAACACGAATGGGTCGGCTCGACCGGGGAAGGACCACGCTTTTACAGAATACCAGCATAAAATGGCAGCTTGACACTGCTGTGTTTCGAATGGTGAGTGTAGAGAACCGGAGACCCTTTTTACTGGAAAAGTGACATTCCATCTTAGTCCTCACGGGTGACGACGCATCTGCAATTTGATTCTTTATTGAGGATAAATGTAGATGTCTATGGGTCACAGAAACCACTTACTATCAGGTAGACTGTGTGCTCGTTTGTTACGCTCATTCTATACAAAAAAAATATAAAAAAATGTGCCCAATTCGCAATCTGGAAGATGAGAAATCTTAAAAATAAGTTTATGTCACGAATAAAATAAGAAATCGATTACTTTAATCGATTAATGTGAATGAGTTTTAACAAATAAACATAAAAACATTGAATACTCTAAGCTTACACCAGATTATTGTTCTTGGTTCTTACACTATAGTTTACAGTTCTTACTTTTGTTTTTCAACTGTGTTTTTAATCTGTGCTGATAGTGACAGCTCCTGCCTGACTCAATCTATGATCACTCATTTCGTTTCCATAGATATTGTATATACATCATATCCGACTGATTACTCTATCCTTGGTTATGAAAAGATACTCTGTGTCTCATATCGTTTAGTACGTGTGTGTTTTGAGTTGTTGTATTGATTTATATTTCTCGAACTTACTTAACTTGTACAACTCTTGCTATCATACTGAACACCTGATTTTACGGCCTGGATTTTATCGATTAGATATTGACTCTATGGATCGCTGTGTGAATTGTGGCATAGCGACTAGTCGCTGTAATACACTAGGCCCACAATCCTTCCAAAATAGCAATCGCTCTTCAAAAATCAGCTGCTTAGTATAGGTTGTTGCCAACTTGTTGCATAACCTCACTTTTACTAAATGTATTATAACTTTGCTCTCAGATTACCCAAGTCCGCAGAATTTTCAGTTGATGTTTGTTGTTGATATATATGCTATTAATTGACACAACATTCATCTTTTTACAATCTGGACCCAAGAATGTATGAAAGCGTATCAGTCTTCTTTGATGATTCGTTATTTAATACGAGTAGTGTTATATTTCAGACGTGGACCAATTTAAAAATATAATAGGAGAAAAATAGGCGAAAAAATCGACTCCTAAAGCTGTCAAAATATGTAATGAAGTTTTTAATCTAACTATTAGACAACATTGAGATTGTGATATATATACCTTAGTTCAGTCAAAAGGGTAAAAAAAATAAAAAAAAACTGGAAAAGCCGACTTCAAAAAACTTAAAACGATAAAATGACTTCACATTCTGCAATCGCAGCTTATTAATTCTTCTCTAATACTTAGTACCGACTTCAGAATTTAAGATCTTACCACATTAATTTTTAACATTTGTAATATGATATATTTTCCGCAAAGTAATACCTGATTTTATTAATTTTTTGTCATTTAAAATATTTTTATTTAATTCTGTCATTTTTGTTGCTTTTACCATTTACTTAGGAACCTTCAAGAAAAGAGCTTACACCTTTCTAAAAGGTCGGCAACGCATTTGCAATTCCCCTGGTGTTGCGGTTGTTCATGGGCGGCGGTAGTCACTTACCATCAGGTGAGCCGCATGCTCGTTTGCCCCCTATTCTATAAAAAAAATTTGAGTATATAAACTAATAAGACAGGATACACTGTATCCAGAGAGTCAGTCAGTGAGTGATTCATTCTCCGCTTGGGTTCTGTAGACTTCGGACGTGTCGGTCGAGTTGACTCCCCTCATTACACTCTCTTAGCTCAATTTATTTTAATACATCAGGCATGTACGCTGTACATGCGTGATGTATTAAAATAAATTGAGTGTGCTGGTGCTGTGTCTTTGGTGACTTATCCGTGGTGGCTCTAGTGACATAATAGGTGGAGAATTCACCGCTCAGAATACATTCTGAATGGATTTAACCTCCCACAAAGTAGTCGCAGAACCACTATAACCGGTGCTCTCTTCCTGTCTGCCAGTCTGGCACGACAGCTTGCTGTACAAACTGTATAAACTCAACGTGTCTGATAGGCTCATCCACATCATCAGAGCCTTTCTTGCCAATCACCACTTTCGCTATCGAATAAAGGGTACTCGCTCCACAAAACGTCTCCTCAAGGCTGGAGTTCCACAGGGCCTTTTCCGAATCCTCTTAACACTCTTCACGAGTGACATTCTGAAGGACCCAGTAGTGAATACTGCTCTTTTCGCAAATGAAACGGCACTTTTCGTCGCCCATACCAATAAAAGATACCTCACCAAGATGCTCCAAACAGACGTCAACTACCTAGCCATTTGGTTCCGCTTATGGAGAATCGAAGTGAATCCTTAGAAAAGAGTAGCAATACGCTTTCAAAGGATCTCCACTTTCTATCGTCAAATCCGAAGCCCCGAGAAATCGTTAGGTACCATCACCAAAGTACAGCCGCCAGATCCCTTAGCAACCAACGGCCAAAAACCTAGGGGTTACATTCGACCATGGTGTGACGTTCGCGATGTCCGAAACCGTGCTTAATTCGTCACTAGTCTCCTCCACCCGTTAGTTATCAGCAAGAGCAAACTGTCCTTAAGACACAAGCTTTAACTTTATAAAGCGTGCGTAAAACCTATCATATCTTTCGCTAGCATAGTTTTCACGCAAGTAAGCTATAGTAATTTGTACGACCTCCAACCGGAGCTCGGTGCAAAATAGATTCATTCACATAGTAACCGGAGCTCGGTGCTACCAGCGAAACTCCAACCTATACAGAGACTGTCAACTTCCGACGATCTCTGAATACTTCAAGGGTGTCTCGGCGCTATTTAGAGAGGTCGAGACACATCCCATGCTGCTAGTGGTAAACTCAGTCACCTAAGATCCGACTCCGAACGTTACGCTAACCCTCCGGAGGCCCCACAACATTTTAATCAAACCCCCTGTTCCGCCAGTTACACTTAAGCGAGTGAGTTAGAGCGAGTGAGTGAGTTAGCCGTCAGAGCCGGTCCCACCACCCCCTGTTCGGATGGCCGTTAGATAACTCATCCATGTTATGTTAATGTGATCACTGAACTAAACACAATATCAGCTCACTCTCCAGGATTATCGATTTTAGTGCAACGTTGCAGACGCGAAAAAATAAAAAATCTCCCCCCCCCCCCTTTAAAAATAACTATTTTAACAAATTAACATTCTGTAAGAGCCGAATAGGCTAACAGCATTAACATCACAGAAACTAGACACTGTATTCAATTATACTTTACTCATCTTAAAAGGAAACCGTTGAAATGTTGTCAAAGTACACGTTGTAAATAAATTGAAATAATAATAGGTAGTGCAATTATTGGATGTTCAGTCCTGTTTATAGCTGAGTAACTTCCACAATATGTACAAAGATATTATATGTACGCTCTCAGTAATTGAAGTAGAATACAATAATATTAATTTGCAAGCGAATGGTTAATGGTGCGGAATGCAAACTCGATAATTCGTGTCTTCAAATCCGCCATTCGACTAGTGGAATAAGTGGTGTCTGTCTTACCGCCATGGATAGGCCTTTGTTGTTCGGATTTTAGTCAAGGATTGGCTTATAAAAAGTAAAAAAGAATCACATTCTCACAAGGGAGGGATTGTAAAGATGTTGCCTTTAACCAAAAGAGAGCGATTAAAATCTGGCACTGATTATGCCAATGAAGCTTTTCTCCAGACATCAAGAAACAGTTACGAAAAATACTTTCATGTTGATATAGTTCTACAAATCTACCAATGTAATATTGTTTCATCAACTGTTTGATCGAATGAAAAAGTTTTATTGTTTCTGATAGTTTTAACGTCATTCTATGAAATATTTTAACCTATTGTTATAATCTTCGATTTATATTCATGGTAATTTCATGTTACTAGTTTTGAAATAATCGTATAGTATTTAATTAATTTTTAATTATTATTATTATCATATTGGGGTATTTGTATTATTATTGTATATTATATTGTATTTGTATAAAAAAAAATGATTAATATACATAAATATCAATAACATAAAATATATACATAAAAATACGTATAAATATTCAATTAGATGGAAGCCCTCGGCAGGGGAGACGAAACGGCCGAGGGTTAGGGGGAAAGGGAAAGAAACTGGCGGACGATGCGGGCGGTATCGAGGAACACCGGCTTTTGCATTTTAGTTCGAATTGGTCCGTCACGGAGTCCCAGTCATCTCAGATGACCCGAGAGGCTGACCGAAATTAGCCTGTTGGCAGAAATGACCACAGGAATAACGCGTCAGGTTGGCAGACCACCCCATATGTCGGTCACCTCGTGATCCAGGTCCAGGCTTTCCCGAGATTCTCGTCATAAGGAATGGCAATGTCAACCGAAATAAACCCTTGACTGTGCCCAGTTCATTAGCTATCAGGCTTATTCGTAGGAATAGTCCTGTCATTGTTGATGGCCCGGTCCCAGTAGAGCTTGTCGCGGTCATTTTAGAGCAAGGCAGTTTCCGATCCACGATACCGTATTTCAGAGCGAGCTCCTGGTGTAGAATCCTAGCTACTAGGTTGTGTCTGTGCAAATACTGGACAACCGGAGATGACATGCCTAAGCGATTCACCGACATGGCGACAAGCTCGACAGATGTCGACGGTGCCATCTCTTACGTTATATCTTCGATAGTTGTTGGTCTTAATGACGTGATCCTGTATTGAACAGACAAAACCCTCGGTTTCCCTAAAGATGTCACCAAAACTTAGCCAGTTGAGGGATGCGACCGTCTCTAGGAAAAGCACATGAAGAATCTTGAAGAACCTCCCATGTTACTTATTCTCCTTCCATACGGTCTCACGGTCGAAAATGCTCTGTACTGCCAGATCTTGCCATTGCTCGTAAGCTAGGGATAGAGGGGTAAGCCCTTTATCACAATAAATTATGTCCTTATAGAATGAATCTTCCGATCTCGCAAGGAAGTAATTACAGACGCTGCACACTTAATGATTATGCATAGTGAGCGCGCTTAAAAAGCCTGGGCGTAGCTGCTTTACGATGCTTACGCGGTAAGTACAGCCTCATTACGGACGATTTCGGATGGTGCATCTTATGGGACGTCATGATATTGCGGGCTTTTCTATCCCGGGCGTTAAGTTCAGTTTTAGTCGACCTGAGTATGCCAAAGGTATACATGAAAACAGGCTTGACCCAAAATATGCGTGTGTCTTATTCACGCCCGACAAAAGGCTGTTAAGTACTTTAGTCAAGCGTGCATAAAATAGATCGCAAACTGATTGTTTCATGTCCGCCTCATCAATACTTATGTTTTGTGACATACCCAGGTATCGGTGTGTTTCAGCTTCGGAAGGGGTCCTTATGTGTTATGTATTATGATGGGTATAGATAAGTCTATGCCCTCAGAGTTAAACAATCCTACCCCTTCCAACATGGTGGACCGCACATTTATCCGTCCCCAGCTCCATTCTAATGGAATTGCTAAAATTACAAGTGATGTTTAGCAATTCCATAAGATGGGGGCGACTGGAGGCGAATAATTTGAGATCATCCATATAGAAATGGTAGGTCACTTTTGTACCTCCTTTCCGAAGCTGAAATCCCAGAGCCCTCCAGTAAGGTACCGAGAGGGTTTAGAGACAGAACGAAACTGGACTCAAACAGTCGCCATGGAAGATGCTCCTTCTTATCCTTATGTGGTTCTCCACAGCCGTCATCCGCTCGCCTAGATGAAAAAGGATCGTACTCTACTGCCACCGCATTGCCCAAGGAAGTTTATATCTGTATAGTTAACCTTGTACAGCTTGGGGATCCTCTTCAGCCATATATGAGGCACCGATTTTTAATAATCTCGCTCAGATTGACTTTCGGGATATCATCGGAATAGTATCGGAATTTATTGGATCCTAACTCATAATTACGTGTGGCTCCAACGATGACGTGTCCAGCTGCTCGTAGAACATCTAAAATCTCACGTGTCACGGAAACGATACTACTATATTCGGTCTTCATTTCATCACCCATTCATTGGCTATTTCTCTGATCTCTGGCTAAGACTTTGGAGCCTTGGTTCCGCTCAATCGCTTAATAAATATTGAAGTTGCGTAAATCTTGCCGTATGCATTTGGAGGATCTGTTTAGTTGCATGTATGCTGGCATTTCTGTTGAAGACTTTTTACGTGGTGGAGTCAAGCTGCAGCTATATTAGTAATATAGTTGTAACACGAATGGGTCGGCTCGACCGGGGAAGGACCACGCTCTTACAGATTAACAGCGTAAAATAGTATCTTAATGCTCCTGTTTCTTATAGTAAGGGTAGAGGATCGAAGAACCTTTTTACTGGAATCGAGGCATTCCATCTTAGTTCTCAGGGATGACAACCCATCTGCATTTTGATTCTTAATCGGGGATAGATTTAGATCCACTTAAAATCAGATGGATTATGTGCTCGTTTGTACCCTTATTCTATAGAAAAGACTACAGCTTAATTTCCTCTCTAACAGCCATGAGATTCAGAGTGTGATCGCAGAGTTTTTAGATTTTTCTGCGATGGGACTTGAACACTGTAAACGGTTCTATGATTCAAGCTGAACGTTTTTGGGGCTTTGAATTAGAGCACGAGGGGGACGGAGCGTTGACTTCATTAGAAGTGACCTCTCCAACTTAACATTAAGGTTCCATGTGCCTCTTACCATTCGGTGATCGCTAATAGTTTTCATCCTCGCAATCACTCAGACATCACTGAAAATTTGCCGTCTTTTCACCATAATGAAATCAATTTCATTTTTTGTAGAACAGTTTGGGCTTTACTAGGTTCACTTTTTATGGGGGCGCTTCTGAAAAAAAGAGTTCATCATAAGAATTCCTCCTTCTCGACGAAGTCAGCCAGCTATAGACCTCTTTGCTTCTATTGCTCTATTCCAAACTGTCACCGTTCCCTCTTCAGCCCATTTTTGTATAGTGACCAACACAGCATAGTGAGTTTAAGAGGAATGCATGGCTCTAGAGATATTCTCATAAATTTCCTCCATATCTTCATCGAGATGTTTCGAGGTTGGTGCAAGGTCGAGTCCTCCACCGGAGATTCTTAGCGCCCTCTGCCCCGCGGTTAGTCACCACTGCAGCCAGAAATAGCGGGACCGCCGGGGTCTGGGGGCTATTACTTTATGTCGTTTCTTATAAGGGGGTGTTAACTATAGTTGCCATGCTTGGCAAGTGGGTTGGCAACCGCCTTTTTATTGTAGTTTTGCTGTTATCAGAAATATACTGCTGCCCATCTCCCATTTCAGTTTCTCTCTGTCACTTCTTATAACACCCACGGTAGGATATGGGATAGTGGATATTCTTATACTGCCACTACACGGTAACTTTCGGAGTATAAGGCTGTACAAGTAAACTTGTAATTACATGCCTTAAGCGCGAAGCGCGTAGGATGTTCTACTAGGGCCTAAAAATCAACGTGAGGCGTTTTGTCACATGAAATCGTATCTAACAATCATATTGTAAAAATGATATGAAAAGCACATTGTCAGAGAGTTAAATGATTGTTGAGCTTATTTTATTTAAATCGATTAATTGCTATTTATACATTAAAACTGACTTTATTTTAGTGGCTCATAGAGGCCCATTAACAACTGCAAAACCAGGGGAATTGCAGATGCGTTGCCGGCTTTTATAAAGGAGTAGGCTCTTTTCTTGAAAGTCCCTAAGTTGTGTCGGTCCGGAAAAATCACTGGTAGTAATCGATTCCACAAGGAAGTTGTGCGAGAAAGAAAACTTCTTTTAAATCGCACAGTGGTGGACCGCCAATCATCCAGATGGTATGGATGGTATCGCGAGCTTTGACGCGATGTGCGATGGTGAAATTAACCGGCTGGAATTAGTATGAACAATTCATCAGAGCACTTCCCGTGGTAGATGCGATAAAATACACAAAGAGATGCAACATGTCTACGCAGTGCCAGGGAGTCAAGCCGATCGAAAAGAACTCTGTTGTCGACGATTCGAATCGCTCTGCGCTTGATGCGCTCAAGTGGAAGGAGTTGGCACTGGGGAGCCTCAGCCCAGAGATGTGAACAATATTCCATGTGAGGTCGAACCTGCGCCTTGTAAAGTTGCAAGCGGTGTGGCGCCATGAAATATTGTCCCACTCTGCTGAGTACGCCAAGCTTTTTAGAGCCCAATTTGGTCTTCTCTTCCAAGTGACCACGAAACTGCACATTACTCGACATGTCGACACCGAGGATTCTAATACTGGCTGAGGCAACAAGAGGAGTGCATAGAAACTAAGAAGATACGACAAAGGGGCTCTTTTAGCGGTAAACGTGCAAACTTGTATCTTCTGGGAATTGAACTGGATTATATTTAGTCCCCCAGTCCGAAACTTTGTTCAAGAAAGACTTGACTTCAGACACAAGTTTGTTCTGGTATTTGGCGACATTTTCCCGAGAAATATTGTCACGGCTGGTGTATAAAGCATTACTAGTACTGTCGTCTGTATAGCAATGTATGATGTTACAAGGTTGAAACATATCATTGACTTGCTGTGTCCCGCGGTTTCACCCGCGTCATCACGTGTCCGAGGTGCGCGACATGACCTAGTTCAAGCATTTTATAACGGCTAGGGTTTTGATTACTTTTAATCACTTTTAAATTCTCAATATTTTTTTGTCACAATATACCAAATTATGACTTACTCGTATGTACAAGAAATAGACATATGGTATCGCGGACTTTTTTTTAGACGAAGTAAAGGTCTATATTTTTCTAGAACATTGTATTTACGTATCCCTAACGATAATACCAGCGTACGCGGATATATCATTTCGGGAGTGCTTTTTCTTCTGACTTCTGACTTGAATATCCATATTTAAGGCTAGCTGAGCAATATAGCTTAATGTTAGATAGCCTATACTATTTCACATGAATCTGGCTATAATATACAAAATTTTTTTCAAATCGAATTGGTAGTTCCAAAGATTAGCGTGTTTAAACAAACAAAAAAACAAAAAAACTCTTCCGCTTTATTATATTAGTATAGATATGCAGAAGAAATAGCGTTGGTAATAGCACGCAGCCTTGTAGAACACCAGCGTTAATGGGCTTGTAATTGCAGTATGCACCGTCTACTACGATCTTGATGCTCCGATCTGCAAGAAAACTGGTGATCCAATTGCACTATTTCTCGGGAAGCCTATAGGAAGGAAGCTTCAAAAGAAGCACTTTGTGTCAAACCCGATCGAAGGCCTTCGCTATGTCCAAACTAATAGCTAACGCCTCCTCCTTGAATTCCACTGCCTCCGCCCATCTATGAATAAGGTAACTCAGAAGATCACCAGCTGAGCGACCTCTACGGAAACCGTATTGGTGGTCACTAATCAGCTGGTGATCCTCAAGGTACAGCATGAGCTTGCAGTTAATAATAATTTTCATGACTTTGGAGTACAAGGAGGCGATAGCGATTGGCCTGTAGTTGGACGGATCTGAGCGGTTGCCTTTTTTAGACTTTGCCTTGGCAATGACAATTTTGAAGGACTTGGAGGCGGAACTCTGCCTCCGATAGAAACCACAGATGATGGAATACATAATTCCATTCCCTGAAGTATCAGAATCCACATCAGCGACAGAATCAGCAACAACGTTGCAATTATCCGAGAAGCAAACCCGCCCCCAAGGGTTGGATGCAAAAAAAGACCGCATCCCGTCCCAATCGGCCGACCTATAGTGCATAACATGGCGGCAATCTTCAGATCGAAACTGCGATGGGAGCGTGAGTAGCACCATACTCCGGATCAGATAATGATCCGAAGAGCCAAGAGGGGTATTGACGGAGACATGAGATCGGTCGTGATGAGAGATCAGCAAAAGGTCTAACAGAGAAGGTACATGATCCTCCACATCTGGGATCCGCGAAGATGAAGTAACTACTAGTTGTGTCAGACCATATGCTAAGGCAAAGTCATAAACAGAGCTACCCTCATCATCAGTTACACGTGAACCAAGCTATTCAGTGTGGTGGGTATTAAAATCACCGAGAATCACGATTTCTGTGGATTGCATTGCATTGCAGCACGGAGTCTGCAGCGTTTTGGACGTGGTTGATGAGTTGGCCTGTATCGGCATTATGGATCTACGCTATGGGACCTATAGAGGTACACATAGACGCGGGGATGGTCGTCGCTGTCTACGCGCAGCCATAGAATAGACAGGTCTGTACCTTCAAGACTGCCGAGGCCTCGAAAACAGATGTCTTCTCTGACGTTCACGCAAACTCCAGCCCGGGGCAGAAAGGAGTGTTCTAATTTGTACCCCGGGTAGGAGAGATACGAAGTATCAGCCGGAGAGGACACCTGTGTCTCGGTTAAAAAGAGCAAGGCGGGTTTTGCCGTCTCCAGATGGTAGTGGATAGCATTAGGGTGTGAATGAAGTCCCCTGATGTTGCAGAAAATCACGGAAAGCATGGCAGGAGTTGCCTTTGTCTTGTTGCTCGGCTTGCCCTGAGCAGGATTCGTCTTGAGCGGAATTTCGCCCTCCACACCCCTAGAATACGCGAAGCAGCCTGCGCATCCACGCTCCGAAAAAGCAGGGTACCTTGGGCGTGGATGCTCAGCGAGGGGTTTCTGTCACCATGGGTGCTGGTACCTGGGATAGTGATCTATTGAACTCCGCTACCATGTTAAGAGGGGGAGGGGGATTTGGGCCTCCGGCCACCTGCATTCACCAGGCGAAATGCAGAAGTAAATCTACTTCACCCTGTTATTATGTGAGATCGTGGTACCACCCCGGTTCTAGCCAGTCCATACATGCGACAGCGAAAGCTGCCACGTGGCTTTACCACTATTAGAATAATACATGATTATTATTATAATCACAGATTTTTATTACAATATTTTAAAAGCACGGAATAAATAATAGTACCTACTACGTACTAAAAGTACGATGTATATATAAATATACTTAAATACGTCTTGGACTTTATGGAGTGACCTGAATGATGATATGATGATCAAATGAACATTATGAGTCGTGCACTTTTGGATTTTCCAAACTTTTTTTAAATTGAAGTTTGACAAAAAAATATTGGAAGTATAGTAATAAGGTTACTAGTGAAAACTTGGGTGTGTTTAAACTACTTTTATAAATTTACGTAAAATCATGTTATACGTAATTTTTTTAAAGCGCTTACGGCATGCACAAGTGGATTTACCTATAGGTATTTTTATATGTTAGAGTAATGCAGGCTTATATATGAGATCACTTAACTGCATAGTATTAAATTTATTTTACAGTAAATTCAGTACCATTGGCAAGGCGTTACGGTAAACAGTGTTTTATTTGTACTCTTCAACACCAATTACTCATGCATTGCAAAGGGCTTAAAAAAAGTAAAGAAACAACCTGTATACGTCGCACTGCTGGGCACATAACCCTCATTTCTATGATGTTTATGGAGCAATTAGTCATCTGCGACGTTCTAGAATACTTAAGCGAAAATGTAAGTTTACTCACGATGTTTTTCTTAACCGTCGAGGACGTGGTAGATCAGAACATAAAATTGCAACTAACAATTTCATTGGTGCCGGTGGTTGTCAAGCCGGGATGCTCTACGTGAGTTTGATATTTACGCCGAACACTTAGCCCCTGCTATGTCAGCCTAGTGCTTATACCCTCACAATCTTAAAGCTGCTCCTCATCTTCTTAAAGCCTGTGGGTGTGTCACGCGTTTTCGAATGGATCGTTAATTTTTAGGTGCAAGTGATGTTTGTAAATTCTTGTCACACCGTCCAGAAAAATGTATATAAAACTATTTTCAAATACCATGATGTAAAACCGTAAAATATTAAAATGTCAATTTTTTTTGTGGATAAAAGTGTTCCGACTATTTTAATGACGAAAATAATTTTCTGGGTCTGAAAAAAAATTCGTTGATTAATTTTTTACGGCTTGGTAGCGCAAGGGCTAAGCGATTGGCCGCGTCGCCGAAATAGTGGGTTAGAATTCCTCGAAATAAGAGTTTGTAATCTCTATAAATAATTGCTCTGGGTGGATGGATCTGGATATTTTTCTGTTTGTAATCTATGTATGTAATACGCCTAAACGATGTAAAATAATTCTAGCATAAGAGTAACGAATGAAGAATGAAGTATTAAGGAATAAAATTTCAGTTAAATTTTGGAGGTGCTTGCGGGCTCATACCTAGGTACATATACACATATATCTTAGTGTTCCCCTCGTCTAGAATCTATTTGCCTACTGAGAGGGTAGTTCAAGGTAAGCTGGATTATAGACAAAGGCTTGTTGTTCGCCTAAAGTGTAAAACTCAACATGTATACAACAACACTTTCCGTCGCCACCGGTACTTGTGAATGTGTTTCCGGTAAATTTTCTACGAGAAATGTCGGTGGTAAAAAACAGGTAGGATATAAATGTCTTAATTTTAGAAAAATTATTGTGTTATTTTTATTGATTACTTAATCACAATCAGAGAGCTAAACAGCTAGACTCGTATGTTAAAGAAGACAACCAAAATCTGTCTGCCTATAATTGAAATTGTTTGTAGTAATTTTTATAATTTTATTATTAAAATAGTCATTTTAATACAATCGATTTTTAGGGTTAAATAACCGCTATGGTAGTCTAGTACAATTTAAATAAAAAAATAAAACAAAAGTCTAATCTATCTATGATCATAGATATAGCGTTAGTGGTGGTGCAGAGAATTTACTACCACATATTATAATCCCGTAAGTGTCGTAAGAGACAGCAAAGGGAAGTGAAGCAGGCAGCATCTCCCAATCAACAAGTCAAAATAATAAAAAAATGCACACCCGTTTTCCACAACCATGACAAATATTTCCTCTAGGAAGCAATCTTACTCGACTTCAATCGACTTTGATAGACTGAATATAATATTTATGTAAATTAACGGTGGGGATATGGCGCTGACAACTGATGCACAGGTCTCTTAGTTCGGCTGCAGATGCTGTTTCAAATATAAGTACTCAAATTTATATTAGCTTTATTGAGTGTTAAGCAAATATCTGGTTGTACTACCTTTTGGAAAATAAATAACTTATTATTATTATCTGGATTATCTATAAAGTTTTCTCATCTGGTTGGGCTGTTTACATATATAATTGTAAACGAAAGATATAAATATACATAAATTTCAATAAAATAAAATAAATACATAAATAAATAAAAGCATGCGTGAGTGTCGTGGAACACTCGGTTGGAACGAAGTTTCTTGCGCAGTATATTATTACTGATAAACGTAGGTATTATATTATTGATTAAAAATACAAATAAATGAATTACTAGCGTCCATTGAGTTATATGTACTACGTACTAGAGAAGCCATTCCGAACATTGACTATGTTCAACTGAAGTGTAGTGCAATCCGTACAAGCTAAATATTGCGTAAATTAAAGATTTATGAATTCCATAAAATAATTATTGTTACATTTTATTTAGAAATATAACATGTTTGTTTAGATGAAATTAAGATATTTTATATTAAATTCTTGTATTTATTTTATATTAATATCTTATTTGATATGAAATTAAAGTCTTCGCGCATGCGCGACTACTGCTCCCGCGCATGCGCGAAAACATAGAGTAGGATACAGTTTTTGTTTGAAATGGCTTATCTAGTACGTAGTACATATATCTCAATGCTAGCGTCTATGAAAATGAAACGTCATTTGAAATAAAATAATATTTCTTTCATGGCAAGATAAGAAAAAGTGCGAGGGAGATCATCTCACTTCCTTATTTCGCCGCCCAGGCCATCTACACTATGACACAAGGGGTAGTGACGAAAAAATCTTACACTTTTTGTCGCTTAGCTTCCATCCGTACTGTCCGATAAAGAACTTCGTTTCAAAACCGAACCAGATGGAAGCCCTCGACAGGGGAGACCAAACGGTCGAGGGTTAGGGGAAAAGGGAAAGAAACCGGTGGACGATGCGAGTGGTATCGAGGAGCACTGCTTTCTGGACTTGAACCTTGAGCGGTCCGTCACGGAGTCCCAGTCGCCTCAGATGTTCTGAGAGCCTGACCGGGATTAGTCCGTTCGCAGAAACGACCACAGGAATAATTTCGGTCGGCAGACCACCCCACATGTCGTTCACCTCGTGAGCCAGCTTATCTGTTTCGGCTTTCGCGAGGTTCTCGTCATAAGGAATGGTAATGTCGAACAAAAATATCCTTGACTGTGCCCGGTCCATCAGCATAATATCAGGCTTATTCGCAAGAATAGTCCTGTCTCGAAATTCCTGTCTCTAAGAATAGATACTCAATTTGAAAATGGAACGCATCAGTGTTATATGTTTCTAAAAAGCAAATTTATTAAAAAATAGAATGCCATGAGCCAATTGCTCAATATTAAAAAAAGCAAAGTTCTGTTAATTTTCCTGCAACGCTTCCCGCGCTTTTCTTTTAAAACGATAGGCCTCAACCGTGAACAATTCCGCGCTATGATATATTATGATTTTAAATTTGGTTAAACCGAATAATTAAGTTTACATTGGTTTCAATCAGCATTAGGCAACTCAGCTCCATCACGCGCAACAATTTTTAGGTGGTTCGCTGAATTCAAAAGGGATAAAATTAAAGCTGACCAAAGAACCGGGGCTCCGCAAACAGCAGTAACGGCAATAAAGTATGGACTAAGGAAACGCTGGCGCGAGAAGACCCACAGATCACATATACGGACATTTAAAAGATTGTAGGCATTAGTTTGGGGAGCATTCATACCATCCAACATCAACATCTTGGAGTGAGGAAGCTTTGTTGTCGATGGATCCCTCGTTTGCTCTCCGAAAGCGAAAAACAGACTCGTGTGGATTGGTGCCATGAAATGAGTCTACGTTTTGAAAACGGGGCATCTAGGCTTGTTTCAGAAATCGTTACTGGTGACGAAAAATGGATCTATCAATATGATCCGGAAAATAAAAGGCAATCATCGGTGTTACGGCCAGAAGCTGCTTATCCCAGGAGTAGGGTCCCCCGCGGGCCCATAGACGGAGAACCTACAAGCAGATGCTGGTCGGGCCTTCTACAGGCCAAAGGTGAAAAGTTTCTAATTACAATAAACAATTAGGGGGGAGCGTTACATTCTAATAAGCGGAGCTTACTTACCTCTATCCAAGGCGACTGGTCCCTCAGGATTCGGTCAGGTCGCATGTGGTTGTATAGTGCTAGGAAAGTAAGGGTCATTGATGTGTATCTGGGTGTGGCTGGTAGTGTTATTGACCTTATTAGACCGTTACTATCTGCAGCAGTTCGAACCTCAGCACCTCTCCACCTCCGTCACTTTCTTCGTTAGTCACGATGAAGGTCCAGTAACTCTGTCGTACGATTAACTACCCTGCAGAAGCCACTAACTCTCGTTTGTTATAACGCCTAACTCGCGAAATGAACACAGAACGTACGGATCAAAGGTCACAGTTATTTCTAGAATATCAAATACCGCACTAGTAACTAATACAGTCGAATCCACTTATACAGATTCTGAATTAGACACTAAGTCCCGGGTGAAGCTAACAAAACAGGAATGCGCGTTACGTATGGTAAACCGTATATTTCCTAGATGCGCGTGTCGTATTCCGCTTCCGACTTCCCGACAAAAGAACGCGTGCTATCTCTCGCCGTGATGAATTTGGACTCTTAATTTTTCTAGGGCGTTCTCGACTCCCACCGTTCAACACGCTTGGACGTTCAACACGCACGAACTTCATCTCGTATAACGCCGAGCCAAATGCCATATAACGTCGATGCTTGACATAAGCGCTTTTGCGCGAACAATCGGTATGGGTCTACTCACAAAACATTATCTATTATGGGTATCCTGAAAAAAAGCATTTATTGAGGAATCTGGTGTTGAAACCCTAA
This sequence comes from Parnassius glacialis, assembly GCA_033319125.1. NCBI lineage: Eukaryota > Metazoa > Arthropoda > Insecta > Lepidoptera > Papilionidae > Parnassius > Parnassius glacialis. The sequence goes on along the minus strand of JAVANC010000026.1, from coordinate 16,583,216 downwards.
GTCACCCACCCTACAGCCCTGACTTAGCTCCTTATGATTTCTTTTTGTTCCCAAGAGTCAAAGAGAACATCGTTCTGCAAGACGGCGGGTCTTGAAGAACACAACAACTCTCCGATCACACTCTTAATCTCGTGGCTGTTAGACGGGAGATGAAGCTACATTCTTCAACAGACTTGACAGCATACAGGCATCTGAACAGACAGATCTCCAAATGCATGCGGCGGGACTTACGCAACTTCAATACAGCTCGTATTGAAGAAGCGATCGAGCGGAACCAAGGCTCCGTAGTCTTTGCCAGAGATCTGTCTGCCAGAAAGAGCCAAATGTCAAAGCTGAAGACAGAATGTGGCAGCATCGTTTTCGGGACACCTGAGATTTTGGGTGAGATTGAGAGGTTCCATGGGCAGCTGTACACGTCATCGTTGGAGCCACACGCAAGTGTGAGTAACGATCCAAGAGCGAGTCTCATCCGACACTATTCCGAAGATATCCCGGAAGTCAGTCTGAGCGAGATTAGAATGGCTCTCCAGCACCTTAAAAACGGTAAGGCCCCAGGCTAAGATGGAATTACAGCGGAGCTTCTGAAAGCGGGTGGAAGACCGGTACTTGAAGTCCTTCAGAAGCTCTTTAATTCCGTCCTCCATGGTGGCATTACACCGGAGGCGTGGAGCAGAAGTGCGGTGATCTTGTTCTTCAAGAAAAGTGACAACGCTCTCTTGAAGAACTACAGACCAATTTCCCTTCTGAGCCACGTCTACGTACTGTTTTCGAGAGTCATTACGAATCGTCTCGCGCGCAGACTCGACGACTTCCAGCCTCCCGAACAAGCCGGTTTCCGAAAGGGCTTTAGCACCATAGACCACATACATACTCTTCGGCAAATTGTACAGAAGTCCGATGAGTACAATTTGCCACTATGTCTGGCGTATGTGGACTATGAGAAAGCCTTTGATTCCGTCGAAATTTGGGCGGTGCTGCAGGCCCTTCAGCGATGCCAAGTTGACTGTCGGTATATCGAAGTGCTGAAGTGTTTGTACAGTAGAGCTATGATGGCTATCCGAGTACAGAACTTAGAAACAGAGTTAGAAAGCGCCGAACAACCGGGGATGACATGCCTAAGTGACTCACCAGGATGGCGACAAGCTCAACAGATGTCGACGACGATATCCTTTAGGATGTATTTCCGATAGTTATTGGTCTTAATAACCTGATCCTGTATCGCACAGACAAAACCCTCGGTTTCCCCACAGATGTCACCAAAACGTAGCCAGTGAAGGGAGGCAGCTGTGTCTACGAAAGGCTTATGTGTAGAGCCTTGTAGAACCTCTCGTGGAGCTCCATTTCATTCCATACGGTCTCCCGGTCGGAAATGCACTGTATTGCTGGGTCTTGTCATTGCTCGTTGGCTAAGGATAGAGGAGTAAGCCCTTTATCACAAGAAATGACGCCTCTGTAGAATGGATCATCCGATCTCGCCAGAAAGTAATTACGGAGGCTGCACACTCCGCGATTATGCATGGTGAGAGGGCTCAAAAACTCGCGTCCACCATGTTTCCGCGGCAAGTACAGCCTCATTACTGACGATCTCGGGTGATGCATCCTGTGGGACGCCATAACAGTGCGGACTTTTCTATCCAGAGCGTTCAGTTCGGTCTGAGTCCACCTGAGTATGCCGAAGGTATGACCCAACCGTTATATGCGTATGTTTTATTCACACCCGACAAAAGACTGTTAAGCACTTTTGTCAAGCGTGCATAAAACACATCGCAAACTGACTGTTTCATATCCGCCTCATCGATACCTATGTTCTGTGACATACCCAGGTATCGGTATGTTTCAGCTTCGGATAGGGTCCTTATGTTGATTATTATTATTATTTTTAAAAGAATTAATGAATGAATGAATGTATAAATAAATATGTCAAATTTATTTTGTATATTTAAATGCAATATTAAAATGGAATAAAATATATACTTTTAAATTTGAGATTTCTTAATGTTTTTGCAGAAAAATAAAACTATAATCGCAAAAAAAATAGCGAGGATTGTTGGAAAATAAATACCTCGCTTAAATATTCTTTCGTTTTATTTTAAAAAGAAATATTTATGAAACCTACGTCGCAAGCCTAAACGGGGCACAGCGAACTAGTAACAAAAAGGACTGCGGCTCGCAGCCGGATCTGACCGTACAATGCACACAATGCGGTTAAATAAAGAGCTGCAAAGTGTACGTGCAGAGAAGATTAATTACCTCATTCCGTTCCATGTAAAGAAAAACTGCAGAGAAGAATTGCCCAGTGTTCGTACTAAGTTAATGTTCATACATTGAATGCAACTAGTGTCCATTTACAGAATTAATCATAACAATTATTCTGGCGAAAAGCCACGAATGAACACTTCCAGCGTCAATGAAGAAAGAACCATTATATAAATAAAATTTTATTACTTTACACTTTCTCTGTTTTTATCTTTTGACCTACCTACCAATCTTTCGCCAGCCTTTAATTTGAAGTTCACAAAGATTATATGATTCCATTATATGGATATTGATATTTATACCGCAAAATTTTATTAAATTAAATCAAAGTAACTTATAATAATTATTATTAACTTATAATTATTACCGTGTGGTGGTAGTTACTGAGTCGTGGCGGTGTAAGAACGTCGCCCATGTCATCCCGTGGGTGTCGTAAGAGGCGACAGAGGGAAACAAATCAGGAGATGGGTAGCATCGTGTTCCTAGTAACGGCTAAAAATAAAAAATGCGGTTGCCGACCCGCTTACTAAGCGTGGCAACTATGGCAAATATCTCACTATGAGGCAATCTATATATGAAGGCTTAAGTTCAGCAGCGAACTTTAATAGGCTGGAACGGTAACTTATAATTATTATACATAAATAGCCAAAAGGAACAAAGTACCTGATACTAAGCGATTTTTTTTATTGACTAAGTAATATCACAAGTTTAAGGTAACAAATAAAACGTCATACTCATTCCATATTTTCCACGATTAGGTATAGAATTTTGTATTTATTTATATGCGACTACCCAATACAAGAAGAATTATTATAATCGGCATCGCCGTTTCCGAGAAGTCAGTAAATATACAAAAATGAACTTATGTAAACGTAAAATTATAGTGACAAACGAACTCACAGCCCACCTGATGACAGTCTAAGTGACTGCAACATTCAACTACAAAGCAAAAGGAATACATATCCACCTCTGAGAACTAACACGGTATGCCCACCGCCTGTAACTATATCTATAATGTTACTCCATACACTTTAGACCGGAACACAACACTGCTGCAGCAGGAATAGTTAAAGGAATCCTACATCGCAGGATCATTTATACTCATATATTATAATAATATATTCAGAATCCAATGTAAACATTATCTTTTCCGTATGTTCAAAAGCGCTTCATTTATCGTTGTGTTCACAACGCGTAATCTTGATATCTTAAAGATATTTCTTCTTGTAAATATTTCCTTAGACTTTTTCCAACACATTTAACTTAAGTAGGGTAATGCTTTATCCGCTTGAACTGAAAACTTTTGGTCGTATTCGTTGTGAGGGGTGTGTATTTATTAAGAGGATAAAATATCGAGTTCTAAGTAACTTATAACGGTCATTGAAGTATACATACTATTATCATAGGTATGCCATAGTTTAACCGGTTCGCCATCAGTTTTAAAATTCTTTTAATGAGAGCGCTAAATGGCATCAAGAATAGAGAAACATCAATTTATAATTTTATTTTAATATTCAAACCAAGGTCCTGTTACTTACTAATAAAGTACCACTGTCGTCTAGTCCACTAAGGTAGAAGTTTATACATTTTATAAATACACGGTATATATTAAGACCCAATAAAAACCATTTAACTGCCAGTATTTATGTGTCCGTTGATCCAAGTTACTTTGTCTCTTTATAATTAAAAAAATACATAAGTTGATCACAATCTGTTATGAAGTGGATTATTTACTTCAATATTTAATTTCTAAAAATATTCTTACGACTCGGTAGCGAAGTGGCTAAGCGATTAACGCGACGCTGCAGGGCTGCTTGGTTGAATCCCGCAAGGAATAAATAAGTATTTACATAATATATGGCCTACCAATAGTTGTTCTACATTTGGATGTTTGTCTTTTTATGTATGTTAGAAGCCTTCATGATAAAGGAGAGAATCCTAACTTGAAGGACAGACATTTTTGCAGTAGTGGTTTTTTCTTTTACTCGTATCAAATTACTATTTATTATATTTATCAAATGATTATTATGATATTTATTTATTTGTATGCGCGCTGTATGAAAACGAAATAAAAAATTTAATATTTGAGCTAATAATTAAAATATTAATTATTTAATTATATGACTAATCAATTTGCTTTTAGATTATGGTAAACATTTTCCGTTAATTTGGTTGCGAAAATTAGCTTTCCGTCGTGATAATATATTACTTAACACAACTGTAAATAAATAATGACTTACTTTAGGATTACGGGGGTTAAATTTTTCGTTAATTTTAAATGAAGGTTAAACAACAGAACAAATTAAAAATAAATGCTTAATTAATAAGTTCGATGAAAACAACGGATAAAGTGGATGAATTTACGGAGTGTTAATTTTTATTTTTATATTTTTAAGGCTTCTATAACAGATATCAGAGAATAAATTTGGTCGTAGTGTTCTGTGATTTATTATGTTATATTTTATAGTACTCCAACAGAATTCTAAACGATTTCTGACCACTCAAATATTGATTGCAACCAAGACATATTACAAACTGAATAATACTTTTTCACATTTAACATTTTTATAAACGCTGTGACCTGGATACGAATTCGTAACTGTTCGCATGCTATTATATTTAAGGGGTCAATGGATTTTGGGGTTAAGGTTTTAGGGTTTGTAGGGGTAGCTCGTTTGTATATAACGTTATTCACATTTTCGTTTTTGAATACAATTGTAAAAATCAAAAAGTAGATTGTCTATAGGCAGGATGAATTTCGGAGAGTGTGCGTAGGAATCACTCCCTCTCACGAAGCGGGCAATATGTCCTTTCACCTCCTTGTTGTCGATGTTCCTCGAATTCGATTCCAAACGGTTTAATTTTAGGTGTGGAATAATTTACTCCGGCGTTTGTCTTTTTGTCCGATCACAAAATGAAAATGATTAAAAATTACATTTGCACAAAGTTGGCACGATGTAAAAAGTAATTTGCGTAAACAATATTTTAGTAAATAACTGGTGTTATTTTAAATTTATATCGTAAATGTACTATGCTGGAAATCGGCCACGTTCTGTGTTCCAACAGAAAACCACAGCGAGCACGAAATATGTAAATGGTGATATTACTTTTATTGTTACACCTACCATTTTGCTGCTATCTTATTAATTGTTTTTTTTTTAATTTATTGCATTAAATTTAGATTGATCAATTTTAAATTATTTTTGTAAAAAATATTAAGTGAGAAAAAGGTATTGCACCTCAGGGGCTATATGCTCGCTGTTAAGATAATGTCAAAATAAATAAAAAGCTATTTCAAAGGAATATGAAGTTATCTCCACACAAACGTTGGAAAGTGTAGATGGAACTAGTTATTTATTAAGATGCTATCTTAACGAATAACAAATTATACACCACGTTATATGAAAGTCAATTAAACAATTGTAAAGATTTAAGTAAACAATAATGCCAGTTTTATTAAGATTGATTGAGAAGTTATCGCTTTGAATATAAATAAGGAAATATAATTTGTTTTCTACAATTACCTTAAAAGGTTTTGTTTTATTCCTTTTCTGGTTTATCTTAACGACTGTAATAAGCAGTGTCGTTGTTTAAACAAGGAGTTGTTCCTATTTATAAGCGCTTCACTCGGCGTTTTCAAAAGATTAAGCTAAAGTTAAGTAATATTTTTCAGGCGCTTGGGCTAAAAACTTCTTCTTGTAACTTTCGAAGTTATACAATTGTGTAGAACATTTATTTGGGAAAGAAAGAGTAAGTACACTGCAATATAGTTTGTTTTCTACAAATATTTAGTGTAGTGTAGTCTTTGATAGTTGATTTTTAAAATTTAAGCGAATCGAACTTAAAAAATCAAGGCCATATAAAGCACGGTACGTAATTATGTTATTATTATAGCGATAGACTGACAGACTGGTAAGACGCGTGTTAGAAATTTTTTAATTACAAGGAATATTTCTGTAACTTAAAAATAGTTTATGGAATACAGTAAGTAGTTAAAAGAAAATATAGATTTTTTTATAGTATAGGGTGACAAACGAGCACACAGTCCACCTGCTGGTAAGTGGATACTGTGGCCCATAGACATCTACATTTATCCTCAATTAAGAATCAAAATGCAGTTGCAGACCCCTGAGGACTAAGATGGAATGCCTCGTTTTCAGTAAAAAGGGTCTCCGGTTCTCTACACTCACCATACGAAACACAGCAGCATTAGGCTGCTATTTTACGCTGGTATTCTGTGAGAGCGTCGTCCTACCTCGGTCGAGCCGACCCATTCGTGCTACAACCATTATAGCTGCACCGTGTCTCTATCACGTATAAAATAAATATTGACGTATAAAATAAATATATAGATAACACCGAAATATAGTCAATACTAGCCTTTTCCCAGTCTTTGAACAGGTGATTTTTGGATCTTGATCACAGCGCCACCTACCGAATCCAATTAAGTTTTCAAACCATCAGGGCTCACACACACACACAAATTCATGAAAAGCTATCTTAGCCGTTTTTTACTTTCGGCGAAACTACATACATACATACATATATAAACTAACGGGCAGCAATTGATTTTTATATAGAGAGATAGTGTAGTGGCCGTGTAAGAATATCCACTACCGTATATCATCCTGTGGGTGTCATGAGAGGCGACAGAGAGAAAAAAACCAGAGATGGGGAGCAACGTCTTCCTAATATGAACTAGTAGTTAAAATTCAGTTGCAAGATTTGACCCTAACAAACATACATTGGAAGTTCAATAAAATCTTTCAAAAAATTCGGTTGCCAAGCGTGGTAACTATGGCAAATATCCCCCCTACAATGCAATATAGGTTAGCCTATGTTCAGCAGCGGGAGGCCTATGTTTAGCAGTGGACTTTTATAGGCTGTAAAGGAATATTCAATTTGCATAACAACTTATTTATTATATACTTTACCTTGTTTACTGTGTTACTTTACATTGCTTACGTGGTAGTGTTATGCTGCAGCTATATTAATTGTATAGTAGTAGCACGAATGGGTCGATCTCTCGATCTCTCGGTCTCTCACTCGATCGGGGAAGGACCACGCTCTCCCAGAATACCAGCGTAAAATAGCTTAATGTTACTGTATTTCGTATGGTGAGTGTAGAGAACCGGAGACCCTCTTTACTGGTATATTCGGTAATAGATTTGAAACTAAAAATGAACCTTTAATACTTTATAAGTAAATACACTTTTTTTAAAATATATGCACCTATTTTAAATACACCTAATGTGTATTATATATAATAGGGTATAATAATAGGATGTGGTGATCTACCACTTTCATTTTTAAGTGATAAACCTAATTTTTTTCTACAGTCCCTACTTTCAAAACATGGAACATTTAAGACTTTATTTTTCCGTAATTCAAAATGATGAGTACGCGGTTAGAAGTTTCAGGAGACAGGGTCCTCAGAAAGTAGTTCTAAAATTTATTTATGATTAAAAAATAAACTTATTTATGCGATAACGGTTTTAGTTGTCTTAACTATTCGTAAGAATCTTTACTGAATGCTTCTCCAAATCAATTATCTATTTATACTGAACGAGTTTTAGCTAATTGTAAAGTGGCTATTGCGTATTAATTAAACCTGTTTGTTGTTTGATTGGCTTTGTTTGCTCTTAATTCAATCAACTCAAACAGGAGCGATAAAGGGAAAATTACTAATGGCCTCGAGGAAAAGGTAAGCATTGAAGTATAAAGTGTTAGTATAATCATAATTTACTTTACGCACACATTATTACACTATTAGACAAGCAGTGGCAAGAGTTTCTTAGTTTTTTCTTCTTATTCCTATTTTTTAAATTAAAACACAAAAAAATCCAATATCCCCAAATTCAAATTGTACACGGACAAACATCGACACCGAGATCAATTATTTACATATTTTATTTAATGTCATACCAATACTTTTGTTCCCCACGGGTTTCTAATCTGTGACGCTGTCGCGTCTCAACTATCGCACTGCCCTACCGAGCCTTCTAGTTACAAGTAGTCTATTTATACTAACACTTTGATATTGCAATAAACAAATTTGCATACAATATTTTACAGTTTATTTAATTATTATTTACACATTTCAATTTAGAGTTAAAGATAATAATAAGTAAGTGAGAAAATAGAAATTCGGGATCGATAGAAACAACAGTATCTAATGCAATGGAATGTAAGAACGGAACGAAACGGATCGAAATCCAACGGACATGAACGGAAAGGAAATATAATAGAATCACAAATAAGTCCAAGTGAGTTAGTAGGTACATATTTAAGCCCAAAGCAACAGTTGCAGCAGTTTCTCAGGCTTGAAGTGAAAGGGTGGCAATATCATTATATCTTTTGAAGCGGACTGCTAGCTATATACTTCAGGAGGATCTAAGGTTTCCCCTGCTTAAAATTGGTTAGTCCAATGACTGTAATAACTAGCCTTAGTGCCATAATTATATTTTTAAATAAGCAGTTCATTTAAAAACTTATGATATTATACTAGTTTTGAGGACTAGGAAACTTGTAAAAACAATATTGGTGAATATTTCACAGTTAAATTATTTATAATCTTTAAAACTTTATGAATTAAATGAAATGCGAGAATTCAGTTACAGAATAATGGTTCTCTCTCGATAAACGCTTCCGTGCACTCAATGTAAAGAGGGAAGCGAACAAAATGGCGCGTCGCTATTTATTAACTTGCTATTTTTAATTTTTAATCGAAGGGAAAAATACTGGAAAACCCATTGTTTAAAAATCTGTGAATGTAAAAAGAAAAAGTGGATATTCAAAAGAGTTTCAAGTCATCTATGTGAACAGTAACATCAGCTTGCTATAACTTTTTTTGTGTAAGAATATTTATAATATTATATAAAATAATGGTGATAAACGAGCACATAGCACACACCTGATGGTAAGTAGATGCCGTGGTTCATAGACATCTCCATCTATCCTCGATTATGAATCATACTGCAGAATGCGTTGTCACCCCCAAGGACATTGGATATTTTTCAAACAAAAAGCCTCAGCCAAATATATCTGCACAACTCACTGAGGGGTAGTGCTTCTTGCAACTGCGTCCACCTTATGTAATATTTTTCAATAAGTGTAGAATAAGTTATAAACTAACCTGACAAATAATTGGATTAGTTTATGCATCATCATAATCGTAATTACAGCCCTTCACAAGTCCACTGTTGAACATAGACCAAGGAATGCCAAAATTTTATTTTATTCATAGAAGTGTAATTTTTAATTCGCTTATGTTGTTTTTTATCACAAGAGTAACTTTCATCTGACGATTGAATAAGCGGTCGTTAATATGTTTAAAAATATCATATCTTCACGGGGTAAAATTACTAAATTACTAAAATTATAATTTAGAAAAAAACATTGTAAAGATAATTGTAAGCCTCGCTGATTTTGAAACGTTGCGAGATTGTTTATTAATAAACCCTATTTTGTTATTTAGAGGCCTTGAAAAAATATGTATATGGGTGGCATTTTTTTTGTCAAAAATGCATGAAATTAATTGACATTTATTGCAACTCCAAATGGGCCAATATCAAGTGATTTAAAAAACATTGTCTTCTTTCAAGTGAAGTTGTCAAAAGTCAATTCCATTCATTCACAATAACCGTTGCGTTGACCATTGCTTTGCTACGAGGCACGGTCTTCCTAAATCGTGGATTTATTTTAATTTTATCAAACAGTTTGTGCAAGAGTATTAGCTTGTGGAGTAATCCACAAGTTAATACAAATACGCTATGTTATATAGTTTTTTTTTTACAATTATTTTAAATCGACAGTTTTCTCTTACATGTGGCTTATGTGATCGAATTCATCACCAAGTTATAACCAAATATCCGAAAATGAGTGTTGGTATTTAGTTAATAACGTATGTGGTATTTTATTATAATAGTATATGGTAACGGTTAACGAATTAGCCAGGAATATGTGCAAAATGTTTTAATTCTTTAAAATTATACTGGTTTGAAAAAATTATGCATATTTAAAAAAAATCGATGTGCATTGGACATTTATGTAATTAAGAAGGTTTCAAAAGAAGTTTTCATAGGTTTAGTTTGTAAAAATAAATATTAAGTTTCTTTTTTATTCTTCTTTTCTTTCTTCTCTCTTCTTTCCTCATAATTTCTGTGCTAGCATAATAAAAAGTTTATAGTATGTATAATAGCGCAAATAACATCTTTAAATATCATTTACGGTATAAGCACTAAAATAAACTTCAAAGAAAAATTAAAAATGTATAACAAGCATAGTATTGTAGTTTAATAAATAATTAATAGGGAGGAAAGAATCTCGAGTGGCAGCTTCGTAATGGCAAGCGCAGTGTTAGGTGATTCATTAATAGACGGAGTGACCTGATGAAACACGCAGAGCTATATAATGGAGCAGCCTATTCTCAGCAGTAGACTTGTGATGGGCTGTAAAGATGATAACAATGATGATGAATTAAAATAGTTAGATTGATTATAGATTATACTTACTTATTGTTGCCAAGAGCCGTGGTAACTCAGTGGCTTAGCTGCAAGTCTTGAGCTGACTTTCTTTCCCAAAATGCCGGCCCCTAAAATGTACTACTTGGGGCCATGCCACCCCTCCCCCCTGCACCCTGTTTTTTAATCTGCCACCGATTTTTAAAATCGATGTGTGGTGGATAGAAGTGTTTCTTCGATCGAAGTTTCTTTATTTGCCAACAGGGTAGAACACGAGCAGTTGAACTGGATTATATATGAAGGTAACATATGTAATACCAATGATCCAGGAAATAAATGACTCTGATTCTGAAAAGCATTTTTATTACAGGCTAGGAAATATTATCCATGGATCCACGTGTGGAGCATGATTGTAGATTCAAGTGAACGGAGAGGTCGCACAAATGTTGCATTGTACTGCATCCATAAGTTACTACGTTAATAAGTTGTTGTCACTCTGACTAATGTGGCTTGACGTCGCCGGTACATTGTATAAACTTATAGCAACGATTGATTATACTCCTACGCTGTACTGATGAAAAATGTTAAACTTTCCAAAATACTACCGAATAATAGGTACAATTTTTAGTTGTTATGATATTTATTTATAAAGATCACTTCCACTTACCACTGGGTGGATTTGTTGTAAAGGTATTTAAAAAATATATATTTCACAAGCAACAGTTTATCTTAATATATTATCACTTCGCCGTTTAGTGGCGGCATAAGAGAATCCATTGCACCATATCATCCCGCGGGTGTCGAGAGAGGTAACAAAGGGAAATGAATCAGGAGATGGACAGCAGCATCTATATGACTGTGACAATGACTCACCTGACAAGCGTGGCAACTGTAGCAAATACTATCATCCCTGTGAGTCATTATAAAGAGGAGTACTGTGTTTAGCGGTATACTTTTGATGGGCTGTAATCATCGATCACTAATAAAGTACTAGATACACAATCCCATGCAAAAGTTTTCTAAAAACTGTCTCCAATTGTTTTGACGTAATTCTAGTTGAAATAAAAATACATTAATGCAAATTCCAATGCCAATGCCAGTGATGACATACGGAACTGAAACGTGGTCCTTCACTGCTGGCCGGGTAAGGAAGCTCAAGGTCGCTCAGCGAGCTATGGAGAGGGCTATGCTCGGAGTTTCCCTGCGTGATAAACTCAGAAATGAGGATATCTGCAGTAGAACCAGAGTGACCGACATAGCCCAACGGATTAGTAAGCTGAAGTGGCAATGGGCCGGCCATATAGCTCGAAGAACCGACAACCGATGGGGAAGAAAGGTTCTCGAGTGGCAGCCTCGTACCGGCAGGCGAAGTGTAGGGCGTCCCCCCACTAGATGGAGTGACGACCTGGTAAGATATGCAGGAAGTCGATGTATGCAGGTGGCTCAGGACCGTGCTTTATGGCATTCTTTGGGGGAGGCCTATGTTCAGCAGTGGACTTGTGAAGGGTTGTAATGATGATAATGATGATGAATGTAAATTCAACCTTAAATGCATTGCCTAAATTTGTATTCACAAATATATGTACGTACTAATTAAAAGCGCACCCAAATGTTCGAGTAGGCGCTCATTCGATAAGGACATTTTTGTGAATGATTGTGTATCTTGTTTTTTATTAGTGATCGATGGCTGCAATGAATGAATCAAGAAATATATAACTTGACAGTTAAAATAATATTTTAACTGTCAAGTTATATAACATAATTTTTCTGCAATACGGGAAGTTCTAAAATATTTGAAAATTCAATACGAATAAGAAGATAGCTCTGTCAAATGCAAATGTACTACGTATCAGCTGCTCGGTGACTGGAAAAAGTAGGATCCGTTCTACACGGAACGATTATATAAGCACCAAATATTACTACGATATTCGTTAGTTTGTCAATGATTTTTATTCAAAGATTATTTATCAATTTTTTTTCAATAAAGTGACAAATGAACTTGCAGTTCACCTGATTGTACTACTGCAGTACACCTGCAGCCAATTTGAAACAAACAACACTACACATATGTCACTACTCAGGAGCAAGATGGTATGCCACACAGCTTGTGATAATAATTACTCTCTGTACCCATCAGACCGGAACACAGTAGTAAAGACATTGGTATTTAGTGGCAAAAATAGGTAAGAGGGTGATAGACCCAGGCGGACTTCTGGTAGAAAGGAGTCTCCCTACCAACTCGTAAAAAAGCAAAAAACTTTATATTACGTATTTTTTTTTATAGGATAGGGTGACAAACGAGCATACAGTCCACCTGATGGTAAGTGGTTGCTGTGGCCCATAGAAATATACATCTATACTCGTTTGCGAATCAAAATGCAGATGCGTTGTCACCCGTGAGAACTAAGATGGAATGCCTCCTTTCCTGTAAAGAGGGTCTCCGGTTCTCTACACTCACCACACGAAACACTGCAGTGTTAAGCTGCTATTTTACCCTGGTATTCTGTGAGAGCGCGGTCTTTCCCCGGTGGAGCCGACCCATTCGTGCTGCAACTATACTCGTACTACTAATATAGCTAGCTGCAGCATAGCTCTACCACGTTTAAAATATACGATGATTTCAAATTAGCAGCGCCGCTGACGGACTAGCTGAATACAATACAGATTTGAGAGTTCACAGTACGAACCACCCGAGTTGGTACCGTTAACCGATTTATTTTATTACTCGCCGACATTAATTTTATTGTTAATTGCAATATTAAGTGCTGATTTACCACCTACTCGGCAGCGATGAAAAACATAGTTAAGAAACACCGCATGTCTAATAAATAAAAATAAATTAAGACATGTGAAATTCACTAAAAAGCACTGTAACGCTAAGAGGAAGCCTGTACCTAGCTGTATCTATTTATTTTTTATTTTTATACAATTGTGTGACTTTTTAATATTGTCGTTTTTCGCCGTGGTTTAGATTAGATTTCTCGAAGTCGCTCTATTGTGTAATAATTGGCTCCATGACGCTTTCTTATAAGAGCTTGAGCATAGGGACTGTTAGGTGTTATTTAAATTGAAAATTTAAAAACTGATAACGTTTTCACATAGTACCACGCGTTATCTTTTTATTTTTAACTTTTCTATAAATATAATTTCTATTAGGAACTACGCATCGCCTTTTGAGCAATTTCTGCTGCATTAATGCTCTCACTGTTACATTCCGGTTTGGAGGATCGAAACGCCATAAGTGAGTACTTGCAGGTTATCACTTAATTATTGTTTTAATAAGCACATACAAGGTTGAACTCATGACGAACCAGTGACTTAAACGATTAGAAATTGTTGAATGATTTATAATTATGCGAAAACTATACATTGAATATAATTACTCTTACGTATTTTAACACTTTTAGTTTCGATATTTTGGCGATTTTTTTTTTATTACTTTTTTACTGATATCTTCTTTGTAGTTGTCATATCTATGAACAATAACTATTCCATTTTATTCTAAAGTAACATAAACAAATATTAAATTTTTATAAATGGCTTAATTACAATCCTTGAAGCTTACTAAAATAATTAGGACTGCAAACTTGCTTAGCAAATACAGCTTCGAAGCAACGAAGGGACGAGGATGTAAGTGTTAACAAATAGTAGCTCGTTAATTAACAGTAATATCTGCAACGGAATTTATAATTAGAACTAAATGTGGACATTGTCAATGCACTTAAAAAAATTGTAAATAAATTAAGAAATATTTACAAAAACCCTTTTAAAAATACGTTATAAAGTATTATTTTAAGTAATCGTTGCTATGATTGTCAGTAAGGTCTTAAGAAAGATTATACTATAGTATGTGCCAAATCGATTGAGAAAAACGGACAATGACCTTTCGGTCGTTTAACCAGGGGTTACAAACCTTCAATATATAGGCACATTTTATATGTAGTACTTTCTTTATTTATAATGATTTTTTTATAATGATTGATATAATATATATTTATTAACTATTATTAAAAAGTTATGTGAAAGATCGCTGTAGAAGAAAAATCATCTATTGTTATAAAGTACTTTATTCATTTAACAACAAAAAACATTAATTTATAACACATATAAAGATTCGAGTGATAACGACACCGAATAAGTACGTACTTATGCAAAAGATAAAACTTTATTTTTAATATTATATAAGAACTTTATTTTTATTCGGTGCAATCATCACTCGTATCTTCACTTGATGAACTATCTGTAACATTAATTATAAAGCGATCTGCAGTTTGGTCAATTCTATCATCCATGCCACGCATTTTTTGTTCAACCTTAAGGACATGCTGAACACAGTTTTTCCATTTATCTGGCGTGATTTGAGTTAAACCATCTTTAAGTAAATTTTTAACATCTTTTAACTTGAAAGTTGTATTTTTTCGTGCAACGTACCCTTTCACATCTGCCCACACAAGTTCAATGGGGTTAAGCTCACAGTGATAAGGAGGTAACCTTACCACTGTGATGCTTTTTTCTTTTGCCATCTCGTCGGTGACGTAACTTCGATAGTTATCTTTAACTGCCTTTATTTTTTCCATTAAGTGGGTCTTTGTGTCCGAGGGCACGTATGCGATCTGTTTAGATTCTAGCCATTCCTGCATATTTTGTTTCCGCCAAGACATTGTTGGGGTTTTTTCTAAACGTCTGGAGTGGTAACTAGCGTTATCCATAACTATGACATCGCCGCTTTGCAGTTTTTCTATTACTTTTCTAAACCAGTCCTCGAAATGGAGAGCGTCCATACTCTCATGGTAGTCACCAGTAGATGATGATTCAAATACCCAATCACATCCCTCCAAAAAGCCATTTTCATTGCCAACGTGTACAACTATTAATCGCTTTCCTTTACCCGAAGGGGCTTTCGCGCCAGTAGAGTAGCCTTCTAACCGTGATTGACGAGAAGATTCAATTGTGGTGTCTTCCCATACCTTTCCCATAGTATGACCTGCGTTAATCCATGTTTCGTCAAGGTAAAAAATGTTACGTCCCTCGTTTCTTAATATTTGTATTTCTCTCAAATATCTGGTACGCCACAGAACTATCTCTGGGCGATCTATTAGACCACTTTTTCTGTTTCTCTTTATATATTTGAATTTTAAATGGCGCAACACACGTCGCAGGGAAGTTTTGCTCAAGTTTGGCAACTGGTCATCTTGATTTATACTGAGCAAAATTTTGTCTAAAGTCGGTAATTCTCCTGCAAGAAAGAACTGATGCACTTTCGCTCTTATAGCCGATTTATCAAAATCGTCCAACTTGTCAATTACAGACTTTTTTCTTTTATTAATTATTCCCTTTTCTGGTATTTTATGGGAATCTCTATACACGCTTAATACGCGATATATAGTGCTCTTGCTGACTCCTGAGATCTCCGAAACCTTTTCTACCATATTAACGTTTGAAGGATACACGTCTTCGGGCCAGGTGTTTTTGACATATTTGTATACATTAATGATAATCTCTTGTTCCCCGACCGACAAAGTGGTAGGTTTTCTCTTTTTTACTGGTGACGTTAAAGGTGCTCCAGAAGATGGGCCTGTAAATAAATGACAAAAATATACTACCATAGTACTACATCACATAAATACATATTGTTTTAGAAAATAAATACCACATGGTCACATAAAAAGAGCGCTTTAAGAAATAGAAAGGCTACGTCGTCGCATTTGTACCTATTTGTACGTACCTGCTACGTTTATTATGGGTCGGCGACGTCTCTTTCCACTTGATGTTGAAGGACCGGGTCCTTCACCAAATTCTCCTGAACTCATGTCGATTTAGTAACGACCGTCACAGTAAAACTAATATAACAGATTCAAAAAACAAAAACTTAACGATATAACAAATTTAACAGTAAAAACTCAACTAAAACAATGCAATGAATGCTATGAATTACCCGAGACGTTCACACGCAAGCGCTATCCGAACACGAATGAAAACAAAATGGCGGACCGGCCCAAAAAAGGTGACGCATCTCTGGCTGCCATTGTCACGTTTCTTTTAGAACGAACTGACGTAACGCGCGTTTTGTTTATTTTAAAGGGATGAATTTGCAAAAGCTCAATATGGTGATTATATTGCTTCAAATATTTTTTTAATATGAAACTGTTATTAAATGAATTGCTGCGTTACTTACCATAAATTGAAATATAAAATATAACACATTTTTCGCGATGTACCGTAAGATTTTACTATGTTTATAGGAACCACAGACAATATTATTTAAGAAACAAAAAAACAAAACATATGTGCTGACCTAGAAGTGGGAATAATATCAATATTTAAATATTGTTATCACATCTAAATTGAGATTTTGTAAGTTACGCCTTTTGACACTCGGCTCATATCTGAGGTCATTGTCCGTTTTTCTCAATCGATATGGCACATACTATACACTGGATAAGCATCTCCCTATTAACGTAATCACACCTGAATTGGAGCACACACATTATTCACGAATAATTTAAGGAAGTTTTTGTTATAAAATCTTTTCTAAAAATATGATTGACTTTTATGGCTTTGAGTGGGCTAGGGAAAATCATAAGTTCAAGGTAACAAATGGAATGTCGTCTTAACATTTACTTAAAAAACATCCAATATATTTCCACCAATAGGGCTATCATTTTCTCAAAATTTATATGGGACCTCTCCTGAAGTACATGTAACTCATTTGAACGAAACTAGTTTCCCTTCGTGATCATGGGCCCTGCAAAGTACACGAAACGTCGGTAATATAAAATGAGTTAATTAAACGCGATAAAATCCTGAAAAAAAAATTGTTTTATTCAATATGTAGTACTCGGGTAAATAAAAATGTTCATTTTATAACCGATTCAATAAAAAAATAAACATTAAAATCGGTTCAGTCGCGT
Source organism: Parnassius glacialis (assembly GCA_033319125.1). Lineage (NCBI taxonomy): Eukaryota > Metazoa > Arthropoda > Insecta > Lepidoptera > Papilionidae > Parnassius > Parnassius glacialis. The sequence continues at coordinate 16,565,587 of JAVANC010000026.1, read as the reverse complement.
TCGAGATATCGGTGACCGTAGGTATCTACATTAAAAAAAACATACGCATCAAAAATAGAGCCTTCTCAATTTTGGAACTCTGTTTTATAAAAGACAACCACTTCAAATCTTTACTTAAAGTATACATCGAAAGTAGTATCCTTGTTGCACCGAATGCTGTTCCCGGCGAAAATGGAATCGTCGAGAATATTTAAACTACTCAAGCTGATTCAACCGGCGTCACAAGCCCGGCCAGAGCGCTGCGACGCCGTAACAATAAGGCATGCGGCTCTCAACGGGATCCGTAGGTACAATGCACACAATGAGGTTGAATGAAGACCGGTAAAGTCTGCGTGTTGTTACTAATTATCTGGCCTATTCAGTTGGGAAACACAAAAAAAAAAAGAACAAAGAGCCGGAATAAGGAAAATAAAGAGTTAAGCTTTTACTTTTGTTATATTAATAAACGGTTCGGTTGTGCTCCGTTCTTTTTGCTTTAAAATGTAATCCTAATTTTAAAAATGTGCTACGTTTAGCCACTGAAATAATGGTGCAGTAACTTATCTACCGGCGCCTTATGCTTTTAAATGAAAAAGTATTTTATTAACATATTTTCCTTTACCTGTACTGGTACAGGATTAAGTGGTACCTTTGTGCGAACTCGCTGTATGAACGTGTCCGTGTATTTTTGTGTGTACATAAATGAAATAAAAAAAGTAAAGTAACAACAAAAGTAGTTTTTAACAGTGGTAGAGCCACGCGGCAGCTTTTGCTGTTGCACGGATGGGCCGGCTCGAACCGGGGTGGTACCACGACCTCACAGAATACCAGCGTGAAGTAGAGGTTTACCTCTGCGTTTCGCTTGGTGAGTGCAGGTGGCCGGAGGCCCTTTTTACTGGAAATGAGGCATTCCATCTTAGTCCTCACGGGTGACAACGCATCTACATTTTGAATTGTAATAGAGGATAGATGTAGATGTCTATGGGCCGCAGCAACCACTTACCATCAGGTGGACTGTGTGCTCGTTTGTCACCCTTATCCTATATAAAAAAAATGAAATAAAAAAAAGTAAAGTAACAACCAAAATGGGTCACACAGCTGAACACAAGTCTCCTCTTATTATTGACCGTGGTTTTGCTAGCAAGGAAACGTCTGCCGCTTTGCTTTTGGTATCATTTTATATTTTTGAAAAACATTTTTTTAAAATTTTTTAGACATACAGGTTTCCTTATGATTCCACCCACCGCCGAACACGTGGTAAATATCAACACAAAATTGCACTCAATAATTTCAATAGTTTACTTTCAGGGACTGATTGGAGTACAATAAAATTTTAAGGCCAATGGCTTATTTCTTGAGCTACCATCACTTCTTGACCGTTTGATATATGTTTAATAAAAATATAGCAAATACTTGCTATATCAAATAATATGCTGAATAATTGATATAACACTATTTTTGTACGTTATTTACATGGCATGATTGTCCAGCAAATTATTATGGCTGTACGAATGGGTTGACTTGACCGCAGAAGGACCACGCTCTCAAAGAGTATCGGTACGCGATAAAATCTTAGCACATTATGAACAGTAATATTAGGTCCTTAGATATGAAATTGGCGTTTTGTATGGGAGGAATATAAAGTCAATGTTTTATTGTAAAATATATTTAATTAATCAAAGTATGCACCGTTGTTATCTATGCACTCTTGCCATCTCATAGGTAGTTTATTGATCCCTTTACTAAAAAAACCATGGGAATCAATAAACTTTTTGAAAGCGGTTTGGACTGTCGCATCGGAGTTGAATTTTTTTCCTTGTAAGAATTTGTCCAAATTCCGGACAAAAAGGTAATCTATTCGAGCAAGGTCCGAGATGTACGGTGGATGTCGCAGACATTCCAATTGTAGCTCATCTAACTTAGTGGTTGTTTGTTGTGCAGTGTGTGGTGGTGCGTTGCCGTGAAGCAGCAGTGGCCTAGAGCGATTGACCAATTTCGGTTGTTTAGCAGCTAGATCTTCAAGTTTTTTATTTTCCCGATTTGCTTCAACTGGATTAATACAGTTTTATCACTAACCCCGAAGCCTGCAGCTATCTCTGAAGTGCTTTGTGATGGATCCGCTTCCAAAATAGCCTTTAATTCTTCATTTTCCACTTTGGTCTCCGGCCGTCCACGAGGTTGGTTCTGAAGGTTGAAATTTCCAGAACGAAAATGTTGAAACCAAAAACGAACCGTGCTTTCTTTTGCGACACTAGCGCCGTACACATCATTAATCCTTCGAGCTGTTTCTGCAGCACTGGTGCCACGCTAGAACTCGTACTCGTAAATATACCTATATTTCATGTTTTCCATTGTGCGGTAATAGGCGATGCCAAAGAAAATAATAATGAGGAAAAAACAAATAAATGACTGTTTTCAAAACTCAAATGTACCAGCTAAACGAATTTATAAATTTGAATTTGGAATTCTTAACCAAAGAGGAGATATTTCAGATCAAAATGGTCAGTACGACAAAACGAAAATTTCATATGTAAGGACCTAATATTACTATGCATAATGGTACAGTATTATCATACTGATATCAGCATGATATTAGCTTACTTCCAATCTTATTTGAAAAGAAAATCAGCATAGGGCACAGGTTGGTTCGCTTAGGGGTAGTGAATGCTTGTTTAGAGAGTTATCTACTGCGAGTAAGTGCCTCAAGCTTTAGCGTTCTAACACAATATATATATATCCTATGCAAAAAAAATTAATACATTATTTATCACAATTATCGTTATTCATCAATACTGTCATAATAGTTCAACACAAACAAAGGTTAACAAATCTCCACAATAATTTATAATAAGCGTCACTCTAGATCCAATAGTCAGTCACTTTTACTAGTGGATATGGAAACGTCAGGAAACTCATCGGATTATGTTTTAATCCGATCGACTTGGAACACTAGGCTCAATCGACTTAAGCCGTAAAATGAGTTCTCATCGGAGCTTCAGCTTTTCACTTAGAGCGGCCGTTTCTAGCACCAATATAACTAGATGAATCGTTTAACAGATTAAATTCGTCATTGAAATCCGCGGCGAATGAAACAAGCAATCAAAAACACCTACAATTATTTATTTTAATTTTAAACTAATCTATACCATATAATAAACTATAATCTACTATGTATGCATAGTATATTATATACTATAATATAAAATATTTTTAAATTAGATTATGAAATATTATGAATCTTACAGAAAATAATTTGTAAATAAATGTTTTATATATATTATTATCATTTGATGGTAAGTAGATCATATGGCCACGAAATTTTGAGGAACTTGAATACAATTAAATTACTGATCTTGTTTTTGTCAGTGCTTCTTTATATTTTAGTACGAGTAAGATGTGCTAATAAGAAATCTTATAAGAACGGGAAAATAATAAATATTAGTCCCTAATAAATACCGCGTTCTCTATCAAAATAAACCTAGCAAGCTAACAGCATAGCAAAGTGACGAAGCAATCAGCTTTGTAGCGGTTTCTAACGGTTGCCGTTGAGCAATCAGTTTCAAAATAGGAGGTTCAGATGCCTGGGTGATCAGTAATCGATTGCTGAAAACAGAATTTGAAAATTCGAAACCTTTCTCGAGATAATCGTGGGACAGACGGACAGACATCGTGAAATCCATAAGTGTCTTCGCAAGCTTCGCCACTTAATAATTATTCATAAAAAGCAAGAGGTATATAAACATAAAGAGTTACTTTGTCCCCGACGATACATCAGGTTCAGATTTATTCCCGCAATGTGAGAATCTCCCGTATTACATCTGCTAGTAGTAGTGGCATATTTTTAATTAATTATGAATCTATTTTTTTTTAAAATAACTCAGTATATAATAAAGTCGCATGAAATAAAGAGTTTGTAAAATGACAGGCTGTAATCTTATTCGTCTCACAGGCTACCCTCACACCTGTCGATGTTTTCCATTACCAACGTTTACTTGGAAAATCAACACCTAACATTGTAAAAAATTAACTATTTTATTTGTCCCGTACTGTGAATTTACGGCGAGCACTTGACCTCCGAACTAATGGTCTTTTTGTAACAAATGTAAAACGTTTGTTTGTAATAAAAGTTATTTTAACATTAATAAAACATATTGTGACACCCGATAAAGTAAGATATTTTAATTATTCGGCGGATCATTTTCTGATTTAGAAATCCTTATATGGTAATGAGAAGAAGCCTGTACTCAGTTTTAGGATGCGTTTGGATTGTTACAATTTTATTTAAAATTAGAAAGACTGGTTGGGAAAATGACTGAACTAAACGTAGCCAATTTTTGAACTTAAGACTTTTGAAGAAACACACGGTGCACAGTTAAGCCGTTTATGAATTCCACAAACGTAATAGATTAACTCTTTATTCTTCTATTTCCTGCTTTTTTTCTTATGAAACCATCTGAGAAAAATAGTTTTCTTTAAATTTAAATAAAACAGATCTATTTTTGGGAGTTTTATGGACGTGAACATCATAATTTTGTTAGCAAAAGCAGCCAGGATGTATATAGGATATATGGGTATATGACTTAGTTTAGTTGCATTAGTTCTGTAAAGTGCTTCAAGTGTTTGCCGTTGACAAGAGCCCGTTAATTGCAAAACGTGATCGTGATCTATTAAATCTGTTCGCTCCTTGACAGTCTGTATTTGCTTTCAACTTAATTAATGTTCGCGCACATTGCTCTAGCACAGGCATTAGTGACAATTGTAGCGGACTATTTACTCAACGCTCATAATATAAACAAATTTCTTATGTGAGTAGAGATAATATCAACGTTTGAGGATTCAATTATTAACATTTATAAAACTTTTCTTTTATAGATTAAGGGTGACAAATGAGAACATAGTCCACCTGATGATAAGTGGATGCCGTGGCTTATAGACATCTACATTTATCGTCAATTAAGAATCAAAATGCATCTGCATTTTCACCCATGAGGACTAAGATGGAATGCCTCTTTTCCAGTAAAAAGAGTCTCTCGTTCTCTACACTCACGATACGAAAGAGCAGAATTAGGCTGCTATTTTACTCTATTCTTTGAGAGCGTCGTCCTTCCCCGGTCGAGCCGGCCCATTCGTATTACAACCATAATATATCTGCAGCATGTCAAACTCCAGAAAAGTCAAAAATATAAATGTTATGAGTGCATTGAGTTATATGTACTACGTACTATAACTCAATGTATGAGTGATACAGCTTTATTCGCGTCGTGAAGGATAGGGCAAGTGATGCCTTGCACCTAATCCTCCGTGCTTCTATCACTATTGCAACAGGCATGAGGTAACCCCCTTTCCACAATCTAACAACGCTCATCCGGAATCTTAACCTCAGGCCAGCCATGCGGATTCCCTTTAGTTCACCGCAGGAGACCAAGCCACGGCTACTACTGCGTGCTTTTCAATTACTTCACCATCCAAGTCCTTTAATATTTAAAAAAATACAATTTCAACAGAAGAGAAATTGTTTCATTTTCGCCTTGTTGCTTTGCAGTAGATTTTGTGAGCCAACTTGAAATTATGCAAAACGCTTGAAACCAGCGTTATCTATGCTAATTCGCTTCATTTTGCTTCGCCTGAAAAACTCGTTACGAGTTTCAACAGCCAGCGTTCTTCGTTTTGTATATCTATATAACCATACTATTGTAAGTTCGATATATTCTGCATGTTATTATCCAATTTTCGAAAATTCATCAAAGTTCTTGTCATAGCTTTATAACTCTGACTTTCAAAGACTATGTCTCAGTTTCGTACAAACATATTATTACTCGCCGTTTCCGAATTTTTTGTCTCATATTGTAAGAAATTGTCATTTCTAAATAAAGCCTCGTTGATACATATATTTTTTTTTTATTAGCACGTAAATTGTTTCGTTGAAATAGAATAAAATTTACATTTTTTTACATCATACGGGAAGGCATAAAAGAGGAAAAGCGTAGAAATTTGATCATCTTAGGCGACCTATTTTTTTTTTCATTTTTTAATGAAACAAAAACCTGTATAGTATATGTTATGGAGCAAGTGGTTAATTCGGCATTATTTATAACGCCCGGGCAATATGAATAATGCCCAATAAGCAAAATGATAAAAACAATTTAAATAATTAAATTAACCGGGTATTATGTATAAAGCCCGTTACTTCTTGGACATAGTAATAAGAAGATGGATGAGTCTATTTATACGATAATCGAACGATGTTTTGTTTTTATTTGTACGATCATCGTATTATATAAATTTATTTTTATTCGACTGATATATTACTCGTATGATTAGGCTATTTGCGTCTAATAACACGTTACACCAATCTTAGAATGTCAGTGACAGAGTAGGTAAAACCGCGTACATTATAATGATGTAATCGTTAACTATAAATAAATTAAAATATAATGTTGAGAAAATTACATCTTTTAATTGTAAATATCTATATTTAAAATTAAAAACTTCTATTCTTGTTTATCGGACCAATAAGTATTTCTTATTTGTACGATTATCGTTTGAATAAGCACGTATGATTAGCATATTATTTTTTTAACAAGTTTAACATTATTAACTTATTGTCTTGACGGAGATTAACATGGTTAGATTAGGTTACCAGGTTACCAGATAATGTGTTTGTGGGTGATGAAGTTTAAATCCGAGTCCGATTTGATTTTTCATTATTCATATTGCCAGGGCATTATGAATAGTGCCCTAAATAATCACTTGGTCCATAAAACAATATAATATTCACTATCGTTAACAATTTCATGTGCTGGTGTCGATAAAATGCTTATATGTAGTTTTTTTTTGAAAAATAATCCCACGTATTTCACGGTCGATAAAATTACATACATGCATATAATCACACCTCTTTCCCGTTGAGGTAGGCAGAGACCACTTCTTGCCACTTGCTACGATCCTTACATACTTGTTTCGCTTCGTCCACTTTCATTATTCCCTTCATACATGCTCTTCGGTTTAGGGTACTGTTGACTTGGCCTTTTTTCAAGACGTCCCTGATTTGGTCTAGACACGTTCGCCTAGGTCTACCCATTCCAATACTTTCATTCACATTAGCCTTATACACTTTTTTCGGCAATCGTTCTTCATTCATTTTCTCGGCATGGTCAAACTATCTCAACATAACTTTCTCAATTTTTGTCATTACATCTTCTTTCAGACCACAAAGTTTTCTTATCTCACTATTTCTTATCCTGTCACTCAGTTTAACTCCTATCATCCTGCATTTATTCTGCTTTTACGTTTCTTCTGCCATACCCAACTTTCACTTCCGTACGTGAGAGTCGGAACCAACACCCCCTCATGCATAGCCAAACGAGCCTTGTTGACACCTTCCCATTGCTCATAAAGGAGGTAGTTCTATCAAAAAAGAAAAACAATATTGATTTTCTCAAAACGTGAGCGCAAATAATAATACTTTACTTGTATTGTGATTCCCCTATAGATTTTAATGCTGCTTGCTGAAGCTTTTCAGTGTAAAATGATATATTTTGTCACTTCAATTAGTTTTACATTTTATTCCGTACCCCTTCTTAATAGGATGTACAATGTGATGCTTGATTGAAATAATTTGTCGTGAACAGGATTGGGACGTATATATGCTGTAACTTTACTTTAAAATTACTAAGATTATGGATGTTCTAATTTAGTCAAATTAGTCCTGTGACTAATTTGACTAAATTTCTTCAGCATTTGTCAATTACTAGACCGTGTTAAATGCAAAACATAGTATAGTGATCTGTTAATTAAATCAGTGCTCCCTTTGAATCTATTTGCTTTCAGTCTACATAATACCGTTGCATATTGGACTATAATTAACGTAATAGGGTTGTAATTTGGATTCCTTAATGAATATTTTATTATGGTTTTCATCTTCTTTCATCTTTTCAATTATTTAACAGAATTAGGGTGACGCCAAGCACACAGATCATCTGATTGTAAGTGGACGCTGTCACCCATAAACATTTACATACATACTTGATTAAGGATGAAAATGCAGATGCCTTGTCACCCCTGAGGATTAAGACGGAGTGTCTCAGTTCCAGTAAAAATGATTTCTTGTTTTCATCATCAATCACCACCACCATAGCAAAAACACAGCAGCATTAAGCAGCTATTTTACGCTGGTCTTCTAAGAGGACATGGTCCTACACCGCTCGATCTGACCAATGTTAGAGAATTCGCCAGCCACGTAGGTATTTCTTTGCTTACGGGCAATTCAGGAAACAGGGCAGGTTAGTAAGTAGTAGTATATATTTCATTTTATTTAGTGGGAATACCTGTATAGGCTGCCAACAATACTTCCTTCCTCATCGGATGCTAGTACTTTGGGCTATTTGGCCAGTTCATTGCCACTTCAGCTTACTAGTCACTAAGGCATCGCAATTTTGTCTGGCCCGTGGTGTAGGGCCGGCCCGAGTGGGCCTGGCGAGCCCACTTCGCGATGCGCTACTCGCCCCATCCTCCGCGAATCCGACGGGGCCGCACCGTTGATGCGGTGGTGGTGGGGCCCGGGGGGAGAGGAGTGGCAGTATTGCGAGGCGCCACTCTCTCTACCCTCCGAGGCCGAAACTTGGTTGGCGGTGGAGCCAGAGACCAGATCCGCCGCTGGGGTCGGGATAGCGGGTGCTACTAAGCGCTCGATTTTCCTGCCCCCATGGCATATTGAACTTGAGGGTCCGATACGCAGGTGGATTTGGAGGCCGTGGAGGTGGATGTGCCTTGTGGTCCTGGTGCGCCTGTTGCCTGAGAAGGAGAATGGGGAGGAGAGGTCCTCTCCCGAGAAGGGGCTGCCATGGGGCGGCCTGCGCTGGTGGGGTCGCAGATGTGTACGAAAGTGTTCCCGTGGCCCTGCCAATATACGGCGAAGGTGGAACACCATGGGATTTTAGTCAGTGCGAGTCCGACATAACCCGTCCTTGCCCCCGCGAGGCGGGTATGCGTAGGCATTTCCCCATGTAATAAAAAGGCCTCGCAATTTAGATTATGTAAATCACATAAAGGTATTTAGAGATTTTCTTGGGAACACATTGAATATTCAACTACTTAAAGAATAATATGTCATTTAAGGAATTACTTTAAAAGTATATAGGTACTTATTATTTTATCGTCTTGAATAATTAAAAACTTTATTACCTTTTATTTGCCTCTCCTTTTTCTCTTTTCAGAAATTTTTATTGTACAATATACTTAAAATATTTAATATTATTGTAGAACTTAATATAGGTAGAGTATATATAATATAAAGAATAGTAAACTTTTTTTTATTTAAGGTTAGAAAATACCGCTCACAGTTTATTTTAAATTGTAAAAAAATATTAATACTTATAATTTTATGATCGAATTATATATAATAATATGGCGTAATACACAAACAAAATTGTTAAAATGTAACTAATTAAAATCCAATTGATGAGATTGATACAATCAAATGGAAGGAGCTGGCACTGGGGAGCCCCGGCCTATAGATGGGAACAGTATTCCATGTGAGGCCGAACCTGCGCCTTGTAAAGTTGAAGGCGGTGTGCCGGACGAAATACTGTCCCGCTCTGCTGAGCATGCCAAGCTTTTTTGAGGCCAATTTGGCCTTCTTTTCCAAGTGAATACAAAACTGCACGTCATTCGATTTTTCGACGCCGAGGATTCCGATACTGGTTGAGGCAACAAGGGGAGTGCCCTGAAACTGAGGAGATACGATAAAGGGGTTCTTTTTAGCGGTATACGCACAAACTTGTGTTTTATTGGGATTGAATTGGACTAGATTTAATCGCCCTCAATCCTAAAATTTTTCAACAAAAACTTGACTTCAGACACAAGTTTGTTTCGGTACTCGGCGATGTTTTCCCAAGAAATATTGGCACGGGCGGTGTATAAAGTATCACCAGTGCTGATGTTCAAGTAACGAATGTTACCGGCTTGAAACATATTGTTACGAGCTTTGGGCTTGAGACAATTAAAAATTGCCGAGTGAATTACCAAAATTGACACTTTAATTACAAAACACTAATTACAACTCAAAACCACACTAGTAACAATACACAATTGTACTACTGATCACTTTATTTCGCAGTTGTATCGCTTCGAAGTATTTGCTTGTATCGCCACTTCAATACTGACTGGGTCGCAAACTATACCGGCCTTATACAGATCCTCAGATAATTTCCAGAACCTTCTACTGTAATAACATCTATAACATCTAGAATGTTCGAGTACATACCGGTCTCGATAGACTAGGTGTCGATAGTTCTAGAAAGTTCTTCCATGGAAAATTCTAGAAGGATCTTGACTCTCCTAGTTCTGCTACTCAATATAGAGGATGCTAGTGGTAACTAGTATTGCCATATACCAGGCATTAATGGTGGCGCTCAACACTATCATTGATATGCAGAAGAAACAGCGTTGATGCTAGGATGCAGCCTTGTGGAACACCAGCATTGGTTTGTAATCAAAGCATGCACCGTCTACTAGGACCTTGATGTTCCGATCTGCCAGAAAACTGGTGATCCAATTGCACAATTTCTCGGGAAGCTCATAGGAAGGAATTTTTGAAAGAAGCGCTTTGTGCCTACTCCGATCGAAGGCTTTCACTATGTCCAAACTAACCGCCAAGGCCTCACTCTTAGACTCAAGTTGGTGGTGGTATAACAACCTCGTTTACAGCATATTACTAATTTAAACAGTGGCAGAGCCACGCGGCAGATATTGTTGTCACATGGATGAGCCCGCTCGAACCGCGGTGGTACCACCACCTGACAGAATGCCAGCGTAAAGTAGAAGTTTACTTCTGAACTTCGTCTGGTGAGTACAGGTGGCCGGAGGCCCAATTATCCCCCCCCCCAACCCTCCTTAACATATATAACATATATAGCGGAGTTAAATAGAAGACAAGACCCAAGGAGGGTACCAGTACCCCTGATGACGGAAAATCTCTCGCTGAGCATCTACGCCCAAGCTATCCTACTTTATCTGCGCGTGAATGCTCAAGAAGAAACCTGCTCGGGGCAAGCGGAGCAATAAGACAAAGGCAACCCTTGCCACGTCTTCCGTGAATTTGGTAGTATCAGAGGACTTCTTTCAAAACTTAACGCCGTCCACTACCATCTGGAGACGACAAAGCTGGCCTTGCTCTTTCTAAACCAGGCACAGGTGTCCTCTCTGGCTGATACTTCGTATCTCTCCTACTCGGGGTGCAAGTTAAAACACTCTTTTGTGTCCCAGGCTGGAGTTAGCGTGTATGTCAGAGAGGACATCTGTTTTCGACGCCACGACAGTCTTGAAAGTACGGACCTGTCCATCCTATGGCTGTGCGTAGATAGCGACGACCATCCCCGCGTCTACGGGTGCCTCTATAGGTCCCATAGCGGTAATGCGTCGCCAACATACGGGGGTAATACGATTCGTAGTCTTGTGCGGGGTGCCTGTTGGGGTGAAAAGACTGGCTATCCGACGCTGCAGAACTAAAATCTACAGTATCATCAGGAGGATGGCCATACGGATCGTGCGGGGATATCGCACAATTATGTTTGAGAAAGCGATCATCCTGGTTCGCTTTTCAACTTTGGACATTCTGTCGTATATAGACGACCGGATCCGCGTCGTTGGTCAGAGCGGCGGGAGTGAGCCAGATGAGGCGTTCGAGGGGTTAAGCGGCAGGAACGACTAAACGCATTCGCAACGTGGCGCAATCGTCTTTTTGAGGAGCGTTATGTGCGCAAACGTGTTGTTGAAGCAAACCTGTCGCACTTTGAAGCTTGGGTGCACAGATGGGCAGAAAGACTCACCTATAGACTTACACAGGTAATTACCGGGTACGGGTGCGTTGGTGATTATTTGTGTAAAATCGAACGCGAAGCTAGAGCTTATTGCTTCCACTGCGGTGGGCGGGAAAAGGACTCCGCGTCCCATACGCTCGCGGTATGTCCAGTGTGGAACCGGGAGCGGATGTTCCTGGTGAACCAAATTGGACGGAACCTCTCCCTCTCCTTGCCAGCAGTCGTGTCGGCGATGCGGAGCGGGGATTAGCTTGGAGAGCCGTAGCTACCTTCTGTGAATCTGTTATGATTCAGAAGGATAGGGAGAGGGTGTATCCCGCTCGCAGACGACGTTGCCAAGGCATTAGTCACAGCCCTCCCATTGATGACAGTGTTCCCCTACCACAAACTGGGCTTCCGGGGGTTACGGGCGCTCAGGCCGGGGGCGTCGAAAGCCTAGTAATCTCGGAGGAGAACGATGTCTCGGAAGTAATCCTGAGACATTCTGATAGCACTGCGAGGATGCTGAGGGCAGAAGGGACTGCCCCCAGAATGTGATTTGATAAAGCCAAGCGAGGGCGGCACCCCGGTTGTGTTCCAAACGAAGATTCCGGGACCTCTCTTATACGCTGATGGTGACTACCGTGGGATATTAGCCGTTAAAAGTCCGGAATAACCTTGAATCCATGAGGTTCCCCACGATAAAAAAGGCAGAGGCCTATATTCAGCAGTGGACTTGTGAAGGTATGTAATGATGATGATTATATTTTATATTACCTACATCATTTGATGGTGGCGCAAGGGAATCCATCACCCTATTTATAGCAATCCCGTGTAGTGGTGGTGTGAGAATATCCACTACCTCATATCGTCCCGTGGGTTTCGCAAGAGAGGACAGAGGTAAACAAACTAGGAGATGGACAGCTGAAAATAAACTGCTATTGCCAATCCGCATGCCCAGCGTGGCATCTATAGCAAAACTCCCCTTTATCAGGCAATTTTTGACCAATGTCCAGCAGCTAACAATGCTAGGCTATTATCTCATTTATCGAATACCTTTATAATACCATCATTTATAGACTATGATATTTATTCATCTGCCGAAAAAGTCTACAGCTGGACATGGGTCTCTCTCGTTCCCGGGTCTTGCCTCAATACTAATGCTTGATAGGCGATTTAAATGGTGTTTTACGCCTAACCGAAAGAGTTTTTATACCGCTATTTTTATCGGAAACCATAACATATTTCTGATAGGATGTATGTAACGGTTTCAACCTACCTTAATAAAATCTTATAAAATACATTAAAAATACTTCCTTAAGTCTTAGCTATATCACAGATTGAATAAATTCATGCTAAGATTGAAGTTTATTACTACAGTTGTACACTTAGACCACGTCAGCTTGTTTCTGCGAATCACAGGTATGGTATTGCATTAGATTTTAATCTTTATTTATAAAGTACAATGTTTACAATTAAATAGAAATTTTAACAAATGAGCGGCCATTAATGGAACAGTGTCTGCATAGCAATATTTGACATTATTGTATTTAAATTAACATACGTAATGCTCATTCGTTTGACTATTATTTCGTCATTATATTAACATTTGTATTAAGGATGTAATTACAAGGATCTGATGATGACGTTTGTGACGTCATCATTATCATTATAGGCCTTTATAAGCTTTGCACTGCTGAACATAGGCCTCCGCCAAGTAATGTCAAGAAACAAAGTCCTGACATGCATCGACTTCCCGCATGTCTAGGTCGTTACTCCATGCTTGTAACATAAAGTCTTTGTGTTACAATTATGTTGTAAGTATAAACGCTGGTGCGCCTGTTAGTGATCGTGTAACTTTTTTTATAGAAGTGGGGGCAAACGAGAATGCTGCTGACTTGGTGGTAAGTGTTGACTGTTCAGCATGAACAACTGTAACACCAGGGGCATTGCAGGTGGTCCCTTAGTCGTATCGGTTCTGAAAAATCGCCGGTGGTAAACGATCCACAAAGGGTGGTGCGAGGTAGAATGCTCCTAGTAAAAGGCACAGTGGTAAACCGCCAACCATCCAGATGGTGTCGTGAATTTCGTTGCGATGAAATGAACTGAACAACTTTATCGGTTAAGGTTTAATTCACGCAACATACCTAGAGTACGTGAGGGTAATATGGTCATCCGGTTAATATGGTCACTTTCTTATAACTCAAAAACTAGAAGTGTTGCTAATTATTGCCAAGGCTTGTTTGTTATTATTTTTTATATTATTATACGACATTGTGTATTTGTCTCTGTCCTTCTCCTAGTTTTGGTTTTATAAGGTGGCAAAACTTAAGGTGACCATATTACCCTTACGTACCTTATTTATTTTATAAAGCGATGGTTCATAGCTGTACCAGGGTATTCGATAGGTGGGGCTGATAAATGGAATTTCGATAAAACTAAATTTAAACTCTTTATTTTTCGACGTAAGAAAATAAATAAGTTTGTCAAACTTCAACGTGTTTTATAATCTACTATCGTTTGAAAATGGAGTTCCTTTGTCCGGAGATAAAACAGTGATAGAAACATCGCACGTATCGTCTTGTTTGTCATTTTTTTAAGCCAAATATATGATATTCTTAATCAACGTCAAAGAGAAATAAACTCACAGGTTTTAATTACCTATGAGTTTATTTCTATGAGTGCTACCAGGCTTGCGCTGACGCATCAACGTCCCGGGATGTAAACACCAGCGCTCTTAAAAAGAGGTATAATTCCGCCTCCAGGTCCTTCCAAATTGTTATTGCCAAAGCAAAGTTAGAGCACACCTCGCCTCACTTCAGAAACACGTGCATTCTGGTCTCTCGCCAAGGCTGTCCAAGGGAACTTCTGTCAGCCAAATCTGCCATCTCTGCACAGGGTAGACGACTCACCGGCCCATGGCGCAATGGAGAAAACTGATATGCTAGGCTTTCTTTTTGCTTCCAACTCGACTCTAGATGACGGGGGAACACATCGCCAACCATCCTGCGGTGTGAGTGCACCATGCAGGATGTACTGTTTACACAGCGCTCGGTGCGTAAAGCACTCCTCTCCCTGGCCGTCAAAAGTAGCCTATAAGTTGCCCCGGGTTACTAACTACCTACATACAAATTTTCATGTAATTCAGTCCAGTAGTTTTTGCGTGAATCCGGAATACACAGACAGGCAGACAGACAAAAATTCCAAAAGCCACTAATTTTGCTTCAAAACCCTTTATTTAGGTCCGCTGGACTAGTTTTCTCAAGAATATATAAGAATTACAGACACGACTTTTCTACAAAGTTGTTATATGTATAGACGAGTACAAATAAATCAACATTTGAAGTTAAAGACCTTTCAGCGTCACAGTCTTATCTCGGCCTGCGGTTTTGATCATTCAGGATACAAAGTGAGGGTTTAGGATTTTCCTACGCTATCATAACTCGTCATAGGTCGTTTTCACTTCCCTTTAAAATGGTCTTTGAGGGCGGTGTCACTATTGTGAACAAATGCTTCTTGTGGGAACTGGTCTGGTCGGGTTTACAACACATTTTTACCTTTTTTTTAACTGTGTAATTTTAATAAAGAACATGCTTTGATTACCTATGAGTATATTACTCTTAGACGTTGATTAAGAATATCATATCATTGGCTTTTAAAAAATGACAAAAACACGATACGCGCGATGTTTCTTTCACTGTTTCTTCTTCGGACAAAGGAACCCCATTTTGAAACGATAGTAGATTATAAAACACGTTGAAGTTTGACAAACTTATTTATTTTTACGTCGAAAAATAAAGAGTTTAAATTTAGTTTAATCAGAATTCCATTTATCTATCGGATACCATAGGATATGGAACCATCACTTTATAAAAATAAATAGGTATGTTGCGTGAATTTAACTTCAACCGATAAAGTTGTTCAGTTCAGTTCATCGCTACAAAATTCACGACACCATCTGGATGGTTGGCGGATTACCACTGTGCCTTTTACTAGGAGTTTTCTACCTCGCACCACCTCTTTGTGTAATCGTTTACCACAGGCCATTTTTAGGACCGATACAACTAAGGGAACTTCTATTAACGAGCTTACTCCTTTTCAAAAAGCGGGCAACGCACCAGCAATGCTTCTGGTGTTACAGTTGTTCATGCTGAACAGTCAACACTTACCATCAAGTCAGCAGCATCCTCGTTTGCCCCCTCTTCTATAAAAAAAAGCTACACGATCACTAACAGGCGCACCAGCGTTTATACTTACAACATAATTGTAACACAAAGACTTTATGTTACAAGCATGGAGTAACGACCTGGACATGCGGGAAGTCGATGCATGTCAGGACTCTGTTTCATGGCATTACTTGGCGGAGGCCTATGTTTAGCAGTGCACTTGTAAAGGCATATAATGATAATGCTGACGTCACAAATATCATCATCAGATCATTGTAATTATATCCTTAATACAAATGTTAATATAATGCCGAAATAATAGGCAAACGAATGAGCATTACGTATGTTAATTTAAATACAATAATGTCAAATATTGCCATGCAGACACTGTTCCGTTAATGGGCGCTCATTTGTTAAAATTTCCATTTAATTAAAAACGTTATACTTTCTAAATAAAGAAGAAAATCTAATGCAATACCATACCTGTGATTCGCAGAAACAAGCTGACGTGGTTTAGGTGTAGTAGTAAACTTCAATCTTGGCAAGAATCCATTCAATCTGTGATATAGCTAAGACTTAAGGAAGTATTCTTAATCTATTTTATAAGGTTTTATTAAGGTAGGTTGAAACCGTTACATACATCCTGTCATATGTTATGGTTTCTGATAAAAATAGCGGTATAAAAACTCTTTCGGTTAGGCGTAAAATACTAGTTAAATCGCCTATCAAGCATTAGTATTGAGGCAAGATCCGGGAACGAGAGAGACCCATGTCCAGCTGTAGACTTTTCGGCAGATGAATAAATATCATAGTTCATAAATGATGGTACCATAAAGGTATTTGATATATAAGATAATAGCCTAGCATTATCAGCTGCTGGACATTGGTCAAAGATTGCCTGATAAAGGGGATATTTGCTATAGATGCCACGCTGGGCATGCGGATTGGCAACCACAGTTTTTTTTTTTTAATTTTTGAGTTTTTATCATGCAGCTGTCCATTTCCTAGTTTGTTTACCTCTGTCGCCTGTTGCAAAACCCACGGGACGATATGGGGTAGTGGATATTCTTACACCACCACTACACGGGATTGCTGTAAATAGGGTGATGGATTCTCTTGCGCCACCATCATATGATGCAGGAAATATAAAATATAATCATCATCATTACAGACCTTCACAAGTCCACTGCTGAAAAACCACGATAAAAAAGGCCTCTGCCTTTTTTATCGTGGGGAAATTCTCATAAATACAAGGTTATGCCCGACTCCTACCGGCTAAAACCCCACGGTGGTATAGAACCTCACGGGTGACAACGCATCTGCATTTTGATCGTAATCGAGGATAGATGTAGATGACTATGGGCCACAGAAACCACTTACCATCAGTTGGACTGTGTGCTCGTTTGTCACCCTTATCCTATAAAAAAATAATAACCAAGGGGCGCAGGGCTGTATGATAATTTAAGTTTTTAGTTTAGTTTTTTCTATTTACAATTTTTTATATTTTATATATTTCAGTGTTATGTAAATAAACGTGTATAATATAAATAATGTATCACAAAATATGTTGAGGGTTTTTATGCTTTTGCAGATTCATCAGCCTATCAATATCTTTGCAGAGATTTTCTAATATTCACCTTCATTTTTTCTGCAATAAAAAGTTAAGACAGTTCAGAAAACAACTAGCATAATTGTAAACCATAAATAATACCGCTTTAGTGCTGACATATTTGGCTGCGGAACACCGGGAACTTTGAAAAATACGACATTATTAAAGGAACCCAGTCGCTTGTGCCAATATTTTTAGAACGCATCTCAAATGTTCCTGTCGATAGCAATAACAATACTCAATTTGGTACATCCTCGAGTCAACGACTCGAAGATTTGGAATCCCTCCAATAACTTTGAGAAATGAAAATATCTTAAGATATCAAGGAAACGCAACCTGCATATAGACTTTGTACTTACCGACAGACATATCTTTGTGTTATGGTAAATTTGGATAAACATTTTTGATTTCAATTGTAGAAAGTCAGTACTGAACAACTGGAAGAAACAGTCAACTGAACTAATCATCTGAAAAAAAACAGTGAACAACTAACGGTGAACAACTTAGGGAACAACCGATAGTGAACAACTGTTAGTGAACAACCGTAGTTGACTAACCGATAGTCAACAACCGTAGTCAACAACCGTTCGTTACAACATTTCCGCTGAACAGTTGAGCCGTCGAATCGCTGGCCACTGCCATTTGTATTCTACAGTTCGTGCCTTTGGGTGGTTGTCTTTCCACAGTACCCCAGCCGCAACCACCAAAAAACGGTAGTAGACAACCACCTGAACCTACAGGTGCAGGACGTGAGCGACTCGAGTATCTTCGGCAACATTTACTCCAGAGTTTTGCCCGTTCGGCACAGTTAATTGATTACAACACCTGGGAATGAGGTAATCTTTACCATGCTGTTTCTACATGTTTTCATACTTAATTGTATGAAATATTATATTGTAAATTAATGTTAAGAAAATCTCTTGCTAAAAATTTCTTGCTGGTTCTATCTAGGACAGATGTTTTTCCGAACCGAATAAGCATAGATGACTTTCATTATGTATTCTTGAAACATATTCAATATCATCATCATCATCATCATTACAGCCCTTCACAAGTCCACTGCGGAACATAGGCCTCCCCCAAATAATGCCACAAAGCACGGTCCTGAGTTACCTGCATCCATCGAACCTTTCTTCGCCATCGGTTGTCGGTTCTTCGAGCTATATGGCCGGCCCACTGCCACTTCAGCTTACTAATCCGTTGGGCTATGTCGGTTACTCTGGTTCTACTGCGGATATCCTAATTCCTAAGTTTATCACGCAGAGAAACTCCGAGCATAGCCCTCTCCATAGCTCGCTGAGCGACCTTGAGCTTCCTCATACGGCCAGCAGTGCAGGACCACGTCTCAGTTCCGTAAGTCATCACTGGCAACACGCACTGGTTGTACAATTTCGTTTTAAGGTTTTGAGGTATGTCTGACGAGAAGATATGTCGTAGCTTCCCGAACACTGCCCAGCCGAGTTGAATCCGTCGATTGACCTCTCGGTCGAAGTTGGACTTACCTAGTCGGACTATTTGTCCCAGGTAAACATACTCGTCAACAACTTCGAGCTTAGTGCTCCCAACAACTACCGGCATAGGTGTGACATGGACATTAAACATGATCTTTGTTTTATCCATGTTCATCTTAAGACCTATCCGTTGGGAGACACTATTGAGGTCATTGAGCATAGTCCTCCAGCGATTCTGCCATAAGGACTATATCGTCGGCAAATCGAAGGTGAGTGATGTACTCGCCATTGATGTTAATACCACATCCTTTCCAGTCCAGAAGCTTGAAAACGTCTTCCAATGCAGCGGTGAAGAATTTCGGGGATATAACATCACCCTGTCTTACACCTCTCTGCAATTGGATGGGTCTCGTACTCTGGTTTTGTACTCGGATAGCCATCGTAGCCCTACTGTACAAACACTTCAGCACTTCGATATACCGACAGTCAACTTGGCACCGCTGAAGGAACTGCAGCACCGCCCAAATTTCGACGGAATCAAAGGCTTTCTCATAGTCTACATACGCCAGACATAGTGGCAAATTGTACTCTTCGGACTTCTGTATAATTTGCCGTAGGGTATGTATGTGGTCTATGGTGCTAAAGCCCTTTCGGAAACCGGCTTGTTCGGGAGGCTGGAAGTCGTCAAGTCTGCGCGCAAGACGATTCGTAATGACTCTCGAAAACAGCATGTAGACGCGGCTCGGAAGGGAAATCGGTCTGTAGTTCTTCAAGAGAGCGTTGTCACCTTTCTTGAAGAACAAGACCACCGCACTTCTGCTCCACGCCTCCGGTGTAATGCCACCATGGAGGACGGAATTAAAGAGCTTCTGAAGGACTTCAAGTACCGGTCTTCCACCCATTTTCAGAAGCTCCGCTGTAATTCCATCGTAGCCTGGGGCCTTACCATTTTTAAGGTGCTGGAGAGCCATTCTAATCTCGCTCAGACTGACGTCCGGGATATCTTCGGAATAGTGTCGGATAAGACTCGCTCTTGGATCGTTACTCACACTTGCGTGTGGCTCCAACGATGACGTGTACAGCTGCCCATAGAACCTCTCAATCTCACTCAAAATCTCAGGTGCCCCGGAAACGATGCTGCCACATTCGGTCTTCAGCTTTGACAGTTGGCTCTTTCTGGCAGACAGGTCTCTGGCAAAGACTTTGGAGCCTTGGTTCCGTTCGATCGCTTCTTCAATACGAGCTGTATTGAAGTTGCGTAAGTCCCGCCGCATGCATTTGGAGATCTGTCTGTTCAGTTGCCTGTATGCTGTCAAATCTGTTGAAGAATGTAGCCTCATCTCCCGTCTAACAGCCATGAGATTAAGAGTGTGATCGGAGAGTTTTTGTGTTCTTCTGCGGCGGGTCTTGCAGAACTTAGCTCCGACCGCATGGACAGTTTCCACGAGCTTGTCATTCATATCGTCCACTTCATTGCAGTCTTCTAGGCACTGAAAACGGTTTCGTAACTCGAGCTGAAAGGTTTCGGGACTTTGGATTAGAGCACGAGGGGGACGGAGCGTTGACTTCATCAGACGAGACCTCTCCAACTTAACATTTAGGTTCACTGTGCCTCTAACCATTCGGTGATCGCTGCCGGTTTTCACCCTCGCGATCACTGAGACATCACTGAACAGTTGTCGTCTGGTCGTCATAATGAAGTCAATCTCATTTTTTGTCGAACCGTCGGGGCTCGACCAGGTCCACTTCCTGTGGGACCGCTTCTTGAAGAAAGAGTTCATCATAAAGAGTCCCTCTTTCTCCATGAAGTCGGCCAGCTGCTGGCCCCTTGGGTTCCGTTGCCCTATTCCAAATTTCCCTACTTTCAGCTCACCGTTCTCTCTTGTGCCTAGTTTTGCATTAAAGTCTCCCATTAACACCGTATATTGGGTTTTGGAGGAATGCATGGCTCTATAGATATCCTCATACATTTCCTCCACCTCCTCATCGGGGTGTGCCGAGGTTGGTGCGTAAACCTGTATGACCTTCAGCGAATACCGTTTGGTGATTCTGAGTATAAGGTACGCAACCCTCGTCGACACACTCCCGATCTTTACAACGTTGTTAACGAGAGACTTGTGGACGATAAATCCGACACCTCCTTGGGACAGATGTTCGCCCTCCCGGTGATAGAGCAAGTTGCCGGATTCGAGGATTACCGTGTCCTCCCCCTCTCTTCGGACTTCGGATAATCCTATAATATGCCAGCGCAAATTGTCTATCTCTTATTCCAGCTCCACGATCTTCTCGTCAGTCCTCAGGGTGCGTGCGTTGTATGTTGCCAGGTCGAGTCGTCGTAGGTGGCAACCGAACCTCCACCGGAGATTCTTAGCACCCCCATATTCAATAAAAATAATTTTATTTTACTGTACTATTTCGTTTAGGTTGATACTGAAACACCGACACGTAAGTAAGTAGTATTTAGTCTCTATATATTATAATGCACTATGACTTAGATCAGTAAAACTCTAAACATATTAGATATAATTTAAAATTAAAAATTTTGTACAGCCGACTTCAATATAAGCGACTTTAATATAGGTTATTTAAGAATAACTCAATAACCATTGATCTGACCTTGATCAAATTCATATGGGACCACACGAGAACTATCAGCTTTCATATAAAAGGGTTCGCCCAGTACAAAGTTACGAGGTAACACACATTAAAAAAAAACATACACTCGAATTGAGTACCGTCTCCTTTTTGGAAGTCGGCAGAAAATCAAGAGATACACGAGAATCATTTTTGTCATGTTTATAATATTTTAAGGCATTGAAAAGAAATTTAGGTGATCCAAAAACTAAACAACAGATTGATTCCTCCCACGTAAGTTGGTGTATCCCCAAAACTGCAATTTTACAATAGAGCATTTTAATGAATCAAATGGGACTAAAAACTGCATTTTTATTGTATCTTTGTGAAATTTGGTATGTGAATATAATTTATAGTATTCTTGGCTATACTGAAAGATTATTTAAAAAATGTGTATATTTTCTGAGATATCGTTCATACAACTTTTTATGGCGGAGTACAAGCTGCGTCAGTTGTTGTATCTCATACTTACAACATTATAGCGCGGAATTTAGATTTCGTCAGTTCTTGTATATGATAGTTACAACAATATTCACTGAAAAATATTAGTCTCATTCCACTGTATGTGGCAATAACTATATACATCGGTTAAAAATTTAAGTGTGTATTATTGTGTGTGAACAAATACAAGGTTCACAAATTAAAAAAAGAAATATCATCATTTATAAATGTCTTTAACTTTTAAATAGGAACGACTCTTCTAGATATTTTCTACCGACTTCAAAAAGGAGCCGGTACTCATTTTGACTGTATGTTTTTTATGTGTGTTACCTCACAACTTTTTACTGAGTGAACTGATTTCGATGATTCTTCTTTTATTTGAATGCTGGTACTTCTTTTGTGGTCCCATATAAATTTGATCAAGGTCTGAGCAATAGTTTTTGAGTTATTCTTAATAATTTATATTGAAGTCGGTTGTTCAAAATTTTTAATTTTAAAATGATTAGGAACATTGTTATGAACATTGCAATAAAAGTACCTAAATTCATATATTTGCATTAAGATCCTAGAAAACATAAAAAAAATAAAAAACCATTAATTATACTTACAAAAATAGATAATGTGTTCCATTACTAGTTAATATAATTAAAATCGTAAACAACACAATCATAGTAAGCTTATTTAGAAACATAAAAAGGCTTATGTATATACTTAAATTTTTGTCTAAAAAAATTAAAGCATAGCTCTCTCTCACTATATTTTAGTAATTTAACAAATTCTTCTTACGAACTAATTCAAATATAAATCATAAAACATCAACATTATGGAACATAAAATATAAAATATTACTTATACTTTAATAATTTCTATGCGATCAACTTAAATCAAGATATCAGGTACTTACGTATTTATGATTATTGGCACTGTAACTATCCTTTGTTTCATTCGAAGTTTAAAATTAAAATTATTTTCAAAATTATTATAAAAACCTTAAACAATTGAGTTAATTTCAATTAAACAAACATAAGTTTTGATATCAATATAGCCTTAAATCAGTAAAACTAATACTAACTCAACAACTTACGTGGGAGACATCGAGATACTATAAATTCTTTCGCGAAGAACTTGATGAGGTCGACTAACGAAAAGTATATGAGATTTTGCTACTGTCTCCGCCTGTACTACTCAATTCTGATCTCTCTCTCTCTCTCTCTCACCCTACTCATCTGATTTTGATCGTATACTTTTACAGGACAGGAGCCGTGGTGGCTCAGTGGCTAAGCGTTCACTTTAAATATATCAACCGAGGTTCAATCTCCGAGAGCAATAATAAAATTGTTAATTGCAATTTTAAGTGCTCATTTACCAAGTGCTCAGCGGTGAAGGAAAACATGTTGACGAAACCTGCACGTCTGAGATATTAAAAACATATTTCAAATACCCGAAAAAGATTGAAGTCCGCCAAAACGCTGTCGTAGGGGCGGCGTACACTTCCTTTACCTAAAACCTCTTAAAAATAAGAGGAAGCCTGTGTCTAATAGTGAGAAGTATATAGGCTGCGATTTTATATTTTTAAGGGCACTGAATAATATATGCAAATTCTTACCGCTTTTTGGTTTTCTTAAAGCGCTTCATAGAGTAATTTATGTGTTATCACCCCCTCATAATTGCGTGCACTAGTACTCCCTCCAAAATCTCATGAATATTGCATAAAATGCTTAACCACTACAAATAATGTCCACAGAACTCTTTTTTGCCAACATTATAAAAAAAATCAAAAATGTCATTTAATGTTTAAATGTTACTGGTACAAGTTTAGATGACTTGAAATGCATTGCGTCATAAGTCAAACCGATTGTCTCGGGACATTGGAGCCCATCGAGCTGACGTCATGGACCGTAAAATAAGTTGCTCGCATCGTCGCTCCCATTCTCTGCCAACACTGACCGGCAGTAAGCATCTATTGTCTCGCTTCTAAACGTGTATGGATTCACTTCAGAAGTTTGAAATAACTCTCATAAATCTTCAAACGTTGAACAAACTCACAATGACAATGTGCATTAAATATTTTTTAAAATTCAATTATAGCGTTTTTAACTCAGATCTTTTTCAGACAGAAGTTACCTTTTCTAAAATTTATAGTCCGTTTACGCAATTTTCAGATCTAGGCTATATTTTATCTTAAAATCTTGAATTTAAAAAATGATAAATTGGTAAAATTAATGGTCTTGAACTATAACTTTCCAGGCATATATATATAAAAGCCTGGGGAAGATTATTCGTGCCCACACGCAAAATACTTGCTTAAACGTGAAGTTGCGGAAAACAGTCCGTCGTTAACTAAACTAAATTAACTAAGTACATTATCAATTTCACTGTATTCTATTTTGTATCTTAACTTTAGTTCCCAATTTAAATAATATTACCGCATTTTAATAACTCGCTTTAACGTATAGATATACGTTATGTATATCTGTATGGGTCAATTTTAGTAATTAATTTTAAACTAACTTCCCGATTACCTAGAGACTTGAAATTTTGAACATAGCTCAGAATCAGATAACACTAAGATTAAAAAAACGGTATATTAAAAATAGTAATGTATTAAATATTTTTAATATACATTTTTAATTTAATATAGATCTTGTGATGATTGAAATTGGTTTTAATTTTTTTTAATATTGAAATATATGATATAAACTGTACAATATGTAACAAAAACCCCGTGGTTCCCGTTAAGTACGTTATCAGGATCATTATTCAAACATGTAGAAATAACTTTTTTTATTATTAAAAAAAATAATTGTATGCAAATTGTATGTGGTTTTATTACCTCTGCATTGTCTGGTGAGTAAGAGGATTGTCAAAGACCCCGCTTTACTTAGCTTTGGCATCGACTAGTGTCAGTAAGAGGTACTAAAACCACATAAAATTAAAAAAAAATTAATAAAATAAAAAAATATGGTCGAGTTTAAAAAAAAGTTATTTCTATAGGTTTGAATACTGATCCTGATAACGTACTTAACGTATTTAAGGGTTTTGTTACATGTTGTATATATTATAATAAATTTTAAGCACACTCCATCCTCATTGTGTAGTGGCGGTGTGAGAATATCCACAACCCCATATCATCCCGTGGGTGTCGTAAGAGGCGACAGAGGGATATCAGGAGATGGGCAGCAGCGTCTTCCTAATAACGACTAAAAATAAAATTGCTAACCCGCTTACCTAGCGTGGCAAATATAGCAAATATCAATTCAGCAGTGGAGTTTAATAGGTTGTAATGGTAACGGTAAACACCATCATAGCAATAATTTAAATAGGGAAACGGTACATAATATTTTATCTAATATTTTTAATAACACTACGAATAATTAATTGTGTGGTAATTTGTACAAAACTTTTCTCATTTTCTTCTTTAAAGCAAGCATAGGGTCAGTGAGCTTGAAGTGCTCAGTGAATATGTAAGTACTGTCCGCCGCCGTACTTTTGTATTCACTAATGGTTATGTCCAGTTGTTGCTAGAAGCGTTAGAATATTGACGCTCAAGAAAAAAGCTTATTTCCTTCATAGGTTACGTATATGTATGTGGTATAGGATATGGAATCAAATAAAACCTTTATAATTTTGTTTGCCAAGTGTATAAATATTTTTCACTCACTACCGTTTCAATTTGAGACAACATCGAAAAGAAATCAGCGTCATAATTTTTGTCATTATTTCAAAAGCCAGTGAATCAAAAAAGAAAACCCATAGGTAATTAAAGCCGGTTCTAAATAAAATTAGCTACGGAAAAACAAATTGTAAATTGCATATCCAAGTAGATCAGTCCCCACAGCAACACCATTTCACTGGTACGATGCATGTGGCAGCCATCGCCCACCTCGTTCATTTTAAAAGGCAGTCGATAATCCGTCAGATGATATCGTAATGTAAGATCATGGCCAAAGAACTTGAAGCGAGTATACAATGCAACAGCGCTGGGATCATCCGGTGAGAAGCAAACCCCATAAGTAGGATGAAAAGATCGCATTCCCTCCCAATCCGCCAACCTGTAATGCCAAACACGGCGGCAGCCTGCAGAACGCAACCGTGAGGGGAGCGTGAGTGGTACTACACTCCGGATCAGATAATGGTCTGAAGAACCGAAAGGGGCGTCAATGGGAACCTGATATCCGTCCGGATGACAGGTCAACAAAGACAATTGAACTCTTCTGTTTTTGGCCCGTATAAGTCTACTGCTGGACATGGGTCTGGACCTCATCCGTTGTAGGGAGAATTTGTTTGAATCGTCATGATTGACAGGCGGTTGGACGATCGCAAAGACATTTTTTATTTTATTTTTTATAGAATAAGAGTGACAATCGAGCACAAAGTCCACCTGATGGTAAGTGGATGCTGTGGCCCATAGACAGCTGCATTTATACCCGATTAAGAAAAAAATCAGATACGTTGTCATCCCTGAGAATTAAGATGGAATGTCTAATTTCCAGTAAAAAGGGTCTCCGGTTCTCTACTTTCGAGCATGTAAGGTATGGCATACTAATCTTTGTCCTCAGAAATGAGAACAACTGCTTATAGATCCTTATACAACTAATGATAGTATCACTAGTGACGTAGTGGGTATCTTGGTACATTTTAGTAGAGTGGACTAATCTACTCTTTTAATTTGAAAGCATTAAGTATATTTAACATACTTACTCTCTGTTTTGGGGAACAAATAAGCTGTTTGTGATTGCTCTGTGGTGGTGTGAGATTACCCATTATGCCATTTCGTCCCTTGAGTAGGAGGCGATATGAATGGCTTCCGATAGCGGTATAACCTACTCGTAAACGTCAGACGTGTGCCGGTGCTCATTATAGAGCCGGTAGAGCCATGTTGCAGCTATATTATGGTTGCAGTACAAATGAGTCGGCTTGACCGGATTAGTACCAGGCTCACAGAACACACACTCTCACAGAATACCACCGTAAAATAGCAGCTTAACGCTGCTGTGTTTCGTATGGTGAGAGTAGAGAACCGGAGACCCTCTTTACAGGAAAGGAGGCATTCCATCTTAGTCCTCACGGGTTACAACGCATTTGCATTTTGATCCGCAAACGAGAATAGATGTAGATGTCTATGGGCCACAGCAACCACTTACCATCAGGTTGACTGTGTGCTCGTTAGTAATATTTTAAAGTCCCTTTTATTTACTATCCCCTGTTTTTCTTACAATATCTTTCTAACTGTGAAGTCCCCTTTTATGGCATTTTTATTGATTTTATTCCAAACTTCCAAACACTCGAATAAAAAGGAAATGTGTCAATTGTATTTAGGCTGAGATTTCTGTAAATAAGTTTGAATGTCCCCTAGAGGAAATTGAAAATCTTATCCATAATATTGCGATAAGAATTATTTGAAACTGACGGATATAAACCTATAAAATTTTTAACGCAGTGTCGGTAATGTAAATTTGATGAAAATGAAATTTTCTTATTTTATCTTTAAAGTTCAGTTTTCATTATTTAAAATCGAATAAAAGGTAGGTAATAAATGATTGATTAGTATAGATCTTAGAATGTAAGAAAAAAGGCGATGATTACGGTTCTGAGATGGAAGGTCTTGACATTACCCTTCCAACTCCAATAGCAAGTGTGCGGTGTTTGCCTCGTGCTGCGCGCCAGGCTTGTACCGCTGGTCCACCTCGCATTGTGCTCACACCAAGCGCCTTGCTTGCGGCGCTACCACGTGTGCGAATGCCACCACGTGTGCGGATACCACCGCGTGTGCGTGCACTACTGCGTGAACGAGTGCCATCGCGTGTATGGACCATGCAACTGACACTCCCCGGACTATACTATACCTTGAAACCTTACATTATCGATTTTTGATTTTTTAGATTGTTGTAGATGGTTACTTTGATTACATTTTTAAGTATTGAATACTTAAATTAAACGCAAAGTTATTCGTCGTGACCAAACTATTATTAAATTATCTTAGAGCAATGTATATTAATATAACGGAAGTGTATTTCTTTAATAACAAAAGATATTAAAATGCCTTTATATTTCATAATTGTGTTCAAAGTTGTGGCGCTGTGATAACGGATTCTTATCCCGCACATAGCGTTAGCAATATTTTTGTATGACCTACAAACAATT
The DNA here is from genome assembly GCA_033319125.1 of Parnassius glacialis. NCBI lineage: Eukaryota > Metazoa > Arthropoda > Insecta > Lepidoptera > Papilionidae > Parnassius > Parnassius glacialis. The sequence goes on along the minus strand of JAVANC010000026.1, from coordinate 16,537,365 downwards.
GTTACGCGCTTTTATGTCTGTTCATGTACAATTTAAGTGAGTTAAACACCTTCACGATATAGGAGAAAACCTGTGAGAAACACTATTACCACAAATTTTAGGAAAACTTGCGATGTAGTAAAACTTTGTCACTGAAAATGTTTGTAGCGTGTTATTTTTAATTTATTTATGTAGCAACTCTAATACACAGAGTGACGTGGACAGTTTTATTGTACACTGAACTACGTACATAGGAACAATATATAACTAATAGAAACAACTAACTTCAAAAATAAACAATACACGTGCTGCGTATAATGCATTTATTCATTCATTTATTACAGTCTATCAAAAGTCCGTTGCTGAACATAGGCCTCCCCCATAGATTGCGCAATGTTGCCAAGCTTGGCAGATGAGCTAGCAACCGCATTTTTTATATTATTTTTGCCAGTATTAGTCGCCAAATATAGAAGTGAATACACCTACCTTACCCTTACAGCCTTCTAAAGTCCACAGCAAAACAAAGGCCTCTTCCCCAGATTGCCTCATAGGGGGAATATTTGCAAGCGGGTAGGTAACCGCAGTTTTTATTTTTAGTCGTTATTAGGGAGACGCTACTGCCCATCTCCTGATTTGTTACCCTATTTCGCGTCTTACGACACATATGATGTAGTGGCTATTCTTATACCATCACCATACGGTAAAATGAATAAATCTACTGCCAATTTATGCAATCCTTATCGAGGCTTCTATTTTCTATATTCTATCATTATAAGCAGGGTCGCTTTTCAACGTACATAGCAGTCTTGGGAGTCATTACTCTTTCTTACCTACTTAGTTTAATATTTAAGAACCTAGTAATATAACCCCTTCATATTCCATGATTTCTTTATATATTTTTTTTAATTCCAAATGGCAGCATTTATAATAGTTTTGAACTAATGAGGAGCAATTTAAATACTCGTTTCTTCTCTGTAAAAAACATTAGCTAATTTATTTTCTTTTAATCCAATATGGGATGGTATCCATTGGATGAAAACTGTAATATCTTGTTTTTAGAGCTCAAGTATCCTCTTTGAAACTAAATATGCTACCGATGCTTCTATTTCTCCTAAGATACATATATTTGAGAATGTATAATACGTGTATTATACACACATACAGAGGTAGATTGCAAAAGTACCACGGTACTACTTGTAGTGTTAATAACTAATTTCAGACATTATTCTTAAAATGACACATGTTTTTATACGTGGTAGAGCCATGCTGCAGCTATGTTATGGTTGTAGCAGCAATGTGTTGGCTCGACTGGGGTAGAGCCATGCTCTAACAGAACACTAGAGTAAAATAGCAGTTTATTTCTGTCGAGCTTCGTATGGCGAGTGTAGAGACAGGAGACACTTTTACTGGAAATGATGTATTTCATCTCAGTCCTCATGGGTGACAACTTATTTGCAATTTGATTCTTAATCTAATACGGATATAAATGATGAGATAAAATGTAACCCATAGATTACAGCTTCTACTTACCATCAGGTGCATTGTGTACTCGCTTGTCAACCTTGTTCTTAAAAAAAAAACTTTAACAATCTCCCTTTGTAGTCATAATAACGCATTTCAGACATTATTCTTAATATGCCTTTTGCTATTACTAAGTCGTTGTATAACTAAATAGCTATTCATTCAAACCAACAAATCGAATGCTTGGATTCTGTCCAATAATTTAAGGAAATAAAGACAAAACTTTAAGGCTTCGGCATACTTAAATAGTGTGTATGGCCTCTAGATGCCAGTAATATGTGAGCATCGAGTTATAAAAATATGATGGATGAAACCTAATGTTTATTGCAGGCAACAGCGATCAAACAGCATATTATTCTACATGAGAATTGTAACTATTAAAAAAATGCAGTTGAACACAAGCTAAAGCAAAAACAGTTCACTTGAATGTGAGTGAATAAAATGATATCATTTTTGTTTGCTTTATATATAATTTTATTTACATAATATTTATGTACACAAAAATAACACTTGAGTAAATTTAAAAGGGAAACGATAAATATTGTGTTATTACTAGTCGCAGAAGGTATTTGATAAATGAAGAAAGACTTTTATAATACTAATGTAAGTATTTTGTATTTTTTATTACTCAATCGTATTTTGGCCAGGAATGCGTCGAATTCTTTCCTGCCCTAAATTCCTTTTAGAAATGAGCAATCAAAACAACGGAAAGAATATAAATACAAATGCCAGTTTTGAAATAAAACTGTTTAAGATTGAGGCAAAAAATATACTGCCTCATTTCGTAAAATGATAATCTATCGTGCTTAATATAAAATTTTATTAAATCTGGAAGTGTGAATAACAACGGACTGAAATTCGAATATCGAGTATCGAAACTTATTAAAGTTCTAGTAATATCATTGACGGTAATATTCCAAGGATTTGCAATAGATTACATAAATAACAAAGGCAGAAAAATAATTGACAAAAATTATTACGCGAACACTACACATTTAAATAAAACTAATTTTACGGATTTTATCGCGTATATTAACTTATTTTATATTCCCGAACTTATTACTAGAAGGCTAGAGCAAAACAACATGCCCGTAGAATATGCAGTATTACTTAGACACTGCCTTACATCTGGCTACCTATTGTGGAAGGAGGAGTTCTACAAGCAAGTAGATGGAGTGGCGATGGGCTCACCTGTATCTCCCATTGTTGCCGATATATTCATGGAGGACTTTGAGGAGAAAGTCCTGCGTACTTCTCCCGTAAACCCAAGATTCTACAAGCGGTACGTAGACGACACTTTCACAATTCTCCCTTTAGATAAAGTAACTGCATTTCTAGACCATCTTAACTCCTTAAATTCTAAAATTCAGTTCACAATGGAGTTAGAGGCAAACAATTCTTTAGCTTTTCTAGATGTGTTAGTAATTCGGAATCCTGATAACACCTTGAGCCACACTGTGTATAGAAAAAAGACCCATACAGATAGATATTTAAACGGTGATTCTCACCACCATCCTTCACAGTTAGCTACCGTGGGTAAATCTTTGTTTCAGAGAGCACGAGGGATCTGTGACAGTAAACACCTGGCCGCCGAGCTCCAACACGTCAAGCAAGTTTTGCACGACAATAAGCTTCGGGTCCCGCGCCTACGTCACAGTGAACGAGTGAAGCCGGCCACAGTCGAGCGAGTGCCTGCTGTACTGCCATATGTCAGAGGTGTCACTGACAAGATTGGCTACATCTTGAAGCGGGCTTCCATTAAAACATATTTCAAGCCGCCGAAGAAGATTAGTCAGTTTTTACCATCAGTCAAGTGTAATATTCCTCTGCAAGATGCAGGAGTGTACAAGCTTGATTGTGAATGTGGTCTCTCTTATATAGGACAAACTAAAAGATCTATAAAAACCCGTGTTAAAGAACACATAGCTGATGTGAAGAATAGACGCTCCGGGAAGTCTGCAGTCTGTGAACACGTACAGGATCGCCCCCGTCACTACATTAGATTTGATAGACCACAAATCCTCGCTAAAGAACACCGATTCCTTCCAAGGATGATTCGCGAGGCTATTGAAATCAAGAAACATCCTAATTTCAATAGAGAAGATGGCTGGGTGCTACCATCTGCTTGGGATCCCATAATTAATAAAATTAAATCCCAACCCAAGCATACAACTGCAAGACTTCATGATACTGTAAGTTCATACTGCGTGGATCGGAACAAAAATTAATAATTTTTAATCTGGAGGTAGCCGTGGTTAACTATGACATTGGGACGTCATACACCTCAGTCCCGCCCGTGACCATGGGTGCTGTAAAGTGCTCGAAACGTCGGGAATATAAAATAAGTTAATATACGCGATAAAATCCGTAAAATTAGTTTTATTTAAAAAATTATTACGTCTAGAAATAACTTTTATATAAAATGAGGTTAATTATTCTTCTATGATTTTTCAAATAAAAATGTATTTTAATTAAAGCCACAGAAAAAAACATACATTTTTGGAAATATCAGATGACTTTAACATTTTACACTATTCAAGTGTTGCCATTTGATATATTCATACCATTTTCGTATATACTTTGTAAGACTACCAACACAACACACAAACTCTATATATTTTTATAGGAAGTTATTATTAGTAATAACTATACTATCAGTAATAATAAAAATAAAAGTGGTATGGTCGAAAATAAGTCTCTTACAAAGATTTTCCTGCAATAATACATTATCTCAATTATAGTACTATGTAACAATTCTATTTAATGTTATAACAATACGGCCCAGAAGGCCCAGAAGCCAAGCCAGAAATATACGTATATAATATATATATTTTTAACTTATTATAAGCGAATGCTTGGCCACAATCCCACCTGGTGGTAAGTGGTGATGCAGCCTTAGATGGTAAATCGCACTGACTTAGCGTAGCAAAAGCCTATTCACTCATGCCTTGAAGACGCCCAGATTGTATTCGAACGGAAAGATAGACGCCGCGCCGCCAAATTATTCCACTCCTTTGCTGTGAGCTTTACAAAAGACGAAGCAAACCGTTTGGTTTGCTTGCGTGGAATATCGACAACAAAGGGGTGAAGACCCGCCGACCGCCTGTTTGTCCGATGGTGGAAAGGAGAGGAAAGAATCAAAGGGTGCAATATATAATAGAGATATAATAATCGAAAAACTTTCAATTATGTAGGTAGGTACATTATGTTGAGAATGTATTAAGCTAACATCAAACAACCACAGGACGCACGACTTTTTCCTATTGAATTAGGACGTAACCTAAAAAGGTTCATATATAAATTTTTTTGACGCCTTCTCAGGACCAAATTTTTTGACAATGTTACTCAGGGGCTGACGCTTAACATTTTAAAATATTTTTGATATATAGACGCTACCATTTCTTCTCAACTAACTTTATGTATGACAGTCTGCCATTGTTCTTTAAGCTTTTGGTTCTATTAAAATTTGTAATAACACTTCGGTCTAAATATTATTAGATAAACCGATTGCCTTCGAACGTATGAACTGATTGTACAACGTAGACCGTAAAATAAGCTATTCGCATCGTCGCTCTCCTCCTGTGCCAACACTGACCGTCGAGTATATATTGTGTCTCTCGTAAACGTGCTCAGACTTACATTTTAAGCGTCTTTGAAACCGTCAGTGTAAAATCTTTACAACAGTACTTAAGCCCTGTTCCTAAGTCGCGTTTAAATAAAATTTTAATATTTTTTTAAACGTTATGTCTATGCCAGTATAAAAATAAGTCGCCGAGCCGCTTCTATTCTGTAAAAGGCTTTGAAAATACTTGATGGAATTTGATGCGAATTTCATTCACCTTCCGTCACACAGATAATTTTGCGAAGAATGTTTAAAACTATTTTTCGAGTATATTTTTATGTGACGAACATCGCAGTGTGGTGATATTGAGATGTCATGATGTTATTGTCATCGGGCATAATTTTATATTATTCAGACGTCTAGAAGTGGGTGATAATCGATACATATAAATAAAATTTAAGTGTTAGTATGTGATATCGAAATAAGTCTCTTTTATCGAGCTCTGGAGGTTATTATAGCCATTTGTAAACATTTTGTCTGTCTGTCCGCGCTAATTTTCAAAATGGCCGAACCGATTGTTATGAAACTTGATAAACAAATAGAGAGATGTACCAGGAGTGATCTAGGTTATATTTTATTCGAATATCTGGGAGTATTTCTTTTTTGGGAAATCAAAACTTTATAAACTAAATGGTCATTGACGATAACTTAAACATAAGTGACACCTCATTCGCGAGTTTAATAAACAAATTCTATTATCATCTATTACATTTTAAATACATAGATACACAAATATATAAATGTTAAGCTAAAAATAACAACTGTTAAACGCGTGTTAAGAATTATGTCATTACAGAAGTGTCTCGGATAGAGGTACGTGAAATCCTAGGGGTTCGCAACAAGATTTACGTTATAGCAGCTAACTGGCTGGCTGACGCATCCTACCCGCATGATGATGCACGTCAGCTGTATTACTATATTCTATGATGACTAACCTCATTTGCTTGCGGATGCAACGTGACATACATAGTTTAAATGGTGCAAAGTCCGCGGGGCGAAGAAAAAACATGTTGCTCTATGTGACTCTATATTTTTAAGTTAAAAATCTTATTATCGCCTTAAGACAATTTTTAGAGTTTCGCTACTATCTGGGAATAGGGGTACGTGGGGCCAATAATTTGAGAAAGCTTAAATTATAACAGATACTAATCTTCTATCATAAAATTAATAAGCACTATGCTCAATGACCTAAATAATGTCTTCCAACGGATAGGTTTTAAGATGAACATGGACAAAACAAAAATCATGTTTAATGTCCATGTCACCTATGTCGGAAGTTTTTGGGAGTACTAAGCTAAGTTGTTGACGAATATCTTTACCTGGGACAAATACTCCGACTAGGTAAGTCCAACTTCGACGGAGAGGCCAACCGACGGATTGAACTCGACTGGGCAGCGTTCAAGAGATTACGACACATTTTCTTGTCAGGTATACTTCAAAACTTGAAAACGAGACTGTACAACCAGTGCGTGTTGCCAGTTATAACCTATGAAACTGAGACGTGGTCCTTCACTGCTGGCCGTATGAGTAAGCTCAAGGTCGCTCAGCGAGCTATGGATCATCATTACAGCCCTTCACAAGTCCACTACTGAACGAAGGCCTCCCCCACAGATCCCGAGCCACCTGCATCCATTGACTTCCTGCATGTCTTATAAGCTTATATCGTAGCTAATACAAGCATTCAATTAAAAACCAAAGGTAAGGTAAAGTTAATAATTTTATTTTTTTAAATAGGTAATTTTTACATAATTTTTCTTAATAACTCTTTACGTGGTAGGGCCACGCTGCAGCTATGTTATGGTTGTAATATGAATGGATCGGCTCGACCGGGGTAGAACCACGCTATCACAGAATACCAACGTAAAATAGCAGCTTAATGCTGCTGTTTCGTATGGTGGGTGTAGAGAACCGGATACGATTTTTACTGGAAATGAGGCATTCCATCGTAGACCTCAAGGTTGGGAACGCATCTGTATTTTGATTCTTAATTGAGTATGAATAGATGTCTATGGGCCACAGCATGCACTTACCATCAGGTGGATTGTATGCTCGTTTGTCACTCTTATTATATAAAAAATACACTATCTCTTAGCACAGACTTCAGAAGCTATTATGCGAAAATTATTATTTTTTCTTTTTTAGTTTTTAAATATTTTTTTTTATTTTAATAAAATAAAGTTACCCTACTGCTTGGCACGGGCCTCTTCTCAATCCTGAGAGGGTTTTAGGACAAGGAAATATCCACCACGCTGCCCGAAACCCAATGCGTGTTGGCGAACTTTACATGTCTTTGAAATATGTTTTTTATTTTTCAGACATGCCGGTTTCCTCACAATGTTTTCCTTCAACGACGAGCACGTGGTAAATCGGTACTTAAAATTGTAATTAAAAATTTCATTGGTGCCGGCGGGGATTGAAACAGGGTTGCTCGTGTATTGTGAAATTTACAGCGAGCGCTAACCATCTGGGCTACCACGGTTTTTTATTTTTAATAAAAGTTATTTTTTTATAAAGATATAATCATCACCACCGACATTTTCCATTCTTCATGATTTATAAAAATAAACTACCATTTACTTTCACGTAAAGTACATAAGTCCACAAGTTTGGGACACATTGTGAATATCTAAATAACGGCGGCATTCGTACTTGCGTATTCAATTTCGGTAATGTCCTGATGCTGCAAAGTATTCTGAATATAGTAATTGAATTATATAAATCGATAAATATTGTAATTTTACAAAATATATAAGTCACGTGCTATATACTTACATCACCGCTTGATCTAGCTTACACGCTATTGTTATAAGCTGGACCTGTAATTTATATCTGATTGTAGGAATGACAATTTTTATGGAAATTTATTAATTTAGTTTTCACCCTTTTCTGAGCATCTAAATACTTTCCAATTTTAAAGAACAACATGTTGAATTTATGACTACAACCGAATATTCTCACTCGGGTCATCACAGCTCATAATCAATGCGTTTTGTTTTAGTTTTTTTTTATATGATAAGGGTGACAAACGAGCACACAGTCCACCTGATGGTAAGTGGTTACTGCGGCCCATAGACATCTACAACTATCCTCTATTACAAATCAAAATGTAGATGCGTTGTCACCCGTGAGGACTAAGATCGAATGCCTCATTGCCAGTAAAAAGGGCCTCCGGCCACTTGCACTCACCAAGCGAAACGCAGAGGTAAACCTCTACTTCACGCTGGTTTTCTGTGAGGTCGTGGTACCACCCCGGTTCGAGCCCGCCCATCCGTGCGACAGCAAAAGCTGCCGCGTGGCTCTACCACTGTTGAAAAGTTAGTTTTTTTTTTAATTTTAATGTCATTAGAGTACAACAAAAAATAAGTTAAGCAAACGCGATAGAAACCGTAAAAGTAGTTTTATTCAATGTGTAGTGTTCGCGTAAATATAAGAAATCATTAGAGTATGTACCTTTTGAGAAGCTTATATTTTCTGCCGACTTCCAAAAAGAAACGGTACTCAATTCGACTGTGTTTTTTATGTGTTACCTCATAACTTTTTACTGGGTGAACCGATTTCGACGATTCTTTTTTTTATTTTGAAAGATGGTACTTCTCGTGTAGTCCCATATGAATTTGATCAAGGTCAGACCAATATACATATACATACATATACATATAATATAGTTTTTGACTTATTCTTAATAACTTATATTGAAGTCGGCTGAACAAAATGTTTAATTTTATATTATAACAGAACTAGCGCGTTACGTTTTTCTGTACACTCTCATTAAAAATAATTTTAGAAGTGTATGGAGATAATAAAGTTAGGTCTTTAATTAAAAGTAAAAGCTGACTTCAAAGAACTAAAAAGAATAAAATAATATTCATAAGATAGCTTCCGAAGTTGGTGCGAAGATATAGTGTATAGAAGAATTAATCCTAATGCATGACATAGTCTACACTATGTATGCGATATATGTATGCGAGAGTTCCCTAACTTTTAAGGTAATGGAACACTCACTGAATCCCTTTTCTGCCGACTTCCAAAAAGGAGACGGTACTCAATTCGAGTGTATGTTTTTTTTATGTGTGTTACCTCATAACTTTGTACTGGAGTAACCGATTTCGATGATTCTTTTTTTATATGAAAGCTGATAGTTCTCGTGTGGTTTGATCAAGGTCAGACCAATAGTTATTGAGTTATTCTTAAACAACTTATATTGAAGTCGGCTGTACAAAATTTTTAATTTTAAATTATATTTTGTGGAACCCCACATCAAATGATTGCAAATCAATGACAGTGCAATTGAAATATTATATTTCTCGCTAACTACCAACGTATCTATTTATATTTTTTATAGGATAAGAGCGACAAACGAGCTCACAGTCCACCTGATTGTAAGTGGTTGCTGCGGCCCACAGACATCTACATCTATCTTCGATTACGAACTAAAATGCAGAATATTTGTCACCCGTGAGGACTAGATGGAACGCCCCGTTTCCAATATAAAGGCTCTCCGGTTCTCTACACTCACCATACAAAACACAGCAGCGTTAAGCTGCTGTATTTTATGTTGGTATTCTGTGAGAGCGTGGTCCTTCCCCGGTCAAACCGAACCAGGTGATAGATTTTGTACCCCGCCACTACACGCGGCAAATATGTGGGTACAGCTACAATATAGTTGAATTAAAATGTAATTTTTAGTGTTACTGTTTTATTTCTTCATATTTTTGTAATCTATTATTTTCCTTTTCAATCTTAATGCGTTGTATTTTGGATTCATCGCTGTCTTTTTAATGTTGTTTAGATTTTAAGCTTAACAATTAGTTATACAATCGTGTTTATTGTTTTTTTTTATTTAATGTTAGGATTTATTTAAAGTTTATTAAGACCACTGCTCGAACTACTCGAAAGGAACGAAACGGGCCACACTGGTAAACAGCGGCTGTGGTTCGCCTCACCAAATGCCGAGTGCGAAACCCTTTTCGTATCGTTCGTATTTTATTATTATGTATTAACATAACGTTCTAAATAAGAAAATATTATGTACAATATGTCATTGAGCTTATGAGGCAAAATAAATATCTTCTTTCTTTAAATACATACCTACCTAGCAGGTCCTTACAATATTTATGTTACGTATACCAACCAGCCCAAATTACAACTAATTATTATTCTTCTAGAGTTGCGTAGGTACTAAAAGTATCAATACTTACGTCTCTACGTAACTGGCTCCAAATTCCAGGCAAGTTAGTGTTGACCCGATACTGACATAGTGTAAATTGATTTGGAGTCAGTACAGCGCAGATGGCGCAGATTTCAATATTCCTGCTTGAATATTTTGAAGTAAGTCCCCTCCCGCCACCCGCACCAGCGGTATTAACCTTGTCTAAACGACAAAGTCAGTACTTGGTCAGTCGCTGGCGCTGCATTCTAGGTTGACGTCACGTCAACACCATAGCAGAACCTCCCAGTTTATTTTCTGTCGTCTATTCATTTTCTTACCCAAAGTCGTTTCTTTTCATATATTATCTGTTTATTCAAAAACATGTTCCTTATCATACGAACATTTTCTCAATAAATATAATCTTTGTAAATTCTGCTGTTACCGTGAATGAAAATTAGTTTTTCCCAGTTCCCACTGTGATCCATAGCGTGCGTAACTTGAACAGTGTTAGGCGGAATTGGATTAGGCCGTTAGGCGCCAGCTCTAGCGCTTGTTAACTACCGACCCTTTGTAAATCTAATTTAACACGGGTTTATTTTCTTAAACCCCTCAAAAATTTTTATATTCTCTAAGCATGCAGGTTTCCGGCGAGCACTTCTTATATTTAGATTGTTACATTTTCCATAGCGGTGCAACCATAACGCGATGTATTTTTTTTGGAGCGACATCTATTGACGTATTTGTTAAATTTTTCTCAAAATAAAAAACAGCGACGCGCTGGCGCTTCTTCGGCTATAATATAGTCTACATTGGTACTAGTTATTAAGTTAACAATTAACATTTTTTTACACAATACACAAATACTAATTACACAAGTTATAATTGGTATACTATAAATATTTAATTTCTATAATATTACATATTATAACCAAATTTCAAATAAATATCATATTTCGAATAAAATCATATTGTGAAAGGTTACTTCCCATGTGTATTTGCAACAGCGCCATCTATTGTGTACTAAACAAAATATTCTTTATTTATTGGGAACAATTTTACTTTTATTTACTTCTTTTTAACTTTGTTACCCTTTACTTGGGCTTAAGGAAAAAGTACTTTTTTAATCATGTTCTGTGGGTATTTATGCTGGGGCAGCTTTTAACTCTGTATAAAGCTCAAGTCCGGTTTTTGTGTACTGTAGTAACATATGGACTGATGTTGACAAAAGCCACGTAGGCAGCGTTGTGCTCAGAAAGAGACATGTTATGAGGCTTATTGGTGGCCTCGATTTGATTGAAACCATTGTAGGTAGTCAGTCTCGAGCACAAGCCACTTTATAGGCTATACTCTCTGTATTATATAGGATACATTTCGGAGAGTCTGCGCATATATTACATTATTTAATTTTATTTCTCCCTCCCCTTTCCACTATCGGACAACCGGTCGTTCGATGATTTTCCACCTTTTTGTACCTATACGACGAATAGAAAGTGATTTGTTTTTTTTGAAATTGGATTAAAAACCCATTAACTGAAATTTAGATATGATATCGTCTGTCCACTGGTATATCTTATTAAATTTTAATTTTAATTTTGAAGTTAAGTTTTGCGTATAAAAAATATTTTAACAACATTGAAACACCGCATTATTTTAAGCCGAATACAGTCTGACGTAGTGCTTACACCGGATTTTGAGTTCCACTTCGAGAGTCGCCCGTCTTTTGGCTAAACGGTGCGATTTTCACTATTAATTAAAATATATATCTGTTAATATTTTTTGCGTTATTAAGTTAAAAAAGCTGCAGATAAAAGATTGAAATATAAAATAAAAATTACATTCGTGCCAAATGGAAGTCCTTAGTCTCTGCCTACCCCTCTGGGTGACAGGCGTGAGTGTATATATATTTATAGTTTTTGCATATCGCATAGATGTACATTATTAAGATGTTTCTCTAACAAAATTATATTAAATAATAGTTACATTGAAAATAGTCAGTACATTATAAATAGTTTTTATAACCACTTGTAACCTTCTGTGTATTTCTTAATAATGCAAATTAATAATTAAGAGTAATTGCATGTGAATCTATAAATTGTACTACATATAGTGCTAACTTTTCAACTGCAAATTACTTCAAGGTTACAGTGACACAATTCTTTTATAATTTTGCCTCTATTTACAAAATTTTTTTGTTTTCCTTAAAAATAACAAATTTCCTGTTTTCTTGTAGATAAAATACACTAAAAATTTAGTCCTAAATCTGGCCCCTCGATAAAATATTTGAAGTTTATGTTTTGATAAATATTGTCTTATTTGTTTTGCTCCACGGTTGTTTTTTTCATAGAATAAGGGTGACAAACAAGCACACAGTCCACCTGATGGTAAGTGGATGCTGTGGCCAATAGTTGTAGCACGAATGGGTCGGCACGACCGGGGTAGGACCACACTCCCACAGAATAACAGCGTAAAATAGTAGCTAAATGCTACTGTGTTTCGTATGGTGAGTGTAGAGCCGGAGATCCTTTTTAATAGAAACGAGGCATTCCATTTTAGTCCTCACGGGTGACAACGCATCTGCATTTTGATTCGCAATCGAGAATAGATGTGGATCTTATGGGCCACAGCAACTGCTTATCATCAGAAAATTAATCTGAGTTGTAGTTTTCCATTAAGTCTAATATATTTAATTTTCCGATGAAAAAAGCTAGTAATCCGGGAATAATAAATGTTTTCTTGCTCTCCTGTAATTATATGAAAAATTGAGGTTCGCCCCTTTGCGGCGTCAATGACGAATTATACTTCATAGTAAAGTTACTGTTATTGTTTCAATATCTTGGAGTACATCTAAAAGTTTTCAAGTCGTTGGCTCACGGACTCGTATCAAAAGTTGTTATCGACAGGAACATTTTGCGATGTCGTTGCCGAAATATCATGCAGTGTTCAACAAGGCACAGACAATTTGTTATTCATAACGTCGTCGAGTCAAGAGTATTCCATATATTCGTTGCCAAAATAACCCATGGAAACTTTTAAGTAGGAATCAGTTTAGTTATTTTGTCCAAATCTCAAAACGTTAGTCTGTTGACTTAATGGTCAATATTGATATTAGAATTTGATGTTGCAGAAGAACTTATAATACCTGAGAACTACTTATACGACACTAGCGATCGGCCCGGCTTCGAACGGGTGATTTCTGCATCTCGATAACAGCACCACCTACCGGATTCAATTGTATTTTTAAACTATTCTCCTATCAAGCAAATTACACACACAAAATTCCATCAAAATCGGCTTAGCCGATTCGGAGGAATTCGATCACATACACACGGACAAAAAATTTAAATAAATTTATAAAGATTATCCGTTTACTTTCTATCCGATAAAGTCTACTAGTTGTCTGCCTATCCATTTTCAGCCAACTTTAAAGATGTAAAAACTAAAATTCAACTACAATAAACCTATCAAGCTAACAGCATAGCAAAGTGGCGAAGCAATCAGCTTTGTAGCGGTTTCTAACGGTTGCCGTTGAGCAATCAGTTTCAAAATAGGAGGTTCAGATGCCTGGGTGATCAGTAATCGATTGCTGAAAACAGAATTTGAAAATTTAAAACCGTTCTCGAGATAATCGTGGGACAGACGGACAGACGGACAGACATCGTGAAATCAATAAGTGTCTTCGCAAACTTCGCCACTTAACAAGTTTTTTTGTACGCCGTTTTAAGGGCTTTAATGTGAAATTATTTTTTTTCGTTCTTTAAAAACGGCTTTTGTTTTTTACTAAGAACTATACTTATACAGATATGTATATTGTATTCGTATATAGATAGGGAACTATAGCTAGTTATGATATTGAAATAATTTTCTTTTGTAGGATAATGGTGAAAAACGTGCTCACAGTCCACCTGATGGTGTGGTTGCTATTACCCATAGACATCTACATCTATCCTCGATTACGAATCAAAATGCAGATGCGAATCAAATTGTCACCCGTGAGGACTCAGATGGAATACCTCGTTTCTATAAAAAAGGGTCGCCGGCTCTTTACACTTACCATACGAAATACAGCAGCGTTAAGCTGCTATTTTACGTTGGTATTCTTTGAGAGCTTGATCCCTACGCGGATGAATCGACCCACTTGCGCTTCGACTATATCATTAATATAGCTGAAGCATGGCTGTATCGCGTAAGAAATAAATAAAAAAAGAAAAAGTAATAGTAGTTTAGACAGCAGCCTAATAATTTAAGGTTAAGGGACTGCATACTCGGACAGTCTTGAGTTCGAACTTCAAGTCCACCGTTCGAATTCCGTCGTAAATTAATCCTTAACAATTAAGCAAGCTTTTCTAGGAGGTATGGCTATATGTTTGCCTTGGAGTTCATCTCTTTATAGGTAACCAGTGAGTGCACTGATGTGTTCAGAATAACTTAATTCCCTATTTTGGCACGTGCATCACGTGAACGACGTGTTCGGCGGTGAAGGAAGACATCATGAGGAAACCTGCATGTTTGAGAAATAAGAAAACTAAATATTTTGAATACATGTAAAGTTCACTAAAGCAGGGAATTCACTTGACGGACATGCGTACGGACATGTTTGTAAAGTTTGATAGCGTAGGACCGTCACAGTCGGTTTGGCAGACTTGCCTGTTGAACGTCCGCGAGATCCTATTTTATCTGCGCGGGCACAGACATGCCCGGTCGAAAATAAACTGATGAGTCTGTCTGTGTAGTGTATTGCGGCGACAGACATGCCCGGGCAGACATACCGACGGGCATGTCCGTCAAGTGAATTCCCCGCTTAACACGCATTGGGGCAGTGCGGCGGACATTTCCTTGCCCTAAAACCCTCTCTGAAATAGGAGGAGGCATATGCCCAGTAAAATAGGAAGTATATAGGGTGTAACTATAACAGTGGTAGAGACAGGCAACAGCTTTTGCTGTCGCATGGATGGGCCGGCTCGAACCGGGGTGGTACCACGACCTCACAGAATACCAGCGTGAAGTAGAGGTTTACCTCTGCGTTTCGCTTGGTGAGTGCAGGTGGCCGGAGGCGGTTTTTAATGGAAATGAAGCATTCCATCTCAGTCCTCACGGGTGAAAACGCATCTGCATTTTGATCTGTAACAGAGGATAGATGTAGATGTCTATGGGCTGCAGCAACCACTTACCATCAGGTGGACTGTGTGCTCGCTTTCACCCTTATCCTATATAAAAAAAAAACTTTAACATAACTTTAATTATTTTCCCAACCCCTCTTTTATATTTTCTCCATATTGTTGAATTTAAAAGTGGATATTTTTTTTAACAAACACAAAGGCTTAGTGTCTTTTATAACCATTTTAAGTATAAAGTATTTAATAAAAACAGAATCATCGAAATCCGTTCATAAATGACGAAGATATCGCCTAACATATGTACATACAATAAAAACGTCTAAATATATTTAAACTATTCTGCTTTGTGTAAAACTTTAGAAATTAGAGAGCTTGCGCTATTCAATATTTTATTTTATACGTGATAAAGCCATGCTGCAGCTATATTATGGTCGTAGCACGAATGGGTCGGCTCAATCCTGGTGGCACCACGCTCTCACAGAATACCAACGTAAAATAGCAGCTTAACGCTACTATGTTTCGTATGGTGAGAGTGTAGAGAGCCGGAGACCCGTTTTACTGGAAACGAGGCATTCCATCTTAGTCCTCAGGGGTGAAAACGCATCTGCATTTTGATCCCTAATCGAGGATAAATGTAGATGCCTATGGGCCACTGTATCCACTAACCATTAAGTAGACTGTGTGCTCATTTGTCATCATTATTCTATAAAAAAAATACAAACCATCTATTAAAGGCACTCCATGTAGCGATACGAGTAATTGAGTCAAAATAATAAATCACGTTTCAAAATTTCATAGAGTTGTTTGGATTCAAAAGAGCTTTGCTGCGACCGCACTCACCTTGAATACTAGTCACCTTGCGTAAAAATAATGTACTCCGAACAAAAAAGCCAGATCTATTGAGAAAATTGTAGGTATTTAATGTTTTAAGAATTTGTATATGGTGTAGTAAGGGCTTCCATTACTCTATGAATATTCGTCCTGTGGGCGTCACATATATATATATATATATATATATATATATATATACATATCTTTATATACAAACAACGTGCAGAACAACGTCTGCCTGGCGAGCTAGTATATATATATATATATATATATATATATATATATATATATATATATATATATATATATATATATATATCTTTATATATAAAAATTACGTGTCACGTTGTTTGTCCGCGATGGACTCCTAAACTACTGAACTGATTTCAATGAAATTTTTGGTCAATGTGCACTTTGGTCCAACTTAAAAGATAGAATAGCTTACATCTCAATTTATAGTCGCAATACAATATTATTTTATTGAAAATTATTTGTCTATTATTTGACAGTCACAATTATTTGTTAGCTCCAAACGATTCTGTCAGATGACGATATCTGTTAAATGGATTGAGTAAATATTTAATAGATGGCGTTATGTTAAAAATACAAACGTTTAATATAAGCTACAATTTAGTGGTATAACCACCACGTGTTGCTGTAAGTATTCAACCGATTTTAAATAAAATTTTGGAGACTATGTGCAGTTTGGTCCAACTTGAGAGATATGATAGTTTTTATCCCGATAAGTGACCCTCAATTTTTTTATTGCTAATTTAATAGGAGTTTTTCTGGGAAAGCAAACGGTCGTTCGGAAAGGGCAGAACAACGTCTGCCTGGTCAGCTAGTACGATGTAAAAATTACGTGTCACATTGTTTGTCCGCGATGAACTCCTAAACTACTGAACTGATTTCAATGAAATTTTGCACACTTTGTGCAGTTTGGTCCAACTTGAGAGATAGGATAGTTTTTATCCTGATAAGTAACCGTCAATTTGTTATTGCTAAGTTCAGGAATTTTTTTAGCAAAGCAAATGATTGACGGAAAGGGCAGAACAACGTCTGCCTGGCCAGCTAGTTAAATTATTTAACTCTTCCAAATTTAAAATAATATTTCCACAATTACTTTTTTTTTGCGGCAGCAACGCGCCGGATACCAGCTAGTATATATATATATATATATATATATATATATATATATATATATATATGTGTGTGTGTGTGTGTGTGTGTGTGTGTGTGTGTGAGTGTGTGTGTGTGCGTGCGTGCGTGCGTGCGCGCGCGTGTAATATATTTATATTATGGACACGTGAATACGAATTATAAATAAATTATAAAATTATATCACAATATATTTTTTACATATAATATGTATTTATGTTATTTTCTATTTTTTATTGCTGCACTACCACAAATTCTCACCACTCCATGGGTTAACTGGTACAGAATGGAAAATATTAAGTCCACTCTTTTTTATATGAGAAAGCAATGAAGATTTTGAATAAATAAACAAATAAGATATATTTCAATACGCGAATAGCTAATTCAAATGGTAATTTTCTTTTATAAAAATAATAAAGTCTAGAATTTCTTAGTGAAATCTATCAAAACGCGCCTGTGTCAGCCAAGTTTTGAAAAGAAAAATGAAAAGCGACCAGTCAGTGTGTATGTTGAAAAGATACGGGACACTCACCGGCGACGTGTACATTTAAACGTACCATTTCGTGCTACATTCTAACCCCATATAACTCAAAAACTTTTAGACTTACACACTTACAATTATAAAATTGCATACATAAGAATAATGTGAATCCCTAGAATTCCAAATTTTATGAATAAACCTAGTTATTGAGACTAAAAAGTGCTATTTTTCTCACTGACCAACTCACCCAACAATAACCTAGGTCACTTCTAGGTTAGGTTAGAGACTTGAAATATAGCGTCAAGGTAGATTAAAGTGGATTATTAGACTAATAAAATTTTACATTTCCAAAGATCCTATGATGTAAGCAACTGCTATGGGGCTTGGCGCTTGTTCAAATCGCAACTCTTTTATTGGCGAAGCCGACAACCGCGAACGTTGTTCCTACTATAGAACTTGGCCCCCTCTACACATTTATGTTTTAATGGGATTCTATTTACGGTTTATGTTTTCGCCCAGGCTACTTCATCTATCATCAAGAAAAATCACATGAAAGTAAACAAAAAAAAGATATAAAACAAATGTTTGGATATATTACTAAACAATCAGCACGGAATCAGTCCTCGTATTGTAATGTATCATAAGGTTTTATGTGTGTGATAAAATGCGTGATTATTTAAATTAGATAAAATGTCAAAGAACGAATTATTATAATGGTGGAGGTACTGAGCCCGTGAACGTAAAATAGGCTACAAATACACCGTACAGTACAGTAAACTAAACAATAATAAAATAAATTTATGGAGCCTTGGCCAGGATTGCATAAAGCAGTGTAGAGTCACAAGACATTACAAGTAATGGTATTAATATATAAATAATCAGTGTCACAGCTTTATGTTTTTGTTCTTATTTATTAAAAACTAGCTGGTATCCGGCGCGATGCTGCCGCAAAAAAAGTAATTGTGAAAATATTATTTTAAATTTGGAAGAGTTAAATAATTTAACTAGCTGGCCAGGCAGACGTTGTTCTGCCCTTTCCGTCAATCATTTGCTTTCCTAAAAAACCTCCTGAAATTAACAATAAAAAAATTGAGGAACACTTATCGGGATAAAAACTATCCTATCTCTCAAGTTGGACCAAACTGCACAAAGTGTGCAAAATTTCATTGAAATCAGTTCAGTAGTTTAGGAGTTCATCGCGGACAAACAATGTGACACGTAATTTTTATATATAAAGATTAGGAATGATAATACATTCCTAAAATTTGAATAATATATAGTATAATTTTCAAAGAAATTTGTCGGTGCGATATGCGCGTCACCTACTGTAAGTTAATTGTACTATGCCTATCACCTTCGCACAAGTAGGTAAGCCATAAGTTGACAAAGTTTTAGCTCAATCTGATGAACGGTATGGCAGCGCATAGAATACGAACAAACAAACATATTAGATATATATTTCATATAAATTTATATGTACGTATGCTTATTATAGAGCCATGGTAGCTCAGATGGTTAGCGCTTGCTGTAAATTTCACAGTACGTGAGCAACTCGGGTTTGATCCCCTCGGCACCAATGAAAATGTTATTTGCAATTTTAAGTGCTGATTACCACGTACTCGGCGGTGAAGGAAAACATCTTGAGGAAACCTGCATGTCAAAATAAGAAAAATAAAACATTTTCTAAGACATATGAAGTTCGCTAACACGCATTGGGGCAGCGCGGCGGACATTTCCTTGCCCTAAAACCCTCTCAGAAATAAGGGGAGGCCTGTGCCGTGCCGAGCAGTGGGACGTATATAGGCTGTACCTTTTATGCCTATTATAACTTGTGTGTTTTGTAGTAGATTTTTATTATTCTATGGGCTTTTTGTGTAAGGTTGGCATAAAATGCTTAAAACACTAAGTTTACCTATTGTTCCTATATAGCTGTATGGTCTATTAAGTAATAAATAAATAAAAATACGTAATTTATATAGAATATTCGACGGCTGCAAGGCAATCTATAAAAAGAAGAAAAATATATACATTTGTAGAGTAAAGTGCACATATTCTAGTGCGCGGCAGACTTGCAATATGTGATATATTCCAAATTAAAAATCGATCTCTGTTTTATTTATATTAAAAGCATTAAATGTCAAATAAGTGTCTCATATCAATTAATCACGCAAGATAAGTTTTTTCACACTAATTCTAAACGTTTATTAAGTTATTAAATGAGCTATACCATAATTTCATCACAAATCAAGAGACCTTTTAAAACGCTTTTATTTGCTTGAACAGTATGTATGTAGAGATCGTCTAATTTAAAACGTGTTCTTTTGTAGATTTTATCACTTTCGTCATGACAATTATAGAAAAAGCGCCAAAATCTATTACAACACTGCATGATAAAGTTTACATAATCTACATAAAATAAAAGGAAGACGTGGTTGAAGGTTTTAAAATGGACAAAGTTTACGTGTGTATGAATCTATGAATATAATGAAATTTTGTTCATGATCCATTTCTGGACATCTGTGTAACCTGAAAATTTGCGGAGATTTGGGGTGACTCAAATTTGATGATTCTTGAAATAAGGAAGCGTCCAAGGCTGCTTCTTAACCCTAATGTGTTTTGGCGGGCTTTACTTATCCTATATTTTTAAATCTTAAACATGCAGGTTTCATGACAATATTTTAAGCAAATTGTATTTTTTAAAATACATAATTAAATAGTTTACCGATGCTGGCTGTGATTGATATTTAAGGCGACTAAGGCGGACGCGTATTCCTTTAGCTGCCACGACTTTCGCTTTTGTTTTTTTGCTTTGTTTAATTGATTCTCGGACTACTATATAACTGACTGACTGATATAGCTGACTGATATACCAACTTATATATCGTCACCGTTACAGCCTATGAAAAGTCCACGGATAAACATGGGTCTACCCCATGGACTGCCTCATAAGTTGCCATTGTTATCACGCTTGGCAGGCGGGTTGCCAACCACATCTTTTAATTTAATTTTTTAGTTTTTGTTAGGAAGACGGTGCTGCCCATCTCCTGACTTTTTCCACCCTCTCGCATTTTACGATATCCACGGGACAATATTGGGTGGTGGATATTCTTACACTGTCACTATACAGTGACTTATTTCATCTTCATCAGTACAGCCCTTCACAAGTAGCAGTTTCCCAAGGAATATCCACCTGCGTCCGTCGACTTCCTGCAAGTCTTATAACTTCGTCATTCCATCTAGCGGGGGGCCGTCCCACTCTTCGTGACTTATTTAAGTAATGCAAAATACGAAATTCTCAAAAACGGTCCGTACGTATTGATAACTATATCGTATTACTCTACGGTGTAATAGGAGCCATTTTTAATAAGTTTATTACCGGACCGCCGCTAACGAACAGCTATTAGTCTGCGACGCAAATTGACAATAAATAACAAATGTGTGCGACGCAACCCCTTTGTCTATAAATCCAGTTCGTGTGTTATTATAATTGCACTGCTTATGATATATCTCGAACTGCAACGTTTTAATGCTCGCGTTTTATATCACGTAATAAGCTATTTCTTAAAAAGAATAATTTAAAATTAAAAATTTTGTACAGCCGACTTCAATATAAGCGACTTCAATATAGGTTATTTAAGAATAACTCAATAACAATTGGTCTGACCTTGATTAAATTCATATGGGACCACACGAGAACTATCAGCTTTCATATAAAAAAAGAATCATCGAAATCGGTTCGCCCAGTACAAAGTTATGAGGTAACACACATAAAAAAACATACAGTCGAATTGAGTACCGTCTCCTTTTTGGAAGTCGGCAGAAAAATAAATATAGGTATATGTTGGCAATGTAAAGAGAATTCACCACGCAATTTCGTTAGATTAGTGTCGCAGGAGGCGGCGGAATACCAGCCGTGAAATGACAATAAAGATCTATAACATCGATAGTAACACCTTCTAATATAAATCCTATGTCAAATACCCAGATTGGAGAGGGAAGCAGTGTCAAAATTACGAGATATCTGGTATTGTGATCAATAATCCGCCAACCAAATGGGTTGATTACAGTAAATTATCCCTGCAATAACATAGGCATATATTGACATTACAGCATATAAAAGTTCACAGCTGAACATAGGCCACCCCCACAGACTAGAGGATATTTGCCATAATTGCCACGCTTGGCAATCGCAGTTTTTTATTTTTTATTGTTATAAGTAAGACACTGCTGCCCATCTCCTGATTTGTTACGCTCTGCGGCCTCTTATGACACCCGCGGAATGATATGGGCTTATATGTAGCAGTGAAATATGTATCTCGGATTAATTAAGAAGAAGGCAACCATTGCGTGTTGCTAGTGATGACTTACGGAAACCTAACGTGGTCTTTCAATGCTGGCCGTATGAGGAAGCTCTCAGTCACTCAGCGTGCGATAGAAAGAGCTATGCGGAAAAATCAGTAAAAAGGATATCAGCAGGAGAACACGGGTAAATAACGTAGTAGTGAATGGGATTATATTGTTTGAAGAACCTACAATTGATAGGGAGAAAGGTTTTTTCATACTGGCAAGCGGATTCTTGCTCCACCAAATGGATTGATCACCTGATGAAACACGCAGATATGTAGAGTGACGCAGATACACGTATGCAGGTGACTCAAAGCATTATATTGTGGCGACCTATAGGCGAGCAATATGTACAGCTGTGGATTTATCATAGCTATAGAGAAAGACAGAAAGTAAATTATTAAAATTAGCAATTTTATTTTCACATACTTTTTAATTGAATGCTACAAATAGCACGCAGTAATTATCACATCAACGTACTGCTATAAATCGAACAAATTAAGAGCAATTTAACTTATAGCACTTGTTTGCCAGCTCCTAATGTGTTGTAACAGATATAACATCTATTAGGGACATTCTCGATGTTCAGTTAATTGTTCTGTTGCAATCTATAAAAATACTAGAAGTGATAAGCTGGCTTAAAGTTTATAAATGACTTAAATAGTATTTTCGTATTCAAAAAAAACCTTCAAAATCCTTTTCCGTTCTTCTTTAAAAAGTTTTGTAGTTTTTTGAATCGGTAAACATTTTGACTTGATTTAGTATATAATTCTTAAACATGTCTTAAACATGCCTACTCGTAGATGTATTAGTAATTCGGAATTCTGATAACACTTTGAGCCACAGCCACACTGTGTATAGAAAAAACATACATCAATGAAAACCCCTGTTATCTGTTTACTAAAATTCAATCCCAACCCTTGCATACCACTGCAAAGCTTCAAGATACTATAAGTTCTTTCTGCGTATATCTGATCAAGAATTAATAAATTTAAACAGATGGTAGCCGCGATTAACTATAACATTGGGACCTCAACTATTCCGTAACCGTTAGTGCTGTAAAGTACTCGAAACGACGGGAACATAAAATAAGTTGATTAAACGCGTTAGAATCCCTAAAACCTAGTTTCATCTGGCTTTAACTTTTTATTAAAAATTTAACTTCTAGCATACAAATTAAAATCTTGATTTATTATAACAATCGGAATAGTAACAATAGGAATTCTTTAGCTTTCCTAGATGTTTTAGTCATCCGAAATCCTGACGACACTATTGGTCACACTGTGTATAGGAAAAAGACTCATACCAACCGATATTTAAATGATGAATCTCATCATCGTCCCTATAAAAACCCGCGAAAAAGAACATAATATAGCTGACTTGAAGCACCGACGTTCCGGGAAGTCCGGAGTCTGTGACCATGTTCAAAGGTCGCCCGCCATTACATTAGATTTGTTAGACCACAAATCCCCGCAAAAGAACACAGATTCCTATCAAGGATGATTCGCGAGGCTATTGAAATTAAAAAAACACCCTAATTTCAATAGAGAAGATGGATGGGTGCTGCCATCTGCTTGGGATCCTATATTTAATAAAATTAAATCCAAACCCAAGCATACCACTGCAAGACTTCAAGATACTATAAGCTCATTCTGCGTAGATCCGACCAAAAATTAATGTTCAAAAACTGAAGGTAGCCGGGCTAACTATAACATCGGGAAGTCAAGCACCTGAGTCCCCCTGTGACCACGGGTGTAAAGCACCCGAAACGTCGGGAATTAAAAAGTTAAATTAAACGAATCCGTAAAAATTTGTTTCATTTAATCGAAATAGATAAAATTTAATTCACGTGGTGCATGTCCTCGCTGCATGAATATACTTAACATCTTATATGTTAAGACAAGAGGGATGTTTTATTAACGGCTAATATACAAGCGTCTAAGCCAGATAGATACATCCTTCTATTTAACAGGGGTGCTGATGAGGATTCATATTATATTTACCACCTTTTAGATTGATCACTTAGAGCAACCATATTTGATCCCAAGCCTTGATATTAAAAGCTATTTATTTTTAAAAGAAGTCCAAAAGTTTTCACCGATACCAGAGTAACATAGTCTGTTTCGTATGGTGAACGTAGAGAACCGGATACCTTTTTTACTGGAAAAGAGGCATTCCATCTTAGTCCTCAAGGGTGACAACGCATTACGCATTAATTAACGCGTTAGTCGAGGCTATATGTAGATGCATATGTGCCACAGCATCCACTCACCATCAGGTTGACTATGTGCTTGTTTCTCACTCTATTTCTATAAAATAAATTTATAATATTATCTGTTTTCTCATATAGGTACTTACGAAAACCAAAAACCCTTTTACTGATAACTAATCATTCCACCTTAGTCATTAAGGGTTAAAAGTTAAAACGCACCATCATTTTGATTCTCAATCGAAGATAGATGTAATCTATAGGATAGACTACAGAGTTTACTTAGCATAAGGTGCAGTGTCAAGTCGTATGAGCTCATAATTATATAAGGAAATGAATGAAAGAGTAGTTCAGCAAGAAAAAGAGAATTGTCATCTTGAAAAGGCAGCACGAGACGGTGTCACGATCTTAAGCATGAGAAGGTTTGTCATTGATATTTTCCACAATTCCACCATACAAGCAAACAGCTATCACTGCTTTTGGTTATGAAACAACTAATGCCGTATACAAACCTATTAATAATAACTAATACGTCGGAGCATAATAGATTTTGTTTAGCTGTTATTCCACGATATATTTCACCTTAGCATGTACTGGCTCAATGTCAAAGAAATAATGTTATATCGAATCTATTATATAGTATTAAATCTATAACAATATTTTAATATGAAAACTATAAACAATAATTTTTAAATTATTTTCTTTAAACTCATCTAGTCACTAAACTTCTGTTAAGCGTTTAGGTTTATTAAGAGTTATATCCTACGTCGTAGCGTCTCCCGATCGATTAGTGGATTATTGTTTCATTGGAGTGGATACAGTTTAATATCTTCCATTTCTGTCAGTCTTAAATTGACCTTAATTTGCAAGTAAGAATGTAAACGCTATTAGTGTTGAGAAATGGACAAAACAGTAACATGTTTTTTAATGTTTACATTAACAGATAAGTAAAAGTCTATATTCGCTTTTGGAGCAGGGAACACACTCCAGATGTTATTGAAATATTTCTTGACTTCTCAGATGTGTATGTTTCCCCGCGATATTTTACTTCACCGCTGCATGCACGATAAATCAGCACTTCAAATTTTAATTAACATTTTAATGGTGCCTGCAGAGATCAAAACGTTTTTTTTAATACATAATAATAATAATAATAATGTACTCCAGACCGAATTTCGGCCACGGCGGCCAGTCTCAACGAAGACTAGCCATCGGCTCAGGACAGGATTATAGTGCCCAAGTGTATGCGCAATCACAGATGCACTCTCTAATCCCTCACTCTCATAGCCCGATGGGACGGTAAACCGACACGACCGGGCGCAGGACCAATGGCTTTACGTGCTTTCCGAGGCACAGGGGTGAAACACCGCCGACTTCCCAACTCCGAGCAGCTACTGAGAATTTCTTGATTGAAAAACTCAATAACTGATTTTTTGGCCCGACCCGGGTTTCGAACCCGGGACCTCATGATCAGCAGTCGCACAACTACAACCACTAGACCAACGAGGCAGTCATTCCTCTTAATACAATGAAGGTAAGAAACGAACTAACCACCATATAGCCACAATATAAATATATTGAGTTCATAATAATCCATTAGAGTCCATGAAAAGGCAGGACTTTTAATAGGCCGTAATGAATGAATAAATGAATTTACACACTCTGCAAACATACTTAGAAGTTTAACTTTATTCTAAACTCTGCCACAGTAAGGTAAGAAGGAGAAACTTCAAAGCAAGGAAATAGCTTTTATCAACAATCGGAATGGTAATATAGCTAATTAAAATGTGAAGAGACAAACTTAGTACTCACAATGCAGGTTAGAAAACGCTTCCAGCAATGGGTAAATTCTACTCCAGAATTAAAGTTACACAACAGAAATATTTCCGAGACGTCGACTCTGAGAAGTTTTGTCTTTGTCATGTAAGAAGTAAGAGGAACAGGATCGTTTATCTTCAAAGAGTGGAAGAGTAAGCTTCGCCTTTTGCATCTCGAGCAATAAATATTTGTGCGAACGTAAAAGCAGCAACCGGAAAGCGGATTAAGCGATAATGAATCTGGCTTGTTGTGGAATTTCATGTTCCTTGATTAATTTTATACCGATTCTTGAGCTTGAATTATAACCATTTATTTTCCCTAAGTACTAAAAATATTCAAATCCAAACTGTATTGGTATGATCTTTTGTTTAGGTATTTGGACTTTCGATATATTTTGATACTGGAGTAATTTAACTATTACAATTGTCGTCAACACAATTTACTAAAACTAAAAATCTTCACTTTAATTTGAACATTTATGCTAAATGAAAGAATAAGTAAAAACACAAAATGTTAAATCTGCGGCGTTTGAAATTGCAACACTGAAAATATTGCAGTGAAACCAAAAAAATAAATGTGTTTCAGAGCGGGTCTAAACTCTGTGGTAATATCATGATTGTAGATTGTAGTGCTGAACTTTTATATATTTAAATGCTTTCGTCAAAAAAAAATAGATAGTTTGTATCTTACAATAACACTAACCATCAATAATGTCTTAAATGGAAAAAAAGCTTCATGTAATTATTTAATTAAAATTTTTGGCTTAGCTCATAGATTCTTACGTAGTTTCTTACGTAGTACAGCCTTGCTGCAGCTATATTACTGATATAGTTGTAGCGTAAATAGGTCGACTCGACCGGGGAACTCTCACAAAATACTTGTAAAAAATTGTAGCTTAACGCTGTTGTGTTTCATATGGTGAGTATAGAGAACTGGAAATTTGTTTTACTGGAAACGAGGCATTCCATGTTAGTCCTCACGGGTGACAACGTATCTGCATTTTGATTCGTAATCGAGGATAAATGTAGATGTCTATGGGCCACAGCAACCACTTACCATCAGGTGGACTGTGTGTTCATTTGTCACCCATATCCTATAAAAATAATTCCAGGTGTTAGGACTCCTTTTCTTCTTAGGATTTCATCTTGTTAGATACCATCCTTTTACCTATATCTGTCGTCAAACAGCATTTCCTGCACTGATGTGTTTCAATCTGAAAGGTAAAGAAGACAGTATAATTACCGGCTGTGCTGCATTCTGTATTAGTCTTCAGGAGGGACAACGCAATTGTAGCCTTCTTTGTTAGGTTTCCGTGGGTTGAGCAGCCACATACTATCATGTGGGCGTGTTTGTCAATTTTATTTTATAAAAAAAATATATTGCCTTCAAAACATAATCATCATTCACGAATGACATTATTTATAATGCTAACTTTATATGCTGATCGAAACTACTTCAACACAAGCACAGACAAGTGCACTTACGGATAAATAGCATCACATAACTTCCAGTTTTCGATATGTTTCACATCCCCTTGTTGGCAATAAACTTGTCAAAAGTTTCTATTGCAAATTAGATAACTTCTTGATTGTTACTCCCAAGTAATTATTAACTTTAATGTTTACTTTCGAGTTTGTCTCATTATTGATTCTAGACAAATTAATATAATGTAAGAAATTTCAATGTAAAGCTACAGAAAAAGGCTTTAATCCCACTTTTGATTTTGGAAACTATTCCACTTCTGATACTACTAGAAATTAATCTGAAGGTTAATTGTTAAAAATAATAAAAGTGTGAGAGCGTATGTTCAACTTGTTCTGTAGCTTATGCAATTGATCATTATCAGGAATAAGACAGCGTACAGCACTACACATTCAGTATAGAGCAAATACAGTTCGGATCAACCGTAATACGTACCAGACACAATCACACATTAGTGTAACGTGAAGGACATTATTACATGATAACACCAAAGTATGCAAAGCAACAGCTACACCACTCCTCTCGATGTAACACAGGGCAGCCTCTCAGCAACACGATCTTCCTTGCTTACACTAGTAGAACTACTACACGAATAGAACCACATCACTTGTCTTATATGGTCAGAATCTCAGTGTAGAAGTAATGCTTTAGCCCAACGGGCATAATAACGATATGAGACTCGTAGAATTATAAACTCTCCAGTATTATATATTAGTCTACGTTATAAACTGTTCCTCTTAGTCGGCTGCGTGATACTTTATACTGCTAAAATGAGTGGGAGATTACGATTCTACCTTCATTTGTTCATATTTTCTTTTATTTTTTTACCCTCATTCCCTACAATAAGGTAAGCTTTAGGGGGATAATACCAATTTTTTCTAAAAATGCTTTTTGCCTGCATTTGATGCATCCTGCTAACAACCAATCTAATAATAGCGAAAAATGTGTTTATATTTGCTGAAACCAAATGTATGTCATTTGGGTTTAGTAATCTATTATTTGTTATCGTTTCCTATCAAAATTTCACAGCTGAACATGTACCTATCTCTTAGATTACCTCATAGAGGAAGTTTGCCGCAGTTGCCAAGTTTAGCAGACAGGTTGGCAAACGCATTTTTGAAGTTAAAACTTCTTTAGCGGCGTTGTGCACTTTTTTGTAATGGGTAAAAAATGTTAAACTCGCGTCAGGTCACGTGTCCTGATCGAAAATTCGTAAGATGGACGGAGAGTAGACAGCGGCGCGGCGTAGGAGAGGAGGTATGTTAGGTTTAATTAATTAATAATCATTTATTAATTAATATAATTTTATTATTAAGATTAGGTTTCGATCGAGTCTACTGTACTACTTGACGAAATTATTAATATAGATACATATGTACTTACACATAATAGATGTAATATTTGTAATATGTTTATACTTCGAAAGTTAGTCTCGGTCTACCTCGACACCTTTTAATATTAACTTTCGCGCTATATATTTTCTTCACCATTCGGTCTTCACTCATTCGCTCAACGTGCCCAAACCATCGAAGCACGCCCCTATCAATTTTTGTGATAAGGTCATCTTTCAAACCTGCCATATTGCGAATCTCTTCGTTTCGCTTTCGGTCGGCCATGGTAACGCCGCACATTTTACGAAGAGATCGCATCTCCACTGCATTCAACTTGCTTTTATGCTTCTTCTGGCATACCCAGGTTTCGCTGCCATATAACAAAGTCGGTACCAACACTGCGTTATGTATTGCAAGGCGTGCACTCTTCACTACGCCTTGCCTTTTGACTAACGCAATCAGGGCACCATTGACTTCGTTGCCGGCAGCGACACGCCTGTCCACATCTAAATCACATCTTCCATCCCGGCTAAAAGCACTCCCCAAGTATACAATTTCATTTACCTGTTCATTTATTTACATAACATAATAATATCCATATTACAATAAAAAAAAAACTAAAATGAACGAAACAGTCGTTTTCCCAACAGTATAGTATCAAGAAATCTGGTTGGCGTTACCTTGCTGGATGGTTTTACTCAACCTTTTGAGCGAGAAAGAACCATTTAATTATAACAGTTTTGGTTTGGTTTGTTTTTGGAAACTTTCTTATGTATATTAACTAAATAGTTTCACTTGGCGATCTGTTCTCTCTGGCTACCCCGTCAGGGATTGTGCGTGAAGATAAGTTATGTTTATACTTTATAGCATTAACCTATATTTTCATAACATCACAATAAGCACATGTGCGGTGTAGGTTTACCAAACAAATAATTTCGAATGAAAATAAATGAAATAAGATAATAATAAATAATCTCCGCCATTCCAAAATATCAAAAATGCACAACGTTAATATTCAAGTTTTCACTTCTGCCGGCACTCCCGGAGTGCAACTCGTCGTTTTTTTTGTTATTTTGAGTTGTTTTCAGGAAAATTTTGCTAACCGTCTTATTGTTTCCTTTCTCTTTGTCGCCTCATTCAACATCAACAGTATGATATGACACGGTAGTGGATTCTCTCACGCCACCACTATACGGCGAAGTTCAATATAATTTATTTTATTTGTTCAGTGTAGTTAATATATCTCACAACGGTGAAGGGTAGTAAAGCGGGGGTAACAGCACTTCACTTAATAATTTACATGCCTAACGTGATGAATCTTTGTACCACTACGTCATTTAGCGCATAAAGCCTCCTATACACTACGATACAATTTGTCCCGCAATATGACGCAGAACACTCAGTCTACGTGACGATGTAACATTGTATGGTGACCAGCAACATGGCCCGCAATATTTTACGTGACGCGGGACATGTTGCTTGTTCCCGTTCCGAGAGCAAGATAGACATTTGGAGATCACTTAAAATATTAATTCTTCTTTCTTCTCGTTGTAGTAATAAATTCCGCATCCACCACCTTCTCTTTCGCTTACGTTTCACTCCAGAAATAAGTACTTTGTATGCAGCACTAATCGCCACAACCTCCTTGGGTGACATTTCTATAAACACTAACTAGTGTGGTCTGCAAAATGTTCCGCGACATATGTCTCGGGACATTCCACGTAGTTGTTGAGCGACATGTTGCGCAACTTGCCGCTCTTTTTGTCCCCAAGTGTATCCAAGGCTTCATTGCAGAGCAACATTTCAGCAGTAAATTTATAGGCTGCTAAGATAACTTACTGTTAAGAAAATCTATCATGACTTACAATAGCTAATCCTCAGCAATAATTATTGTTGTAATCTTTTTTTTGTGCATAGGGTATTCTACCTATATAAATTGGGTATACGATCCTCGTTAGTAACTTAGGGAATCGCTTATTAAATAAACTGTGGTGTCGTCCAGAAGAAAGTAATATTTTTTTTCTGGTACTTTGTCCACCAGTAACACCTGAAACGGTCGTGGGATTTTGATAAACATATCTCTATCTATCTATA
Source organism: Parnassius glacialis (assembly GCA_033319125.1). NCBI lineage: Eukaryota > Metazoa > Arthropoda > Insecta > Lepidoptera > Papilionidae > Parnassius > Parnassius glacialis. The sequence continues at coordinate 16,506,232 of JAVANC010000026.1, read as the reverse complement.
CTTCCCATCCATTACAGCCTATCAAAAGAACAGTGCTGAGCATAGACCTCCCCCATAGATTGAATCATACGGGGATATTTGCCATAGTTGCCACGCTTATGCATAAGAACTTAACACAAGAATCTCTATTGTTAATTGTTTCACATGAAAGGTGTTAGAAGAGTATTCGTGCTCCCAGTTAAAAAACTGAGAAGGCTATTCCTTATTTTTTCTCCAAAATTGGACCAATTTTAATTTTTTTGTCGAGAATAATATAATAAGAACTGTGTCTTTATTTGTGTGTTTTATTATTTATATTCTTGCAAACCTATTCGCTAACTTTGTTGACAACAAAATGATAGTTACTTCGTAGTAAAGTTTGTAGTATATTTTATGAGGCGTGCTAGCTTATATAGAAAAGTTATATAGTATACGCCACAAAGTACTGCCGTGTGACTATCTAAATAAATAAATCAATTAATCAATTAATGGACAAAATCGAAACAAGAAAGATGGTGTTACATAGACGCCCCAATTAGTTATAATTATCATAATAAGTTTAACAAAAAAAAAATTATGTCAGATCATTGCAGTCGGTTTTTATAAATATTATAATACTTAGTATAAACATCAGAATGACAAACAAGCTCAAAGTTCATCTGATGGTATTGACCACTACATCCCATGAAATCATCAGCTAACACCAAACAAAGGAAGTTACGATAGTCAGAAGGAATGGTGATGTAGACTTTACAGCTGACCATCAGATCTCAAGGCAATTATAGAATCCTGAAGTTCGGATTATGATTATTTTCCTTCAGTAGTAGTAGTAGTTGACTTGATATGCAACTACGATGTTGCAACATGGTAGTTGCATATCAAGAAAATATCAAACGAAACGTTTCATATCCAGGGCGACCATTGTTCACTGCGTATAAAATAAAGAACTGCTGCTAAAACAGGTCAAGTCTAGATTGAAACACGAAGTATTTGAAAAGAGACAGGTAAACAATTCTTTTCACGTTGCACAGAAGATTTCACGGACCAGTGTTCCCGCTTTGAAAGCTTGTATAGTGTTAAGGGAATTATGCGGGACGAGCAACAGGCACAGGTGCTTTGTGAAACAAATTATAGTTTTCAGGCAGGCCTAACAATGCGAATATTTGTATGCTTTCCTTTTAAGTTAACGCGCTTTTATATTTACGTTTATTCGAGAATTTATTCGGAATCCCTTTTTGAATAAATGTTGCATTGAATACATAATATCACTTTTAATTGTAATTGTTTATTTTTAAACGCTTTATTTTAGCTGGACATGTATGTATGTTTCGTTGTGTAAATAAAATGGAATTTAATATTAAAATGTTCATCCAATTCTAAATATCTGAATAATCTAAAATTCTGCAGACGTATTAAAAACCGACGACAATATAATGATTTCATAACTTTGATCTATTATTCGCATTCGGATCGTCACATCTTTTTTTTATAGGATAGGGTTACAAACGAGCACACAGTCCACCTGATGGTAAGTACTGCGGCCCATAGACATCTACATCTATCCTCAATAAAGAATCAAAATGCAGATGCGTCGTCACCCGTGAGGACTAAGATGGGATGCCTCTTTTCCAGCAAAATGGGTCTTCGGTTCTCTACACTCACCATACGAAACACAGCAGTGTCAAGCTGCCATTTTACGCTGGTATTCTGTGAGAGCGTGGACCTTCCCCGGTCGAGCCGACCCATCTGTGCTGCAACTATACTTCTAATATAGCTGCAGCAAAACTCTACCACGTATAACGCTTATAGTCAATGCGTTTTAAGTTCTTTGTTAAACTCCGATGTTAGTAATATCGATCATTATTATTATAGAACGGAAAAGTTACTAAGGAAGTTTTTGATCCATGTTCATTCATAACTTTAATATATTCTAGATAATTTAAACTTAATTTCAAACATATTTAAAAACAGGTAGGTACTAAATTTCATTCTTAACAACTTTATATTACTAGTTTTTGTACGCAATTTCGTAAGCGTCGATGATGAGATAATTATAAAAATTAGGTCCTTACATATGAAATTAGCGTTTTGTCGTACTGACCACTTTGATCTAAAATATCTCCTCTTTGGTTAATAATTCCGAATTCAAAGTTATAAATTCATTTAGCTGGTACATTTGAGTTTTAAAACAGTCAATTATTTGTTTTTTCCTCATTATTTTTTTCTTTGGCGTCGCTTATTACTGCACACTGGAAAACATGAAATATCGGTATATTTAGGAGTGCGAGTTCTACCGTTCACCTGTGCTGCAGAAACAGCTCGAAGGATTAATGATATGTACGGCGCTGGTGTCGGAAAAGAAAGCACGGTACGTGTTTGGTTTCAACATTTTCATTCTGGAAATTTCGACCTTCAGAAACAACCCCGTGGACGGCCGGAGACCAAAATGGAAAATGAAGAATTAAAGATTATTGTAGAAGCGGACCCATCACAAAGCACTTCAGAGATAGCTGCAGGCTTCGGGGTAAGTGATAAAACTATATTAATCCACTTGAAGCAAATCGGGAAAGTAAAAAACTTGAACGATGGGTACCTTCAGGGGTAATTGAGTGAATCGAACTTGCTAACACGCGTCGACTGCTGTGTTACTTTACTCAGCCGACACAATAATGAAGGGATTTTAAATCGAATCATTACTTGTGATGAAAAGTGGATACTGTACGATAATCGGAAGCGCTCGTCGCAATGGTTGAACCCTGGAGACCAAGCCAAATCCTGCCCTAAACGAAAATTGACTCAGAAAAAGTTACTTGTGAGTGTTTGGTTGACTAGCGCCGGTGTCGTTCACTATAAAAAAAAGTGATGTGCATTCTGTAAACACTAGGAACAAACACAAGCTAGTGATACCAGTTTCTCGACTCCACAGAGTCAGTAATTCATTCTTGGGGCAATGTATACGCTATTACAACAAGGTCCCGGAAAGTGTACAGGCTCTCTCCATTAGCAAGTTTAAATGTTTTGTTAAGTTGAAACTGTATAAAAAGGGTTATTATAGTATAAATGAATACATGGTTGATAATAACCCCTGGGAATGAGGTGATCGCTTCCAAGCTGTTTCTAAAATAAATTTTGTACTTATATAGTTAGTACAACCATTATTGTAAAATTTGCTTTAAAAAAAAAAGTCCCGCTGGGTTTCTTGCTGGTTCTTCCCAGGACAGAGGTTTTTTTTTCGAACCAGTGGTAAAGTAAAAAATGACTTTCAATAAGTATTACACATGTGATCTATATTGAATAAAAAATTATTCTATTCTATTCTATTCTATAGCTTTTTAAAATCTGGCCAAACGATTACGGCAGATATCTACTGTCAGCAACTGCAAACCATGCAAGAAGAACTAGCTGCCAAACAACCGAGATTGGTCAATCGCTCTAGGCCACTGCGGCTTCACGACAACGCAAGACCACACACTGCACAACAAACAACCACTAAGTTAGATGAGCTATAACTGGAATGTGGGCTCCAACAGATTACCATTTTTACCGGAATTTGGACAACTTCTTATAAGGAAAAAAATTCAACTCCGATACGGCAGTCCTCACCTTCAAAGAGTTTATTGATTCTCGCCCCCATGGTTTTTTTTTTAGTAAAGGGATCAATTAATTATCTATGAGATGGTAAAAAGCACGGTCCTGAGCCACCTGTATCCATCGACTTCCTGCATATCTTACCAGGTCGTCACTCCATCTAGTGGGGAGACGTCCTACACTTCGCCTGCCGGTACGAGGCTGCCACTCGAGGACCTTTTTTCCCCATCGGTTGTCGGTTCTTCGAGCTATATGGCCAGCCCATTGCCACTTCAGCTTACTAATCCGTGGTATCATTAACTGGTAACAATCACAGTAAATTGTTATCTTTTTTTTTTGCATTTGTACTTTAATTCATATGGATCATACCGAGTATTAAACCGCATAACCGAGTTTGCTTGGAGAGAAAACTCATCGTATACAATATATTAAAAATATAGAGTATGGAAATCATTGATCACTAATAAAAAACTATACACAATCAGTGACAAAAATGTTCTTTCCGAATGAGCGCCTACTCGAACATTTGGGTGCGCTTTTAATTTGTACGTAGCTTTGTGAATACAACTTTAGGCAATGTACTTAAGGTTGAATTTACATTCATGTATATTTATTTATTTACTTCATAACAATAGGCGACAATTTTTAGAGAAGTTTGCATAGGATTGTGTATCTAGTTTTTTATAAGTGGTCGATGATTGAAATACAATAAACAAACAGAGAGAGGGATAATCAATCTAAAAGAACGCCTGATTGTTATTGTAGCCCATGAATCCGTTCAACTAAGTTCAAAAAAAAAGACTGTGGCCTTCTACAGCAGACACGTTATTACTCCTCGGATTAAGATGAAATCATACATAACCTGTAAAACAGGCTCTTTTACCTTCAAAGGAAAACACAGACATGAGTACTCTCGAATAGGTAAGAGGGTGATACTGACTCAGACAAACCCCTAGGCAGTAAAGGTCTACGTAGTTTAACCTTAGGTTGTGTATCCTTTTATAACGATAGTGTTGATGCTAATAAGTAACAAAAAACTCCAAACAATTTGAAAATAGAATCAGAGTATGCTTTTATTCGGTTTTATTTACTAAGTCACGTATGACGTGTCTTTCTTAAATATATGTTTTCTAAGTATTGTAATTTTTAAAAATGTAAGTCTTGAGTGTATGCATCTTTCTGTCAATAATTCTGTTTCTTGTTCTACTTCAGCCCGTAAGTGTCCAATTCTAAACATGGGCTTCTTTTATAAATTTGGTTTGCTTGTAAAAAATATTGTTGTTGTATTGTTTTTGTTTGTGAAATTGGTGTAAGAACTTCTTTTAAAAAAAAATCTTTTTAAACATAGAGCTACTCCTCTCCGATCCGTCGCTGGTGACCGGTTTTTCTTTTCGATTTAAAAAAATATTGTCTATTAAACATTATCATTAAGTAAAATATTTGCTTATGTTGCATGTTGGATCATACTACTTTATGGAGTAAAGCCAATAACGCCAATAACGTCATAAAATATGGCTGTATAAGCAGGGAAAACAGTGGTAGCACCTAATTTAAATACAAATCGTATTATTACATTACATATCGTATATAATTTATTTGAGTTCGTATATGTTGATATATGAAAAGGAATGAAACAGACAGATAGATGAGATAGTCAGAAAATAACGTGAGAGTTTTTAATTTTGAAATTGGTAGAGTCACGCTACCAATGACCTACAGCAACCACTTACCAAAAGAGGCTGTGGGCACGTTTGTCACCCTTACTCGTATAAAAAAGGGACAAATATCATACAATGTATGATGACTACCTATCATCATCATCCACAACATTATCATCATCATCATCAGCCCATAAACGTCATGGATGGATATGGCTCTCCCTCGTTGTGGGAAAGATTTGCAGTAATCATCCCGCTAAGCAAACGCATTGAAGACCGCATTGTTATCGGCTCACACGATACTACACAGTAGTAAAATTTAAAACTTTGTACAAGTGACTACGAGTACAATATAAATTATTAAGGATAACACAAAAACTATTGATCAGACCTTGATAAATTATATACGACCACATGAAAAGCACAAGCTTTCAAATAAAAAAGAATCATCTAAATTGTTTCACCTAGAAAAAAAGTTATAATACACATTAAAAAATACACAATTATAATAAATACAGTAGAATTGAGTATCTCCTCCTTTTTGAAGTCGGTTAAAATGACTTTCAATAAGAACTACATGTAATCTATATTGAATAAAAATGATTCTATTATATTCTATATTGTACGTATGGCGTATATGAGAGTGATTTCGATATCCACCGAAATTCATTGGATTGTTGTGACATTTCTCGTAGTCGCCTTGTTTGATTCCGACGGGACGAGATGCCAGTGGATGATGGATTGCCTTACTCTGTCGTCACTCAGTAAAAAGCCTGTGTTGTTCAGTTGACAACTTAAGTGGAATTTCCATACAGTTAATATTTAACAGTGGCAGAGCCACGCGGCAGCTTTTGCTGTCGCACGGATGGGCCGGCTCGAACCGGGGTGGTACCACGACCTCACAGAATACCAGCGTGAAGTAGAGGTTTACCTCTGCGTTTCGCATGGTGAGTGCAGGTGGCCGGAGGCCCTTTTTACTGGACATGAGACATTCCATCTTAGTCCTCACGGGTGACAACACATTTTGATTCGCAAACGAGGATAGATGTAGATGTGCCGCAGCAACCACTTACCATCAGGTGGACTGTGTGCTCGTTTGTCACCCTTATCCTATAAAAAACAAAGTTATCATACACGATCGCGAAAACAAATACACTAATTGATTTATAACTTCTACTGTCAATGAAAGGCACCTTACATTTTAATCTCTATTTAAAAAATTGCTGTCCGTTAGTCCCGCTTAAACTCAAAAACGGCTCGACCGATTTCGATGAAATTTTTTGTAGGTTAGATCATATTTGCACCCGGTAGGTGGCATTGTCGTCGAGATCCAGAAATCACTGGTGCGAAGCCGCGGCGAATCGCTAGTATAGGATAAAAATAAAGCTTTTGAATAATTTAGGTAAGAAAATTAAATAAAAGACCCAAACAATTTTATTTAATAATTCGATAATTCTATCCATACACGTGTAGGAGAAGCACAAAAATAGAGGAAGCATACACATTTATTACGAATTTAAAATTAAATAAAAGTCAGCCCTTTTGTGATTACAAATCTATGTATATTCATTGTAAACATTTGGCTCAGATGCGATGCCAAGAATTCTGTAAATCGGAGGTAAACGATACGTTCTGGCTGTAGACCAATAAATCACTGAACTCCTCGTAGTTCCTGCGAGACTAACCTACAAATCAGTCTACCACGAACCGACTACTTGAAATGACTGCTCCTTGCGTAACTGCAAGGAAAATGCAAATAAAAGTTTTGTTTTACCTGTACAATGTTATACATGACTTATAAAAAGAAAAACTTAGTTTAGCTTTTCGTAGTAACTCTAGGTCGTTTTTAACTATACATATAAAAATCAGTGGATGTCATTTTAATTGAAGTTATCTATACAAATAAATAAAATTGTAGTGTCTGTTTGTAATGTCAAAATAACAGCTTTTTACTTAATGCTTGTGAAGGAAAACACATTTTTTAAATTTTTGTCTGTCTGTCTGTTTGTTCCGGCTAATCTCCGAAACAGCCGGACCGATTTCGACAGGATTTTCACTGTCAGATAGCTGATGTTATAAGGAGTAACTATGGATACTTATATTTTAGAAAAAGTATTAGGGTACGCGCAAAAAAAAAACCTAAATTAAGTCAAGCAAAGTCACGGGGAACAGCTATTTTTAAATAAACATGTCCAAGAGATAATTTTATTATTGCTTGTACAGGTTCGTACTGTTGTACAAGAAAAAATTGCTGGTCGAGTTTCCATGAAATTTGATATATGAGTTATTAATGATCCAGGGCAACAAGACAAAAGACATTTGTATATTGCGGTAGAAATGAATCTCAAACATTAAAAGTAATGAATATTTCTTGATAGCAACTCAACGTTATAAAGAATTCGTAGAACACAGTAAGCACTAATAATTAAATAGCAAGTATGTAGTAACACTGGAATATATGAAGTTGTTACACAAACTGTAGCACCAATTAGGATGTGAAACAGAGCAGCTTCTCCGCAACACAACTTTCTTTTCTTGTTCTAGAAGAATTACTACAATGGAAGAATTGATGACACTAAATAAAGACCTTCAAATTACTGATTTAAGCTAGTTCAGTTAGCCGTACTTTGTACAGAACCAGCGAGAAACCCAGCAGGACTGGGATCTATATATATTATACATTTTTATTGATACATTTTTCACATGTATGTATGTAACAGTATTTTTATTTATTTTTGCGGACTAAGCTATTTCAAATTATATCATGCAGTAACGCTGATATCCCAATGATTATGCCGTCCAATTCTGTACAGGCGTGCCACATGGATTCATCGGAAGGATATTCTACCATAGTTGCTAGGCTTAGCAGGCGGGTTAGTAACTACAGTTTTATATTGTTATGTTATCTACAAGATGCTGCTGCTGGTCTCCTGGTTAATTTTGACTCTTTCACCTTTTACGACAGCCACTGGATGATTTAGAGTAAAAGATATTCTGACGTCATGGCTACACGGCAAAATCCTCTCATATCATAAAGACTTCCCTGAAATCATAAAGAAATAGAAACAACCTGGGATTTCCAAGCACTATTCCCATACCGACATTGAAGAGACAGGCATAATATAATTAAAATTGAGGTCTTATCCTAAAAGGCCCTAGTAACATTTCACACATCAGGACTGTGTGCTCGTTTGTCACCTTTATTCTATAAAAATAACATTAAACCAATATGAAATAGAATACTCTGTGAAAACGCGATGTTTTTCATTTTCATTTTTTAATTTTTACTTCATTCATCATACGAGATATGAACTTACACCTTTCGCATTTAATCTCGTAATGATATCTCAAAATGCTATACCCCAAAGTAATCATTTTAATTACATTTTATATTTTTTTTTATCGTCAGGTTTCACATAAAATATTTTTTATTTAAAAGTAGCGTATTCAGACGGTAATTTAAAAATGAAATAAAGAAAACAAACGCGCTGAACGTATAATAAACTGCAGTAAGTAGTATCTTTTTATGTTACTTTTTATACCATGATTTCTTACTTCTCTGCTAAAAGGTTATAAAACTGATTGCCATTTTATTCTTTCTTTACCTCTCAGTCTGGTTATTGTCTTATTTTAACAGAAGGGAAAGACATAGAAGTTTTTTTTTATAGTCATTTACCTTCTCATCATATTTATCAGCGTGTAAGTGTCCACTGCTTGCCCTGGGCTACGCCACGCTTGGTAGTCGGATTGACGACCGCAGTACCAGACGTATCGTATCTTTGATACTTTAACGCAGTTTCCTTGCACCGGTCTGGCTACTTTACCCTTGCCGTAAAAGCTGGTAATACCACCATCTCTTGGAAATCAAGTTGTCCCAAAGCGAGTAGACGAAATGGGCTTATATTGTCTAAATTATAATATTTTGATTCAGATTATCGGTGAGTTAAATAATTTCACATCTAGAAGAAAATGACACAGTATTATCAGCGGGCGGATGTTTTCATAACACCCCAATAATTCATTACTCCTGTCATGAATTAGTGTGGATGAAGAATGTGCCAATATAAATCACTCGTATAGGCATCAGTTATTGGGAAGGGGTTGAGTTTCGGCCGAATTTAGAAAGAGATAGTGGATCGAATTTCAACTTGTTTATCGATTACTAATACGTCAGCCGTAAATCCTCTTTTGTGTTATAGCCAAATATTGAAGTGGCAATGGAATCTGAAGAAATTTTCAGCAAAGTAGTATTTTACTTTCACATCTCTAAACAAGTAATACGATTTTTGTATTTTTTATTGTTACTACATAGTTTTTGTTTTTTTTTTAAATAATTTTGATAAAATATTAAACCGACTGTGTCGGTTTCAGTAAACTTAAATTATTTCTGATTTTCAATTTGACCATATAGCTTGATGAACTGACAACTGACGGGGAAGAAAAGATCTCGAGTGACAGCCATGTACCGGTAATCAAAGCGTAGGCCGACCCCCCACAAGACGGCATTACGACATAGTAAGAGATGCAGAAAATAAATGGATGTAGGTGGCTCAAGACAGTGCTTTGTGTCATTCTTCAGAGGAGTACTATGTTCGAATATGGAGTAGACTTGAAGGATTGTTACGATGATGATGAACCCTCTGATAACGTTTTTTCTCTTTTCATCATTAAAATATCTAATTTCTTTAAGTATTTTCTTTATTTTCCTCAATAGATAAGTGTAAAAAACCAGTGACATACTATCCTACTGTTCTATTTTTGGAACAGTTCTGTGAAAAAAAAAACATTAGCTATCTTTCACTGCTCGTATACCCTCTTGTTTATAGGGTTATGTAAATAAGTCCCGACGTAAGCTTCACTTATATTAAATGAGTTTTTACAGATACGTATTGGTTAATGAGCGTTTTTAAATCCATATATTATTAATATTAAAGCTATATATATATATTGATAATATCTATATATATATATATATATATACATAGCAATAAAAATTAACAATAAATGAACCGCCTCTTAGCTGTTAGCTGTTACACGCTGTTGACGGCGATATCGTTCGTATATTTTAAGTATTTCTTTTTATAAAATAAATTTGATAAACGAGCAGACAGTTCACCTAAAGGTAAATGGATGCTGTGGCCCATAGACATCTACATTTATCCTCAAATAAGAATCAAAATGCAGAGCGTTGTCTAGCGCTGAAAAATGGTCTCCGGTTCTCTACACTCAGCTTGCGAAACACAGCAGCATAAGCTGCTATTTGACGCTGGTATTCTGTAAGAGCATGGTCCTACCCCGGTCAAGCCAACCTATTCGTGCTACAGTTATAATATACATAGCTACAAAGTGGCGCTACCATATATAGTCAATCAGTATGGTAGAATCTAAGTTAACTTACTAAGTACAAAATCAATACTTTTAAATTGTTACTTATACCTATTATTTATAGTTAGTGTCATAAAAAAGTTGTAGCAACCGATGTAATATAAAATTGTAATTGTAAGGTAAAGATTTTTGCTTTAACTTCGATGTTCCGAAAGAAAAAAACTGAATACTTTAACATAATATCGAGAATTTTTTTCGCAATATACAGTTTATAACTGTCGGAGAATATTATACGATGCTATTCGCGTATAAAGCTAGTAGGTGTGAGATTAAAACGTGCAATGTTTTAAAAATTGTCAGATTAACAATTCTTTTCAAGTTGCACAAAGGATTTCACGGGTCAGTGTTTTCGCTTTGGAGATCTGTAGTGTTAAAGAAATTAAATGCGACAAGCAACAGGCGCAACTTTATGAAGAACAAAATCCTTAATGGATCTTTCATTTATCGTAAAAGTACATTTTGTTATTATACATGGTTATTTTGCAATGTACGGACAAGTTTGCAAAGATGGTACAGAAAAAGTAATATGGACGAATGGTGAAGAAAAATTTATTTATAAAATCTCAAACATTCTGTCCTTTTTATCTTTTAGATTCAGAATGCGCGGTAATGCATAATTTTAACTGATTGTCATTCAGAAATGTCTAAAGCCTACTATTCGTAAAGGTCGCTCGATCGGCAAAAACGTTGTGTATTTAACATTGTGTAATCGGACAAACAGGAGCGTGCGTACGCGTAGTTGTTGCCCATAAATCACATTAAATTTGGGATAATCTATACAAATAAATTAAATTGAAGTCTTTGTTTGTAATGTCTAAATAACAGCTTTTTACCAAATGCGTAAGAAAGTATATACGGTACTTATAACAAAAACACAATTTTAAAAATTTTTGTCTATCTGTCTGTTTGTTCCGGCTAATCTCCGAAACGACTGGAGCTATTTCGACGGAACTTTCACAGGCAGATAGCTGATATTATAAGGAGTAACTTATGCTACTTATATTTTAGAAAAAGAGTTAGGGTTCCGCGCAACATTGTTACAAACCCTAAATTACACTCGAAGGCGAAGTCGCGGGAACAGCTAGTTTCAAATAAAAGTAGAAGCGTTATTTACTCGTATTTTCAAAAACTTCAATAACGGTATATCATTATTTACATATTTGAACTTAAATATATACTCTTTGAAAAATAAATATACTTTATAATGATTCTTAATTCTTGTTGGTTTATTTTATTTGCATGTAACATTAAAAATACAAACGATCATGATGAAAGGATTATTAATGTACATACTCGGCTAACAAATCATTCATTATTGTTATCTTTGTTGGATCTTAAACAGCGCATATCAGATCACTGACGGAAATAAGTTAGTAAGACGTGTCATTCATTTATTTCTAGTGATCCGTTAATTACAGTATTTATTCGTATTACGAAACCGGTCATTCGGGTCGATAATTCAAATAGATCATTAGAAGTTTCAGTAATCTCTGATTGAGACCCGCTCGATAATGTCAATCATCGGACATTACTATTTCTTTTAGTCATAGGTCCTGTCAATCCATTGATCCGGAAACGTCCAAAAAATGTAAATGTAAACGTCTTTCATGCGTTCCGGGTCAAATGAACCAATCATTCACAATTGACACATGTCGAGAAATAACTATCTATCTGTCAGTGATCTTTCTTATATGGAAATATCAAAAAATATACACAGAACCCTGTCTACAGTTCAAATGACACCGAAAACATACATACATAAACATTCACGCCTGTTACCCAGAAGGATAGGCAGTGACTACGGACTTCCATTTGGCACGATCTTGACACACCTCTCTTGCCTCATTTACATCCATATATCTACGCATACACGCTCGTCGGTTAAGGGTACTTCTAATCTCGACCATTTTCAATATATCGCCAATTTGGTCGATAAACCTTCGTCTAGGGCGTCCCTTCCCAACTTTGTCGTTCAGTTCTGCAACATAAATTTGCTTTGTCACTCTTTCCTTGTTTATTCTTTCTACATGGCCAAACCACCGAAACATTCTCTTCTTAATCCTGGTCAAAACGTCATCTTACAAACCACACTTTTTTTCTTATTATACAATTTCTCACCATGTCATTCAGATTCAGCCCCAGCATACTCCTTAACGACTGCATTTCTACAGCATTTATTCTACTCTCATGCTTCTTTCACTATCAACCCAAACCACTTTCACTACCATACATTAAAGTAGAGACTAACACAGCATTATGAATTGCCATACGTGCCTTTTTTGATACATTCTGACTTTTCATAATAGTGCGTAGAGACCCATTCACTCTTATTTCATGCGTTCACTCGTCGTTCTATATCCTTATCATATTTATCATGCCTGCTAAATACACATAGAAATATACAAACACATGCACTTGCTTAAACAACTCCCCTTCTATTCTTACCGAAAACGTGCTCATCTTATCCTGAGAATACACCCACCGACACATATGCACCTTAAAATATTTGCAATTAACAGTACGGTTTTAGGTGCATATGTGTGCGCGTGTCGCACTACTTCTTTGTGGAATTTGCTATTATCAGTGATTTCTCCGTAACAATGATATGACTTATAGACCTTTAAGAGACGAAACTACAGATTTCACAAAGACCAGAAATACTCATTAAATCTTATAAAAGTCCATAGCTGAACATAGGCCTCCCCACAGATTGTATCATAGGCTCTAATAATTTTATCTCCTTCATATATGGTCTCAGTCGGGTTGGGAACCGGGTTTTTTCAGTTCTCATAAAGAAGATCCGGCAGGATCTATATAGGCTAGGATAATATGCTAGAATCCCATTTCCTGTTTTATTTGTCAATATCGCCTCTGACGACACCTATGGCATAATATGGGGTAGTGGTTTCTCTACGCAACTACACGGCGCTTACTAAAATGAAACTGAATGTATTAAACCTTAATTAAATCTTGATAGTATTATATCTGAACCATAATACTAACGTAATTATTCACGCTCAATACAAACGTGGATTGCTTGCATTTACACTAAACAGCGTCAGTATCTAGAAGTGCACTTTATGTAATGTACTAAACTAATTCACTTAATAGTGATGATACTTGAATCTCAATGGAGCTATTTGCATCGTGGTTACTGCTTTAGTGGTATTGTTACTGCGTTCATTTAAACTGATTATTAAATGCAATTATTGTAGATTTCTCCTTTACCAGTATGAGACAAGTGTTTGCAGGACGTGGGCCACGGCAATGCAGGAAGGATTTGTCAATCGTCACGCTAGAAGGTGGATTGGCGATTATTTTCTGATGTCTCGAAACGCTAATCAACTCACTGGTATGGATAATTTACATTTCATATATAATAAGACACCTACGGCAAAACGTAAAGTAAAGCAAGGTTACGGACTTTAAATGTCCCACAGCTTGGCACAGGCTTGCTCGCAGTTCTAGTAAAAGGTTTTATGACAAGGAAGTGTTCCTGTGGAAGTGACATTAACTTAAACTAGCAACCTGCACTGTCTTCGTCTTAGTAGAATCTACTAATGAAGCATTATTTAGATTCAAGATTACGATTTATTTCATTAAATATTTATCTTAAAAAAAAAGAGTATTGGATATAATATATTCAAAAGAGCTCTCTTGGCTTTGCTCTCTATCTATTGGAGACCCAACATTGTATGTAATAATAGTAACAATATCCGTGTAGTGAAAATGATCAGAAAGAGAAGGGATGTCATTCTACAGAAAGAGCAGCATATACTGCTCTCTGTGTAGAATGGCACACGCTACGTGAGGTCGGTACATTCAAAGAAAAATAGTTTTATTTCTAGTTCCATAACACAACACGTAGCGTATTTTTTTATGTGGTAGAGCAACACTTCAGCTCTATTATATGTTTGTAGTACGAACACCGCAGGTATATTGTGTGGTTGTTTATTATTTATGAAGTAAAAGCCAATAACGCCAATAACGTCATAAAATATGGCAATATAGGCAGTGAACAGTGATAGCACCTAATTTAAATACAAACGGTATTATACACTACATATCGTATTTAATTTATTTGAGTTTGTCAATGTTGATTTATGAAAAGGAATGAAACAGACAGAGAGATGAGATAGTCAGAAAATAACGTGAGAGTTTTTAATTTTGAAAGTGGTATGGTCGCGTTATCAATGACCTACAGCGTCCACTTACCAAATGAGGCTGTGTGCACGTTTGGCACCATTACTCATATAAAAATAGACAAATGTCATACAATGTATGATTACTACCATAACCCATAAACGTCATGACTGGACATGGGTCTCCCTCGTTGTGGGGACGATTTGCAGTTATCATCCCCCTAAGCGTATACAATACATTGAAATGCCTTTGCATTGAAGATCCCATTGCTAGGCGGCTCACACGTTACTGCACAGTGTTAAAATTAAAGAAATTGTATAAACGTCTACAATATAAATTATTAAGGATAACACATAAACTACTGTTCAGACCTTGATCAATTATATGATATATTATGGGACCACATGAGAAGCACAAGCTTTCAAATGAAAAAGAATCATCTAAATTTGTTCATCTAGAAAAAAAGTTATATAACCCATTAAAAAATGCACAAATACAAAAAATACAGTCGGATTGAGTATCTCCTCCTTTTTGAAGTCGGTTAAAATGACTTTCAATAAAAACTACATGTAATCTATATTGAATAAAAATGATTCTGTTATATTCTTTATTGTACGTCTGGCGTAAATGAGAGTGATTTCGATATCCACCGGAATTCATTGGATTGTTGTGACATTTGTATAGATACCAGTGGATAATGGATTGTCTTACGCCGCCGTCACTCAGTAAATACGAGTAGCCTGTGTTGTTCAGTTGACAACTTAAGTGGAATTTCCATACAGTTATCATACACGAAAACGTAAACAAAATATATACTAATTAATTAATAAATTCTACTGTAAATAACAGGAATCTTGTCTATTTAATCTCTATATACAGTAAAACCCGCTTAAGACGATTTTGAAGGGACTAAGCGGGAAAGCGTATTATGCGGTATAGGGAAAATAAAATATAATTTACAAAAATATTGTGTAGGTATTCAATTATAGCTATACGTAATTTCCTTGTCGCAACATCACGTTTGTTTCCTTACCTCCAATAAGGAAACAAACGTGATGTTCTTTAGTTCAACATGTTTAGGGTGAGCGGGGCAGTTATCAATGGAGAGAATTATGCGTCTACATTTAATCTGGAACTGATCATGTAAAGCTTTTAACCAGTTAATAAAACGTAGGCCAATCATCCAAGCTCGAGATTGTGCATCATATTACAGGGAGCGATTTCACGTTTTTGAAGCAACGTGGATTTTACCAATGACTAGTAAACGTAAATTTTCCGACCCATCAGAATTTGCATACGCAGGATAGTGAGCCTCTCTTTACTTGCTTTGCCATCATGGCAAGTTTCTCCTTTCAAAACATATGATTTATCTGAAATTAATTTATAAAATAAACCTAAATTCGTCTGCGTTAAAAATGTTTCACGTTTCATAATGTTTTAATTATGCAGGAAATTGTGCTATCCATGTATCAACATCCTGTTCTGCCACTATCTCCGATTCCCCAGTGATTTGACGATACACAATGCCGTGACGATTTCTAAAACAATCTATCCATTAGAAGTTGTAAAATCTGTGATTTATAAGCTTTCAGCAATTTTACGCGCTTTTTCGCCTAATATGGGGCCACTTATGGACAGTTTTAAAGCTCGTGCTTGATGTAGCCATTTCACTAAAACTTTCTCTCATTCATCAAACTTTCTACCTTTTGGCCCTTTTTCTCTTCACACCTCCCAATCTGTATTTTTCGTTAATTTTTTGTCTATTCTTTAAAATGGTACTACTTTATAATGCAACTCGGCTCGGCTCGGGTGTTGCACAGATGGCGTATTAGACGGGATGACGAATCGTATTAAGCGTGCTTAAATTGTATGAAAACATGCCTCAAGTTGCGGGGACTGACATAAAATGGTGTATTAAAAGAGAAATCGTATTAAACGTGATCGTATTAAGCGAGTTTTACTGTATTAAAATCAATTGCTGCCCGTTGGTCTCGCTTAAACTCAAAAACGGCTCAACCGATTTTGATGATTTTTTTTGCAGGAATTTGAACGTGTCCATAGATAGTTTATAGATCATATTTGCACCCGGTAGGTGGCATTGTTGTCGAGATCCAGAAATCACTGGTGCGAAGCCGCGGCGAATCACTAGTATAGTATAAAATAAAGCTTTTGAATAATTTAGGTAAGAAAATTAAAGAAAAAAAACAATTTTATTTAATAATTCTAAAATTCTATCCATACACGTATAGGAGACGCACGAAAGTGGAGGAAGCATACACGTTTATTACGAATTTAAAATTAACTCAAAGTCAGCACTTTTGTGATTACAACTTTATGTATATTCATTGTAAACATTTAGCTCAGATGCGATGCCAAGAATTCTGTAAATCGGAGGTAAACGATACGTTCTGGCTGTAGACCAATAAATCACTGAACTCCTCGTAGTTCCTGTGAGACTATCCTACAAATCAGTCTACCACGAACCGACGACTTGACATGACTACTCCTTGCGTAACTGCAAGGAAAATGCAAATAAAGGTTTTGTTTTACCTGTACAAAGTTATACATGATTTATAAAAATAAAAACTTAGTTTAGCTTTTCGTAGTAACTCTAGGTCGTTCTTAACTATACATATAAAAATCAGTTGATGTCATTTTAATTGAAGTTATCTACACAAATCTGTCTGACTGACTGTTTGTTCCGGCTAATCTAAGAAATGGCTAGACCGATTTCGACGGGACTTTCACTGTCAGATAGCTGATGTTATAAGTAACTTAGGCTACTTGTATTTCAGAAAAAGTATAAGGGTTCTGTGCAAAACAAATTAAAACCACGCGAGCGATGTCGCGAGGAACAGCTAGTTTTGAAATAAACATGTCTATTCTACACGTTTGTACTGTTGTACCCGTAAAAATTGCTGGTCGAGTTCCCATGGACATATACGAGTAATTAAAAGCGGTAGAAATGAATCTCAAACATTAAAAGTAATGAATATTTCTTGATAGCAACTCAACGTTATGAAGAACTCATAGAACACAGTAAGCGCTAAGAATTAAATTGCAAGTAGTAACACTAGAATATATGAAGTTGTTACACGAACTGTAGCACCTATTACGATGTGAAACAGAGCAGCTTCTCCGCAGCAAAACCTTCTTTGCTTGTTCTAGAAGAATTACCACAACGGAAGAATTCATGCCACTAAGTGAAGATCTTCGAATGACAGATTTAAGCTAGTTCAGTAAGCCGTACTTTATACAGAACCAGCGAGAAACCCAGCAGGACTGGGATCTTAGACGTGATTTCCATAATTGTGCTTAATTTCTGACTTGACGATTTTGAGAAGGATACATTTTTCACATGTATGTATGTAACAGTATTTTTATTTCTTTTTGCGAACTAATCTATTTCAAATTATATAATGCAGTTACTGCTGATATCCCAATGATTATGCAGTCCACTTCTGAACAGGCGTGTCACATAGATTCATCGGAAGGATATTCTACCATAGTTGCTAGGCTTAGCAGACGGGTTAGTAACTAGAGTTTTATATTGTTATGTTATCTATAAGATGCTGCTGCTGGTCTCCTGGTAAATTTTGCCTCTTTCACCATTTACGACAGCCACTGGATGATGTAGAGTAGTAGGTATTATTACGCCACGGCTACACGGCAAACTCCTCTCATATCATAAAGACTTCCCTGAAATCATAAAGAAATAAAAACAACCAGGGATTTCCAAACAATATTCCCATACAAATCGAGAGGCAACCACTCAGAAAACTCTACAATATACATTAAGTGTATTAATGCAGGCGCTCTGAGCCGACATTGAAGAGACAGGCATAATATAATTAAAATTGAGGTCTTATCCTGCAAGGACCTTGTAATATTTTTCAGGACTGTGTGCTCGTTTGTCACCTTTATTCAATAAAAGTAACATTAAATCCTTATGAGATAGAATACTCTATGTAAACGCGATGTTTTTTATTTTCATTTTATAATTTTTTACTTCATTCATCATACGAGATATGAACTTACACTTTTCACATTTAATCTCGTAATGATATCTCAAAAATGCTATACCCCAAAGTAATCATTTTAATTACATTTTCTAATTTTTTTTATCGTCAGGTTTCACATAAAATATTTTTTATTTAAAAGTAGCGTATTCAGACGGTAATTTAAAAATGAAATAAAGAAAACAAACGCGCTGAACGTATAATAAACTGCAGTAAGTAGTATCTTTTTATGTTACTTTTTATACCATGATTTCTTACTTCTCTGCTAAAAGGTAATAAAACTGATTGTCATTTTATTCCTTCTTTATCTCTCAGTCTGGTTATTGTCTTATTTTAACAGAAGGGAAAGACATAGAAGTTTTTTGTTATAGTCATTTAACCTTCTCATCATATTTATCAGCGTGTAAGTGTCCACTGCTTGCCCTGGGCTACGCCACGCTTGGTAGTCGGATAGACGACCGCAGTACCAGACGTATCGTATCTTTGATACTTTAACGCTGTTCCCTTGCACCGGTCTGGATACTTTACGCTTGCCGTAAAAGCTGGTAATACCACCATCTCTTGGAAATCAAGTTGTCCCAAAGCGAGTAGACGAAATGGGCTTATACTGTCTAAACTATACTATTTTGATTCAGATTATCGGTGAGTTAAAAATGTTCACATCTAGAAGAAAATGACACCGTATTATCAGTGGGCGGATGTTTTTATAACACCCCACTAATTCATTACTCTTGTCATGAATTATTATGGATCAAGAATCGGCCAATATAAATCACTCATATAAGCACTAATTATTGGAAAGAGGTTGAGTTTCGGCCGAATTTAGAAAGAGATAGTGGACCGAATTTCAACTTGTTTGTCAATTACTAATACGTCAGCCGTAAATCCTCTTCTGCGTAAAAATCAAATATTGAAGTGGCAATGGAAATCTGTAGAAATTTCCAGCAAACTAATATTGCACTTTCACATAACTATAATTTTTTTTGTATTTTTTATTGTTACTACATATTGTTTGATTCTATTGAAATAATTTTGATAAAATATTAAACCGGCTATGTCGGTTTCAGTAAGCTTAAATTATTTCTGATTTTCAATTTGACCATATAGCTTGACGAACTGACAACTGACGGGGAAGAAAAGATCTCGAGTGACAGCCTTGTACCGGTAATCAAAGTGTAGGCCCACCCCCCACAAGACGGCATGACGACATAGTAAGAGATGCAGAAAATAAATGGATGTAGGTGACTCAAGACAGTACTTTGTGGCATTCTTCAGAGGAGTACTATGTTCGAATATGGAGTAGACTTGAAGGATTGTTACGATGATGATGAACCCTCTGATAACGTTTTTTCTCTTTTCATCGTTAAAATATCTTATTTCTTTAAGTATTTTCTTTATTTTCCCTCAATAGATAAGTGTAAAAAAAACCAGTGACATACTATCCTACTGTTCAATTTTTGGATGAGTTCTGTGAAAAAAAAAAAATTAGCTATTTTTAACTGCTCCTATACCCTCTTGTTTATAGGGTTATGTAAATAAGTCCTGACGTAAGATTCACTTATTTTAAATGAGTTTTTACAGATACGTATTGGTTATTGAGCCTTTTTAAACCCATATATTATTAATATTAAAGCTATATATATATATATATATATATATATATATATATATATATATATATATATATATATATATATATATATAGCAATAAAAATTAACAATAAATGAACGCCTCTTAGCTGTTAGCTGTTACACGCTGTTGACGGCGATATCGTACGTATATTTTAAATATTTCTTTTTATAAAATAAATTTGACAAACAAGCAGAGAGTTCACCTAAAGGTAGGTGGATGGTGTGGCCCATAGACATCTTGGTTTATCCTCAAATAAGGATCAAAATGCAGATGCGTTGTTAGTGCCATAAAAACGTTGTAGCAACCGATGTAATATGACATTGTGATTGTAAAGTAAACATTTTTGCTTTTTCTTCGATGTTTCGAAAGAAAAAACTGAATACTTTAACAAAATAGCGAGATTTTTTTTCGCAATATACAGTTTATAACTGTCGGAGAATATTATACGACGCTATTCGCGTATAAAGCTAGTAGGTGTGAGATTAAAACGTGCAATGTTTTAAAAATTGTCAGATTAACAATTCTTTTCAAGTTGCACAAAGGATTTCACGGGTCAGTGTTTTCGCTTTGGAGATCTGTAGTGTTAAAGAAATTAAATGCGACAAGCAACAGGCGCAACTTTATGAAGAACAAAATCCTTAATGGATCTTTCATTTATCGTAAAAGTACATTTTGTTATTATACATGGTTATTTTGCAATGTACGGACAAGTTTGCAAAGATGGTACAGAAAAAGTAATATGGACGAATGGTGAAGAAAAATTTATTTATAAAATCTCAAACATTCTGTCCTTTTTATCTTTTAGATTCAGAATGCGCGGTAATGCATAATTTTAACTGATTGTCATTCAGAAATGTCTAAAGCCTACTATTCGTAAAGGTCGCTCGATCGGCAAAAACGTTGTGTATTTAACATTGTGTAATCGGACAAACAGGAGCGTGCGTACGCGTAGTTGTTGCCCATAAATCACATTAAATTTGGGATAATCTATACAAATAAATTAAATTGAAGTCTTTGTTTGTAATGTCTAAATAACAGCTTTTTACCAAATGCGTAAGAAAGTATATACGGTACTTATAACAAAAACACAATTTTAAAAATTTTTGTCTATCTGTCTGTTTGTTCCGGCTAATCTCCGAAACGACTGGAGCTATTTCGACGGAACTTTCACAGGCAGATAGCTGATATTATAAGGAGTAACTTATGCTACTTATATTTTAGAAAAAGAGTTAGGGTTCCGCGCAACATTGTTACAAACCCTAAATTACACTCGAAGGCGAAGTCGCGGGAACAGCTAGTTTCAAATAAAAGTAGAAGCGTTATTTACTCGTATTTTCAAAAACTTCAATAACGGTATATCATTATTTACATATTTGAACTTAAATATATACTCTTTGAAAAATAAATATACTTTATAATGATTCTTAATTCTTGTTGGTTTATTTTATTTGCATGTAACATTAAAAATACAAACGATCATGATGAAAGGATTATTAATGTACATACTCGGCTAACAAATCATTCATTATTGTTATCTTTGTTGGATCTTAAACAGCGCATATCAGATCACTGACGGAAATAAGTTAGTAAGACGTGTCATTCATTTATTTCTAGTGATCCGTTAATTACAGTATTTATTCGTATTACGAAACCGGTCATTCGGGTCGATAATTCAAATAGAAGAGAGAAGTTTCAGTACTCTCTGATTGAGACCCGCTCGATAATGTCAATCATCGGACATTACTATTTCTTTTAGTCATAGGTCCTGTCAATCCATTGATCCGGAAACGTCCAAAAAATGTAAATGTAAACGTCTTTCATGCGTTCCGGGTCAAATGAACCAATCATTCACAATTGACACATGTCGAGAAATAACTATCTATCTGTCAGTGATCTTTCTTATATGGAAATATCAAAAAATATACACAGAACCCTGTCTACAGTTCAAATGACACCGAAAACATACATACATAAACATTCACGCCTGTTACCCAGAAGGATAGGCAGTGACTACGGACTTCCATTTGGCACGATCTTGACACACCTCTCTTGCCTCATTTACATCCATATATCTACGCATACACGCTCGTCGGTTAAGGGTACTTCTAATCTCGACCATTTTCAATATATCGCCAATTTGGTCGATAAACCTTCGTCTAGGGCGTCCCTTCCCAACTTTGTCGTTCAGTTCTGCAACATAAATTTGCTTTGTCACTCTTTCCTTGTTTATTCTTTCTACATGGCCAAACCACCGAAACATTCTCTTCTTAATCCTGGTCAAAACGTCATCTTACAAACCACACTTTTTTTCTTATTATACAATTTCTCACCATGTCATTCAGATTCAGCCCCAGCATACTCCTTAACGACTGCATTTCTACAGCATTTATTCTACTCTCATGCTTCTTTCACTATCAACCCAAACCACTTTCACTACCATACATTAAAGTAGAGACTAACACAGCATTATGAATTGCCATACGTGCCTTTTTTGATACATTCTGACTTTTCATAATAGTGCGTAGAGACCCATTCACTCTTATTTCATGCGTTCACTCGTCGTTCTATATCCTTATCATATTTATCATGCCTGCTAAATACACATAGAAATATACAAACACATGCACTTGCTTAAACAACTCCCCTTCTATTCTTACCGAAAACGTGCTCATCTTATCCTGAGAATACACCCACCGACACATATGCACCTTAAAATATTTGCAATTAACAGTACGGTTTTAGGTGCATATGTGTGCGCGTGTCGCACTACTTCTTTGTGGAATTTGCTATTATCAGTGATTTCTCCGTAACAATGATATGACTTATAGACCTTTAAGAGATGAAACTACAGATTTCACAAAGACCAGAAATACTCATTAAATCTTATAAAAGTCCATAGCTGAACATAGGCCTCCCCACAGATTGTATCATAGGCTCTAATAATTTTATCTCCTTCATATATGGTCTCAGTCGGGTTGGGAACCGGGTTTTTTGAGTTCTCATAAAGAAGATCCAGCAGGATCTATATAGGCTAGGATAATATGCTAGAATTCCATTTCCTGTTTTATTTGCCTATATCGCCTCTGACGACACCTATGGCATAATATGAGGTAGTGGTTCCTCTACGCAACTACACGGTGCTTACTAAAATGAAACTGAATGTATTAAGGTTTAATTAAATCTTGATAGTATTATATCTGAACCATAATACTAACGTAATTATTCACGCTCAATACAAACGTGGATCTCTTGCACTTACACTAAACAGCGTCAGTATCTAGAAGTGCACTTTATGTAATGTACTAAACTAATTCACTTAACAGTGATGATACTTGAATCTCAATGGAGCTATTTGCATCGTGGTTACTGCTTTAGTGGTATTGTTACTGAGTTCATTTAAACTGATTATTAAATGCAAATATTGTAGATTTCTCCTTTACCAGTATGAGACAAGTCATTGCAGGACGTGGGCCACGGCAATGCAGGAAGGATTTGTCAATCGCCACGCTAGAAGGTGGATTGGCGATTATTTTCAGATGTCTCAAATCGCTGATCAACTCACTGGTATGGAAAATTTGCATTTCATATATAATAAGACACCCACGGCAAAACGTATAGTAAAGCAAGGTTACGGACTTTAAACGTCCCACAACTTGGCACTGGCTTACTCGCAGTTCTAGTAAAAGGTTTTATGACAAGGAAGTGTTCCTGCACTGCCCTGTTGACATTTAACTTAAACTAGCAACCCGCACGGTCTTCATCTTAGTAGAATCTACTAATGAAGCATTATTTAGATTCAAGATTACGATTTATTTCATTAAACATGTATCTTAAAAAAAAAGAGTATTGGATATAATATATTCAAAAGAGCTCTCTTGGCTTTGCTCTCTATCTATTGGAGAGCCAATATTGTATGTAATAATAGTAACAATATCCGTGTAGTGAAAATTATCAGAAAGCGCAGGGATGCCATTCTACAGAAAGAGCAGCATATAATATACTGCTCTCTGTGTAGAATGGCACACGCTACGTGAGGTCCGTACATGTAACGAAAAATAGTTTCATTTCTAGTTCCATAACACAACACGTAGCGTAATTTTTTTATGTGGTAAGCAACACTTCAGCTCTATTATATGGTTGTAGTACGAACACCGCAGTTATATTGTATGGTTGTTTATGATTTATGAAGTTAAGCCAATAACGCCAATATCGTCATAAAATATGGCAATATAGGCAGGGAACAGTGGTATCACCTAATTTAAATACAAACGGTATTATTACACTACATATCGTATTTAATTTATTTGAGCTCGTCAATGTTGATTTATGAAAAGGAATGAAACAGACAGAGAGATGAGATAGTCAGAAAATAACGTGAGAGTTTTTAATTTTGAAAGTGGTATGGTCGCGTTATCAATGACCTACAGCATCCACTTACCAAATGAGGCTGTGTGCACGTTTGGCACCCTTACTCATATAAAAATAGACAAATGGCATACAATGTATCATTACTACGTACCTATCATCATCATCATCAACCAATAAACGTCATGACTGGATGTGGGTCTCCCTCGTTGTGGGGACGATTTGCAGTAATCATCCCCCTAAGCGTATACAATACATTATTATGCGTTTGCATTGAAGATCCCATTGCTAGACGACTCACTTGATACTACACAGTGTTAAAATTAAAAAAGTTGTATAAACGTCTACAATATAAATTATTAAGGATAACACAAAACTACTGATCAGACCTTGATCAATTACATGGGACCACATGAGAAACACAAACTTTCAAATAAAAAAGAATCATCTAAATTGGTTCACGTAAAAAAATATATATATAACACATTAAAAAAATACACAAATACAAAAAATACAGTCGAATTGAGTATCTCCTCCTTTTTGAAGTCGGTTAAAATGACTTTCAATAAAAAATACATGTAATCTATGTTGAATAAAAATGATTCTATTGTATTCTATATTGTACGTCTGGCGTAAATGAGAGTGATTTCGACACCGAAATTCATTGGATTGTTGTGACATTTCTCATAGTCGCCTTGTTTGATACCGACGGGACGAGATACCAGT
Source organism: Parnassius glacialis (assembly GCA_033319125.1). NCBI lineage: Eukaryota > Metazoa > Arthropoda > Insecta > Lepidoptera > Papilionidae > Parnassius > Parnassius glacialis. The sequence goes on along the minus strand of JAVANC010000026.1, from coordinate 16,480,736 downwards.
GGATAACGGAATGTCTTACGCCGCCGTCACTCAGTAAATACGAGTAGCCTGTGTTGTTCAGATGACAACTTAAGTGGAATTTCCATACAGTTATCATAAACGAACGCGTAAATACTAATTAATTTATAAATTCTACTGTAAATGACAGGAATCTCGTCTATTTAATCTCTATATACAGTAAAACCCGCTTAAGATGATTTTGAAGGGGCAAGGGAAGGGGAAAATTGCGACTTAAGCGGGAAAGCGTATTATGCGGGATAGGGAAAATAAAACATCATTTACAAATATTGTGTAGGTATTGAATTATAGGTATACGTAATTTCTTTGTCGCATTTGGAGGTAAGAAAACAAACGTGATGTTCTTTAGTTCAACATGTTTAGGGTGAGTGGGGCAGTTATTAATGAAGAGAATTATGCGTCTACATTTAATCTGGAACTGATAATCTAAAGCTTTTAACCAGCTAATAAAACGTAGGTCAATGATCCAAGCTCGAGATTGTGCATCATATTACAGGGAGCGATTTCACGTTTTTGAAGCAACGTGGATTTTACCAATGACTAGTAAACGTAACTTTTCCGACTCATCAGAATTTGCATACGTAGGATAGGTAGCCCTTCTTTACTTGCTTTGCCACCATGGCAAGTTTCTCCCTTCAAGACATATGATTTATCTGACATTAATTTATAAAATAAACCTAAATTCGTCTGCGTTAAAAATGTATCGCGTTTCATAATGTTTTAATAATGCAGGAAATTGTGCTATCCATGTATCAACATCTTGTTCTGCCACTATCTCCGATTCCCCAGTGATTTGACGATACACAATGCCGTGACGATTTTTAAAACAATCTATCCATTAGAAGTTGTAAAATCTGTGATTTGTAAGCATTCAGCAATTTTACGCGCTTTTTCACCTAATATGGGGCCACTTATGGGCAGTTTTAAACCTCGTGCTTGATGAAGCCATTTCACTAAAACTTTCTCTAATTGATCAAACTTTCTACTTTTTGATTTTTCTCTTCACACCTCCCAATCTGTATTTTTCGTTAATTTCTTGTTTATTCTTTAAAATGGTACTACTTTATAATGCAACTCGGCTCGGCTCGGGTGTTGCACAGTTGCCATCTGACGAATACCGTATTAAGCGTGTTTAAAATGTATGAAAACATGCCTCAAGTTGCAGGGACTGACATAAAATGGCGCGTTAAACGAGAAATCGTATTAAACGTGATCGTATTAAGCGAGTTTTATTGTATTAAAATCAATTGCTGCCCGTTAGTCTCGCTTAAACTCAAAAACGGCTCGACCGATTTTGATGAATTTTTTTGCAGGATTTTGAACGTGTCCATAGATAGTTTATAGATCATATTTGAACCCGGAAGGTGGCATTGTTGTTGAGATCCAAAAATCACTGGTGCGAAGCTACGGCGAATCACTAGTATAGTATAAAATAAAGCTTTTGAATAATTTAGGTAAGAAAATTAAAAAAAAATATTAAATAATTCTAAAATTCTATCCATACACGTACAGGAGGAGCACGAAAGTGGAGGAAGCATACACGTTTATTACGAATTTAAAATTAACTCAAAGTCAGCACTTTTGTGATTACAACTTTATGTATATTCATTGTAAACATTTGGATCAGATGCGATGCCAAGAATTCTGTAAATCGGAGGTAAACGATACGTTCTGGCTGTAGACCAATAAATCACTGAACTCCTCGTAGTTCCTGCGAGACTATCCTACAAATCAGTCTACCACGAACCGACTATTTGACATGACTGCTCCTTGCGTAACTGCAAGGAAAATGCAAATAAAAGTTTTGTTTTACCTGTACAAAGTTATACATGATTTATAAAAAGAAAAATTTACTTTAGCTTTTCGTACTAACTCTCGTTCGTTCTTAACTATACATATAAAAATCAGTTGATGTCATTTTAATTGAAGTTATTTATACAAATAAATAAAATTGAGGTGTCTTTTTGTAATGTCAAATTAACAACTTTTTACTTAATCCATGTGAAAGTATATACGGTACTTATAACAAAAACATATTTTTTTAAATTTGTGTCTGTCTGACTGTTTGTTCCGGCTAATTTACGAAATCGCTGGACCGATTTCGACGGGACTTTCACTGTCAGATAGCTGATGTTATAAGTAACTTAGGCTACTTATATTTTAGAAACAGTATTAGAGTTCCGTGCAAAACAAATTAAAACCACGCGAGCGATGTCGCGAGGAACAGCTAGTTTTGAAATAAACATGTCTATTCTACACGTTTGTACTGTTGTACCCGTAAAAATTGCTGGTCGAGTTCCCATGGATATATACGAGTAATTAAAAGCGTTAGAAATGAATCTGAAACATTAAAAGTAATGAATATTTCTTGATAGCAACTCAACGTTATGAAGAATTCATAGAACACAGTAAGCGCTAAGAATTAAATTGCAAGTAGTAACACTAGAATATATGAAGTTGTTACACGAACTGTAGCTCCAATTGCAATGTGAAACAGAGCAGCTTCTCCGCAACACAACCTTTTTTGCTTGTTCTAGAAGAATTACCACAACGGAAGAATTCATGCCACTAAGTGAAGATCTTCGAATGACAGATTTAAGCTAGTTCAGTTAGCCGTACTTTAACAGAACCAGCAAGAAACCCAACAGGACTGGGATCTTAGACGTGATTTCCATAATTGTGCTTAATTTCTGACTTGACGATTTTGAGAAGGATACATTTTTCACATGTTTGTATGTAACAGTATTTTTATTTATTTTTGCGGACTAAGCTATTTCAAATTATATCATGCAGTAACTACTGATATCCCAATGAATATTCAGTCCACTTCTGAACAGGCGTGCCACATGGATTCATCGGAAGGATGATATTCTACCATAGTTGCTAGGCTTAGCAGGCAGGTCAGTAACTACAGTTTTATATTGTTATGTTATCTACAAGATGCTGCTGCTGGTCTCCTGGTTAATTTTGCCACTTTCACCTTTTACGACAGCCGCTGGATGATTTAGAGTAGTAGATATTCTTGCGCCATGGCTACATGGAAAACTCCTCTCATATCATAAAGACTTCCCTCAAATCATAAAGAAATAGAAACAACCTGGGATTTCCAAGCACTATTCCCATACAAATCGAGCGGGAACCACTCAGAAAACTCTACAATATAAATTAAGTGTATTAATGCAGGCTCTTTGTACCGACATTAAAGAGACAGGCATAATTTAATTAAAATTGAGGTCTTATTCTAAAAAGCCCTAGTAACATTTTTCAGGACTGTGTGCTCGTTTGTCATCTTTATTCTATAAAAATAACATTAAATCCATATGAAATAGAATACTCTGTGAAACCGCGATGTATTTTATTTTCATTTTATAATTTTTACTTCATTCATTATACGAGATATGATCTTACACTTTTCGCGTTTAATCTCGTAATGATATCTCAGAAATGCTATACCCCTAAGTAATCATTTTAATAACATTTTATATTTTTTTGTTTTACGTCAGGTTTCACATAAAAGTTTTTTATTTTAACGTAGCGTATTCAGACGGTAATTTAAAAAGGAAATAAAGAAAACAAACGCGCTGAACGTGTAATAAACTGTAGTAAGTAGTATCTTTTTATTAATACTTGTTTTTTTTTGTTTAAATATCTCCGCATATATATATGTATATATACATATATATATATATATATATATATATATATATATATATATATATATATATATATATTATATGTTTGTTAATATTATTTATTATATAATTCATATAATTATATAAATCTTATTTAATTATAAGTTTTTGTCCTCAGTTTTATTTTATATTTGCACGTTGCACCTATCCGTCAAAATATATTACATAGTCCCTTTAACGTCGGTTTGTCAGGTATAAATCGCTTAGAGCGATATGATCACCGTTTGTAGTTCTTAAATTTTCCGTAATTGTAACACTTAGTAGAAATGCAATAAACAGTTATCTATCTATCTATCTATCTTTTATGTTACTTTTTGTACCATGATGTCTTACTTCTCTGCTAAAAGATATTAAAACTGATTGTCATTTTATTCTTTTTTTATCTCTCAGTCTGGTTATTGTCTTATTTTAACAGAAGGGAAAGACATAGAAGTTTTTTGTTATAGTCATTTAACCTTCTCATCATATTTATCAGCGTGTAAGTGTCCACTGCTTGACCTGGGCTACGCCACGCTTGGTAGTCGGATTGACGACCGCAGTACCAGACGTATCGTATATTTGATACTTTAACGCTGTTCTCTTGCACCGATCTGGATGCTTTACGCTTGCCTTAAAAGGGTGGTAATACCGCCATCTCTTAGAAATCAAGTTGTCCCAAAGCCAAGTAGATGAAATGGGCTTATACTGTCTAAACTATACTATTTTGATTCAGATTATCGGTGAGTTAAGTAACTTCACATCTAGAAGAAAATGACACCGTATTATCAACGGGCGGATGTTTTCATAACACCGCAATAATTCATTACTCCTGTCATGAATTAGTGTGGATGAAGAATGTGCCAATATAAATCACTCGTATAGGCATCAGTTATTGGGAAGATTTTGAGTTTCGGCCGAATTTAGAAAGAGATAGTGGATCGAATTTCAACTTGTTTATCAATTACTAATACGTCAGCCGTAAATCCTCTTCTGTGTTAAAACCAAATATTGAAGTGGCAATGGAAATCTGTAGAAATTTCCAGCAAAGTAGTATTTTACTTTCACATCTCTAAACAAGTAATACGATTTTTGTATTTTTTATTGTTACTACATAGTGTTTGTTTTTATTTTTGAAATAATTTTGATAAAATATTAAACCGTCTGTGTCGGTTTCAGTAAACTTAAATTATTTCTGATTTTCAATTTGACCATATAGCTTGATGAACTGACAACTGAAGGGGAAGAAAAGATCTCGAGTGACAGCAATGTACTGGTAATCAAAGTGTAGGCCGACCCCCCCACAAGACGGCATTACGACATAGTAAGAGATGCAGAAAATAAATGGATGTAGGTGGCTCAAGACAGTGCTTTGTGGCATTCTTCAGAGGAGTACTATGTTCGAATATGGATTAGACTTGAAGGATTGTTACGATGATGATGAACCCTCTGATAACGTTTTTTCTCTTTTCATCATTAAAATATCTAATTTCTTTAAGTATTTTCTTTATTTCCCTCAATAGATAAGTGTAAAAAACCAGTGACATACTATCCTACTGTTCTATTTTTGGAACAGTTCTGTGAAAAAAAAACATTAGCTATTTTTCACTGCTCGTATACCCTCTTGTTTATAGGGTTATGTAAATAAGTCCTGACGTAAGCTTCACTTATATGAAATGAGTTTTTACAGATACGTGTTGGTTAATGAGCGTTTCTAAACCCATATATTATTAATATTAAAGCTATATATATATATATATATATATATATATATATATATATATATATATATATATATTGCGGTTTATTTATTGTTAATTTTACTTGCTATATATATATATATATATATATATATATATATATATATATAGCAATTAAAATTAACAATAAATGAACCGCCTCTTAGCTGTTAGCTGTTACACGCTGTTGACGGCGATATCGTTCGTATATTTTAAGTATTTCTTTTTATAAAATAAATTTGACAAACGAACCCACAGTTCACCTAAAGGTAAATGGATGCTGTGGCCCATAGACATCTGCATTTATCCTCAAATAAGAATCAAAATGCAGAGCGTTGTCTAGCGCTGAAAAATGGTCTCCGGTTCTCTACACTCAGCTTGCGAAACACAGCAGCATAAGCTGCTATTTGACGCTGGTATTCTGTAAGAGCATGGTCCTACCCCGGTCAAGCCAACCTATTCGTGCTACAGTTATAATATACATAGTTAAAAAGTGGCGCTACCATATATATATATATACATAGTCAATCAATATGGTAGAGTCTAAGTTAACATACTAAGTACAAAATCACTACTTTGAAATTGTTACTTATACGTATTATTTATAATTAGTGTCATAAAAACGTTGTAGCAACCGATGTAATATAAAATTGTAATTGTAAAGTAAAGATATTTGCTTTATCTTCGATGTTCCGAAATAAAAAACTGCATACTTTAACATAATGTCGAGAATTTTTTTCGCAATATACAGTTTATAACTGTCAGAGAATATTATACGATGCTATTCGCGTATAAAGCTAGTAGGTGTGAGATTAAAACGTGCAATGTTTTAAAAATTGTCAGATTAACAATTCTTTTCACGTTGCACAAAGGATTTCACGGGTCAGTGTTTTCGCTTTGGAGATCTGTAGTGTTAAAGAAATTAAATGCGACAAGCAACAGACACAACTTTATGAAGAAAAAAATCCTTAATGGATCTTTCATTTATCGTAACAGAACATTTTGACATTATACATGGTTATTTAGCAATGTACGGACAAGTTTGCAAAGATGGTTCAGAAAATTTAATATGGGCGTATGGGAGTATGTATAGATATATATATATATATATATATATATATACATATATCTATACATACTACTATCTAGTTTATTTTATTTGCATGTAACATTAAAAATACAAACGATCATGATGAAACGATTATTAATGTACATATTTGGCTAACAAATCATTCAATATTGTTATCTTTGTTGGATCTTAATCAGCGCATATCAGATCACTGACGGAAATAAGTTAGTAACACATGTGTTCTTCACTCATTTCTAATGATCCGTTCATTCAAGTATTGATTCGTATTACTAAACGGGTCATGCGGATCGATATTTCAAATAGATCATTTGAAGCTTCAGTACTCTGTGATCTGTGAGACTCACTCGATAATGTCGATCGTCGGACATTACTATTTCTTTTAGTCGTATGTTCTGTCAATCCATTGATCCGGAAACGTCCAAAAAATGTAAATGTAAACGTCTTTTATGCGTTCCGGGTCAAATAAACAAATCATTCACAATTGACACATGTCGAGAAATAACTATCTTTCTATCAGTGATCTTTCTTATATGTTAATTTCAAAAAATATTCACAGAACCCTGTCTACAGTTCAAATGACACCGAAAACATACATACATACATAAACACTCACGCCTGTTACCCAGAAGGGTAGGCAGTGACTACGGACTTCTATTTGGCACGATCTTGACACCTGTCTCGCCTCCTTTTCATCCATATATCTACGCATACACGCTCGTAGGTTAAGGGTACTCCTAATCTGGCCCATTTTCAATATATCGCCAATTTGGTCGATTAACCTTCGTCTAGGGCGTCCCTTTCTGACTCTGCAACATAAATTTGCTTTGTCACTCTTTCCTCGTTCATTTTTTCTACATGACCAAACCACCGGAGCATTCTTTTCTTAATCCTTGTCACAACGTCATGTTGCGAACCACACTTTTTTCTTATCATACAATTTCTCACCCTATCATTCAGATTTAACCCTAGTATACTCCTTAACGACCGCATTTCTACAGCATTTATTCTACTCTCATGCTTCTTTCACTATCAACCCAAAACACTTTCACTACCAAAAATTAAAGTAGACACTAACACAGCATTATGAATTGCCATACGTGCCTTTTTTTATACATTCTGACTTTTCATAATAGCGTGTAGAGACCCATTCACTCTTATTTCATGCGTTCACTCGTCGTTCTATATCCTTATCATATTTATCATGCCTGCTAAATACACATCAAAATATACAAACACTTGCACTTGCTTAATCAACTCCACTTCTATTCTTACCGAAAACGTGCTCATCTTATCTTGAAAATACACCCACCGACATACATGCACCTTAAGATATTTGCAATCAACAGTATGGTTTAAGGTGTGTATGTGTGCGCGTGTCGCACTACATCTTTGTGAAATTTGCTATTATCAGTGCTTTTTCCGGAACGATGATATGACTTAAGGACCTTTAAGAAACGAGCCTACACCTTTCTCAAAGAACAGAAATACTCATTGCATCTTATAAAAGTCCACAGCCGAACATAGGCCTCCCCACAGATTGTATCATAGGTCTCTACCAATTTAATCTTCTTCATATATGGTCTCAGTCGGGTTAGGAACCGGGTTTTTTGAGTTTTTATAAAGAAGATCCGGCAGGATCTATATAGGCTAGGATAATATGCTAGAATCCCATTTCCTGTTTTATTTGTCTATATCGCCTCTGACGACACCCATGGCATAATATGGGGTAGTGGTTTCTCTACGCAACTTCACGGCGCTTACTAAAATGAAACTGAATGTATTAAGGTTTAATTAAATCTTGATAGTATTATATCTGAACCATGATACTAACGTAATTATTCACGCTCAATACAAACGTGGATCGCTTGCTCTTACACTAAACAGCGTCAGTATCTAGAAGTGCACTTTATGTAATGTACTAAACTAATTCACTTAACAGTGATGATACTTGAATCTCAATGGAGCTATTTGCATCGTGGTTACTGCTTTAGTGGTATTGTTACTGCGTTCATTTAAACTGATTATTAAATGCAAATATTGTAGATTTCTCCTTTACCAGTATGAGACAAGTCTTTGCAGGACGTGGGCCACGGCAATTCAGGAAGGATTTGTCAATCGCCACGCTAGAAGGTGGATTGGCGATTATTTTCAGATGTCTCGAAACGCTAATCAACTCACTGGTATGGATAATTTGCATTTCATATATAATAAGACACCCACGGCAAAACGTATAGTAAAGCAAGGTTACGGACTTTAAATGCCCACAGCTTGGCACAGGCTTGCTCGCAGTTCTAGTAAAAGGTTTTATGACAAGGAAGTGTTCCTGCACTTCCCCATTGGCATTAACTTAAACTAGCAACCTGCACTGTCTTCGTCTGAGTAGAATCTGCTAATGAAGCGTTATTTAGATTCAAGATTACGATTTATTTCATCAAATATTTATCTTTAAAAAAAACAAAGAGTATTGGATAAAATATAGTCAAGATCACTCTTGACCTTGCTCTCTATCTCTTCGAGACCCAACATTGTATGTAATAATAGTAACAATATCCGTAAAGTGAAAATGATCAGAAAGCGAAGGGATGCCATTCTACAGAAAGAGCAGCATATACTGCTCTCTGTGTAGAATGGCACACGCTACGTGAAGTCGGTATATTTGACGAAAAATAGTTTTATTTCTAGTTCCATAACACAACACGTAGCGTAATTTTTTTATGTGGTAGAGCAACGCTTCGGCTCTATTATATGCTTGTAGTACGAACACCGCTGTTATATTGTATGGTTGTTTATGATTTATGAAGTAAAGCCAATAACGCCAATATCGTCATAAAATATGGCAATATAGGCAGGGAACAGTGATGGCACCTAATTTAAATACAAACGGTATTATTACACTACATATCGTATTTAATTTATTTGAGTTTGTCAATGTTGATTTATGAAAAGGAATGAAACAGACAGAGAGATGAGATAGTCAGAAAATAACGGGAGAGTTTTTAATTTTGAAAGTGGTAGAGTCATGCTATCAATGATCTACAGCATCCACTTACCAAATGAGGCTGTGTGCACGTTTGGCACCCTTACTCGTATAAAAAACAGACAAATGGCATACAATGTATGATTACTACGTACCTATCATCATCATCAACAGTCCATAAACGTCATGACTGGATGTGGGTCTCCCTCGTTGTGGGGACGATTTGCAGTAATCATCCCCCTAAGCGTATACAATACATTCTTATGCGTTTGGATTGTGTTAACACAGTGTTAAAATTAAAAAAAATTGTATAAACGTCTACAATATAAATTATTAAGGATAACACAAAAACTACTGATCAGACCTTGATCAATTACATGGGACCACATGAGAAGCACAAGCTTTCAAATAAAAAAGAATCATCTAAATTGGTTCACCTAGAAAAAAAGTTATATAACACATTAAAAAATACACAATTACAATAAATACAGTAGAATTGAGTATCTCCTCCTTTTTGAAGTCGGTTAAAATGACTTTCAATAAGAACTACATGTAATTTATATTGAATAAAAATGATTTTATTGTATTCTATATTGTACGTCTGGCGTAAATGAGAGAGATTTCGAGATCCACCGAAATTCATTGGATAGTTGTGACATTTCTCATAGTCGCCTTGTTTGATTCCGACGGGACGAGATGCCAGTGAATGATGGATTGCCTTACGCCACCGTCACTCAGTAAAAAGTCTGTGTTTTTCAGTTGATAACTTAAGTGGAATTTCCATACAGTTATCATACAAGAACGCGAAAACAAAATAATACACTAATTGATTTATAACTTCTACTGTCAATGAAAGGCACCTTGCATTTTAATCTCTTTATAAAAAATTGCTGTCCGTTAGTCTCGCTAAAACTCAATAACCGGCAAAGTGCGAGTCGGACTCGCGCACCAAGGGTTCCGAACAAATCTATAGGTATAATATAAGATTAAAATTATTAAAATATTTTTATTATATAATGTTACTAAAAATTTATACTTTTCGCAATTTTTCCTTTATTTGTGCTATAAAACGTTACTTTGTACCAAATTTCAAGATTCTGAGTTCACGGGAAGTACCCTGTAGGTTTTGATTCCCTTTTAAATGTCGAAAATTTGCGGCATAAACGGCTGTATCTTTTGATTGCGTTGGCTTACAAGTTTGATTTTTTCACAGCTCTAAGGGATCGTAGACTTGAATATTTGATATGAATTTCAGCTTGATACCTCTACGCGTTCCTGAGAAAAAGGGTCTTGACAGACAGACAGACAGACAGACGGACAACAAAGTGATCCTATAAGGGTTCGGTTTTTTCCTTTTGAGGTACGGAACCCTAAAAACGGCTCGACCTATTTTGATGAAATTTTTTGTAGGTTAGATCATATTTGCACCCGGTAGGTGGCATTGTTGTCGAGATCCAGAAATCACCGGTGCGAAGCCGGGGCGGATCGCTAGTATAGTATAAAAATAAAGCTTTTGAATAATTTAAGTAAGAAAATTAAATAAAAAAAACAAACATTTTTATTTAATATTTCGATAATTCTATCCATACACGTATAGGAGAGGATCGAAAGTGGAGGAAGCATACACATTTATTACGAATTTAAAATTAACTCAAAGACAGCAATTTTGTGATTACAACTTTATGTATATTCATTGTAAACATTTGGCTCAGATGCGATGCCAAGAATTCTGTAAATCGGAGGTAAACGATACGTTCTGGCTGTAGACCAATAAATCACTGAACTCCTCGTAGTTCCTGCGAGACTATCCTACAAATCAGTCTACCACGAACCGACTACTTGACATGACTGCTCCTTGCGTAACTGCAAGGAAAATGCAAATAAAAGTTTTGTTTTACCTGTACAATGTTATACATGACTTATATAAAAAAAACTTAGTTTAGCTTTTCGTAGTAACTCTAGATCGTTTTTAACTATACATATAAAAATCAGTGGATGTCATTTTAATTGAAGTTATCTATACAAATAAATAAAATTGAAGTGTCTGTTTGTAATGTCAAAATAACAACTTTTTACTTAATGCTTGTGAAGGAAAACACATTTTTTAAATTTTTGTCTGTCTGTCTGTTTGTTCCGGCTAATCTCCGAAACAGCCGGACCGATTTCTTTCACTGTCAGATAGCTGATGTTATAAGGAGTATCTCTGGATACTTATATTTTAGAAAAAGTATTACGGTACGCGCAAAAAAAACCTAAATTAAGTCAAGCAAAGTCACGGGGAACAGCTATTTTTAAATAAACATGTCCAAGAGATAATTTTATTATTGCTTGTACAGGTTCGTACTGTTGTACACGAAAAAATTGCTGGTCGAGTTTCCATGAAATTTGATATATGAGTTATTAATTATCAAGGGCAACAAGACAAAAGACATTTGTATATTGCGGTAGAAATGAATCTGAAACATTAAAAGTAATGAATATTTCTTGATAGCAACTCAACGTTATAAAGAATTCATAGAACACAGTAAGCACTAATAATTAAATAGCAAGTATGTAGTAACACTGGAATATATGAAGTTGTTACACAAACTGTAGCACCAACTAGGATGTGAAACAGAGCAGCTTCTCCGCAACACAACTTTCTTTTCTTGTTCTAGAAGAATTACTACAATGGAAGAATTGATGACACTAAATAAAGACCTTCAAATTACTGATTTAAGCTAGTTCAGTTAGCCGTACTTTGTACAGAACCAGCGAGAAACCCAGCAGGACTGGGATCTATATATATACTATACATTTTTATTGATACATTTTTCACATGTATGTATGTAACAGTATTTTTATTTATTTTTGCGGACTAAGCTATTTCAAATTATATCATGCAGTAACGCTGATATGCCAATGATTATGCAGTCCACTCCTGTACAGGCGTGCCACATGGATTCATCGGAAGGGTATTCTACCATAGTTGCTAGGCTTAGCAGGCGGGTTAGTAACTACAGTTTTATATTGTTATGTTATCTACAAGATGCTGCTGCTGGTCTCCTGGTTAATTTCGACTCTTTCACCTTTTACGACAGCCACTGGATGATTTAGAGTAAAAGATATTCTGACGTCATGGCTACACGGCAAACTCCTCTCATATCATAAAGACTTCCCTGAAATCATAAAGAAATAGAAACAACCTGGGATTTCCAAGCACTATTCCCATACAAATCGAGCGGGAACCACTCAGAAAACTCTACAATATACATTAAGTGTATTAATGCAGGCGCTCTGAACCGACATTGAAGAGACAGGCATAATATAATTAAAATTGAGGTCTTATCCTAAAAGGCCCTAGTAACATTTCACACATCAGGACTGTGTGCTCGTTTGTCACCTTTATTCTATAAAAATAACATTAAATCAATATGAAATAGAATACTCTGTGAAAACGCGATGATTTTCATTTTAATTTTTTAATTTTTACTTCATTCATCATACGAGATATGAACTTACACCTTTCGCATTTAATCTCGTAATGATATCTCAAAAATGCTATACCCCAAAGTAATCATTTTAATTACATTTTCTATTTTTTTTTATCGTCAGGTTTCACATAAAATATTTTTTGTTTAAAAGTAGCGTATTCAGACGGTAATTTAAAAATGAAATAAAGAAAACAAACGCGCTGAACGTTTAATAAACTGCAGTAAGTAGTATCTTTTTATGTTACTTTTTATACCATGATTTCTTACTTCTCTGCTAAAAGGTAATAAAACTGATTACTATTTTATTCTTTCTTTATCTCTCAGTCTGGTTATTGTCTTATTTTAACAGAAGGGAAAGACATAGAAGTTTTTTGTTATAGTCATTTAACCTTTTCGTCATATTTATCAGCGTGTAAGTGTCCACTGCTTGACCTGGGCTACGCCACGCTTGGTAGTCGGATTGACGACCGCAGTACCAGACGTATCGTATCTTTGATACTTTAACGCTGTTCCCTTGCACCGGTCTGGATACTTTACGCTTGCCGTAAAAGCTGGTAATACCATCATCTCTTGGAAATCAAGTTGTCCCAAAGCGAGTAGACGAAATGGGCTTATACTGTCTAAACTATACTATTTTGATTCAGATTATCGGTGAGTTAAATAATTTCACATCCAGAAGAAAATGACACCGTATTATCAGCGGGCGGATGTTTTCATAACACCCCACTAATTCATTACTCCTGTCATGAATTAGTGTGGATGAAGAATGTGCCAATATAAATCACTCGTATAGGCATCAGTTATTGGGAAGAGGTTGAGTTTCGGCCGAATTTAGAAAGAGATAGTGGATCGAATTTCAACTTGTTTATCAATTACTAATACATCAGCCGTAAATCCTCTTCAGTGTTAAAACCAAATATTGAAGTGGCAATGGAAAGCTGTAGAAATTTCCAGCAAAGTAGTATTTTACTTTCACATCTCTAAACAAGTAATACGATTTTTGTATTTTTTATTATTACTACATAGTGTTTGATTTTTTTGAAATAATTTTGATAAAATATTAAACCAGCTGTGTCGGTTTCAGTAAACTTAAATTATTTCTGATTTTCAATTTGACCATATAGCTTGATGAACTGACAACTGACGGGGAAGAAAAGATCTCGAGTGACAGCCTTGTACCGGTAATCAAAGTGTAGGCCGACCAGACAAGACGGCATGACGACATAGTAAGAGATGCAGAAAATAAATGGATGTAGGTGACTCAAGACAGTGCTTTGTGGCATTCTTCAGAGGAGTAATATGTTCGAATATGGAGTAGACTTGAAGGATTGTTACGATGATGATGAACCCTCTGATAACGTTTTTTCTCTTTTCATCATTAAAATATCTAATTTCTTAAAGGATTTTCTTCATTTCCCCTCAAAAGATAAGTGTAAAAAACCAGTGACATACTATTCTACTGTTCCATTTTTGGAACAGTTCTGTGAAAAAAAAAACATTAGCTATTTTTCACTGCTCGTATACCCTCTTGTTTATAGGGTTATGTAAATAAGTCCTGACGTAAGCTTCACTTATATTAAATGAGTTTTTACAGATACGTATTGGTTAATGAGCCTTTTTAAACCCATATATTATTAATATTAAAGCTATCTATCTATTTATAGCAATAAAAATTAACAATAAATGAACCGCCTCTTAGCTGTTAGCTGTTACACGCTGTTGACGGCGATATCGTTCGTATATTTTAAATATTTCTTTTTACAAAATAAATTTGACAAACGAGCAGACAGTTCACCTAAAGGTAAATGGATGTTGTGGCCCATAGACATCTACATTTATCCTCAAATAAGAATCAAAATGCAGAGCGTTGTCTAGCGCTGAAAAATGGTCTCCGGTTCTCTACACTCAGCTTGCGAAACACAGCAGCATAAGCTGCTATTTGACGCTGGTATTCTGTAAGAGCATGGTCCTACCCCGATCAAGACAACCTATTCGTGCTACAGTTATAATATACATAGCTACAAAGTGGCGCTACCATATATATATATACATAGTCAATCAATATGGTAGAATCTAAGTTAACTTACTAAGTACAAAATCACTACTTTTAAATTGTTACTTATACCTATTATTTATAGTTAGTGCCATAAAAACGTTGTAGCAACCGATGTAATATAAAATTGTAATTGTAAAGTAAAGATATTTGCTTTATCTTCGATGTTCCGAAATAAAAAACTGCATACTTTAACATAATGTCGAGAATTTTTTTCGCAATATACAGTTTATAACTGTCGGAGAATATGATACGACTCTATTCGCGTATAAAGCTAGTAGGTGTGAGATTAAAACGTGCAATGTTTTAAAAATTGTCAGATTAACAATTCTTTTCACGTTGCACAAAGGATTTCACGGGTCAGTGTTTTCGCTTTGGAGATCTGTAGTGTTAAAGACATTAAATGCGACAAGCAACAGGCACAACTTTATGAAGAAAAAAATCCTTAATGGATCTTTCATTTATCGTAAAAAAACATTTTGACATTTAACATAACTTTTTTTTGCAAATATATATATATATATATATATGGTTATTTTGCAATGTACGGCCAAGTTTGCAAAGATGGTTCGGAAAAAGTAATATGGACGAATGGTGAAGAAAAATTAATTTATAAAATCTCAAACATTCTGTCCTTATTATCTTTTACATTTAGAATGCTTGTTAATGCATAATTTTAACTGATTGTCATTCAGAAATATCTAAAGCCTACTATTCGTAAAGGTCGCTCGTTCGGCAAAACGTTGTGTGTTGAATCGGACAAACAGGAGCGTGCGTACGCGTAGTTGTTGCCCATAAATCACATTCAATTTGGGATAATCTATACAAATAATTAAAATTAATTTAAGTACTTATAACAAAAACACAATTTTACTGGAGCCATTTCGACGGGACTTTCAGAGGCAGATAGCTGATATTATAAGGAGTAACTTAGGCTACTTATATATTAGAAAAACAGTTTGGGTTCCGCGCAACATAGTTAAAAACCCTAAATTACACTCGAAGGCGAAGTCGCGGGAACAGTTAGTTTCAAATAAAAGTAGAAGCGTTATTTACTCTCATTACTCTACTATATACATATATATATTTAAAAAAATAAATAAATAAATATATATATATATATATATATATATATATATATATATTAACAGTACAATACAATTAACAGTACGGTTTTAGGTGCATATGTGTGCGCGTGTTGCACTACTTCTTTGTGGAATTTGCTATTATCAGTGATTTCTCCGTAACAATGATATGACTTAAAGACCTTTAAGAGACGAAACTACAGATTTCACAAAGACCAGAAATACTCATTAAATCTTATAAAAGTCCATAGCTGAACATAGGCCTCCCCACAGATTGTATCATAGGCTCTAATAATTTTATCTCCTTCATATATGGTCTCAGTCGGGTTGGGAACCGGGTTTTTTGAGTTCTCATAAAGAAGATCCAGCAGGATCTATATAGACTAGGATAATATGCTAGAATCTCATTTCCTGTTTTATTTGCCTATATCGCCTCTGACGACACCTATGGCATAATATGGCGTAGTGGTTTCTCTACGCAACTACACGGCGCTTACTAAAATGAAACTGAATGTATTAAGATTTAATTAAATCTTGATAGTATTATATCTGAACCATAATACTAACGTAATTATTCACGCTCAATACAAACGTGGATCTCTTGCACTTACACTAAACAGCGTCAGTATCTAGAAGTGCAATTTATGTAATGTACTAAACTAATTCACTTAATAGTGATGATACTTGAATCTCAATGGAGCTATTTGCATCGTGGTTACTGCTTAAGTGGTATTGTTACTGCGTTCATTTAAACTGATTATTTAATGCAAATGTTGTAGATTTCTCCTTTACCAGTATGAGACAAGTCTTTGCAGGACGTGGGCCACGGCAATGCAGGAAGGATTTGTCAATCGCCACGCTAGAAGGTGGATTGGCGATTATTTTCAGATGTCTCAAATCGCTGATCAACTCACTGGTATGGAAAATTTGCATTTCATATATAATAAGACACCCACGGCAAAACGTATAGTAAAGCAAGGTTACGGACTTTAAACGTCCCACAACTTGGCACAGGCTTACTCGCAGTTCTAGTAAAAGGTTTTATGACAAGGAAGTGTTCCTGCACTGCCCCGTTGACATTTAACTTAAACTAGCAACCCGCACGGTCTTCATCTTAGTAGAATCTACTAATGAAGCATTATTTAGATTCAAGATTACGATTTATTTCATCAAATATTTATCTTAAAAAAAAACAAAGAGTATTGGATATAATATAGTCAAGATCTCTCTTGGCTATGCTCTCTATCTATTGGAGACCCAATATTGTATGTAATAATAGTAACAATATCCGTGTAGTGAAAATGATCAGAAAGCGAAGGGATGCCATTCTACAGAAAGAGCAGCATATACTGCTCTCTGTGTAGAATGGCACACGCTACGTGAGGTCCGTACATGTAACGAAAAATAGTTTTATTTTATAACACTTTTTAGGGCGTTACTCACCGGCTACGGTCATCGGAGAGTTAAGAGACTCGAGTATCAAAATAAAAGTTTCCCAGGGCGCCTGTTGTTGGATGATTAGTAAATGAAAATTCAAAGTTACATATACAGACAAAAAGTAGTTTATTTCCTTCTAAAGTTCATACGGATAGCCCCAAATATCAAGTTGTCACTTCAAAATACACTGGGAACTGAAGTTTTGACTAACCTGGTGGATTACACAATATTACACTGTTTATGGTCAATCCCGCGAAGCAGTGAGGTAACAGATGTCCTCCAGGTGTACTCCGGTCGCGGTCTCTAGACCGCCCAGTCCCAATATAGCCACCAGTTGAAGCTACCTCGCTTCGTTCACATAGTTAAACTTGATAATGGACCATACTCAAAGTAAGGACTAAGGACCCCTATGACAAGACAAAAGAATCTATGAAATACCATGTACCGTTAATTAGAGCACATGTGCTTTTAAGAAGACAAAAACATTAAGTACTTACAATTTATGGGATGATGTGTTTCAACACATTAAACTGCCTGTAGACATTGTGTTTAAGGGGCCGTACGCCCAAGTACTCGTCACTTTAAATTCATGTTCCGGCGTTTCGATTCAAAAATTATATATGTGCGTGTCCGATCATTACAACGGCTCGCTCAAAAAGACTAGGCCTCCCTTGGGTTACGCGCCACCGTCGATCCGTGGTAGGATTTCGAACTAACACGAAAGTTCAATTGCATGCAATTAGCTAGCTCGATTCGTCAATATACGTTTCTAGTTACTTCGGACTAATGACGTTAGATGGCGCACTGATGTCTATTCATCGACTGTAATAATATAAATATGCTAAAATAATGTACACGAAAATTTTCGTGTTACAATTTCTAGTTCCATAACACAACACGTAGCGTAATTTTTTTATGTGGTAGAGCAACGCTTCGGCTCTATTATATGCTTGTAGTACGATACACCGCTGTTATATTGTATGGTTGTTTATGATTTATGAAGTAAAGCCAATAACGCCAATAACGTCATTAAATATGGCAGCATAAGCAGGGAACAGTGGTATCACCTAATTTAAATACAAACGGTATTATTACATATCGTATTTAATTTATTTGAGCTCGTCAATGTTGATTTATGAAAAGGAATACGTCTGGCGTAAATGAGAGTGATTTCGATATCCACCGAAATTTATTGGATTGTTGTGATATTTCTCATAGTCGCCTTGTTTGATTCCGACGGGACGAGATACCAGTGGATAACGGATTGTCTTACGCCGCCGTCACTCAGTAAATACGAGTAGCCTGTGTTGTTCAGATGACAACTTAAGTGGAATTTCCATACAGTTATCATACACGAACGCGTAAATACTAATTAATTTATAAATTCTACTGTAAATGACAGGAATCTCGTCTATTTTATCTCTATATACAGTAAAACCCGCTTAAGACGATTTTAAAGGGGCAAGGGAAGGGGAAAATTGCGACTTAAGCGGGAAAGCTTATTATGCGGGATAGGGAAAATAAAACATCATTTACAAATATTGTGTAGGTATTGAATTATAGGTATACGTAATTTCTTTGTCGCATTTGGAGGTAAGAAAACAAACGTGATGTTCTTTAGTTCAACATGTTTAGGGTGAGTGGGGCAGTTATCAATGAAGAGAATTATGCGTCTACATTTAATCTGGAACTGATAATCTAAAGCTTTTAACCAGCTAATAAAACGTAGGCCAATGATCCAAGCTCGAGATTGTGCATCATATACAGGGAGCGATTTCACGTTTTTGAAGCAACGTGGATTTTACCAATGACTAGTAAACGTAACTTTTTCGACCCATCAGAATTTGCATACGCAGGATAGTGAGCTTCTCTTTACTTGCTTTGCCATCATGGCAAGTTTCTCCTTTCAAAACATATGATTTATCTGACATTAATTTATAAAATAAACCTAAATTCGTCTGCGTTAAAAATGTATCGCGTTTCATAATGTTTTAATAATGCAGGAAATTGTGCTATCCATGTATCAACATCTTGTTCTGCCACTATCTCCAATTCCCCAGTGAATTGACGATACACAATGCCGTGACGATTTTTAAAACAATCTATCCATTAGAAGTTGTAAAATCTGTGATTTGTAAGCTTTCAGCAATTTTACGCGCTTTTTCGCCTAATATGGGGCCTACCTTTTGATTTTTCTCTTCACACCTCCCAATCTGTATTTTTCGTTAATTTCTTGTTCATTCTTTAAAATGGTACTACTTTATAATGCAACTCGGCTCGGCTCGGGTGTTGCACAGATGGCGTATTAGACGGGATGACGAATCGTATTAAGCGTGTTTAAAATGTATGAAAACATGCCTCAAGTTGCAGGGACTGACATAAAATGGCGCGTTAAACGAAAAATCGTATTAAACGTGATCGTATTAAGCGAGTTTTACTGAATTAAAATCAATTGCTGTCCTTTAGTCTTGCTTAAACTCAAAAACAGCTCGACCGATTTTGATGAATTTTTTTGCAGGAATTTGAACGTGTCCATAGATAGTTTATAGATCATATTTGCACCCGGTAGGTGGCATTGTTGTCGAGATCCAGAAATCACTGGTGCGAAGCCGCGGCGAATCACTAGTATAGTATAAAAATAAAGCTTTTGAACTTAAAGTCAGCACTTTTGTGATAACAACTTTATGTATATTCATTGTAAACATTTGGTTCAGATGCGATGCCAAGAATTCTGTAAATCGGAGGTAAACGATACGTTCTGGCTGTAGACCAATAAATCACTGAACTCCTCGTAGTTCCTGCGAGACTATCCTACAAATCAGTCTACCACGAACCGACTACTTGACATGACTGCTCCTTGCGTAACTGCAAGGAAAATGCAAATAAAAGTTTTGTTTTACCTGTACAAAGTTATACATGATTTATAAAAAGAAAAACTTAGTTTAGCTTTTCGTACTAACTCTAGTTCGTTCTTAACTATACATATAAAAATCAGTGGTTGTCATTTTAATTGAAGTTATTTTAAAAAAAATCATGTCCAAAAGATAATATTTTTATTGTTTGTATGTTACGTTACCTAACCTTACGTTCGTACTGTTGTACACGTAAAAATTGCTGGTCGAGTTTCCATGAAATTTGATATATGAGTAATTAATGATCCAGGGCAACAAGACAAAAGACATTTGTATATTGCGGCAGAAATGAATCTCAAACATTAAAATTAATGAATATTTCTTGATAGCAACTCAACGTTATGAAAAATTCATAGAACATAGTAAGCGCTAAGAATTAAATTGCAAGTAGTAACACTAGAATATATGAAGTTGTTACACGAACTGTAGCTCCAATTGCAATGTGAAACAGAGCAGCTTCTCCGCAACACAACCTTCTTTGCTTGTTCTAGAAGAATTACCACAACGGAAGAATTCATGCCACTAAGTGAAGATCTTCGAATGACAGATTTAAGCTAGTTCAGTTAGCCGTACTTTAACAGAACCAGCGAGAAACCCAACAGGACTGGGATCTTAGACGTGATTTCCATAATTGTGCTTAATTTCTGACTTGACGATTTTGAGAAGGATACATTTTTCACATGTTTGTATGTAACAGTATTTTTATTTATTTTTGCGGACTAAGCTATTTCAAATTATATCATGCAGTAACTACTGATATCCCAATGAATATGCAGTCCACTTCTGAACAGGCGTGCCACATGGATTCATCGGAAGGATGATATTTTACCATAGTTGCTAGGCTTAGCAGGCAGGTCAGTAACTACAGTTTTATATTGTTATGTTATCTACAAGATGCTGCTGCTGGTCTCCTGGTTAATTTTGCCACTTTCACCTTTTACGACAGCCACTGGATGATTTAGAGTAGTAGATATTCTTGCGCCATGGCTACATGGAAAACTCCTCTCATATCATAAAGACTTCCCTCAAAACATAAAGAAATAGAAACAACCTGGGATTTCCAAGCACTATAGCACTATTCTCATACAAATCGAAAGGGAACTACTCAGAAAACTCTACAATATAAATTAAGTGTATTAATGCAGGCTCTTTGTACCGACATTAAAGAGACAGGCATAATTTAATTAAAATTGAGGTCTTATTCTAAAAAGCCCTAGTAACATTTTTCAGGACTGTGTGCTCGTTTGTCACCTTTATTCTATAAAAATAACATTAAATCAATATGAAATAGAATACTCTGTGAAAACGCGATGTTTTTCATTTTCATTTTATAATTTTTACTTCATTCATCATACGAGATATGAACTTACACCTTTCGCATTTAATCTCGTAATGATATCTCAAAAATGCTATACCCCAAAGCAATCATTTTAATTACATTTTATATTTTTTTTATCGTCAGGTTTCACATAAAATATTTTTTATTTAAAAGTAGCGTATTCAGACGGTAATTTAAAAATGAAATAAAGAAAACAAACGCGCTGAACGTTTAATAAACTGCAGTAAGTAGTATCTTTTTATGTTACTTTTTATACCATGATTTCTTACTTCTCTGCTAAAAGGTTATAAAACTGATTGCCATTTTATTCTTTCTTTACCTCTCAGTCTGGTTATTGTCTTATTTTAACAGAAGGGAAAGACATAGAAGTTTTTTGTTATACTCACTTAACCTTCTCATCATATTTTTTTTTGCTGTCGCACGGATGGGCCGGCTCGAACCGGGGTGGTACCACAACCTCACAGAAAACCAGCGTGAAGTAGAGGTTTACCTCTGCGTTTCGCTTGGTGAGTGCAGGTGGCCGGAGGCCCTTTTTACTGGAAATGAGGCATTCTTTATCGCATATACTTAATACTACTATAACGCAGTTCCCTTGCACCGGTCTGGATACTTTACGCTTGCCGTAAAAGCTGGTAATACCACCATCTCTTGGAAATCAAGTTGTCCCAAAGCGAGTAGACGAAATGCGCTTATATTGTCTAAATTATAATATTTTGATTCAGATTATCGGTGAGTTAAATAATTTCACATCTAGAAGAAAATGACACAGTATTATCAGCGGGCGGATGTTTTCATAACACCCCAATAATTCATTACTCCTGTCATGAATTAGTGTGGATGAAGAATGTGCCAATATAAATCACTCGTATAGGAGTTATTGGGAAGGGGTTGAGTTTCGGCCGAATTTAGAAAGAGATAGTGGATCGAATTTCAACTTGTTTATCAATTACTAATACGTCAGCCGTAAATCCTCTTCTGTGTAAAAGCCAAATATTGAAGTGGCAATGGAAATCTGTAGAAATTTCCAGCAAAGTAGTATTTTACTTTCACATCTCTAAACAAGTAATACGATTTTTGTATTTTTTATTGTTACTACATAGTGTTTGTTTTTTTTGAAATAATTTTGATAAAATATTAAACCGACTGTGTCGGTTTCAGTAAACTTAAATTATTTTTGATTTTCAATTTGACTATATAGCTTGATGGACTAACAACTGACGGGGGAGAAAAGATCTCCAGTGACAGCCATGTACCGGTAATCAAAGTGTAGGCCGACCCCCCACAAGACGGCATTACGACATAGTAAGGGATGCAGAAAATAAATGGATGTAGGTGGCTCAAGACAGTGCTTTGTGGCATTCTTCAGAGGAGTACTATTTTTGAATATGGAGTAGACTTGAAGGATTTTTACGATGATGATGAACCCTCTGATAACGTTGTTTCTCTTTTCATCATTAAAATATCTAATTTCTTTAAGTATTTTCTTTATTTCACCTCAATAGATAAGTGTAAACCAGTGACATACTATCCTACTATTCCATTTTTGGAACAGTTCTGTGAAAAAAAAAACATTAGCTATTTTTCACTGCTCGTATACCCTCTTGCTTATAGGGTTGTGTAAATAAGTCCTGACGTAAGCTTCACTTATATTAAATGAGTTTTTACAGATACGTGTTGGTTAATGAGCCTTTTAAGCCCATATATTATCAATATTAAAGCTATCCATATATATATATATATATATATATATATATATATATATATATATATATATATATATATATATATATATATATATATATATATACTAGCTAACCAGGCAGACGTTGTTCTGCTCTTTCCGAATAAGCATTTGCTTTCCCAAAAAAACTCCTGAAATTAGCAATAAAAAGATTGAGGGTCACTTATCGGGATAAAAACTATCCTATCTCTCATGTTGGACCAAACTGCACACAGTCTGCAAAATTTTTTTGAAATCGGTTCTATCTGTTGAATACTTACAGCAACACGTGGTGGTTGTACTACTAAATTGTAGCTTATATTAAACGTTTGTATTTTTAACATAGCGCCATCTATTAAATATTTACTCAATCCAGTCAACAGATATCGTCATCTGACAGAATCGTTTGGAGCTAATAGGTAATTGTGACTGTCAAATAATAGACAAAAAATTTTCAATAAAATAATATTGTATTGCGACTATAAATTGAGATGTAAGCTATCCTTTAAGTTCTATCTTTTAAGTTGGACCAAACTGCACAGTGACCAAAAATTTCACTGAAATCACTTCAGTAGTTTAGGAGTCCATCGCGGACAAACAACGTGACACGTACTTTTTATATATAAAGAGATATATATATATATATATATATATATATATATATATATATATATATATAGCAATAAAAATTAACAATAAATGAACGCCTCTTAGCTGTTAGCTGTTACACGCTGTTGACGGCGATATCGTACGTATATTTTAAATATTTCTTTTTATAAAATAAATTTGACAAACAAGCAGAGAGTTCACCTAAAGGTAGGTGGATGGTGTGGCCCATAGACATCTAGATTTATCCTCAAATAAGGATCAAAATGCAGATGCGTTGTTAGTGCCATAAAAACGTTGTAGCAACCGATGTAATATAAAATGGTAATTGTAAAGTAAAGATTTTTGCTTTTTCTTCGATGTTTCGAAAGAAAAAACTGAATACTTTAACAAAATAACGAGATTTTTTTTCGCAATATACAGTTTATAACTGTCGGAGAATATTATACGATGCTATTCGCGTATAAAGCTAGTAGGTGTGAGATTAAAACGTGCAATGTTTTAAAAATTGTCAGATTAACAATTCTTTTCACGTTGCACAAAGGATTTCACGGGTCAGTGTTTTCGCTTTGGAGATCTGTAGTGTTAAAGAAATTAAATGCGACAAGCAACAGGCACAACTTTATGAAGAAAAATATCCGTAATGGATCTTTCATTTATCGTAAAAGAACATTTTGTTATTATACATGGTTATTTAGCAATGTACGGACAAGTTTGCAAAGATGGTTCAGAAAAAGTAATATGGGCGTATGGGAGTATGTATATATATATATATATATATATATATATATATATCTATACATACTACTATCTAGTTTATTTTATTTGCATGTAACATTAAAAATACAAACGATCATGATGAAACGATTATTAATGTACATACTCGGCTAACAAATCATTCATTATTGTTATCTTTGTTGGATCTTAATCAGCGCATATCAGATCACTGACGGAAATAAGTTAGTAACACATGTGTTCTTCACTCATTTCTAATGATCCGTTCATTCAAGTATTGATTCGTATTACTAAACGGGTCATGTGGATCGACAATTCAAATAGATCATTTGAAGCTTCAGTGCTCTCTGATCTGTGAGACCCACTCGATAATGTCGATCGTCGGACATTACTATTTCTTTTAGTCGTAGGTCCTGTCAATCCATTGATCCGGAAACGTCCAAAAAATGTAAATGTAAACGTCTTTTATGCGTTCCGGGTCAAATGAACAAATCATTCACGATTGACACATGTCGAGAAATAACTATCTTTCTGTCAGTGATCTTTCTTATATGGGAATATCAAATAATATACACAGAACCCTGTGTACAGTTCAAATAACACCGAAAACATACATACATACATAAACACTCACGCCTGTTACCCAGAAGTGTAAGCAGTGACTACGGACTTCTATTTGGCACGATCTTGACACCTGTCTCGCCTCCTTTTCATCCATATATCTACGCATATACGCTCGTCGGTTATGGGTACTCCTAATCTAGCCCATTTTTAATATATCGCCAATTTAGTCGATTAACCTTCGTCTAGGGCGTCCCTTCCTGACTCTGCATTTTTTTCTTTTATTCTTTTATTTCTTTTTTTCTTGCAATTTTCTTTGTCACTCTTTCCTCGTTCATTCTTTCTACATGACCAAACCACCACTTAATCCTTGTCACAACGTCATCTTACGAACCACACTTTTTCTTATCAAACAATTTCTCACCCTATCATTCAGATTCAACCCTAGCATACTCCTTAACGACCGCATTTCTACAGCATTTATTCTACTGCTTCGTCTGCCACACCAAACTTTTACTACCATACATTAAAGTAGAGACTAACACAGCATTATGAATTGCCATACGTGCCTTTTTGATACATTCTGACTTTTCATAATAGCGTGTAGAGACCCATTCACTCTTATTTCATGCGTTCACTCGTCGTTCTATATCCTTATCATATTTATCATGCCTGCTAAATACACATCTAAATATACAAACACATGCACTTGCTTAATCAACTCCACTTCTATTTTTACCGAAAACGTGCTCATCCTATCCTGAGAATACACCCACCGACACACATGTACCTTAAGATATTTGCAATCAATAGTATGGTTTTAGGTGTATATGTGTGCGCGTGTCGCACTACATCGTTGTGAAATTTGCTATTATCAGTGATTCCCGGAACGATGATATGACTTACGGGTACCTTTAGAGAAACGAGCCTACACCTTTCTCAAATACCAGAAATACTCATTACATCTTTTAAAAGTCCACAGCTGAACATAGACCTATCCCACAGATTTTTATCATAGGTCCCCAACAATTTAATCTTCTTCATATATGGTCTCAGTCGGGTTGGGAACCGGGTTTTTTGAGTGTTCATAAAGAAGATCCGGCAGGATCTATATAGGCAAGGATAATATGCTAGAATCCCATTTCCTGTTTTATTTGTCTGTGTCGCTTCTGGCGATACTTTAGGCATAATATGGGGTAGTGGTTTCTCTACGCAACTACACGGCGCTTACTAAAATATAACTGAATGTATTAAGGCTTAATTAAATCTTGATAGTACTATATCTGAACCAGGATACTAACGTAATTATTCGCGCTCAATACAAACGTGGATCTCTTGCACTTACACTAAACAGCGTCAGTATCTAGAAGTGCACTTTATGTAATGTACTAAACTAATTCACTTAATAGTGATGATACTCGAATCTCAATGGAGCTATTTGCATCGTGGTTACTGCTTTAGTGGTATTGTTACTGCGTTCATTTAAACTGATTATTAATTATTAAATGCAAATGTTGTAGATTTCTCCCTTACCAGTATGAGACAAGTTATTGCAGGACGTGGGCCACGGCAATTCAGGAAGGATTTGTCAATCTCCACGCTAGAAGGTGGATTGGCGATTATTTTCAGATGTCTCAAAACGCTGATCAACTCACTGGTATGGAAAATTTGCATTTCATATATAATAAGACACCCACGGCAAAACGTAAAGTAAAGCAAGGTTACGGACTTTAAACGTCCCACAGCTTGGCACAGGCTTACTCGCAGTCCCAGTAAAAGGTTTTATGACAAGGAAATGTTCCTGCACTGCCCCGTTGACATTAACTTATACTAATAACCCGCCCTTTTTTTTACATGGGGAAATGCCTACGCATACTCGCCTCGCGAGAGCAAGGACGGGTTATGTCGGACTCGCACCGATTAAAACCCCATGGTGTTCCACCTTCGTTGCATATTGGCAGGGCCACATCCGCACACATCCGCGGCCTCACCAGCGCTGACCACCCCATGGCGGCGTCTCCTTGGGAGAGGACTACGCCTCCCCCATTTACTTCTTAGGTAAGGCGCACCAGAACACATGGCGCGTCCTCCTCCGCGGCCTCCAATTTTACATGCGCAACAGATGCCCCCGTGTCTGATGCGCGAAGGCCATGGGGCCAGGAAAAACTAGCACTCAGAAGCACCAGCCTTCCTGACCCCGGCGGCGGATCTGGTTTATGGCTCCGCCGCCAACCAAGATTCGGCTGCGGAGGGTAGGGAGAGCGGCTCCTCGCAATACCGACACTCCCCTCCCCCCGCAGCCCCACCACCACCGCATCAATTAACGGTGCGTCCCCGTCAGAGTCACGGAGGATAAGGCGAGTGGCGCATCGTCATACCAATACTCCTCTTCCTCCGCGACTCCACCTCGGCTGCTGCCGGGTAGGGTAGTAAGTAAGTAGGGGGAGAAGACACCCCTCTCACCGCAGCCCACCGACACACATCCAAAGTGGGCCCGCCAAGCCCACTCGGAGTGGCCACCTCGGGCCGGCCTCACACCACGGGCCAGCCAAGGGGTTCCTCTTTGTTCACCGCGGGTGACCAAACCACGGTTACTAAGCCGACAAGGCGGGAACCCGTTCGGGGGGGATACTAACAACCCGCCCTGGCTTTATCTGAGTAAAATCTACTAATGTAGCGTTATTTAGATTCAAGATTACGATTTATTTCTTCAAATATTTATCTTAAAAAAAAAAACAAAGAGTATTGGATAAAATATAGTCAAGATCCTTCTTGGCTTTGCTCTCTATCTATTGGAGACCCAACATTGTATGTAATAATAGTAACAATATCCGTAAAGTGAAAATGATCAGAAAGCGAAGGGATGCCATTCTACAGAAAGAGCAGCATATACTGCTCTCTGTGTAGAATGGCACACGCTACGTGAGGTCCGTACATTTAACGAAAAATAGTTTCATTTCTAGGGCCATAACACAACACGTAGCGTATTTTTTTTTTGGTAGAGCAACGCTTCAGCTCTATTATATGGTTATATTGTATTTGCTCTATTATGCAGTTATATTGTATGGTTGTAGCTCGGTCAGGCAAGGCCAAGTTCTCACAGAATATCAATATAAAATAGCAGTTTAATGCTGCTGTGCTCCATATGGCGAGTGTAGAGAACTGGAGAAACTTTTTTCAGGAAACGATGTAACCCGTCTTAGTTCTTAGGTGTGACAACCCATCTGCATTTTGATTCTGAATCGAGGATAGATGTAGATGTCTACGGGCCATAGATTCCAATTACGATCAGTTGGACTGTGTACTTCTTTATTACCCTAATTCTGTAAAAAAAATCTATGACGTAGATTTTTTTTACAGAATTAGGGTACATTAGAGTAGCTAAACAAATTAAAATATCCCCCATACCACAAAAGAATGTCGCAGTTCTTTCACGCACGATTATATAAGCAAAATTATATGGCGCTTTGTAGCAGTAAAATTTTAAGCATACTTGAAAGTATTGTGTTAATTTCGACCTTCAAATTGGAACATTTGGTATGCTTTGACTCTTGATGTCGGAATGTATAAACTTTTTAAAGGCGAAACGCTATTGAGAAAGTTAGGAAAGGGAAAGTATGGCAATAACATTTACTGTATGTATTAATTAAAAAAGGGATGCGAACTGTAAAATATTTAAGTAATAATATAAATTAGTAAAATATTATCCGAATTCTAAAGTACAAATTATGAAATAATGCAAATTTAAATGTCTCTCAATTCAAATTTATTTTTATTTATTTATTAATACGTCGTATACTAGAGAGTAGTGCTTCTTACTTTAAGAGAAATCCTTTTGGATCAGTACCAATATAGCATTTACAACAGTGGTAGAGCCACGCGGCAGCTTTTGTTGTCGCACGGATGGGCCGGCTCGAACCGGGGTGGTACCACGACCTCACAGAATACCAGCGTGAAGTAGAGGTTTACCTCTGCGTTTCGCTTGGTGAGTGCAGGTGGCCGGAGGCCCTTTTTTACTGGAAATGAGGCATTCCATCTTAGTCCTCACGGGTGACAACGCATCTGCATTTTGATTCGCAAACGAGGATAGATGTAGATGTCTATGGGCCGCAGCAACCACTTACCATCAGGTGGACTGTGTGCTCGTTTGTCACCCTCATCCTATAAAAAAAAGCTACGAAAACATTGTAAATTTGAGAGCTAAAGCTTTGGATTACTACAACCGTGGAAAAATGTAATGGCGACATATAACTATGGCTAGATGGAGTGATGATTCGGAAGCTGACAGGCAGCGACTTTGTGCGTAAAGCTGACGATCGGGCAAACTTATTTTTAGTGCAATTTATACGTGTGCGTGGATTTTAAATCGGAAATGAAACGAACAAACAACGGTGTCGGAGTTGTAGTCGAGTGTCTGGCAGTCGGGCGAGGGCACAACGATAGAATAAACGAAATAAATATTGCGAATATACCGTTAAAATAACGTGGGTCGAAAACAAAATTAGGATTGAAAATTATTTTATTCTAGTTTTGGTGAGATAATCCCTAGATTCCACCATATCATATTTTGTGTATGTTTTAAAGTTGGCATATGGCTTAATTAGCTAGTTAATTGGACGGTTAGCCTGTTAGCAAACACCGACATTAAGGTAAACCTATAAAGATAGCCTGTTAGTCGATACTACGTTTAACTTAATGTGTGCACTGCACTAGCAATTGTTAGCGCGTGGTACAGCTATGCTGCAGCTAGTATAGTTGTAGCACGAATGGGTATGCTTGACCGGGGAAAGACCGCGCTCTCACAGAATACCAGCGTAAAATAGCAGCGTAACGGTGCTATGTTTCGTATGGTGAGTGAACCGGAGACCCTTTTTACTGGATAAGAGGCATTCTAACTTAGTCCTCACGCGTGAAAACGCATCTGCATTGATTCGTAATCGACGATAGATGTCTTGCTTGCTTGCTTGTCACCCTTATCCTATAAAAAAATAAACGTAGTGGGTATATAAGGAAACTTAAAATCACTTAGTGAATTACGAATAAATAGATTATGCTTTAATTTTCTCTGCGTCATAGAATCGGCAGGACAAATAATCGCAGTAAAGGCAGAGTAAGCGATATAGGAAACGGCTCAGTAAGCTTGTTGCAATGGATTTGTTTCATATGGTTATGAAATGACAATCTTTAATCAAGGGCCCGTAAATTGAAGCCTCTTACCTCAAACTACGATACAAGGTAACCTCTTATGATATGGGGTGACACTATGATAAAATAAACCGACACAAGTCAGATATGTATATGCAGGTATCTCAGGACCGTGCATTGCTGTTAGACGCCTACAGTTTGCCTCTGGATTAAAGCTGATTATTTTTAATCGTTACAAATAAAATAAAATCGTACATAACATTATAATCCTCATAAATACAATGTAAATATTTATTTATTTATTTATCAACAAGTTACAAATAACTTCTTATAATAAAGCAAAAACATTGATCTTACCAGCTCATTATAACGTTACATATTATTTAAGTAAAGAGCTAATACAAATTCAACTTTAAATGAGATACACAATGAATATAGTAAATGATTTAGTCTTTTATGGGATAAGATTTATTTGTAATGATAGTTACAGTTCTAAATGTTCAGGCAAGAGCATCAATTTTACATTGTTTAAATGATTGTGTGTTCCTTAACCTTAACATAAGATCAAAGGGTATAGTTTTTGGCGTGGTAAGAATTTGCTGAGTAAGGGGACGGATAAAACTGGGAGCTTCTCAAAGAGGGTTTGCCAAACTTCAATTAGCGTTGGTTGCTAAAACTAATAAGGAGAGTGGAGAGTAAAATTAAATTACTAAACTTGTTGTAAATGTTATATATGTACAGTGAAACAGAAACTTTTCACAGAATACCACCGTAAAATAGCAGCTTAAAGCTGCTGTGTTTCGTATGGCGAGTGTAGAGAACCGGAGACCCTTTTTAATGGAAACGAGGCATTACATCTTAGTCCTCAGCGGTGACAACGCGTCTGCATTTTGATTCTTGTTCGAGGGTAGATGTAAATTTCTATGGGCCTACCATAGAAATTTACATCTATGGACTACCATCAGGCGAACGGTGTGCTCGTTTGTTCTATAAAAAATTGATAAGTTTTGCTAATAGTTCAATCTACAAGTTAAATAAATTTCTCATAAACTAATCCAATGAATCGATTGCTTGATTTCACCACAAGCAAAAATAATTTAAAAGTCTCCTGGGATAAGCAATTGCTGAAACAACCTTAGCAAATTTATCGCCATTAAATCACGGCAATTCATTTGCAACAATGTGGGACGAATGGTGCGTTAACTATTTACCCATGCAAATACATTTTGTCTTCACACGCTTTTAGCTTTATTGCTTCGAGCGGTAGATTTACGTGATTCTTTTTTGTAGTGTGTTTGCTTTTTTTATTTGTTGCCAACTTTAATAAATTGCTTCCGTTCCTATTTACAACCAACCACATTTAGCAATACTGTTCCGTATTGCTAAACATGCTTTGCTATTTACGCTCTATGGTTGTTGTGAAAGCACTCGTTTTTAAGGGCGAATTTAAATTCACACAAATTTAATATATTTTTCAATTAAAACTGCACGATAAAAACGAATAGTATGAAGTCGGTGCTTTCATTCCTTTATACAATATATCTTAGCACCGACTTGTGAAGCGGTCGTATATATAAATAATTTTATTCTTTTTAGTTGTCTTAAATATTTGTACTATTATCTATTCTGTGTCTGCCGTTTTTTTATTATTATTATTGCCGTTTTGACGGATCTAAGGAAAAATTATTAATAATTAGTTATTTAGAATTGCTAAGTATACGTGGTAGAGACATGCTGCAACTATATTAGTTGTAGCACGATTGGGTCAGCTCAACAGGGGTAGCACCACGCTTTTACGGAATACCAGCATGAAATTGCAGCTTAAGTTTGCTGTGTTTCGTACGGTGAGGGTAGAGAACAGGAGAACCTTTTTAATGATGCGTGGCATTCCATCTTAGTCCTCAGGGGTGACAACGCATCTGCATTTTGATTCTTAATTGAGGATCTATGGGCCACAGGATCCACTTACCATCAGGTAAACTGTGCGCTCGTTTGTCACCCTTATTCTATAAAAAAGTCCACTAGACAGTTTATAGTAATGCTCTTCGAGCTGTCAAATCTTTTATACATGTAGCATGTGAGGTTGGGTACATGCAGTTAACGTTTAGTGCACTGCGAGTTCAATACAACAATACGTTAAGGATTTTGATGGGGCTAGCTCGTCACTATAGTGCATCTACTGTGTTCACGGAGGCACGTACGAACGACTTTTATGCTGTAATACGAAAGAGATGCGCCTCACTTCTTTTTCGCATTAGAGCCTCTTCTAATGGCATCCTAAGCACTTTGGCTGATAGATGGGACTCTCTTCTATTAAGATTATTTTTAATACTGGATTTGCCTGCATATGCATAAGCAATAAAATTTAAAATCGGTATTATAAAAATACGTATTTAAAGTATATAGGTAATTTTGACATTATTATTTAAATGTATGATTTAATTTAGATTTTAAGAAATTTTACTATTAATAAATATAAAATAAACGTATTATTATTAATAATAATGTCCTCGTGACTGATAGTCGGTCACGGCAACAAGTCTTAATTGAAACTGGCCATCTGCACAAGACAGGATTATAATGCGTGAATGTATGCCCAAGTATAGATACACTCTCAATTCCCTCACTCTCATAGTCCGATGGGACGACAAACTGAAAAAATACCCAAAAACTGATTTTCTTGACCTAAACCAGGATTTGAACCTGGGACCTCATGATCAGCAGTCACGTTTACAACCAGTAGATGAACGGGACAGTCTAAAGAGGTCTAAGAAATATCACAGGGTAACAACTAGAACCAAACTTATATTGGACGAACCCTGAAATATAAAGTATTTAACAAAAAAACAAATGATTACTACCTAATGAAAGCTAAGAGATCTGCTTTCCGGAGAGCAGCAATCTATCCCACTCTCGACTATAGGCGTATGGCCAATCGTCTTCAACGAGAAGTCCGTTTCCGCCTCTTCAAACTTCGAGACCTCGAAAAGAGTAAGCTCATGGAGAACATCTCTCCCTCTAATACAGGGTACTATTAGATGGCAAGAGCCCTCCGCATAGACGCCACACTCCCCCTCTCTCCCGTCCCGACAGTACGGTAGTCTTCAAGGACGAGGAAAAGGCGGAGTGCTTTGCAGACAGCATTGCCGAACAATGCTCTTCTAGTTCTCAACCCACCGACCCATCCCACATCCAGGCAGTGGAGGATGAGGTCCGCCGCCGGAACTTTCCCCCACAGCCTCTGACACTATCACTATGTCCAATGATGAGATCTCATCCCTCATCAAAGGACTTAAGCCCAAAAAAGCTACGGGCGCGGATGGCATCTCCAACCAAGCCCTTAAACATTTCCCTGAGCAGGTGTTAATCCTTTTAGCTGTTATCTTCAACGCCTGCTTCAATCTTAGTTACTTTCCCACTACGTGCAAAGAGGCAACCGTCATTGGTATTCCCAAGCCAGGAAAGCATCTCAACCTCCCCTCCAGTCATCGTCCCATCAGCATTCTCAAGGCCATGGTCATTAATGAACTCCAAATAGTTCAAAACCTGTTCTGTCGTCGTGCTACGAATGCACCCTGGTAACTCCATAACGCCGACCGCCATCGGGTCTTAGAACACCCTACAATTCAATAACTTCTAAAAAAACTCTCTGAGAACTTCTTCAAAGCCTCAGAATCTCACACCAATCATTTTATTCGTGAGGCAGCTACTTATGCAGCCCCACTCCCCTCTCGCTATCGAGTCCGCAAGCCGAGAAACTCTCACTCGGACGCGCTAAACAAGCTTTCGACCGACCTGAAGTGCCTCCTTGCGGCTCAGGCCGACTCTTCTTAATTTGCTTTAGTTAGGCCCCCCTCAGCGGCTCGTCGCCGCCTTCGCCCCCTTTACCCCAAAAGAGAGTCGCACCCGATTCGGCAGAAAGACCTCATAAGACCTCATAAGACGAAAAGATCGTGGAGTTGGAAGAAGAGATAGACAAGTTACGCTGGCATATTATAGGATTTTCCGAAGTCCGAAGAGAGGGGGAGGACACGGTAATCCTCGAATCCGGCAACTTGCTCTATCACCGGGAGGGCGAGGGCGCTTCTTCAATACAGCTTGTATTGAAGAAGCGATTGAGCGGGACCAAGGCTCTAAAGTCTTTGCCAGAGATCTGTCTGCCATAAAGAGCCAACTGTCAAAGCTGAAGACCGAGTGTGGTAGCATCGTTTCCGGGGCACCTGAGATTTTGAGTGAGATTGAGAGGTTCTATGGACAGTTGTACACGTCATCATAGGAGCCACACGCAAGTGTGAGTAACAATCCAAGAGCGAGTCTTATCCGACACTATTCCGAAGATATCCTGAACGTCAGTCTGAGCAAGATTAGAATGGATCTCCAGCATCTTAAAAACGGCAAGGCCCCAGGCGAGGATGGAATTACAGCAAAGCTTCTGAAAGCGGGTGGAAAACCGGTACTGGAAGTTCTTCAGAGGCTCTTTAATTCCATCCTCCATGGTGGCATTACACCAGAGGCTTGAAGTAGAAGTGCGGTGGTCTTGTTCTTTAAGAAAGGTGACAATGCTCTCTTGAAGAACTACAGACCGATTTCCCTTCTGAGCCGCGTCTACGTGCTGTTTTCAAGAGTCATTACGAATCGTCTCGCACGCAGACTTGACGACTTCTAGCCTCCCGAAAAAGCCGGTTTCCGAAAGGGCTTTAGCACCATAGACCACATACATACCCTTCGGCAAGTTGTACAGAAGTCCGAGGAGTACAATTTGCCACTATGCCTGGCTTATGTGAACTATGAGAAAGCCTTTGTTTCCGTCGAAATTTGGGCGGTGCTGCAGTCCCTTCAGCGGTGCCAAGTTGACTGTCGGTATATCGAAATGTTGAAGTGCTTGTACAGTAGGGATACGATGGCTATTCGAGTACAGAACCAGATTACGAAACCTATCCAATTGCAGAGAGGTGTAAGACAGGGTGACGTTATACCCCCAAACTCTTCACCACTGCATTGGAAGACGTTTTCAAGCTTCTGGACTGGAAAGGATACGGTATTAACATCAATGGCGAGTACATCACTCACCTTCGATTTGCCGACGATATAGTGCTTATGGCAGAATTGCTGGAGAACTATGCTCAATGACCACAATAGTGTCTCCCCAACGATAGGTCTTAAGATAAACATGGACAGAACAAAGATTATGTTTAATGTCTATGTCACACCTATGCCGGTAGTTGTTGGGGACACTAAGCTCGAAGTTATTGACGAGTATGTTTACCTGGGACAAATAGTCCGACTAGGTAAGTTCAACTTCGACCGAGAGGTCAACCGACGGATTCAACTCGGTTGGGCAGTGTTCGGGAAATTACGACACATTTTCTCGTCAGGTATACCTCAAAACTTAAAAACGAGACTATAGAACCAGTGCATGTTGCCAGTGATGACCTATGGAACAGGGACGTGGTCCTTCACTGCTGGCCGTATGAGGAAGCTCAAGGTCGCTAAGCGAGCTATGGAGAGGGCTATGCACGGAGTTTCTCTGCGTGATAAACTTAGGAATAAGGATATCCGCAGTAGAACCAGAGTAAACGACATAGCCCAACGGATTAGTAAGCTGAAGTGGCAGTGGACCGGCTATATAGCTCGAAGAACCTACAACCGATGGGGAAGAAAGGTTCTTGAGTGGCAGCCTCGTACCGGTAGGCGAAGTGTAGGGCGACCCCCCACGAGATGGAGTGACGACCTGTTAAGACATGCAGGAAGTCGATGGATGCAGGTGGCTCAGGACGGCCTTGGGGGAAGCCTATGTTCAGCAGTGGACTTGTGAAGGGCTGTAATGATGATGAAAATGATGACCTCATAAGCCAATGGTAGTCTCACAGGTGGTGTTTAGTTGGTAGGCACTTAGGTTAGGTTAGGTTAGTCGCAGTGAGCACATAACCACGACAATCGTGGTATGCTTAGAGCATTCACCACTTCCCTCCTTGCTTTCCGGGGAGTAGCCCTTTTCAATTGCTTCTGGGCGCTAAAAAAATCATTAAGAACATTAGAGGCTTTTAGTTTTTGAAATATTTTGTCTTAGAACTATAAATTGAATAAAACAAGGTTTTACGGATTATATGCATTAGAAACTTTCTGTCCCACTTCTAGGCATGGGCCTGTTCCCATTTCTATAGAGATTTTTTGAAGTAATTCGTGTTTCTGCAAATGCATGATGACGGTCTTCACATCATGTGCTCGATTTATTTTATTTCACAGACATGTAGATTTTTCTTCACCGTCGAGCACATAGTAAATCTGCGAAACCTAAAACTGCAATTTACTATTTTATTAGTCGGTGAGGAAGGAACTCAGGTGCTCGTAATTTGAAATTTATAGCAAGCCATTAGCTCCATAGCTGTTAATCTAATATATAAAAATTTATATTTGTTTGTTCGTATTTTATGCGCTGCCATACTGTTAACTTATTGCTTGCACTTGCGGAAAGGTTATAGGTATAGTGCACTTAACTTACAATAGGTGACGCGCGTGTCGTAACGACGATTTGAAAGTTATGTATAGCATTTTACTTCATTTAATGTATTATCATTCCAATTAAACATAATAACCCTTTCAAATTTTATAACGATATTTCCACAATTATTACTTCTACGGCAGCAAGCCGTGTAGTCTAGCTAGTGTATTATATTCATCATCATCATTACAGCCCTTCACAAGTCCACTGCTGAACATAGGCCCACCCCAAGGAATGCCACAAAGCACGGTCCTGAGCCACCTGCATCCATCGACTTCCTGCATATCTTACCAGGTCGTCACTCCATCTAGTGGCGGATGCCCTACACTTTGTCCGACGGTACGAGGCCGCCACTCGAAAACCTTTTTTCCCCATCGGTTGTCGGTTCTTCGAGCTATATGGCCGGCCCAATGCCACTTCAGCTTACTAATCCCTTGGGCTATGTCGGTGACTCTGGTTCTACTGCGGATATCTTCATTTCTAAGTTTATCACGCAGAGAAACTCCGAGCATAGCCCTCTCAATAGCTCGCTGAGCGATCTTGAGCTTCCTCATCCGGCCAGCAGTGAAGGACTACGTCTCAGTTTCGTATGTCATCACTGGCAATACGCACTGGGTGTACAGTCTCGTTTTCAAGTTTTGAGGTATACCTGACGAGAAGATGTGCCGTAATTTCCCGAATAGAATAGAATAATTTTTTATTCAATATTGATTATTACATAATACTTATTGAAAGTCATTTTTTATTTACCACTGGTTCGGAAAATATCTCAGTCCTGGGAAGAACCAGCAAGAAACTCAGCGGGACTTTTTTTTAAACATAATTTAACTTAATAATAATTTTATTTATACAATTTTTAAATGATTTTTCATAGAACCAGCATGGTGGCGATCACCATATTCCCAGGGGTTATTTTCATTCATGTATTCCTTGATATTATAATAACCCTTTTTGTACAGTTTTTCTTTAATAAAACTTTTAAACTTGTTTATTGACAAACTTTGAATATGTTCTGGGATTTTTTTGTAAAAGCGTATACATTGCACCATAAATGAATTACTGATTCTGTGGAGTCTAGTAACTGGCATTACAAGCTTATGTTTGTTCCTAGTATTTAAAGTATGCATATCCTTATTCTTATTAAAGCTATTTATGTTTTTATGCACATACATTACATTCTCATAAATATATTGCGATGCCAAAGTTAATATGTTTATTTCTTTAAGTTTTTCTCTGAGGGACTCTTTACAATTTAGGTTATAAATCGCCCGTACGGCTCTCTTTTGCAAAACAAATATAACCCCAATATCAGCCGCATTACCCCATAGCAAATTTCCATAAGACATTACGCTATGAAAGTCATTAAAATACACTAATCTAGCAGTCTCAACATCTGTGAGACTTCTAATTTTTCGTACAGCATATGCTGCAGAACTAAGTCTGCTTGCTAATTTAGATATATGGGGGCCCCATTGAAGTTTCGCGTCAATAGTAATACCAAGAAAAACAGTGGTATCCACAAGACTCAACTCCTCCCCATTTAACAGAACATTGGTATTCGAATGTTTTACATTAGATATTGTAAATTTAATACACTTTGTCTTATTGCCGTTTAAGAGCATATTGTTGGCGTTAAGCTAGTGTACCAATTTTGATAGAGCATTATTTACATCGTCATAATTAATTAACTGTCGTTTGAGTTTGAAAATTAAAGAGGTATCGTCAGCAAATAATACTATATCGTGATTGTCCCCTACAAGATAAGGTAAGTCATTAATATAAATTAAAAACAGGAATGGGCCAAGAATCGAGCCCTGAGGAACGCCCATTGATACTACCGATCCGGAGGAACCTTTACCATTAATCACTACTTTTTGAATTCTGTTACTTAAATATGAAGTAATAAGTCTAAGCGCTAAATTTTTTACACCGTAATGTTGTAGTTTCCTGATTAATGTCTCATGATGAACACAATCGAAAGCCTTGGAAAGATCACAGAAAATACCTAAGGCATCTTGTGAATTCTCACAGGCAATAAAAATATATTTCTTAAGCTCAACACCGGCGTCAGACGTCGAGCGACCCCTTGTAAAACCAAATTGGTTTTTATGAAGTAATTTATTTGTATTAAGAAAAGTTGACAATTGATCCAAAATTATTTTTTCAAAAATTTTACTGAGTGTTGGTAGTACAGAAATAGGTCTAAAATAAGCGGGGTCCAATGTACTAGCAGACTTAAATAAAGGTATTACTTTACTATACTTCATTAAATCAGGAAACACACCAGAATCGATACAAGTATTAAAAATAATAGCAAGATGAGGTGCAATTAAATCTATAATGGACGCAATAACTGTAACGGAAATCCCCCACAAATCTGCGTTCTTCTTTACATCAATGGTTTTGAAGTATTTTACAACATCTTGCGATAGTACTGTTTCAAATCTAAATTCTTTAAAACAGGTGTTATCATTCTGTTTGAGTAATGACTCGGCGACAGTTGGAGAAGTATTCAATGACTCTGTTGTCAAGATAGGAATATCAGTAAAATATTTCTCAAACACCGCTGCGAATTCTTGATTTGATTTAGTCAATTCATCCGTTTCCAATGTCATCCGAACGCTGCCCAACCGAGTTGAATCCGTCGATTGACCTCTCGGTTGAAGTTGGACTTATTTAGTCGGACTATTTGTCCTAGGTAAACATACTCGTCAACAACTTCGAGCTTAGTGTTCCCAACAACTATCGGCATAGGTGTGACATGGACATTAAACATGATGTTACGGCCTACAACTGCCCCTTCAAAAATCGAATATCCCGGGGCCCATTCAGCAGGAATCCAACGAGCAGGTGCAGGTCGGGCCTCCTAAGTGGCCACATGGAAATATCCTATACACATATATCACAATAAACTAAATGAAAAATGTTTTATCCTAGTACAATTTAATGGGGAGGCTAATCAAATAAATAGTATGTTCCGGGGTTGAGGCGAAGACTGTCTTAGGGCTCGGTCAGGCCGCATGTAGGTGTAGGGTGCATGGGAAGTATGGGTTAGTGATGTGTATATGTGTGTGACTGGTTGTGATAGACCTGACTGGACCGTTGCAGTCGGCAGCAGCCCGGACTTCAGCACCGCTCTAAATTGTGGTAATCATCAGCGGCGTCACCCACAGTCACTTTCTTCGTTCTTCACGAAGACAGTCTATTAACTTTATCGTAAAATTAACTAACTTCCAGACGCCACTAACTCTCGTTTGTTATAAAGCGTAACACACAAAACGAATACAGAATGTCCGGATCAAAGGTCATTACCGTTTCGCGTGGCAACAATTATTTCTAGAACTTAACACTACCTTTTCTAGTATCACAAAGCTCAGCGTTCAACCGACAACGGAAAATGTTTCCGAACTATATCAAATGCCGCACTAGTAGTTAATATTGTCAAATGCACCCGGCGTCTAATTCTAGATTACAATTCCTCGTCGTGCACAACTTGCCAACAAAACCGACTCCAAAATGAACGTTTCCCGGGCGACTTTAAGACGTGCTCTCGATAGCACTGCTTGCTTGCAACAGGTTTTTGCGCTTGCGCGCTCTCGCCACACACACCGCTCGCCCGAACGTCAAAACCGGTATGGCGCCGAGCCGAACGCCCTCCGGCGTCAAATCCCGAAACCAGCGTTCGGGCGTGAACGCATGATCTTTGTTTAGTCTATGTTCATCTGAAGACCTATCCGTTGGGAGACACTATTGAGATCATTGAGCATAGTGCTTAGGTCCTCCAGCGATTCTGCCATAAGGACTATATCGTCGGCAAATCGAAGGTGAGTGATGTACTCGCCATTGATGTTAATACCGTATCCTTTCCAGTCCAGAAGCTTGAAAACATCTTCCAATGCAGTGGTGAAGAGTTTCGGGGATATAACGTTACCCTGTCTTACACCTCTCTGCAATTAGATAAGTCTCGTACTCTGGTTCTGTACTCGGATAGCCATCGTAGCCCTACTGTACAAGCACTTCAACATTTCGATATACCGACAGTCAACTTGGCACCGCTGAAAGGACTGCAGCACCGCCCAAATTTTGACGAAATCAAAGGCTTTCTCATAGTCTACATACACCAGACATAGTGGCAAATTGTACTCCTCGGACTTCTGTACAATTTGCCGAAGTGCATGTATGTGGTATATGGTGCTAAAGCCTTTTCGGAAACCGGCTTGTTCGGGAGGCTGGAAGTCGTCAAGTCTGCGCGCGAGACGATTCCTATTGACTCTCGAAAACAGCACATAGATGCAGCTCTGAAGGGAAATCGGTCTGTATTTCTTCAAGAGAGCATTGTTACCTTTCTTGAAG
Source organism: Parnassius glacialis (assembly GCA_033319125.1). Lineage (NCBI taxonomy): Eukaryota > Metazoa > Arthropoda > Insecta > Lepidoptera > Papilionidae > Parnassius > Parnassius glacialis. The sequence goes on along the minus strand of JAVANC010000026.1, from coordinate 16,439,323 downwards.
AACAAGACCACCGCACTTCTACTTTACGCCTCTGGTATAATACCACCACGGAGGATGGAATTAAAGAGCTTCTGTAGGACTTCAAGTACCGGTTTTCCACCCGCTTTCAGAAACTCCGATGTAATTCCATCCTCTCCTGGGGTCTTACCGTTTTTAAAGTGCTGGAGAGACATTCTAATCTCGCTCAGACTGACGTCCGGGATATCATCGGAATAATGTCGGATAAGACTCGCTCTTGGATCATTACTAACACTTGCGTGTGGCTCCAACGATGATGCGTACAGCTGCCCATAGAACCTCTCAATCTCACTCAAAATCTCAGGTGTCCCGGAAACAGTGACAGTGGTAGAGCCACGCGGCAGCTTTTGCTGTCGGACGGATGGGCCGGATGAAAACCGGAGTGGTTCCACGACCTCATGGAATACCAGCGTGAAGTAAAGGTTTACTTCTGCCTTTCGTTCGGTAATTGCAGGTGGCCGGAGGCCCTTTTTACTGGAAAGGAGGCATTCCACCTTAGTCCTCACGGGTGACAGCGCATCTGCTTTTTGATTCGCAAGCAAGGATAGATGTAGATGTCTATGGGCCACAGCTACCACTTACCATCAGGTGGACTGAGTGCTCGTTTGTCACCCTATCCTATAAAAAAAGAAAAACAACGCTGCCACACTCGGTCTGCAGCTTTGACAGTTGGCTCTTCCTGGCAGACAGATTTCTAGCAACGAGTTTGGAGCCCTGGTTCCGCTCGATCGCTTCTTCAAGTTGCAGTATTAAAGTTGCGTAAGTCCTCCGCGTGCATTTGGAAATCTGTCTGTTCAGTTGCCTGAATACTGTCAAATCTACTGAAGACTGCAGCTTAATATCGCGTCTAACAGCCATGAGATTAACAGTGTGATCGGAGAGTTTTTGTGTTCTTCTGCGGCGGGTCTTGCAAAACTTAGCTCCGACCGCATGAACAGTTTCCACGAGCTTATCATTCATATCATCTACTTCATTGCAATCTTCTAGGCACTGAAAACGGTTTCGTAGCTTGAGCTGAAACGTTTCGCGCGAGGGGGACGGAGCGTTGACTTCATTAGACGTGACCGCTTGACCGTTTAGGTTCAATGTGCCTCTCACTATTCGGTTATCGCTGCCGGTTTTCACCTTCGCGATCAGTGAGACATCACTGAACAGTTGATAAAGGAACGGAACCTAAAGGGCCAGCTGCTGATCCATTAGGTTCCGTTGCACTATTCCGAATTTCCCTACTTTCAGCTCACCGTTCTCTCTTGTGCCTAGTTTTGCATTAAAGTCTCCCATCAACACCGTATAGAGGTTTTTGGAGGAATGTATGGCTCTAGAGTTATCCTCATACATTTCCTCCACCTCCTTATCGGGGTGTGCCGAGGTTGGTGCGTAAACCTGTATGACCTTCAACGAATACCGTTTGGTGATTCTGAGTATAAGGTACGCAACCCCCGTCGACACACTTCCAATCTTTACAACGTTGTTAACGAGAGACTTGTGGACGATAAATCCGACACCTCCTTGGGACAGATGGTCGCTCTCCCGGTGATAGAACAAGTTGCCGGATTCGAGGATTACCGTGTCCTCCCTCTCTCTTCGGACCTCGGATAATCCTATGATATTCAAACGTAACTTGTTTATCTCTTCTTCCAGCTCCATGATCTTCTCGTCAGTCCTCAGGGTGCGTACGTTATAAGTTGCCAGGTCGAGTCGTCGTAGGTGGCAACCAAACCTCCACCGGAGATACTTAGCACCCCCTGCCCCGCCGTTAACATGGTCGCCACTGTAGCCAGGAATAGCGGGGCCGCCGGGGACTGGAGGCCGTTTTTTAATGACATTGCTCATAGGGGGTATATTGTCATAGTTGCCACGCTTGGTGAGCGGGTTGGCAACCGCAGTATTTCATGGTTATTTTTGCTGTTATCAGAAAGATGCTGCTGCCCAGTTTATTATATTATAACCATAAAAAGAAATTATAGAATTAAAATTGTAAAATATTCAACCGAAACGTAGTTGAGATTATAAAATAAATAAAATCCTTATAAATGATTGCAGTTATTAAACAATGCATTCAATTATTGTATACATCGGCAAGTTTACACGCTATGAAAGACAATATTTTTATGATAAAACGGTATCAATGAACGCTGAGGTCAGAATGTAAAGCAGATGGGTCATCTGCTTCTTTTATAGTATGTTTCTAAAATGCACTGCTTTATTGTGCCTTATTATTTCATTAGAGTCTATTAAAGCCTTCTGCTGAACATAGTCCTCCCTATATTGTCATATTGCCTTAAAATGGGTTGGCAACCATACTATTTATTTCTAGGTTGTTATTGCGTCGGGGGCAGCTTTTTACTTAAAGAAATGTTTAGCAAATTTAAAAAAAGGATCTTAATTCGAGTGTATGTTCGTTTTTTTTGTATGTATGTTACCGTGTAGTGGTGATGTAAGAATATCCACTACCCCACATCATCCCGTGGGTGTCGTAAAAAGCGAAAGAAGGGAACAAATCAGGTGATGGGCAGCAGTGTCTTTCTACTAAGGACTAAACATAAAAAAACTGCGGTTGCAAACCAGCTTACCAAGCGTGGCAACTATAGCAAATATTCCTTCTACGAGGCAACGTATGGGGGAGACCTATGTTCAGAAATGGAATTTAATAGGTGGTAACGGTATTGTTACTCGATATCTTCGTCAATGAGGGCTAATAATTTTCTGCTCACCAGATGTTGACACTGACACTGAGGTGAAGTTTTTTGTTAGGCAATGTCATTTAATTTAGAAGTTAGTTTTTAATAAAAGTTATCAGTTTCTAGGGTATTATATTAACACTTCGTTCTTTAATTTATTGCACATTTTTAACTTTGTTTTTAAATTTTTTGTATATCTATTGTTCGGTTTATTGATTTTAATCTAATTAATATAAAATATAACTAATGGTACAGAAAGAAACCTTTACATTTTCCAAACAAGGTAACGTAAAAAATAATAATTATTATTTATTTTTATTAATTCAATTAAAGTAAAAAACAATTCACATTCTGAAGTTGGAACTTCAATATTTTCATTGTTTAGCACAGACTTCTGAATGTGAAGTTGTTTTTTGCCGACTTCAAAAAGGAGACGGTACTCAATTCGACTGTATGTTTTTTATGTGTTCTCATAACTTTTTTTGGTGAACCGATTTCGATGATTCTTTTTTATTTGAAAGGTACTGGTACATCACATGTGGCCCCATATGAACTTGATCAAGATCAGACCAATAGTTTTGAGTAATTCAGTTTGAGTATTCTGAATAATTTATATTGAAATCGGCTGTACAAAATTTTTAGTTTTAAATTATATTATTTTTAATTGTTCGAAGTCGGCTTTTAATCCTGAATAATAGCCAAATTTAACACGCTTTTATTAGCTTCGCGTGTATATATGTATCTATTTATCTATCTAACGGAATATTTTAATGTAATTTTCGCCAACTTGTAGACGGCCAATTGACCTGAAAATTTGTCATGATAATATTTATTGTAGTATCACATCATTATATTTACAAAAATAAAACTGGAGATTTTTTTTTATATAATCAAAAGATTTTGAAGCACTATTTTAAAACTGAATAATGACCTTATACGTGTTTAATTTTATTTAATTTTTTTAAATACAATTTTTTTTAATTATATAAAATTACTGCCATCTTTCTTCTTCTTTATCTTTTATGCATTTATAAAAACACTTTTATTAAAAACGCTTTAAAATTCCACAATTGCTATGAATTGATTAATACATAATTAAAAATACTTGTCAAATTATGGTTGGTGGTACAATATGAAAATATTTTTTTTATTAATATGTAACAAGGCTAAAGACATGCTTAGCAATCAATAGAAAAAAAAGCCAGTGTCACCTTACCTTCATTCAACCACGAAAAGCTAGGATAGTCCCTAATTATAAATAGAACTAACTAACATGAACAATGAAAAATTATAAGAAAATAAATATTAGAACGATAATAAACAGGCATACATAAATTACAAAATTTTAAATTAAAAATAACATACAGCTAAATCTGTAAATCAAATTTTTTACAAATGTTGACCAGCCGAAATTCAGATCGAGATTTTTTACACGGATGTCTATGAATTCTATAGCGCACGTATTATAAAGGACGTTATATTTGAAACTGTAATGAAAGAAAACAAAATTCAGTATGTTTGTGCAGATTATTTGTCAATCAATCCTAACTGATTTAAATTTATTGCCTAAGTTATAAACAAAAGAAACGAGTCGTAGCGAAAACATAGATAAAACAAAAATAACTAGAAAATTGATTTTATTTAGCTTATGTGAAAGCTGATACAAATAAACAGATTTACTTTTTGTGTAATGAAATGCACAATGCACTGAGAAATATTAAAACAGGTTGGACCTACGAATCATCATATGTCTGTAGGTCAGTAGGTTAACCACTGCAGATGGCTTTTGTTTTTATAGTATTATGACTAATTAAACGACATATAAAATGCGAACAAAGATTATTATAAAATATAAATAGCTAACACAATGATTCATTCTATACTTTCCCTTAAAAGCGAAGTGTGGTAGGTCAACATACAATTTTTAAGCAAAAGAGTTTAGGAGTCCTCACTTATGATATTATTCTTTATAAAAATTATCACTCTGTATAATATGAATTTTACGATAACGTTGAACGTTGCCTGTTTAAATAAATTTTGTTACTTGCTAGTGTGTTTCTAATAAATAAATATTATATAAAACTATAAAAAATAAGTAAAATATCGAGGCAAATGCCATAAATATGGAAAGTCCCATTTTGTATTTTATTTTGTGCATTACTTTGTGTGTTATCAATGTTGATCTCATGGCAATAAAGGGACCTGCTATAACAAGATATGATCCCTGTGGATTAGCCTTGATACACTTTGATCAAATTACTAAAAATGTTTGGCAAGGTGTTTTACATTTAGGATTTTATCAAAATCATTTCAGTCCGGTGGAAATTGAAATTAGTTTCGAAAAACAAATGGTTCTTCATGGGGTAAGTATTTAAAAGGTTGTTGTTAACTGATTGTTTTTTTTTAATTTTCTTGTGTGTAAGTTTATTTTTTGCAATGTAAGTGTTATAAAAATATTTTATTCTCATAATATTACTGTTTGTCATAATATCATTGTTTTTAACACCTTGAGGCATTAAATTACTTGTGAAGGATCAAAAATATTTTACCAATAGGTACTTAGATATTATTTATTTTCAGGCTTCCCAAAACAGTACATTTAGCGTTAGGAATAACGGACATGATTTCATAATAAGGCCCGTAGGAATAATACCAAACCAGTATATATTTTATTTATCAGTGAACGAAGAAAGCGATAACAATGTTCCTATTGTTAACAAATTAATACTTAATAAGCTGACACTATGTAATGAATCTATTAAGGTAAGTACAGACTCCAAAAACTGGTAAGAATAGCATGTAAATAAATCTAAAAATATACGGTTTAGTGGTGTTTCTGGTTCAAACACCAATTGAGGACGACATTGTGTTTCAAGTCACAAGTCACTGATTTTAAAGCTTTGTGTTTTGTTGATTTGTAAAGAGTTATTATGTGATTTCATCTTATTTTCATGTCAATCTTCGATACTTTTGCAAATGCGTTAGATCACAGTCTAAGGCAGTTAAGATGAAGTGAGTGCCGTGTACGTGTGTAGTGGCGGTGGCAGAATATCCACCCGTCGTATAGCATCGTGTGGTGTCGTTAGAGGCGACAGAGGGAAACTAAAACAGGACAAGAACAGCAGCATTTTCCTAATTACAACTCGAATGAATAAAACATCGACTGCCACCCGCCTGTCAAGTGTAGAAACCAAGTGTATAATCTCCCCTATAAAGCAATCTATGAGGTAGGCCTATATTTAGCAGTGTATGGATGGTGTACCCGTTAAACACTTAAGCCGCGTATCGATTACGCGCTCCTGGCGCGCGCGCCATGAATGACCGCTCTGACAAATGCGCTTCGCGGAACGTGCTCCAAATGTTCGAAGTGTATCAACTAAGCGCTCATAGCGCTCGGCAGCCGCTCTATTGTTTGACCGACTTTGGTTATCCATAGCTGGAACGCAATAAATACACAGATAATGAAAACAAACGTCCCAACTGGCGCGCGCGCCAATACTTAAACTACTTTGATTCGCGGTAAAAAACCAACACCAGATGGTGCGGCCCACTTCACGTTCGAGCGCTCCATCAAACAATTTGGCGCGCGCTCCAAGGTGGTGTCCATTTCGCGTGGCTGGAGCGCGCGCTAATGTTCGACCTCTTGGAGCGCATAATCTATACGTTGAGGTACCAACCGCATTAACAAGTTTTAGTCAAAATCGATCAGTCTACCATAAACATGTGACAGTTACTATATAGTATATAATTACGATGGCTTCTCTAAACAATAATATTTTGTTTATATATAATATTAAAGTGACGAATAACAACAACCCAAATCATTGTCAATGGCTAATACATGTCATGGAAATCCGCAATAAATAAAACGAACGCCATTTATAGGGCCGTGAAATACATTAGAACGTAGATGCCTCAAAACCTGTAACTAAAGTAGCTCTTACCATATATTTCAAACGAACACAATATTGTTGTTTCCTGCTTACCCAACCAGGCGGACTTCTGGACAAAAAAAGACTCGCGACGTCTAGTATTGATATAGTTTTATTCATAATACAACTTACAATGTAGGTAACATTGTAAGTCGTATTTGAAGAGATATATTATATTATGATATATTTTAAATTTACAACTAAAATGCTTTTATTTTTACAATTTTTTTCTAGGCAGCACAAACTGTAAACAAATTTAACGTCACAAAGGAGCATGATACAAAATATCACCATGTATGTGGAAGACGTGCCCTGGATAACGCTGAACTGACATCTGTCAGAACTGATGCTAAGGCTGGTGACTGGCCATGGCACGTTGCTTTATTTATAAAGAACATTGATCTTAACACTGATTACTATGAGTGCGGCGGTAACATTGTTTCTACCACGGCTGTTTTGACAGGTATAAAAAAGTCTTATCTAAATCTCATATTCAACATAAGTCAAAGCAATTGAAAAGTTTATTTTTAATCCAATATCACCTAATGTGTTATTACTTCTCCACTCTATTAATATTTTAACATATATATACACTAAATACACTATAAAGGACCATTACCTATAAAGTACTCCAAAAGCATTCGCCGTTACCGCCGTACCAGGAATAATAAACCTTAAGTATCTAAATTATGATTTATACGTAGTAGAGCCATGGTGCAGCTACATATATTATTAGTATAGTTGTAGCACGAATGGGTCGGCTTGACCTGGGAAGGACCACGCTCTCACAGAATACCAGTGTAAAATGGCAGCTTGACACTGCTGTGTTTCGTATGGTGAGTGTAGAGAACCGAAGACCCATTTTACTGAAAAAGAGGCATTCCATCTTAGTCCTCACGGGTGACGACGCATCTGCATTTTGATTCTTTATTGAGGATAAATGTAGATAATGGGCCACAGCAACCACTTACCATCAGGTGGACTGTATGCTCGTTTGTCACCCTATCCTATAAAAAAAAACTACTGAATGTTTTAATGGCTAATGGTTTATTTAATTGGTAATGGTCTAGGTTTTATTTCTCTTCCATCGCCCCATTTGAATCCATAGATGTGGAAGGGGCGATCCAGGGAAATGCTATAAATACCTCATTGTTCCCAATTTACCATCATCTCGTTCAGACCATACGTAGAATATCTAAACCCAGAAATCTATGATAGCAATCTTAGGAACTAGTTCCCAACTTTTAAGCAATTATTTCTTATGTGTAGCAGTTTTAAAATTTATTGTATTATTTCTTTAGTGTTCAATTTTGTATTAAGTTTACTATTTAGAAAATTTAAGAGTCACACCAGTCTTGTACTTTTGTCAGGCATTTATTATATCTGTTAGTTTATATTTGGCTAGAAATAGAACTAACTCAATCACTTCTACTTCGGAAGCAGGTAGTTTAATTTTTAATTTTTAAAATAAATTTCGCAAGGCTATTATAACGTTGCTAATATTCTCTTTAACCACTCCTGATAAGCTAAAATGCTTGCGTGGAGTGGTGACAGTAGTCGAATGGCGGATTCGAACCCACGACCTTGTGAGTTTGCGGTCAGTGCCCTGCCATCAGGCTACTATCGCTGAAAGTTTTATAATATCACTATTAATATACAATAATTTACAACTTAATCAGAAAATTATTTAGGCGCATAATTTTATATATACAGTGCCGTGGTAGCTCTAGCTAAGCGATCGCTGTGAATTTCACAGTACGCGAGCAACCCGGGTTTGATCCCCGCCGACACCAATGAAATTGTTAATTGCAATTTTAAATGCTGATTTACAACGTGCTTGGTGCCGAAGGAACACAATGAAAGGAAACCTGTATGTCTGAGAAATAAAAAAAAATTCGAAGACATGTGAAGTTCGCCAATACGCTTTGGGGTAGCGTGGCTGACATTTCCTTGCCCAAAAACCCTTTCAGAAGTGAGAGGAGGCCTATGCGTAGCAGTGGAACGTATAATAAGCTGTAATTTTGACTAACTTTAACTATTAATATATTTTAGCTGGTCACTGCGTCACTATAAACGATATTCTGATAGATTCACGACGACTGAAAGTATTAGCTGGAATAAGTAACTTAAAAGACTCGAAGCACATTGGACGACAAGTCCAAAATGTAAGTTAATCCATTGTGTATAATTATACTATTTTAAAGTTATAGTTTTATTTTAAGTTATTACCGAAGTGGCTCTGGACCAACCATATAGTTCGAAGAACCGACAACCGATGGGGAAGAAAGATTCTCAAGTAAAAGATTGTCGATAAACCTCAGACCGGCAAGTAAAATGTGGATGGAGTGACGACCTAGTAAGAAATGCAATGTGGCTTAGGACTTTGCTTTGTGGCATACATTGGGGGCCTATGTTCAGCAGTGTACTTGAGAAGGGCTGTAATGAGGATGCCGATGATGATGATGATGGTACTATTTAGGGTAGATTTTTCAATCATCAGGTAAAAGTTATTCTTATGATATAATGTAAAATAAATCACTTTTATAATCATTCAGTCTATAAATTATAATTTATTTAAACGTAACTGCTACATACTAATCATAATCTTGTTATCTTTTAATTTGAATAAGTGGCCGAAATTTTATTTTTACACAAATTATATAATTATGCGCATGTTAAAAACTATGAATCACTCTTTTAAGAGAGAAAATCAAGGGCTATAAAATATTTAGTGCGACAGTTTCTTTTCAAATTTGGCAGGCTGAAAGAATAATACTTCACCCAGCATATAATGTGACGCAAGCTACCGCTGACCTGGCTTTAGTGAGAGTTAAATACTTCAGATTTACGGAATATGTGCAACCTGTTTGTATTTGGGGCCCTGTTTATGATAAGTCTTCGCTTTTCGGAAAGGAAGCTATGGTAAATATATGATGTCTTTCATACAAATTATATACCTGGTAGAACCACGCTTCAGCTATATTTGTAGCATCAATGGGTCGCCTCGACCAGGGTAGGACCACGCTCTCACAGAATACCAGTGTAAATTAGCCGTTCAATGCTGCTGTGTTTCGTATGGTGAAGAAATGTAGAGAATCAGAGACCTTTTTTACTGGAAACAAGGCATTTCATCTGATAACGCATCTGCATTTTCGTTCTTTATCGATGATAAATGTAAATGTATATGGGCCACAAAATCCACTTACCATCAGGTGAATATTGTGCTCTTTTGTCAACTTTATTATATATTACAAAAATGAGCGAATACTAGAAAAGAAAAGAATAATTTTTGTTCAATATTGATTACAAGTAATTCTTATTGAAGGTATTTTTTTTACTTTACCACTGGTTCGAAAAAATCGTCTGTCCTGAGAAGAACCTGCAAGAAACCCAGCGGGGCCTTTTTTTTAAAATAAATTTTACAATATAAATTATTACTAACTATTTACAAAATTTAGTTTAGAAACATCTTTGAAGCGACCACCTCATTCCCAGGGCTTATTATCAACCATGTATTCATTTATATTATAATAACCCTTTTTAAACAGTTTTTGTTTCATTAAATATTTAAACTTGGTAATAGAGATACCTTGTATATTTTCTGGGACTTTGTTGTAATAGCGTATACATTGCCCCAAGAATGAATTACTGACTCTGTGGAGTCGGAGAGACTGGCATCACTAGCTTGTGTTTGTTCCAGGGTTGGAAAAAATCATGATTTTCAACAAAAATCGAATAAAGCACGATTTTTTAAAAAAAATCGCAATTAATCACGATTTTTTAAATTTTTTTATTTAATTTAACTATATTTTTTCGCAAAACGGAACGCGCCATCAAGGGTTTGCGCGAACACAGCGCGGGGATTTTGCTTTTGTCTGACATGTGAATTAGACATGGTGTTAATGGTTAAATTTATTTATTTATTTTGTTAAAAGTTAGTTGTTAATTTTTTAAGAGATAAAATTAAGTTTGAAATATTACTTACTTTGTATTGAATTTTTATTTTTAGTCGGTTGATGTTAATTTTATTGTTTAAATTTTACGCGTGAAATTTTAATTCAATAAACATTTCTTCATACTTTAATAGGAACAGGACTCTCTAGCATTAATCTCTCTAGTCTTATTAAGAGCTAAGCGTATTTAAAAGTTTATAAATTCAATATGTACACTATATATTTTAATTTACAATAAATGTTGATTATTATTAAATGTTGATGATTAATTCAACAATTGAAATCTTATAATTGTACACTACACTACACTAAATAATAAAAAACCAAATAAAAAAATCTTATTTAACTTCCCTAGTATTTTTTTAATTAATTATTAATATTTTAGTTAATATTTTGATGAAAATGTAAACTAAACAAAATAATATTTCACTGACGCGCTTCCTTTAAATTAATACCAACCAATATTTCAGCCAATAGCGTAACAACAAAGTACATAAAATAATAAAAAATTAAAAATTTTGTACAGCCGACTTCAATATAAGTTATTTAAGAATAACTCAATAACCATTGGTCTGACCTTGATCAAATTCATAAGGGACCACACGAGAACTATCAGCTTTCATATAAAAAAAGAATCATCGAAATCGGTTCGCCCAGTATAAAGTTATGAGGTAACACACATTAAAAAAAAACATACACTCGAATTGAGTACCATCTCCTTTTTGGAAGTCGGCAGATTAACATCAACCACTAAGGAATTCAACCAATAGCGTTACATCTATGTGTTAAAAATATCATTTCGTACGGTTTAATAAAAATAACACTTTAAAAGATTTAATGGCAAATAATTTATTTAATATGATAATTTTCAACCACAAGTTCAGCATAAAATATTGAATACAATTTTGATTAAATCATTGATTTTTATTGAAAACATCATTTGATTTAAATCGTGATTAAAATCATGATTTAAATCAAAGTGATTAATTCATGCTAACCCTGGTTTGTTCCTAGTGTTTACCGAGTGTCTATCACTTTTTTTACTAAAACTGTATTTGCTTTTGTGAACATAAATTAAATTTTCGTAAATACACTAAGAGGTCAAAGTTAATATATTTATTTCTTTAAATTTTTCTCTAAGAGACTCTCTCAGTTTAAGGTTGTAAATAGCTCTTATGGCTCTCTTCTTCCTGATAAGTGATTAGGTTAATGAAGATTATGGATACAACCGACTTCTAACTAAAAAAATTACAGATGTATTTATCACCCTCGAGGGCTAAGATGAAATACATCACAGATTCTAATTAAACAGGCTCTCTTAATTTTCAACCTGAAAGATATCAATGGTACATTCATTGGTATGTTTTAGCTTGTATCTGCTGCTTGATCGCAGAAATAGACAGTAAGAGGGTGATACTGACCCAGAGGAACTCCAAAAATGGGAACCCAACTATTTAGTTTGTTGAATAACTTCACTGGTAAACTTCTTGGATTGTCACTACGTTATGGTAGTTTTTTTAACTTTAATATGAAATTAAACCATGTAAATTGTAAAAAATATGTTTTTATACAAGTATTTATAAGAAAGTAATTTTTATCGCTTTTTATTCCTAAAAAACCTCTTGATACTGTAGCATATATACATTTAGTTTTCATTTGCATGACATCTATATTTATATCATGAGATAAAAGTTATCCATAACAATCATAACCTGGCCAATTATTAACGTTATTTTATTATATACAATATAAAAAAAACTATAGTAAAAAAACTAAAACTAGAAACTTAATTATCATTAGTCCTACTCCCCGCGGTATCGTGCCGAGAACACTGACTGCGTTTCCCCACTGAATACTTAGCCTTTGAGCGAGAAAGGAACCAGCCCTCTTATCACCAGCAGCATAACAGTCATAACCTGGCTGATTATTAAAGTGAAAATATTTTACAAGTATTTATTATTTACAAGTATTGTATTACAACGGTATTTTTTATTCGTTTGTATTGTATTTTATCTTAAATGAATATGTATTAAATAGAAATACACAACACATCACAAGATATTGTATTATAATTTTGTTATTTTCAAACCGAACTGCATTATTACTTCAAGAAATGGCTCATTTTATATTCTGTTATTTAAATTTGTAGGTAGTTGGATTCGGAAGAAAGGAGGATAACAAGCTTTCTGATACCCTTAGATCCGCTTACATAATGGTGCAGAATGACTCCACTTGCATTGCGTATTCACCTAAATTGTACGAATCTCTACTGAATGAATTTACATTTTGCGCTGGTTTTGGACCTACTTCTGGTAAATGACTTTTCTCCATAAAATTTTATCCTTTTTCATTTTCCTCTTCTGTATGAATAAGTAATCTATTTTTTAATTTATTGCGATTGTTTGAGAGATGAGAATTATTTTTATTGTAACGTGAAAAAAGAATACAGATTTTACTTTTGTCAGATTTTGTTTTTTACGTTGTCTCATATAATCGTTGTCTCATACGTTAGTAGCCTAATTGCAGGGCGCGGACCGCGATCTCGAAAAGTCGTGGGTTCGAATCCGCCATTCGAATACTGTCGTGAACCACTTCTAACACAATCATTTTAAGCTTACCAGAAGTGGTTTAAGGGAATATTAGAAATGTTTAATAGCATTACTAGTATTTTTATTAATATATATATATATATAATATTCCTGAGGAGGAAAACAATATGGTCCCCCCCCCCCAAGATTTCTGGTTATTCCTTCTTGCATCTTACTATTATACTATCACAACAGTAATGTTGCTGTATTATTTTTTGTAAACTACGACAACATTGCTTTCTAGTACAGGCAAAAAAAATACTAAAAAATTTATTTAAATTAATTTATATTTTGTTATAGAATAATGGTGACAAGGGTTCACGTAATCCACCTGATGGTAATAATATTTTTGGATATTATTTTCAGGTATTAATCCTCGTAACGGCGACAGTGGTGGTGGTCTAGTTGTACCAACAGTGCAACCAGATCATAAAATAAGCTGGTTCCTGCGAGGCATTGTGTCGAAATGTGGAATATCACCCGGACACACAGAGTGCGATCCTAAATTTTATCTTGTGTACACCGACGTCGGGCCGCACTACGGATGGATATATCACAACGCGGGCTTAGAGTATAGAAGCAATGTTATATACAACTAAACGATATGACAAATTATTATCTAACTGTTAAAATTGTAATAGTAATAATAAGAAAGAAATGCTTATTAAGAATTTAATATATTATGATAGTTAAGAAAGTTATAATTAAATATTCGATCATTAATCTCTTCTTGTGTATTTTTAATGAGAAAAATAGCGGATAATCGACAGTTAACAAATAAATGAATTTTTCAACTGTAATATTGGATAGATTCGACAAATAACTTGACCTACCGCAGGATTACTCTAGGGTTACTCTATTTGTCCCTTTGACGACCGGATAACCGCTTATAAGACAGATAGATTCTTTTTATGACAGAATATGCTAAACACTTTTATTATATTTAATATATTTTACATATATTATAAAGTAAAACTGTTATTAATATAGATATTTTAATAAACAAAGAAGAGAGAAGAAATTGGAAGCATTTGAAATCTTTTTCCTTTGTCGGTTCCCCCTTCGGCTTTTTACACTTCCTGTCTTTGCAGAGAGGACTCTTCGTTTAAAGGACATGAATGAAATGAAAAAAAGTAGTTCCAAATGAATAAGAGAACTCTGTTTTTCCCATTTAGATTCCTTATATTTGTTCTTCACTCCATGAATCTTCTTCTTTTATATATTTTGTTTATCTTTCGACCAAACTCAGAACGCTATTTTCTTTGATCAAAATAAAACAAGCTTAAAATACAATACAAAATAAATAATCACCATAGATTACTGTATATTATAACAATCACTGACCAAAGATTGCCTCAAAGTTAAAGTGACACTTGACAGTTACGAATTTTGCAGAAAACGGAAATAGTTTGTCCTGCTCCAACGTTTTGTCTTTTTATAATATTCTTTTTTACCTATCAAAAGTTAACGATACGAGAGATATCGTCCAATAATAAATCGTGCCGATAGATATTTGTGAGATAAATTGAAAATTGAAAAATATACAACCAATTATTTGAAATTTAATTAGACAAATAATTTTATTCGTTAATTATTAGACATTTTATCCGAGGATTGAATAATCGAACCTTTGAAAAATCCTTTATTTGTTATAAGAGTAGTAATAGTGTTAGTCAAAAGAATTTGTAAACATTTACACTTTTTAATAATTCTAAAAGTACTCATTGTATATTTTTCATATTTTACTTTTTAATAATTTTAATTTTGTACCGACATGGTTTTAAAAACGGTGATATAAACCCGTCGCAAAAATTCACGATTGCTTTTGGGAATGCTTACTCTGTTAATAAAAATATCTTTAGCGTTAGCTAATCGAAAATACACGTATCTAATCGAATAGAGACGGTAATATCCGAACACGGCAACATGGTCTATCTGTTGCGTGTCCGTTTCATATTGCCCAGGTCTGGATTATGGCAGCAAGGTTGTACACCAAGCGATATCATTGAAGGGATTTGACAATAATGTCGATATAGAAGTAAAAGCAATCCATGAGAATGTACATATAGTTCATTTTAAATGAATTCAGTAAGAATGTATTTTAGCAAACATGCTGGACGTCTCGTTTTTGACCAAAAATAAAACATAAATACGATTATTTCAAAACAATGTATTTTAATAAAATATTAAATTATAAAATTTAAATATCTTGGTGTAATTATAATATTTTAATATTTCTATTTTATTTACCTAATACGGAATATAATGGACAAGAGTCAATAAAGAGTTAATATAATAAAAATCTTTCTCTTTATCCATTAAGCCTGTTTTTATTTCATACGGAATGTATTAAATAAAAATAAGCTTCATAGAGAAATATCTTGATTATATTAACTTAACTATTTCTTCTAGAAGCGAACC
Organism: Parnassius glacialis; assembly: GCA_033319125.1. Taxonomy (NCBI): domain Eukaryota; kingdom Metazoa; phylum Arthropoda; class Insecta; order Lepidoptera; family Papilionidae; genus Parnassius; species Parnassius glacialis. The sequence continues at coordinate 16,423,730 of JAVANC010000026.1, read as the reverse complement.
ACTGAAACTGGTCTTTGTCTAGTGATAGTTAGACGGTTAGGCAAAAAATAAGTTTTTTGTACGATGACCAAGCAAAAACATTTCAATTATGTGTAATCTCTGTAACCATTAGCATAGCCATTATCGCAGGACGTGGTTATAGAGCACCAGTGTATGAGCAATCACCATTTTACTCGCTGCTTCCTTGCTCCCTAAGCCCGATGGTTCGGAAACCTCACACGACTAAAAAAAAGAAAACGCAGGACCAACGGTTTTCAGAAGCTCAAGGTCGCTCAGCGAGCTATGGATAGGGCTATGCTCGGAGTTTCTCTGCGTGATAAACTAAGAAATGAGGATATCCGCAGTAGAACCAGAGTAACTAACATAGCCCAACGGATTAGTAAGCTGAAGTGAAAATGGGCCGGCCATATAGCTCGAAGAACCGACAACCTATGGGGAAGAAAGGTTCTCGAGTGGCTGCCTCGTACCGGTAGGCGAAGTGTAGGGCGACGCCCCACTAGATGGAGTGCAGACCTAGTAAGACATGCAGGACGTCAATGGATGCAGGTGGCTCAGGACCGTGCTTTGTGGCATTCCTTGGGGGAGGCCTGTGTTCAGCAGTGGACTTTTGAGGGGATGTAATGAATGAATGAATGATGAAAGGTTTTCATGGTGTCCAACGGGGGTAAAACACCACCAACTTCCCGACTGCGGGTTGCTGCTGAGATTTTCTGATAAAGCAAGACCAAATATTGATTATCACCCGATCAGGAATTCGAATCCGGGGAGCACTTTATAAGCAGTCTCGCTGACGACAACTAGACCAATGAAGCAGTCGATGAGATAATATTCAATAGTCAAGTCTAATTGCGGAAGTATCATTTCTAAGGGAAGAAGATTATGAGTAAGATTGAAAATTCATAATGAGTATGTAACATTTCTTATTAAAATGGCAAATTTAACAGCAGTAGTAATTGGATGCTATGGTTCATACACACTTACATCTATTCTCGATTAGGAATCAAAATTTAAATGCGTATATGTCCCTGAGGACTAAGACAGAATGGTATTACCAGTAAAGAGATTTGCTTGGACAGCGAAGTGAGAATTGTAGGCAAATCATATTATTATAAGTTTGAATTTGGCGTACTCCTGAAAAGTCTTTTGTGTCTTTTTGTCTTAACGTGGCAGAACTATGCTGCATCTATACTTATTGTATAGTTATAGCAAGAATGGGTCGGCTCGACCGCGCAAGGACCACGCTCTCACAGAATATCAGCGTAAAATAGCAGCTTAACGCTGTTGTGTTTCGTATGGTCTTAAAGAACCGGAAATCTTTTTAATATAAAAGAGGCATTCCATCTTAGTCCTCACGGCTGATAACGAATCTGCATTTTGATTCGCAAACGAACATAGATGTGTATGGGCCACAGCAACCACTTACCATCAGGTGGGCTGTGTGCTAGGTTGTCACCCGTATCCTATAAAAAAAAGAAAAAAAGACCTATATTGAACAATAGATTTATTGTAATAAGACAGCCAATAAAGAAAAAGAAGTACACTTAATAATTAATTCGAGTTATGTGAGTGTGATTTAATATATTAAAAGATTTATAATTCAACAGTCTTATAGCGAGTAAAGGAAATCAGAAAACTTAACTAAAGTGATGGCATAGAATAAAGATTTTATAATACGTAAGCTGTCCTTTTTCGTTCGGTGACACTTTTTTAATAAGATTTTAATAAATTATGCAGGAAAGCGACGCGCCGTCAGTTGGCGGAGCGTTGTCGTTGGGATAATGTTGCTGGGACTTTTTTACTTATTGTATGTATTTGTATAAATAGTACAAGATTGTTTATTTAGCTATCACTATTATATTAGTAGCATGTTGTTCATCAAAATTGTCTCAATCAATATAACCTATCAAAGTCCACTTCTGAACATAGGCATAGTTTTAAACGTGGTAGAGCCATGCTGCAGCTATGTTAATTGTATAGTTGTAGCACTAATGGGTAGGCTTAATAGGGGAAGGACCACGCTCTCACAGAATACCAGCGTAAAACAGCAGTTTAATGCTGCAGTGTACAGTATATTGTTTGTAGAGGACCGGCGACTTTTTTACTGGAAAAGAGGAATTTCATCTTAGTTCTCACGGCTGACCACGGATCTGCCTTTTGATGAACAAGATTTTCCGTAATGACCACGGTTGACAGGCTCATTTATAATACCAGAGTTTTCGCCTTTACTAGTAGTTAGTCTAGTCATATTACTTTTTTTAATAGTTATAAACACTTACGCTTGTCTCCCAGAGGGGTAGGTAGAGACTACGGACTTCCATTTTACACGATCATGTTATACCTCTTTGCCACCTTTACATACACATACCTACGTATAAATGCTCGTCGGTTAAGTGTACCCTTAATCTAGTCCATCTTCAATATATCGCCAATTTAGTAGATAAACTTTCGTCTAGGGCGTTCCTTGCCGACTCTGCCGTTGACTCCACTTTTCGTTTTTTTTTAATAAAATTTAATTGAAAAGCAAATACAAGCCACCTGACAGTAAGTAAGTGGCCACTGCAGCCCGTGGACACTTGAAACTAACTTCAAATCAAGAAAGCGTCACCTCTAAGCATTAAAGGACTAAAACGTAATGTCTCATAGCCTGAAGTTATACTCGCTCTCTACACCATTCAGACCGGACCACATCGGTGCACGCACGGCTGCTTGTGAGCATCCGTTTACATTGCCGCTATCACATGACGACATAATAGTTTACGATAATAGCTAGTATGGTATATACCAGCGTAAAATAGCAGCTTAACGCTGCTGTGTTTGAAATTGTTGAAACAAGGCATTCCATCTTAGTCCTCACGGGTGATAACGCATTTGCATTTTTATTTGTAATAGAGGATAGAATTTGATGTCTATGGACCGCAGCAACCACTTACCATCAGGTGGACTGTGTGCTCGTTTCTTACTCTTATCCTATTAAAAAAAATAGTATGGTTATAGGATTTTATTCACTAAGAAAAATTATCTTTCTTTTTTGGTTATTTTGATTACTTTACAGTTAGTAATGTTTTAAAAACTACTTCAAATTCTCACCACTCCATGGATTGACTGGTAGAAAATACCACAAGACATTAAGTCCGCCCTTTGTATTCTTTTAGATTAAGGAATGCAATAAAGAATAAATAAATAAATAAAAAGTAGTGAGGTCTACACGTAAGAGCTGAATTTTGACCATCAATCGTAATTTTTTTTTATGGGATAAGGGTGACAAACGAGCACACAGTCCACCTGATGGTAAGTGGTTGCTGCGGCCCATAGACATCTACATCTATCCTCTATTACAAATTAAAATGCAGATGCGTTGTCACCCGTGAGGACTAAGATGGAATGCCTCATTTTCAGTAAAAACGGCCTCCGGCCACCTGCACTCACCAAGCGAAACGCAGAGGTAAACCTCTACTTCACGCTGGTATTCTGTGAGGTCGTGGTACCACCCCGGTTCGAGCCGGCCCATCCGTGCGACAGCAAAAGCTGCCGCGTGGCTCTACCACTGTTGATAGAATAGATGTTGTATGTCAAAGGGACCCAGCATCCATTTGCCATGAGATGAACTGTGTATTTGCTCGTCGCTTTAACTTCTTAAAAATATATTCTTTAAAATTTTTAGACTGTCATTTAACTCCGTATGTAAGAAACTAAATTAATAGGTAAATGTACGTTCAGAGTAAAAGACTGTCTTAAATTTATTAAGACAGTCACCTATATTTCAGAGCTAAGGGCGTGTAATTGGATTTCTAAAGCGTATTACATCCTTGCCGTATTAAAATGAGGATATATTTCAGAAACTAATTTTATTTATAATGTTATAGTGACGAACATGCTAATGGTAATGATAAAGTGTGATGATGAGCTGATGTTAAGCAGTCATTGCGAGCAGAGGTGCGGTGCACATGTGGTGATAGCCAAATTGACTTTCTTCTGTCGTTATCAGTTATCGCCAATATAATATTATGAAAACGACAAGAGAAAGACATATCTCAACGCTATAGCTTTCCATTAGCTTTATCGATCGTAGAAATTCAACTTAGCTAACTCCGCTGGAACGAAGTTTCAAGCAAAGAACAAGCGACGTAACCCCTGATCACTAATATGACATGCCTGATATAGGTAACAGTATGCAGTAACAGTAAACACGAATAGTATATTCTTATATTTCCGCGGACGCTACGCATAGGAAAAACTCCTCTTATAATTTTGAATTATCTAGTATTTTATCACATTTTACTCATTTTTAAATGTATTTGGCTCCACACTGTCATAGATAACCCCCAATACCTTCATTGCACGTGGTAAAGCAATTCTGCAGCTATATTATTAGTATAGTTGTAGCACGAATGGGTCGGCTGAACCGGGGAAGGGCCATCCTCTCGCAGAATATCAGTGTAAAATAGCAGCTTAACACTGCTGTGTTTCGTATGGTGAGTGTAAAGAACCGGAGACCCTTTTTACTGGAAAAGAGGCATTCCATCTTAGTCCTCACGGATGACAACGCATCTGCATTTTAATGAGAATAAATGTAGATGTCTATGGGTCACATCAACTACTTACCATCACAACAGATCCTATAAAAAATGGTTCGGTCTAGTGTAATGCAATTTAGATGGATCCTAGCAGTTACCCGACGCGTAGCAGACGCAGAAGAAATTATTGTGAATATATCGTTTTAAATTTGAAAGAGTTATGAATGATAATACATTAATTGAAATTAAATGATATATGACTGTCGTATATCAGTTTGTCAGTACGATACGCGTACTGTACTGTCTATAACCTATGCGCAAGTGCAAGTAATATGTTGACTAAGTTTCTGATGAACGGTATGGCAGCGTAGAAAACGCGAAGAAACAAAAATTCATCATCATCATCATTACAGCCCTTCACAAGTCCGCTGCTGAACATAGGCCTCCCCCAAAGAATGCCACAAAGCACGGTCCTGAGCCACCTGCATCCATCGACTTCCTGCATATCTTACCAGGTCGTCACTCCATCTAGTGGGGGGACGCCCTACACTTCGCCTGCCGGTACGAGGCTACTACTCGAGAACCTTTCTTCCCCATCGGTTGTCGGTTCTTCGAGCTATATGGCCGGCCCATTGCCACTTCAGCTTACTAATCCGTTGGGCTATGTCGGTCACTCTGGTTCTACTGCGGATATCCTTATTTCTGAGTTTATCACGCAGAGAAACTCCGAGCATAGCCCTCTCCATAGCTCGCTGAGCGACCTTGAGCTTCCCCATCCGGCCAGCAGTGAAGGACCACGTCTCAGTTCCATATGTCATCACTGGCAACACGCACTGGGTGTACAGTCTCGTTTTCAAGTTTTGAGGTAAACCTGACGAGAAGATGTGCCGTAATTTCCCGAACGCTGCCCAACCGAGTTGAATCCGTCGATTGACCTCTCGGTCGAAGTTGGACTTACCTAATCGGACTATTTGTCCCAGGTAAACATACTCTTCAACAACTTCGAGCTTAGTGTTCCCAACAACTACCGGCATAGGTGAGATATGGACATTAAACATGATCTTTGTTTTGTCCATGTTCATCTTAAGACCTATCCGTTGGGAAACACTATTGAGGTCATTGAGCATAGTGCTTAGGTCTTCCAGCGATTCTGCCATAAGGACTATATCGTCGGCAAATCGAAGGTGAGTGATGTACTCGCCATTGATGTTGATACCGTATCCTTTCCAGTCCAGAAGCTTGAAAACGTCTTCCAATGCAGCGGTGAAGAGTTTCGGGGATATTACGTCACCCTGTCTTACACCTCTCTGCAAACAAAAATTAATATTTATATATTAGACTTATGTATAACTAGACCCACGTTCCCGCTTCTTCCGATAGGATGTATTAATGAAGCGTTATTTAGGTTTAAGGTAATCAAAGATCATTTATTTTTTTATGTTTTAAATCTACAAATATTTCGAATATAATATAGATTAGATCTATTTTAGCATTGCTCTGTATCGGTTCGTAAAGTTTCATCACACTCGATTCAGTCATTTCAAAAATTAACCCTGACAGGCAGACCGACAAACAAGCAGACGAAATTAATGAGCGGAATAAAATGGTAGCTTAATAGAAGCCATTTATTTTAATATTTCAGATAGAATCTTCAATTGTATTTATATGTATAGATATATAATTACAATAATACCGTTATTTTATATACACGAATGACTGCTTTTTTCATTACGCCTGTCCAGAGTTGTAATCCTGGCAAATCCTGACTTAGAACGATGGAGTTGCAATATTTTTGCGTGGTAGAGCCATGCTGCAGCTATATTGTGGTTGCAGCACTAACGGGTTGGCTCGTCTGGGGTAGGACCACGCTCTCACAGAATACCACCGTAAAATAGCAGCTTAATGCTGCTGTGTTTCGTATAGTGAGTGTAAAGAACCGGAGACCCTTTTTACTGAAAACGAGGCATTCCATCTCAGTCCTCAGAGGTGACAACGCATGTGCATTTTGATTCTTAATTGAGGATAAATGTTGATGTCTATGGGCCACAGCATCCGTTAAGCATCAGGTGAAGTGTGTTTGTTTGTTATTTTATATATAGTATAAAGTTATATAGTACTAATAAGCTTCGCCCGAATTGAAAACTGCACGGTTGTTATCAAAAATGACGGTACAACGGTATATATATGTACATATATATATATATATATATATATTTTATATATATATATATATAATAAGTTTTTTATTTAATAGACGATATATATTGAATATTTAGTACATAACAATTTCAGATAAGAATATTTTCTTGTCTCTTACCTTTTAGAGCACGATTTTCAGTAGTCGGGTTTAAGTTTTTGAACTTACTTTTTGAACACAAAATATTTTTCATGCGCAATTCATTAAACGCGGGTAATCAACGAAGAGACGCAAGAAGAATAAAGTGCTTCAAGCAATGTTTATTCTCCAAATTGGTTACTTAAAAAATTGTTTGCAAAACGCAAACAAAGGAATAAGAAATTTTTATTTCTAATATGTTCCCGTGCATAACAATTTTTACATAGGGTCCCAGTTTACGCCTTAGGCTACTTGATTAATATAAACATTCCCGGTTACGTCAAGAGCAGAAGCAAAATGTTCCATTGTATGCCAAGTAAAATTGAAAAGAAAACAACGTTTGATAAGCACTGACATCCAAAATAATTATCCTATACTTTATGTGAGTAATTCTTTTATGTTACTAAATTATTTAAGAAAGGTAAAATAAGTTCAACGTCAAACTTATTAAATATATTAATTATTTTTATTTTTATTTGCCACATTTACAACTTTCCTTGCGATATTTCCCTTTAATGGAAAGCATTTGCTGAAATAAAAAATAAAATTTTGTCAAATTATGGTTGCAGTACAAGTAGGTTTGCTCGACAAGTACAGCAGCAGCTTAATACTGCTGGTCTTCTTACTGTGACTGTAAAGAACTGAATACTTTTATACAGGTACCGAATCATTCTATTTTGTTACAATTAAATACGTAAATACTCACATTAATTACCTTTTTTAGGGTTCCATACCTCAAAAGGAAAAAACGGAACCCTTATAGATCACTTTGTTGTCCGTCTGTATTTCAAGCTGAAATTCTTCATGAGAATTTCTTTCTGAGAATTTCAGATGTCCCTTGGAGCTGTGAAAAAATCTAACTTATAAGCCAACGCAATCAAAAGATACAGCCGTTTATGCCGCAAATTTTCGATATTCGCAAAGGAATCAAAACCTATATGGTATTTCTCGTGAACTCAGAATCTTAAAATTTGGTACGAAGCAACGTATTATAGCACAGATAAAGGAAAAATTGCTAAAAGCATAAATTTTTAGTTACAACATATGATAACACTATTTTTAATAATTTTAAACTGATATACCTACGGATTTGTTAGGAACCCTCGGTGCGCGAGTCCGACTCGTACTTGGCCGGTTTTTTTAATCTAAATTTAATCCTTGAAATGTTATTGATGCTGGCAATGCCTTATTTAATTGAATAACAACGTAATTAAATGCTTTCCTCTTTAAGACTGTTATAGATAAGTAGGAGCAGAGACTCCTGACACAGGTTGTTTTGAACTTACTAGAAGGACCCATCTGCTGTAATGCACGCCACATAATCTGATTGATTAGAGTCCAGATGATGAGTGATTCTCGCGCTCAAAATGGATGCTAGTGTCTTATATATGGTGGATAGACACATAATGCGGCGGTATTTGCTCGGGTCTGTGGTATCCTGGTGTTTAGGAACCAAATGAGTAAGCTCAGTTGTGAAGAGGCTCTGGAGCGACTTCTGGTCGAGAGCCTCTTGAAACTGTCGGGCGAGCACAGCGTGACAGATCACGAAGCTCTTCAGCCAGTAGTGATGCAGCCCGTTAAGTCCAGTTCGGGGCCTTACAGATCGCCTCAGCTACGTCTTCCGGCGTTATGATAACATTCGCACACTAACTCGCCACAACATCCGTCCAAGGGCCCTCGCTGAGATTTACGGGCTACGACCACAGGCCACGCCATTATGCAATGGTGTCAGCCTGATTCCGTGCTGTGTCCATTTCACGTATCATTGGCCGCTTCAATGAGTTATAGAGCCTCTTCTGATCACTCTGGAAGAGACGATTCTGGTTGAACCGAATCGACCTATCCCCTCTTCCCCCAAGTAGTGATTCTCTGGTTCAGATCGTCTATGCGCTCCGTCAGTTTTTGCGTTATATCCGGCTGGGCCATACTGACATTTGTCCCAGCAAATTCTATCCTGTCCGTGCGTACAATTCTTGGACTGTTATTGCCCGACCTATAGAACTGCCCGACTTATAGAAGCTTATAAGAAAGACTTATAAGCTTCTATAAGTCTTTCTATGAGGGCCCTAGCCTTTGCGATACGATCCTCTATTCTTTTTCTTCAGACTGGGATGGCGCTATTTTGTCTAGTTGCTTGTCCAGCCATGGGCAGCTTGGCGCGAATAATACGGCATACTGCCAATCCGGCGCCAAAAAAATTTAGTCCGTCTCGAAATGGTCCCAGTTGGCTTCCAAAAAGGGTCACCAGCTGGATTAAGAACTCTCAGGACAGCCCCATTCCACTTATTTAGAGGTATGCGGGTATTGAGGTCGATTTTCGAGGGTCGTAGTGCGCATTTCCATAATCGCCTGTTTCAATATGCTCCTCATTTGCTCTAATTTTTTTTTAAAGGATGGGGTGACAAACGAACACTCAGTCCACCTGATGGTAAGCGGTTGCTGTGGCCCATAGACATCTACATCTATCCTTGTTTGCGAATCAAAATGCAGATGCGTTGTCACCCGTGAGGACTAAGATGGAATGTCTCTTTTCCAGTAAAAAGGGTCTCCGGTTCTCTACACTCATCATACGAAACAAAGCAACGTTAAGCTGCTATTTTACTCTGGTATTCTAATTCTTGTGGACTACTCCATCCTCGTTCGAATCAACCACAACCGAGGGTCTACGGCAGCATCCATTGTACTAGCTTGCGGTGCCGCATCTCCATTCATAGTCGTTTCATTCGATGAGGGAATAGCCTCAAGTCGTAGTCGTTCGAGTTCGGCATCATTAAATATTTTTGAGCGTACTCAGTCTCAGTCGTACTCAGTCTGCCAGATTTTGCTCCGTGATAGATGGCTCCAGCTCAGCCACGAAACGGTGCATCCGAGCCCGATACATTAGTCGTCCAGTTTCTTCCTCTTTCGCCCTAAAGTACGCCCGCAATGCAATGTTCATATGATTTGACCGACACATGCGGCAATATCCACCAGTAGCCGGTGCCGCTTACCGAGTCCAATAGGGGCCTGTCGACACCAAACTATCTGATCAGGATGATGGATGCAAAGGGCTGCTAGGTGGTCTTGCAACCCCTCGCGCTCGAATGGTAGCCCGCATGCTGTCGCGTACAGCGCCAGCTCCAGATGCGCCCCGGCTACCCCCAGGTAGCGGCCCTTTGCGCGTTAATTTTTTTCCGTAATCCATAATATGGGTGTCAATTAACAGTAGACGCCCAAACCCGGCACCATTTCATGGTGCGGCCGTAAACACAAACGGTGGTTTACACTCTCAATTCTGCCGAGGTACGGCGCTCACACCACTTGGCAAGGCGCTGACTGACTGCGCCGACGTAGCTATTTTGTCACTTAACTGTTACGTCAGTAAACAGGCGATGGGGTCGTCACTTCCCTACGCCTTTTTATTTATTTATTATTATAGTTCTCAGGTAACAAGTAGTCCTCCTCTGACAACCGAAAGTGCTTAACGGCAAGTGAGAGTCGGCCGAGCTGCTCTTTCATTTGTCTTTGAACATAATGTTTCCTTTCCCTATCGATCCCATCAAAAATCAGCACTTAAAATTGCGAATAACAATTTCAGTAGTGCCGGTATTATTTAAGGCAAAAGCTCAAACTGAGCTATCGCAGATCTCATTTCGCATTAGGAACGTTTTTTTTTAATTAATTGATTAAGTAATCTGTGTCGATTTCAATTTTCTATGAGAAATAATATCATCATAGAATGGCTATAATTGTTTCAAAAAGCAACCTGGATATAAATTTAGATAGAACGATAAATCTCTTTATATATACTTATTGAAAAGTTGTTGAACTTTGACAATTTATCTTAAAAATGAATATTAAAATACCCAGTTGTACGGCCACCATTTACGTTTATTTCAGTAAAGTTTATTGAGTTCGTTCTTCTTTTAATTAAAAGTTTTGCGTAATGAGAAGGTTGTCTTCATCACTTTGGAGCTGACGACCAAACCAAAAGTTTTGACGATTAAAACTTTTTAAAAGGAAATATACCTACATTAAAACAGGTTTTGACGAAATTGTCATTTTTGAAAATATTTTTTTAAGTTGGTGCCTTTTTTTAATGAATTAAAATATTTGTTTATTTATTTAACAAGTACACTTACAATACACATATTATATGATATTACCACAACAACTTCCACATTTTAATACTCTTTCATATGCACATCAATAAGAAGTGTATGCTTTCACAGATTGAGTCGTGCAACTTAATTTAGGATTAATTTTAAGTAGGAATAACAATCAATCAATACAATACAATGAGAAATAATTCCAATAAATTATGTACCTGAATAAGAAAAAAAAAACTATTTAAAAAACAGTTTCAATTATTGGGACAGGACATTGTAGATATTATGTTCTATATTTGAACACATATTGATGTAGTTTTAATCGTTAAAAGAGACGCACGCAAGGCATATGATGTAAGTGGATGTTCTGTACATTAAAAACTCAAGGAAAAGCAAGAAATCCATCATAAAGAAGAACGTAATTATTAGCGTTTATAACAAAATGACGTATTCGTATTAATTACTGTGTCCTGAGTGACTACCTTGATTGTATGACGAACGCGCCGCAATACGCCACACTTCGCCGATCGTTCTTTAATCAGGCCTTAGGCTAAGCCTAAGATTGGGAGCGCCTCAGTAGGGAACATTCGGCAGGGCGTCCGGCGTGCCATAAACACACTTTCTAGCATAAGATCGATTTTTTTATCTTGCTATTGGCCACTAACATTTAGACTTATAAATTATGTTAAGGATGATTTTTAATTTAGTTCTATATTTAAAACACACCAAAATGAACGTGTGCATCATTGTGTGTCCCATTTTTAATTAATGTAAATTCGACACTTTGTATATGTATTGTATACCACATCGGTAGTATTGGCACAATGACTACTAACTCGAAAAGTGTTTGATACTTTTTTTATACTGAGAGATTTGTATGATGTGGACTTTTGAGAACCACCTTGGGTTCCTGCAAGGACCACAAAGTGACTAATAAATCAATAAAGTTAGCGAATAGGCTTGGTGATTGACGGGCAAAGATTACTGCGGTTTTTCTTGCGGCTCGTCGGGCCCATATCATGGACAAACTAGACAGTTATCCTTTATTTTGTCAAAGCAACGTGCCAAATTCCATACAAAGCTGGTGAGATGTCCCACCAACGGGTTGAGCCAGTAAGACCGCAGTAAAGCGCGCACTTAAACTCAGGCGTTTGATATTCTCGCCGAAAGCCCTGCTCTACTGTGTACTTGTCATTCAATTTCTACATTTAAGGCAAGGTCTCACTGCAAAGTGTTTGGCGTTCAAAATGATTAACATTTTAAAATTTGTAATTATATTATTTTTGGCAGCGAGAGTAAAAGCATTTTCAAAGTCTGAAATGGCTGCATAGGAGCAACTATTAACTTTTACAAATAGTTCTGTCTCTATTTTCAAATGCCTATAAATTATTAAGATTTCCGTATCTGTATATTTTAAAATTACTACCTAAATTACTACGTTAATCTATTCAAAATAATTGTATTAGTTTTAACACTTTCACTGTCCGGTTTTCAGACACAATAATAAGACAATAGCTATGACCTATATGAAGTGCACGGGACAGCGAATGGGGTAAATGTTTGTATGCCAAAATGTGTCTTTTATGTACTTTTTTGACACCTTGTTGTAAATATCTAAATTATTTTCAAAATTAATATTCTATTTCGTCGTCGGCGGCCGAGTTGCAAATGATGGTTACATTAATGAACAGGACATTAAAAGAAAAGGGAATGAAAGTGAACGCAAGTAAGACGAAAGTTATGGTTTTTGAAAGAGTTGGTCGAGCAAGTTGATGAGTTTGTGTATTTGGGATGTGTATTTAGCAGGGATGGTAGATATGATAAGGATATAAAACGACGAGTGAACGCAGGAAATAGAGTGAATGGGGCTCTACACTCTATTGTGAGAAGTCAGAATGTGTCCAAAAACGCACTTATGGCAATTCACAATGCTGTTTTAGTCCCTACTTTAATGTATGGTAGTGAAAGTTGGGTGTGGCAGAAGAAGCACGAAAGTAAAATAAATGCTGTAGAAATGCGGTCATTAAGGAGTGTGTTAGGGATGAATCTGAATGACAGAGTGAGAAATTGTGTGATAAGAGAAGAGTGTGGTTTGCAAGATGATGTTGTGACCAGGATTAAGAAAGGAATGCTTCGGTGGTTTGGTCATGTAGAAAGAATGAATGAGGAAAGAGTTACAAAGCAAATTTATGTTGCAAAGGTGAATGGTAGAGTCGGGAAAAGATGTCCTAGGCGAAAGTTTATCGACCAATTTGGCGATATATTGAAAATGGGCCAACTCAAGAGTACTTAATTTGGCCCATTTTCAATATATCGCCAATCTTTAACCGACGAGCGTGTATGCGTAGGTATATGGATGTGGAAGAAGCGAGAGAGGTATGTCAGGATCGTGTCAAATGTAAGTCCATAGTCTCTGCCTACCCCTCTGGATGACAGGCGTGAGTGTTTATGTTTTTTTGTATATTTTCTTTTGTAATACTCCATGACAAATACAAGCTCCTCTATCACAGTGGCCTTAGTGCCGACCGTTTTAAATGTATGCTAAAAGCCTGACGCGTTTTCGCACGCTGCCCACTGGGACCTTGGCGACCGTAAACAGTCAATCTAGATCGCGATCTGTGATCAGAAGCAATGAGCGCGATCCAGATTGACTGTGTATGAAGTTGATTGACAGATGCATTGGATCACAAAATATCTAGTTATCCCCTGATCGTAATACAGGATTGAACTGTATGGGTAGGATCGCCCCAGTCTATGCTGCACGCTTCGACAAGATGGACGCCGATGACTCGCGCTCCCTTCTGCCGTCGATCGAACCGGCGATTTCACCTTCGCTTCCGCAATTTGAAGAAGATTGTTGAAATGTTTTTTTAGTTTGTTTAACTTTTTTTGGGTGTCATAATTTTCCTTTTACAAGAATCTTGTTTGGTAATGTATGGAGTTATTGTTTGCAGTAAACCTTTTCCCCCATTAGTTGAGTTTCTTTAAGTAAATAAGATTACACTTCTCTCTTGAACTTGTTCGCAGCTGAACTTAGGCCTCTTAGTGGGATTTGGCGGGTTGGCAACCGCATTTTTTTATTATTAGTAGTTATTAGAAAGACGCTACTGCCTGTCATGAATCTCATGATTTGTATCCCTTTGTGGTCTCTTATGACACTCAGAATGATATATGACACTCCATCGTGTGGTGGCGGAGTAAGAATATCCACTAGCACTTTTTCACCCAACACCTTTTTCGAATCCTTTTCTTCAAAGTTAGAGTCAAAACTATACTATACTATACTATAAACACTCACGCCTGTCACCCAGAGGGGTAGGCAGAGACTATGGACTTCCATTTGGCACGATCCTGACAGACCTCTCTCGCTTCCTCCACATCCATATACCTACGCATACACGCTCGTCGGTTAAAGGTACACTTGATTTGGCCCATTTTCAACATATCGCCAATTTGGTCGATAAACTTTCGCCTATGGCGACCCTTTCCGACTCTGCCGTTCACCTCTGCAACATAAATTTGCTTTGTCACTCTTTGCTCATTCATTCTTTCCACATGACCAAACCACCGAAGCATTCCTTTCTTAATCCTGGTCACAACATCATCTTGCAAACCACACTCTTCTCTTATTAAACAATTTCTCACTCTGTCATTCAGATTCATCCCTAACATACTCCTTAAGGATCGCATTTCTACAGCATTTATTCTACTCTCGTGCTTCTTCTGCCACACCCAACTTTCACTACCATACATTAAAGTAGGCACTAACACAGCATTGTGAATTGCCATACGTGCCTTTTTGGACACATTCTGACTTTTCACAATAGAGTGTAAAGCCCCATTCAAAACTACTACAGCTTAATTTTATGTAAATCTATGACAACAGGTATTACCACGGCAGACTGAAAAATCGAGATTGAATGTGTAATTTTGTAGCGCGATCCCGTGATCCATGATTGCGATCAGAGCTATAAGATCGCGATCGAGATTGCATGTGTACGGACTGCCTTAGGCTAACGCATTTACATCTGACAGCTATGCCGCTAAAATAACACAGACGCGCATATTTATAAGTTTAAAATATACAGAATCTCAAAGCTTTGTTTACAGAAAATAAAATAGAAACAAACATTAATTTTAACACACACGGAAGTTTCCTTGGCTTGTGTCGGGAGTACTTCGAGACATTATTTTCCTTTATATACCCGCGTCGCTTGCTAAGATGCAATGCAAGTTCAGTCATGCGAGAATCAATTTTCCTTTCTGATTTTGATTAAGAAGCAAGCGATGCATGGTATGTCTTCTATTAATACATGACTTTCATTTCCCTATGCTATGTTATTTAGAGTGATATTTTTATTTAATCATTCATCATTATCATTACAGCTTTTCACAAGTCCACTGCTGAACATAGGCCTCCCCCAAGGAATGCCACAAAGCACGGTCCTGAGCCACCTGCATCCGTCGACTTCCTGCATGCCTAACCAGGTCGTCACTGCATCTCGTGGGGGGACGCCCTACACTTCGCCTACCGGTACAAGGCTGCCACTCGAGAACCTTTCTTCCCCATCGGTTGTCGGTTCTTCGAGCTACATGGCCAGCCCACTGTCACTTCAGCTTACTAATCCGTTGGGCTATGTCGGTTACTCTAGTTCTACTGCGGATATCCTCATTTCTAAGTTTATCACGCAGAGAAACTCCGAGCATAGCCCTCTCCATAGCTCGCTGAGCGACCTTGAGCTTCCACATACGGCCAGCTGTGAAGGACCACGTCTCAGTTCCGTAAGACATCACTGGCAACACGCACTGGTTGTACAATTTCGTTTTAAGGTTTTGAGGTATGTCTGACGAGAAGATGTGTCGTAGCTTCCCGAACGCTGCCCAGCCGAATTGAATCCGTCGATTGACCTCTCGGTCAAAGTTGGACTTACCTAGTCGGACTATTTGTCCCAGGTAAACATACTCGCCAACAACTTCGAGCTTAGTGCTCCCAACAACTACCGGCATAGGTGTGACATGGACATTAAACATAATCTTTGTTTTGTCCATGGTCATCTTAAGACCTATCCGTTGGGAGACACTATTGAGGTCATTGAGCATAGTGCTTAGGTCCTCCACAGCAATGCTGCCATAAGGACTATATCGTCGGCAAATCGAAGGTGAGTGATGGACTCGCCATTGATGTTAATACCGTATCCTTTCCAGTCCAGAAGCTTAAAAGCGTCTTCCAATGCAGAGTTTCGGGGATATGACGTCACCCTGTCTTACACCTCTCTGCAATTGGATAGGTTTCGTACTCTGGTTCTGTACTCGGATAGCCATCGTAGCTCTACTGTACAAACACTTCAGCACTTCGATATACCGACAGTCAACTTGGCACCGCTGAAGGGACTGCAGCACCGCCCAAATTTCGACGGAATCAAAGGCTTTCTCATAGTCCACATAGGCCAGACATAGTGGCAAATTGTACTCCTCGGACTTCTGTACAATTTGCCAAAGGGTATGTATGTGGTCTATGGTGCTAAAGCCCTTTCGGAAACCGGCTTCTTCGGGAGGCTGGAAGTCGTCAAGTCTGCGCGTGAGACGATTCGTAATTACTCTCGAAAACAGCACGAAGACGCGGCTCAGAAGGGAAATCGGTCTGTAGTTCTTCAAGAGAGCGTTGTCACCTTTCTTGAAGAACAAGACCACCGCACTTCTGCTCCACGCCTCCGGTGTAATGCCACCATGGACGACGGAATTAAAGAGCTTCTGAAGGACTTCAAGTACCGGTCTTCCTATCGCTTTCAGAAGCTCCGCTGTAATTCCATCCTCGCCTGGGGCCTTACCGTTTTTAAGGTGCTGGAGAGCCATTCTAATCTCGCTCGGACTGACGTCCGGGATATCTTCGGAATAGTGTCGGATGAGACTCGCACTTGGATCGTTACTCACACTTGCGTGTGGCTCCAACGATGACGTGTACAGCTGCCCATAGAACCTCTCAATCTCACTCAAAATCTCAGGTGTCCCGGAAACGATGCTACCACATTCTGTCTTCAGCTTTGACAGTTGGCTCTTTCTGGCAGACAGATCTCTGGCAAAGACTTTGGAGCCTTGGTTCCGCTCGATCGCTTCTTCAATACGAGTGGTATTGAAGTTGTGAAGTTAAGTATTGAAGTTCAGATGCCTGCATGCTGTCAAGTCTGTTGAAGAATGTAGCTTCATCTCCCATCTAACAGCCATGAGATTAAGAGTGTGATCGGAGAGTTTTTGTGTTCTTCTGCGGCGGGTCTTGTAGAACTTAGCTCCGACCGCATGGACAGTTTCCACGAGCTTGTCATTCATATCGTCCACTTCATTGCAGTCTTCTAGGCACTGAAAACGGTTTCGTAACTCGAGCTGAAAGGTTTCGGGACTTTGGAACAGAGCACGAGGGGGACGGAGCGTTGACTTCATTAGACGAGACCTCTCCAACTTAACGTTTAGGTTCAGTGTGCCTCTAACCATTCGGTGATCGCTACCAGTTTTCACCCTCGCGATCACGGAGACATCACTGAACAGTTGTCGTCTGGTCGTCATAATGAAGTCAATCTCATTTTTTGTCGAACCGTCGGGGCTCGACCAGGTCTACTTCCTGTGGGGCCGCTTCTGGAAGAAAGAGTTCATCATAAAGAGTCCCTCTTTCTCCTTGAAGTCGGCCAGCTGCTGGCCGCTTGGGTTCCGTTGCCCTATTCCAAATTTCCCTACTTTCAGCTCGCCGTTCTCTCTTGTGCCTAGTTTTGCATTGAAGTCTCCCATTAACACCGTATATTGGGTTTTGGAGGAATGCATGGCTCTAGAGATATCCTCATACATTTCCTCCACCTCTTCATCGGGGTGTGCCGAGGTTGGTGTGTAAACCTGTATGACCTTCAGCGAATACCGTTTGGTGATTCTGAGTATAAGGTACGCAACCCTCGTCGACACACTCCCGATCTTTAGAACGTTGTTAACGAGAGACTTGTGGACAATAAATCCGACACCTCTTTGGGACAGATGGTCACCCTCCCGGTGATAGAGCAAGTTGCCGGATTCGAGGATTACCGTTTCCTCCCCCTCTCTTCGGACTTCGGATAATCCTATAATATGCCAGCGCAACTTGTCTATCTCTTCTTCTAGCTCCACGATCTTCTCGTCAGTCCTCAGGGTGCGTGCGTTGTACGTTGCCAGGTCGAGTCGTCTAAGGTGGCAACCGAACCTCCACCGGAGATTCTTAGCACCCCCTGCCCCGCCGTTACCATGGTCGCCACCGTAGCCAGGAATAGCGGGGCCGCCGGGCACTGGGGGCCGTCTGTTTGTTGCTTTAATCATTGGGGGTATTTGCCATAGTTGCCACGCTTGGCGAGCGGGTTGGATATCGCAGTTTTTTTATTGTAGTTTGGCTATTATCAGGAAGATGCTGCTGCCCATCTCCTGCCTGCCTCCCTTTCTCGCCTTTTACGACACCCACGGGAGTATATGGGGTGGTGGATATTCTTGACCGCCACTACACGGCAATTTTTTTATTTGATGCTATTGCTTAATTTTAAACGTTTATTCTACCGATTTTAAAAAGGAGACGGTACTCAATTCGACTATATGTTATTTTTTCTTTTTTTATGTGTTACCTCATAACTTTTTTCTGGGTGAACCGACTTGTTTGATTCTTTTTTTTATTTGAAAGCTGGTGCTTCGAATGTGGTGTTATTATTATAGTGGGTTATCTATAAAGTTTTCTCATCTTGTTGGGCAGTATAAATATATAAATATTTTTTTTTTAAATACTAGTAATGCTATTAAACATTACTAATAGTCTCTTTAACCACTTCTGGTAAGCTTAAAATGCTTGTGTTAGAAGTGGTTCACGACAGTAGTCGAATGGCCGATTCGAACCCACGACCTTTCGAGTTCGCGGTCAGCGCCCTGCCATTAGGCTACTGACGCTTCAAGTGACTTACTTATGCCAAGACGTGATGTGTTTCGTATGGTGAGTCACAAGGACTGGAATTCCTTGTGTTAATCGAGGGTATTTGAAATCAGTTCCTTGTCATTTGATAGACTATGTGCTGCTATTTCCAAAAGGCACAAAAAATACAAGACACTTTAAAACAGTGAAATCGTGTTAATTATAAATACTTAACTTTACTGTGTCTACAATACAGGTATAATTATTTAGAAGCCCGACATGTTTTCTCGAACAATTATTATTATTATAAGTTTGATCAAGATCTGACCAATAGTTTTTAAGTTATTCTTAATTATTTATATTGAAGTCGGATGTACAAAACTTTAAATTATTTCAAGTCACCTATCTTGGTAAAAGATATTTGCAGTATCGCCTACAAATATCTTTTCCCAAGATAGGTGACCGACACCGACTTGTTCAAGAAAACACCTGTATTGTAGACACAGTAAAGATAAGTATTTATAATTAACACGATTATATATATATCAATTTTATGTAAATAACATGAAAGTTATATGTTAATCAGACGTATTTATATTTTTATTTCATTTGTTTATAAGTAGTATTTTATTTAAGTTTATGTTGTAATAATCTTATATATTATAAAATATAATCTTTTTTTATAGAATAAGGGTGACAAACGAGCACAGAGTCCACCTGATGGGAAGTGGTTGCTGTGGCCCCTAGACATCTACATCTATCTTCGTTTGCGAATTAAAATGCAGATGCGTTGTCACCCGTGAGAATATATATACATATATATATATATATATATATATATATATATATATATATATATATATATATATATGTATATATATATATATATATATATATATATATATATATATATATATATATATATATGTGTGTGTGTGTAAACTATAATAAAAGAAACTAAAAATAAAACGTAAATTATACACTCCACTTATACTCACCTACTCCACGTGGTATCGTGCCAATAACTGCTGCGTTTCCTCGCTGAATAGCTATACGTCTTTGAGCGAGAAAAGAACCAGCCTTCTTATCACCAGCAGCGCCGAAACTTCACCGTACGTGGACCCCACGAACCAATACTTTCTACGACAAATGGCACTAATATGTATTCATCTCACAGATACTCATATTTGCGCCACTTATTTATTTCACCTGCTTCTGATGCTTCCCAAACTCTAATCACCTCGATTATAAGCCCCTGCGATGAGAGGCTACCAAAGTGTATCCGCAAGTAGCATCACACACTAGGGCTATACCTCTCTCTCAAGGGACCAATGTCATACCGTCGAGTCTGTTGCCATCGTCTCTAAATATTCGACAAGGCTTTAAAACCGAGGGAACATTTATAGAGGCAAGATCCATCGTTTTAGTTTGAGATGACATCGTTTAGAACCGTGCCGTGAAAACCGACCAGCACTTTTCTTACATGAAAGTCCCTGGAGCCCAACCTCGTCAATACTGCTACCACAGGGGCACTGATGTGGTTGACAACATAATGATGATTTTGATTTCAAATTACAGTTAAAAAATGAAGTTTCTATTTAAATTTAAGATTTCATTATTAAAAGCCATTTATTAAGCTCTCAACCTAACAGGCGTTACCTATAGTAAGCCTAGGTAGGTTACGCCACTTTTTTGATTTTTGTAGGCTATATAATAAAATTGCTATATTAAGAACTTCGTTAATTTTGTACAAAAGTTATTCGTTGTTGTAATAATTATCA
The DNA here is from genome assembly GCA_033319125.1 of Parnassius glacialis. Classification (NCBI taxonomy): domain Eukaryota; kingdom Metazoa; phylum Arthropoda; class Insecta; order Lepidoptera; family Papilionidae; genus Parnassius; species Parnassius glacialis. The sequence continues at coordinate 16,403,109 of JAVANC010000026.1, read as the reverse complement.
ACAACTTTTTAAATATAACACTATTTAAGTGTTATTTATTTGCTTTTTTAAAAAATGGATTTATTAAAGGCAAAGGATTATTGAAAACGTAAAATTTCAAAGAATATCCTATCTGAACAGGCGAAATATTTGGATACAAATAAATAATAATAAACTCACACTTAAACATGACATAACCGAAACGATTTTTAATATAAGTTGTAGATTTCCTAGCTCATGTCGAGAAGTCTCTAAGATTTTACCCACATCATTTGCCTTCATATCCCCGTGTGGCTTTCTTAGACGTTATGCATGTTTAGTCAAGCGAAAACAATTTTCCTTTTAATATAAGCAACCTCTTTTTCTAAAGCACAAGCAGTAAACGAATAAAGGTTTTTTTTTCATGGTAAACCTAAGAAAGTCTTTTGATTACCTTATCTTGTGGAAGACGATTACATTCTTTATATTTTTATACGTGGCAAGGGATTAATTTGCTCAGTTTACAAAGAGCATTTATAACTGATATGTATATAATATTTCATGAATATTGCATGCCGAGCGCAAAGCGCGTGGGTATATTCTACTAACGCCTAAAATCAAAATTCCAACGTTTAGTCGCATGAAATCGTATCCAGCAATCATATTATACATATAAATGATATAAAAAGCACATTGTTAGAATGATGAATTATTGTTTTTAAATCGATTAATTGCTATTTTTGAATAAAAAAGGGGTTTTAGTGGCTTATACACATACATACATACATATAATCACGCCTCTTTCCCGTAGGGATAGGCAGAGACCACTTCTTTCTACTTGCTACGACCCTTACATACTTGTTTCGCTTCGTCCACTTTCATTATTCCCTTCATACATGCTCTACGGTTTAGGGTACTCTTGACCTGGCCTTTTTTCAAGACGTCCCTGATTTGGTCTAGAAATGTCCGCCTAGGTCTACCCCTTCCAACACTTTCATTCACACTCGCCTTATACACTTTTTTCGTCAATCGTTCTTCATTCATTCTCTCAACATGGCCAAACCATCTCAGCATACCTTTCTCAAATTTTGTCACTACATCTTCTTTCAGACCACAACGTTTCCTTATTATGGATTTTTCATGTCCCCAAGGCTTGTAAACACAATAACTTTTGAAAATATCAATTGTTTAACTCAATCTATTTTTTAATCTCTTCATCTATCATGTGGGAAGCCACTGAATGTAAATGGCAGTGTAATTTTGTTTTGTTTAGCTATAATTAATTTTTTTCGGCTCCTAAATGGCGAAATTTTCGTTGATTTGGTAGCCTTGTATGTAAATTATTTCTGTAAATGGGGAGCTACAGCCACAGAGTAGTTTACTCACTAACTCAGTTCGCCATCGCCATATATTACTGTATATATCAGTTCGCCGTCAGTCGCCGTCGTGAGTGGACATTATTTCGGTTGTTTGCAGCGGCTCAAAAAGATCGCTGTACTTGATTATAATAATAATAAGAGATTTTTTTTATTACAATATTTCAAAAGCACAGAATAAAAAATAGTAGTACGTACTTAAAGTAAGTAGTATAATTTTTTTTGTCATGGGAGAAATTTTCATGGTTTTCGAGGGTGTTGAAACCGATAGGGTTGTCGAAATGTAAATCCAAGATGGCGGCCGCAATAAGTATCAATTTTTTTCATAATGGGTGTAATTTTCATGGTTTTCGAGGGTGTTGCAGCCGATAGTGCTGTCGAAATGTAAATCCAAGGTGGCGGCTGCAATAGGTATACATTTTTTCATCATAGGTGTCATTTTCATGGTTTTCGAGGGTGTTAAAGCCGACAGCGCTGTCGAAATGTAAATCCAAGATGGCGGCTGAAGTAGGTACCAATTTTTTCATCATGGGTGTCATTTTCATGGTTTTCGAGGGTGTTGAAGCCGACAGCGCTGTCGAAATGTAAATCCAAGATGGCGGCTGAAGTAGGTACCAATTTTTTCATCATGGGTGTCATTTTCATGGGCTTCGAGGGTGTTGAAGCCGATAGTGCTGTCGAAATGTAAATCCAAGATGGCGGCTGAAGTAGGTACCAAATTTTTTCATCATGGATATCATTTTCATGGTTTTCGAGGGTGTTGCAGCCGATAGTGCTGTCGAAATGTAAATCCAACATGGCGGCTGAAGTAGGTACCATTTTTTTCATCATGGGTGTCATTTTCATGGTTTCAAGAGTTTTGAAGCCGATAGTGCTGTCGAAATGTATTTAAACTACTTTAAAAAAATCCGGATAATCATGCTATACGTTATTTTTTATGCGAAGGCATGCTCAATTGGATTTACCAATATTTTTGAGTAATATTTTTTGCTATATTTACCACGCTTGGCAGGCGGTTTGGCAACCGTAGTTTTTTATTAAATTATATTAATACTTAATCCTCAGAAGACACAAGTTTGCGCGTTTACCGCTAAAAAGAACCCCTTTGTCGTGTCTCCTTAGTTTCAAGGCACTCCCCTTGTTGCCTCAACCAGTATCGGAATCCTTGGCGTCGACATATCAAGTAACGTGTAGCTTCGTGGTTACTTGGAAGGGAAGGCCAAATTGGCCTCTAAAAATCTAGGCATGCTCAGCAGAGAGTGACAGTATTTCATGCCAGCACATCGCTTGCAACTTTACAAGGCGCAGGTGCAGCGCAGAGCAGCTCAAATTGTCAACCACCGATTCCTTTCCGATCGGCTCGATTCGCTGTCACTGCGAAGAGATGTTGCATCCCTTTGCATGTTCTTTCGCATCTACCACGGGCAGTGCTCTGAGGAATTGTACGGATTAATCCCAGCCGCCAAATTTAACGAAAGCACATCGCGGCAAATCTCCTGATAGCATCCACACCATCTGGATGCTTGGCGTTACACCACTGTACGTTTCACTAGGAGTTTTCTTCCACTTACGACCTCATTTTTTGAATGGAATAGTTTGTTATTCAATATAAATTATATGTAGTTCATAATAAAAGTAATTTTTTACTTTTAACAACTGGTTTGCACTACTGTATATACAACTTGCCCCAGCGCGAAGTGACCGCCCGGCGTCTGTTGATTATTTGGACAAAACTATCAACAAATACCGTTAAAGTTTTTTATTACGTTTTTTTCATAGAGAAACCTGCCTCGCTGCACTATTATCAAGATATGGTTTTTGTTATTACATTTTTTTCAATCTATTTTTTTTTACCAATTGTTATCATAGTTTATCGATTTGAGGTATAAAATGTACCCAAAATTAAAAAAGATACTTTAAAAAAATTAATTACCTCAAAGTTTTAAAAAAACTACCTTTTTTATTTAATCTCGCTAAAAAATTGAATAAATGCCCAATGAATATTATTATTTTATTAACTATTTTTAAAATACATGATATTAGTATTACCTATAAAATTTCATAACAATTTTTGTAGCTGTCTCAAACATTTATCGAACTACAAACTCTGGAAATAAATATTGATAGAATAATTTTAATATAAGGAAACAATAAAAACAAGTGTAAACTTAAATCATAAATTTAAAAAAAAGTAATGAATTTATAACGTTTCCGAAATTACTGCCAATCAAGAGGCGTTAAATCAGGAGACTTTGGAGGCCACGCTACTGGACTGCCTCTGCCAATCCAACGTGGATAGTTTTGATTAATAAATGGACACACTGATGCTGCATAATGAGCCGGGGTTCCATCTAATTGGAGGTACATGTTTCGTCTTGTTAGCAATGGGAGGTCTTGTAGCAAAAGCGGCAGATCTTTGCACAAAAACTAAACATTACCTCTTGCGTAAGCCATCTTGGCAATTCAAATGACCCAATAATTTGATTATTAATTATTCTAGCCTACATCTTAATGGAGAATACGTGCTGGAAAGAAGTTTCTTTGACAGGATTTTCATAATTCCAAATGTGCAGATTACGGTGGTTGGTTATTTTGGCTCTGGTAAATGTGGCCACATCCGTCCATAAAATTTCCCTTAAGAAATTATAATTTTATCTGTGTTGTCGTAAAATCCACGAACAAAAAACCAACTTTGGTGTACTGTCTTATTTTCGTAAATTTTGAGCACGTCGAAAATGGTAAGGGTAAAGTCCTTCCTTTTTAGTACGCGTCACACTCATTTTCGTTGTTGCAATTCGACGAGTACTTATCATCGGGTCAGCTGCTACTAACCTTAGCTCTTCTTCACCGAACTTTTTTTTTATGGGATAAGGGTGACAAACGAGCATACAGTCCACCTGATGGTAAGTGGTTGCTGCGGCCCATAGACATCTACATCTATCCTCTATTACAAATCAAAATGTAGATGCTTTGTCACCCGTGAGGACTAAGATGGAATGCCTCATTTCCAGTAAAAAGGGCCTCCGACCACCTGCACTCACCAAGCGAAACGCAGAGGTAAACCTCTACTTCACGCTGGTTTTCTGTGAGGTCGTGGTACCACCCCGGTTCGAGCCAGCCCATCCGTGCGACAGCAAAAGCTGCCGCGTGGCTCTACCACTGTTAAAACTCTAAACGTAAGAACTAACGTCTAACGTAAGAACTTTTCATGAACAGCTTGTCTACGTGATACAGGTTCATTTCTTCTCCGACGTAAACCCATTTCACTAAATTGTCGACGGTTGGTAATAGACGAGCGATATCCAAGGACGATCCTGTTAGGAAATTTTTGTCTGTATTCGGCAACGGCGGCCCCCGAGCTTTTTTTGTTAGCTGACCGTGCTCCCGTCCCCGTACGGTGAATGCCTCATTCAGTTCAGTCGAGGAACAAAACGTCATATCCGCCTCCACTAGCACAGCCGCCCTCGTGCGGTTGTGTGTGCTAGCGCCGCCGCCCCCGAGCCGTTATGTTAGCTGACCACGCTCCTGTCGCCGTACGGTGAGTGCATCAGTCAATCCAGTCAAGGAATGAAACGTCGATTCCTATTCTGCCTCCGCTAGCGCCAACGCCCCAGAGCGGCTGTGTTAGTTGACCGTACTCCCGTCCCCGTACGGTGAGTGCCCCGCGCCCACCATAGTGAGTCCAACATAACCACACAGCCCGCTGCGTGGTATGCTAAGAGCATTCACCACCTCCCTCCCCCGCTCCTGGTGGGTAGCCCTTTGCTTTGGGCGCAAAAGAAAAGGATTTGCGCAAGTAAAAAAATTACTCGCTCTATCCTTTATTTTGACCAAATTAGTCATTTTTGAACAATTTGTAGCTCGGCACATAACACATAACATATGTTTGAGATAATTACAAACATTGTTGTGAGATTATGTAGGTAATATCATGTAATTTAATAAAATATAATTCATTGGGCATTTATTCAATTTTTTAGCGAAATTAAATAAAAACGGGTATTTTTTTCTTAAGACTGAGGTAATAATTTTTTTTAAGTATCTTGTTTAATTTTGGGTACATTTTATACCTTAAATCGATACACTATGATAACAATTGGTAAAGAAAAAAACAGAATGAAAAAAATATTTAAAAACAAAAAAGCATATCATGAAAATAGTGCAGTCGGGTTTCTTTACGAGAATAATAAAAACCTAATTAAAAAACCGGTAAGACCTGTACTTTAATGGAATTTGTTGATAGTTTTGTTCAAATAATAAACAGACGCCAGGCGGTCACTTTGCGCTGGGGCACCTTGTACATTTATATTATACTAGCTGTTCCCCGCGACTTCGCCCGCGCGTAATTTATTACGATTTGTTTTCATGGGTTTTAATTTTTTTGCGCAGAACTCTGATTCTTTTTGTAAAATAAAAGTAGCCTCAGTTTCTTCTTATAACATCAGCTATCTGCCCGTGAAAGTCCGGTCAAAATCGGTCAAGCCGTTTCGGAGATTAGCCGGAACAAACAGACAGACAGACAAACAGAAAGACAGACAGACAAAAATTTTAAAAATCGTGTTTTTGCTATAAGTACCGTATATACTTTCGTATGCATATAGTAAAAAGCTGTTATTTCGACATTACAAACAGAGACTTCAGTTTTATTTATTTGTATAGATATAGAAGATGTAATAACGCATTTTACACAGTATTTGTTAATACTGTGTAAAAAGCGTTTACACAGTTATAAACTTGGTAGTAGACTTGTTAAATAGAGATTTGGTAACAGAACGTTAAAATAATTTTAATCGTTGTGCATTGTTATTAGTGTCGATAAATATATGCAATTTTCCGAGTTAATGTCGCGTTCATTTATATATGCATATTATTTTATTATTCTTTCGTGTTTTACCAACGGTGTCATTTCACTACATATTTATGCATATTCATTAAGCGATGCGTATACCTAGTTACCAATCGTGTGGTGTAATAAACTGTATGAGCACCAAACTAACGAAGCTTTGCGACCAACTCATTGGCGCATGACCGTGCATTAAATTAGTCTGTAACATCCGACCTGCTATCCGAAAACAGCTAATATTGCGGTGAATTGTATGATTAAATGTGAAATTCGTAATCTAGTACAATTCGTAAAAATATTAATGGAATGCTAATCAAAAATGTAAAAGCTGTTATTTATAAATATATATTTATATACATTTGTTTACAACAAAATTTTAATTTTATTTTACTTCTAATCTTTGAAACACATGATAGGTTTTAAAAAATTCCGTTTTCAAAATTAATTTATATTTATATATGCATTCCTTTGAGTCAATAAACTATCTATAATCACAAGGTTTGTCTAAGGCTTTGAAAACACAAACTACAATTTCCTATTCTATTCTAAAACAAATATCATTTTTCGAAATGATTTTTTTTAAAATATTTAAATCGAAAAGAAAGCTTATATACAAAATAAGTTTCAGAATTTCCATTTATATTATTATTGTCAATAATATAGCTGTACTGATTATTTAACTCAATAATTATTTACCTACATATTAATGTACATAATAATTTTATTGATACAGACTTTTATATTTTAACGAAAATTTATCTTTGAATCTAATTTGACATCAATTTTATTTATAACTAAATGTTTACCGCGCGTATGTAATTTAGGATTTTAATTTTTTTACGCGGAAGCCCAATTGTTTTTCTAAAATAAAAGTACTTTAAGGAACTCCACATAACATTAGCTATATGCCAGTGGAATGCCCATCAAAATCGGTTCAGCCATTTTGGAGATTAGCCGGAACAAACAGACAGACAAAAATTTAAAGAATTGTATGCATTTAGTAAAAAGCTGTTATTTTGACATTACAAACAAACACTTCAATTTTATTTTATTGTATAGATTTACCTTTCTAAATTATAGTATTTGGACACTATTAATTTAGTTGACAGTTATAGCCTCTAACTAACAGTATTGTTTCCTGAATAAACATTCATGTATATTAATTATACGGAAAACGGGCTTTCAGGTTTAATTTTAGCCGGCTTCAAAAACGGAGATGACAATTCGTCTAACGTTTTATTCTGTATGTATGACGCGATATTTATAATTCTTAATTTCCTAAATAGATTATACTTCAAGGGTGGTCTCATATAAATTCAGTGAAAATATTTCACATAGCGGCAATGCCGACACAGACCGACCATTTCCAAATGGTTGCAGACTCCGTGCTACAACAGGTCCCACCCGCAGAGATCGTGATACTCGGTGATTTTAACGCCCACTACGCTGAATGGCTTGGTTCCCGTTTAACCCATCAGAGGCAGATCCCAGCCATAATGTGGTCGCTCCTGTAAAATAGAATCACGCTATAAGCAGGAGTGCTACCGGGCCTGGGCTGACGCATCAACGTCTCGGGATGTTAACACCAGCGCACTTAAAAAGAAGTATAATTCCCCCTCCAGGTCCTTCAAAAGCATCATTGCCAAGGCAAGGTCTGAGCACATCGGCAGAATTGGCGAGAAGCTAGTTCGCCTTCCTTCGGGAACCCGTGTATTCTCGTCTCTCGCCAAGGCTGTCCAAGGGAACTTCTGTCTGCCATCTCTTCCATCTCTGCACAGAGAGGACGACTCACTGGCCCATGCCGCAAAGGAGAAAGCTGATCTGTTAGGCTCTCTCTTTGCGTGCAACTCGACTCTAAATAACGGGGGAACACACCGCCGAACATCCCGCGGTATGAGTGCTCCATGCCGGATGTGCGGTTTACACAGCGCTCGGTTCGCAAAACACTCTTCTCCCTGAACGTTAGCAAGTCGAGTGGGCCTGATGGAGCCCCATTGTGCTAAAGACATGTGCTCCAGAGTTGGCATCGAATTCATGGAAGATAGCTTTGGTCCACCCGATCCCTAAAAGGCGACCGCTCAGACCCGTCCAACTACAGGCCTATCGCCATCACCTCCTTATTCCCCAAAATAATGGAATCTATTATAAGCTGCCAGCTCATGAGGTACCTTAAGGGTCACCAGCTGATTAGTGACTGCCAGTACGGTTTTCGTCCGGGTCAATCAGCTGGTGATCTTCTGGTCTACCTGACTCATAGATGGGTGGAGGCGGTAGAGTCCAAGGGGGAGGCATTGGCCGTTAGTTTGAACATAGCGAAGGCCTTCGATCGGGTCTGGCAGAAAGCGCTTCTTTTGAAGCTTCCTTCCTATGGGCTTCCCGAGAAATTGTGCAAATGGATTAACAGTTTCCTTGCTGATCGGAGCATTAAGGTCGTAGTAGACGGTGCATGTTCTGATTTCAAGTCAATCAACGCTGGTGTTCCATAAGGCTGTGTGCTATCACCAATGATAATTTAAATATTGTAAATTCACTATATCCACCTCAATTTTATGTTATAGCTAATAAATACTGCCGCTTTGTATTTAATATTTAAAAAAGTTGGTACATAAATATTATAACAACAATTTGGTGTTGGAACAAAAAGTGACAGGTAACGAACATTGTTTTAAAAATTATTGTAATCCTTATTTCATATCATTCCTTTTATAAATTAAAGATTGATTCTATTACTCGGGTTATTACATTCTTTGCGGGTTTCTTTTCGAATTGTTTTAACGATAATTTGATTTGAGACTTGTAAATTGAAAAAAAAAAACAATAACAACTTTACATTAGCTTACTCTGCTCCTTCTGTTTTCGATCTTTGTTTTCTTTTATTATTTATAATAAATAGTAAAATGAATACTCGCAATGCCAAGACGCGCCAGATGGAGAACCAACTCCAGCTTGCGCTCCAAGAACTTAAGGCGTCCAGGGAGCAGTGTGAACTGTTGCTTAAGGAAAGGGATGATAATGAAAGGGAAATAGTTAGCATAATTGCCAAAAATACACAGTTGAAATGTGATATGGTTAAGTTACATACAGAATACACAAGTGTTATAAAAGAAAGAGATCAGCTACAGGAAACGGTTAATGAGTTTGACCAATGCAGCAAGGAATATGAGGAAGCTCTCAGGTTAATTGCTGCATTGAAGTTACAGTTGAATGAGGCTAATGAGCAAATAACACAATTTAAAACATATATAGATAACCTTAAAGCCTCCCAGACTCAAAGCCTGTTCTCCGAGCTTGTGCAATGTGATACTTCAAGAATGTTACAGCAATCTGCAACAATAGACTTGACTGGTGACGACTCTTCCACTTCAGGAAACACAGTAAGGATTAATTGCAGTAAAACCAAATTGAAGAAGTATATAAAAGTTAATAAATACTTAAGGAAAGTACAAAAATTAATAAGAAATAAGATTAATACCAAAAATTATGTAAATGTATGTAAAGAAAAGCAAGCATTGTTATGTGAACTTAATTTGTATTCAATTGAGGTGGATAACATAAAAAAATGTTATGAGACTGAAGTAGAGTGCCTTAAATCAGAAATATTATCACTTATGAACTCCCTTCAAACTGTGTCCAATAAATATAAATCAGCCCAAAATGAAATAAAAGAACACATATTGGCTATGGATAATCTGGTAAAGACTTGTAAATATAATGAGGAGCGGTTTGACTCCTTAGTTAAATATCAATGTGAGTGTCAGCGCTCAATACCAGATTCTTCAGAGTCAGTGTGTGCTGATAATATTATACCACCACCAAAACTCTATAACAGTGCCATAGCAGAGGATATTAAAATAATAAATAACTCAAATATTACTAAAAATAATATAATTGTTTATAGCGATGACATGGGAAAAAATCTAGGCATAACTTTAAATAACTCTTTAAAGGGACAAAAAGTTACAAATTGCTGCATGCCTGGAGCATCTTTTAGTGACATCCTAAATAAAATTATTGTTACTAAATTTTGCCCAAATAGTACAATAATAATTATTGTTGGTAGAAGAGGCAGTGTAAACAACAAACAGTTATTAAGATATATTGAACAACTTAATAACTTAAATGTACACAAAATTATCTTGTTTACACTGCCTTATATACAGGGATTGCCACAGGAAAATAATTTAAGACATAATTTAAATATACAAATGCATAATTTAATATTTAATAATAATTTAAATTTGACATATAATTGTAATGATAATAATCATAAATTTCATGTTATTGACATAAATAATTCAATAAAAAAGTTTTGGACAAAAGATAGGTATTACCTATCCAAATATAATTTAAGACTGATAGCAAATGTGCTATCTTATTATTTACTTTTTAACTCAGCCAAGTTTTTGGCTACCAAGACTGCTTTTATTGAGCATAATCATTTGACATTTAATTTGGAATCAGTTCCAACTAATTTAAATTAGTGAATGAGACAATAGAGGCAATCTCTAGCAATAATAAGAGTTTAATTAATTTTGAATACAGCCCACAAATAAGTAATAAAAATTGTTTACACCTGGTGCATCAAAATATACAAGGCATGTTGGGCAAAGAATTGGAAGTTGAATTGTTTTTAAATAGTAACAATATACACATCCTTTGTATTACTGAACATTGGCTAAAAGATTATAATTTCATGTTTAATTTCAGAAATCACCAGGTGGTCAGTTCCTTCAATAGAGAAAAAAGTTTACGTGGTGGCTCCTTAATATTAGCAGATAAATCATTATTATATAAAGAACGTAAGGATATTGTGAGCCTCTCTGTTGAACGAACTGTAGAAATGGCTTGTGTCGAGCTCGAGCACCTCATTGTTGTAGGTGTTTACAGACCCCCATGTGCTACTTATGACCATTTTGAAAGGATTGTGGAAGAAGTTTTACTCAAACTTAGCAAACAGAACAAATCTGTTGTAATATGTGGAGACTTTAATATCAATCTCCTTGAAACTTCTTCCATTAGTATTAAGTTTAGCTCATTGTTTAAATCATATAATCTTGTAAATTTATTCTTAGAACCAACACGTATTGCTGGGCCGAGTGCGACCTGTATAGATAACATTTTTACAGATGTTAAGCCCTTGCATAAATCAATTATTCAAAATTTAAGTTCAGATCACTGTGGACAGTTGGTATCACTACCTTACATACACAAAACACAGAAAAATAAGAAAGTTGTGTTTGTTCCAATAAATGAACATCGCTTGGAGAGGTTTAGAAGTAATGTAATAAAAAGACTTCCATCACTTTCGTTTAAAAATAGTGCTAATTATATGTATGCTACATTATTTAAAATTATAAGTTGTGAATTTAGTAGAATATTTACTTCTAAAACTTTCTCTTTTAACAGTCGCAAATCATTTAATGAATGGGCGACAGTAGGAATTTATAAAAGTAGGCGAAGGTTATACGAGCTTTATGATGAAAGATCATATAATAGTAGTGTTATATTTAGAGATTATGTAAAAACATATTCTAAAATATTTAAAAAAGTGTGCTCCACTGCTAAGGCTTTACATTTAAGCAACAAAATTAAAACTGCATCCGACAAAATTAAAATGACCTGGAGAATAATAAATAGTGAAACGGGCAAGGTCAAACCGCGCAACTCGGATTTTCAATTGAATATTAACAATAATTTAACGCGATCTGATCAAGAAGTTGCTATGGCTTTTGAGAAACATTTTACTGATGTTCCTTTTTTGACAACAAAATCATTAAATTCTTCTCCTACTGTCGCCGAATCATTGCTCAAACAAAATGTAAAGGCTTGTTCTAATACTTTTAAATTCCATAGAGTACTGCCAAAAGATATCGTTAAATATTTTAAAGCTATTGATGTTAAGAAAACGGCAGATTTATGGGGGATTTCCGTTAAAGTTATTTTATCTATAATAGATATATTAGCACCTTATCTAGCCACTATATTTAATATAAGCGTCGAATCTGGTGTGTTTCCTGATTTAATGAAACATAGTAAAGTCATACCTATATTTAAATCTGGTAGTACAATAGACCCCGCCAATTTTAGACCAATTTCTGTACTACCAACATTAAGTAAAATTTTTGAAAAAATTATTTTAGATCAGATGTTAAGTTTTTTTAATATTAATAAATTGCTACATAAAAATCAATTCGGTTTTACAAGGGGTCGCTCGACAACTGACGCTGGAGTTGAGCTTATTAAACATATTTTTTGTGCATGGGAGAATTCAGAGGATGCTTTGGGTATATTTTGTGACCTTTCCAAGGCCTTCGACTGTGTTCACCATGAGACATTAATCAGGAAGCTACAGTACTATGGTGTCAAGAACACAGCGCTTAAACTTATTATTTCATATTTAAGTAATAGAAAGCAGAAGGTTATTATCAATGGTAAAAGTTCTTCCGGGTCACCTGTACTAATGGGTGTTCCTCAGGGCTCGATTCTCGGCCCATTCCTGTTTCTGGTGTATATTAATGACTTACCTCACCTTGTAGGGGATAGTCATGATATAGTATTATTTGCTGATGATACTTCCTTGATTTTTAAACTTAAACGTCAATCATTTAAATGTGACGAAGTGAATAATGCTATATCAAAATTAGTGCATTGGTTTAACGTTAATAATCTGCATTTGAACGGAAATAAAACTAATTGTGTTAAATTTACAACAACGAATGTTAAAAATCTGAATACCAATGTGTTTTTAAATGGGGAGGAATTGAGCCCTGTTGTATCTACTGTTTTTCTTGGCATCACTCTTGACGCAAAGCTTCAGTGGGGCCCCCATATATCCAAATTAGCAAGCAGACTAAGTTCTGCAGCCTATGCTGTAAAAAAGATTAGAGGTCTCACTAGTGTCGAGACAGCTAGATTAGTTTATTTTAGTTATTTCCATAGCATAATGTCTTATGGGATTTTGCTATGGGGAAATGCGGCTGATTCAGAAACTATTTTTGTTTTACAGAAGAGGGCCATTAGAGCTATTTACAATCTAAAACCGAGAGAGTCTCTTAGAGATAAATTTAAAGAAATTAATATATTAACTTTGGCCCCTCAGTATATTTACGAAAATTTAATGTATGTTCACAAAAACAAAGATAGTTTTAGTAAAAAAAGTGATATACATTCTGTAAACACTAGGAACAAACACAAGCTAGTGATACCAGTTTCTCGACTCCACAGAGTCAGTAATTCATTCTTGGGGCAATATATACGCTATTACAACAGGGTCCCGGAAAGTGTACAGGTTCTCTCTATTACCAAGTTTAAATGTTTTATTAAGCTGAAACTGTATAAAAAGGGTTATTATAGTATAAATGAATACATGGTTGATAATAACCCCTGGGAATGAGGTGGTCGCTTCCAAGCAGTTTCTAAAATAAATTTTGTAAATAGTTCGTAATCATTTATATTGTAAAATTTATTTTAAAAAAATTGTCCCGCTGGGTTTCTTGCTGGTTCTTCCCAGGACAGAGGGTTTTTTTTCGAACCAGTGGTAAAGTAAAAAATGACTTTCAATAACAATTACACATGTAATGTATATTGAATAAAAATTATTCTATTCTATTCTATTCTATTCTAATGCTGTTTCTCGTGCATATCAATGATATGTTGCAAACTGGTAACAATCATTGCTATGCAGACAAAAGTACTGGTGATGCCCTATATACCGGCAGTGCCAATATTTCTCGGGAAAACGTCACCGAGTACCGGGACAAACTTGTGTCTGAAGTCGAGTTTTTGCTGGCCAAAGTCTCAGATTGGGGGCGACTAAATCTAGTCCAGCTCAATCCCCAGGAGATACAAGTTTGCACGCTTACTGCTAAAAAGAACCCTTTTGTCGTATCTACTCAGTTTCAAGGCACTCCCCTTGCTGCCTCAGCTAGCATCGGAATCCTCGGCGTCGACATATTGAATAGTGTGCAGTTTCGTGGTCACTTGGAAGGGAAGGTCAAATTGGCCTCTAAAAAGCTTGGCGTGCTCAGCAGAGCGAGACAGTATTTCATGCCGGCACATTGCAACTTTACTAAGCGCAAGTTCGGCCTCACATGGAATACTGTTCTCATCTCTGGGCCGGAGCACCCCAATGCCACCTTCTTTCACTTGACCGCTTGCAGCGCAGAGCGGTACGAATCGTCAACGACCGAGTTCTTTCTGATCGGCTCGATACACTGGCACTGCGTAGGGATGTTGCATCCCTTTGCATTTTCCATCGAATTTACCACGGGGAGTGCTCTGAGGAATTGTTCGAATTAATTCTAGCCGCCGAATTTCACGAACGCATATCGCGTTAAAAATCAAGATACGATCCTCACCATCTGGATGCTTGGCGGTCCTCGACTGTGCGTTTTACTAGGAGTTTTCTTCCTTGTACAACTTCTCTGTGGAATTGTTTACTACCGGCGATTTCTCCGTACCGATACGACTTAGGGACCTTCAAGAAAAGAGCTTACACCTTTCTAAAAGGCCATCAACGCATCTGCAATTCCCCTGGTGTTGCAAATGTTCATGGGCGGCGGTAGTCACTTACCATCAGGTAAGCCGCATCTTCTATAAAAAAAAAACCCTTAAGGGTCTATAGGGGATAAATTTTTAATGTAACTACTTAGACCACAATGAGATTGTGATATACCTAAGTCCACTCAAAAGTGTAAAAAATTAATTATTATTGTGTAGTACTAAACAGGGCGATTCTGTAATTGTTTCCTATAATATCAGGTGGAAGACGCTAGCGTCTGTAATACAGTTTTTACCACAAACAGCCGTTAATCCTCAACCATATTTTACTAGGATGTAGAACTATTACAGTACTCGTTTGTTTGGCAGGTAAATAAAGTGAATAAATTATTATTATTAACTTTCAATATATTATAGTAAACACCAAGTTCAAAGAAATAAAACGAATAAAATAATTTCACATTCTGAAGTTGGGGTTTGGATTATTCCATAAAATATGTCTTAGCACGGACTTAAGAATGTAAATAATTTGATTATAAAAATTTTCTTAGTTTTTGTGGAGTCGGCTTTTACTTTTTATAAAAAGTATTTTTTTTCACATTACTTTACATATTTATGATATACAAAAAAGGGCGTTCATATTAAGAAATATAATGCACTAATTTGATCGTATATACCACTCACTACACGTTATAAAATATCAATGATATAAACCTTATATTAATTTTATCAGTACTATTGTTACACAGGATCTGTCACCGGCTCACTACTACGGAAACACGTTGACACATTGAGTTTTCCCGTTGCAATTCAGTGTGAGATCGCATTTGAGAGAAATAATTTTCACTGTGGCTGTAACAAAAACACGATCCAAATAAAATACGCGTTTGTCACCCCTTTTTTAAAGTTTATTTTAGCGCGCAATCACAATTTAAGGGTGTCGCTTTTCTCGCTACAATGGGAATTGATTGAGGAATAACGTTCCGTGACTGGCAGTCTGAGAAATGTTATACTTTAACACGAAATAAGTACGAAAGCCTACGTTTCTTCGTAACAATTTGTAGCTAAAAGTTCCACTCGTATTTTATATTACAGAAATTCATCCCCTTTCAAATCAAAGCGACTTATTATTTGACTTAATTACTTACAGAGTTTCACTGAGAATCATTCACATGTTAACTTTGAGTTGTGTCATTAAATTTGCATTTGATTTATGAGCCGCACCTAAGAGTATGAGCGCTCGCTGGAAATTTCACAAAGCGACGAGTTAGATTAAAAGTCAAATGCAGAAACGTTGTTCACCATCATCATTACAGCCCTTTACAAGTCCACTGCTGAACATGAGCTTCCCCTAGGGAATGCCACAAAGAACGGTCTTGAGCCACCTGCATCCATTGACTTCCTGCATGTTGTCACAGGCAATTGGCAAAGGCATTGTTGCAGGTCGTCACTCCATTTAGTGGGGAGTCGCCCTAGAGCACCTTTCTTGCCCACCGGTTGTAGGATTTTAGACCCATATGGCCGGCCCATTGCTAAGTCAGCTTACTAATCAGTTGGGATATATTGGTTACTCTGGTTCTACTACGAATATCTCCATTTTTAAATCTATGATGCATAGAAACCCCGAGCATTGCCCTCTCCGCAGCTCGCTAAGCGACCTTGAGCTTCCTTATACGGCCAGTATACATCGTTACCCCTGACGAATAAGTAAAAAGGCCGCTTCTCCTTCGTTATCCCCAAAGTAGAATATTCTTTTGTACCGTGGAGGTAGTTTACGTACATAAATTGCACAAGGACAAACATCCAGACCCGAAAAAAATATTTGTAAGGCTGTGTATGCGTAGTGTGGAATTCGAACTCGCGGCCCTCAGTGGCGCAAACTCTGCACCCTCAAACTGCACCCTCAGTAATCATACAAATTGTGATATGTTTCGGTCTTGACCGCCCTTGGTAAGGGAAAAATACCTTCTTGTCAGTTATTAGGTGTCCCGTTCTCTATCTTCTATGATGTTACTGTTTTTTGTCTTTTTCTTTATGAATTTGTGTTAATTCTAATAGAATTACCTCCCTCTGTAATGCACGTCAAGTGATTTAAGTACTTCACTTTGCTTTGTCTTTCTTAATTTCAGTTCTTTATATTTTAACTTCTTTACTAATAAAACGTCCAATAGACGCGGAATAAAACATTTATCACAGTTGACTGGAGCGAAAATAGGTCTAAACAGACACCGTGACATTTTAAAATGTTAACACAACTTTCTGCTTGGATAGCGAGCACCTGGCGGATATCAGATTATTTTGACATGGAAACAAGACACGCAATTTCATAAAAAAACAATGAGTATTGTAAAAAATAATCTGTTTTTTTTAATAATATATTTAAATTGAAAACCATAAATAATCAACATTTTTTTTAGAATAAGGGTGAGAAACGAGCACTCAGTCCACCTGATGGTAAGTGGACGCTGTGGTCCATAGACATCTACATGTATCTTCGACTAAGAATCGAAATGCAGATGCGTTGTCACCCTTGAGAACTACGTTGGAATGCCTCGTTTCCAGTAAAAAGGAGTTTTCTAAAACGAATGAAAACAGTCTGACCTTTAAAGTAATTATGATTATTAATTCTTAATGAATAGGTTCTTGGATTGTTTTCATTTAAAATAAAATCTAGTCCTAGAAAGTTCGACTGAAGAAGGACCACCATTTCACAGAATTACAGCGTTAATTTTATGACTACTAAATATGCTATTAACACTACTAACACTCCCGTTAACCACTCCAAACTATTTTTAGACTTGTGCCGTTTGGAGTTCACAACGATATACATATGACAAATTTGAATCCATAAAATGTTGACTTCGGTACTAACAAAACTAAGAGCATAAACAATAACCTTGTTACTATTAGTAGTTTATCATAGTCCTCAGTGTGTCGACGAATATGCATTTTGATTTTATACGAGGATATATGTTGTCTATGAGCCACGGCACACTTTTAAACTGGGTGAATGGTACTCTTTTACTATTTTCTTATAATAAATCTGTTTAAGAATACCAACAAGTTAATAATTGCAACTATGCAACCATTTTATACGTAATAGAGCCATACTGCTTTAACCATGGTTGTAGCACGAAAAATGGATAGATCAACTGGAGAAGGGCCACGCTGTCTTAGAATACCAGCGTAAATCCGTTATATAGCAGCATAATGCCGTTGCGTTTCGTTTTTTTAATAGTATAGGATGACAAACGAGCACACACTCCACCTAATTGTAAGTGGTTGCTGTGACCCATATACATCTACATTTATCCTTAATAAAGAATCAAAATGCAGATGCGTTGTCACCCGTGAGGACTAAAATGGAATGCCTCTTTTTCAGTAAAAAGGGTCTCCAGTTCTCTACACTACGAAACACAGCAGTGTTAAGCCACTATTTTACGCTGGTATTCTGTGAGAGAGTGATCCGTCCCCGGTCAAGCCGACCCATTCGTGCTACAGCTATACTACTAATATAGCAGCAGCATGGCTCTACCATGTGTAAACCACGTATTGTGAGTGTAGAGAACCGGAGAACCTTTTTACTGGAAACGAAGCATTTTATTATTGGTCCTCACGGTCGACTGCACTTTGATTCTTAATCGAAGATGGAAGTAGATGTCTGTAGGACACAGCATCCACTTACTATCAGGTGAACTTTGTGCCCCTAATTCTTCAAAAATTACTTTAAATGTGCCCAAACTATGAAACCTATATACATCTTACTGCTGAGTATACTTTTCTCATTTCTGAGAGGTTTTAAAGCAGTCAGTACGTCGCGTTGCTCCAGTTGGCGGAATTCAAACGACTCGAAATATTTTCTTCTTCTAATGTTAATCTGATCTGAATCTAAATCTTTATACGTGGTAGAGCCATGCTGCAGCTACATTATTTGTATAGTTGTAGCACGAATGGGTCGGCTCGACCGGGGAAGGACCACGCTCTCACAGAATACTAGCATAAAATAGCAGCTTAATGCTGCTGTGTTTCGTATGGTGAGTGTAGGGAACCGGAGACCCTTTTTACTGGAAAAGAGACATTCTATCTTAGTCCCCACGGCTGACAACGCATCTGCATTTTAATTCGCAAACGAAGAGATATGTAGATGGCTATGGGCTACAGCAACCGCTTACCATCAGGTGGACTGTGTGCTCGTTTGTCACCCTTATACTATAAAAAAATATCATTTTTTTATTACCATTGTTGTCTTGTGTTTTTAATTTGTTTTAAAACCTTAGGACTTAACAGATCAGTATTAAGACATAAAGAACTATTAAAAGCTAATACATATTCCATCTGATTTCGCAAAGTTGAACTTGTATATTTTCAGATTTAGAGTTGACGGCTGGTATTTATTTAGGAAATTGTTATTTCCTCAATAATATCTCCAATGTCCGTGTTATGATAATACAAAATTATTCAAAACATGTTTTAAATAAATAACATAAAAGTATCTGCATGGCCTACTTATTGTCTTAGTAACATGACCATTCTTTTTTAACTTAATCTATGCTACGCAAACCGGAAGTATTCGACGGGGCAAAATGTCGATGACATGCTAGATAATTCAGTTAGTAATTTATCACTTAGTAGCATCGGTTCGTACTTTTGATAGATTTTTGTTGAGTTGAAAGGGTAAATTATTCTATTAAGGACAAATGGTAAACACATGTGTCCTATTTTAAACACATTTTTGTTAAGCTCTCGGTTTATTTTAATGTATGATAATGATGTTTAGGTTAATAGTTTTACATATTTAAATAAGAACTAAAATAAATGAGTAGGCAGTAGATAGACAGTAGTCAATAAAATATGGAAATTAATGAATTATTATTTGGTTTTTGGCATCGACACACAGTCATAATATACTGTTTTAAAATATTAATAGAGATAATACGCTGAAGTGGCAATGAAAGTGATTTTGGTCGGTATTCGATTTCGATCGGCTACGAAATTAGTAAGTCATCGTAAAAAGACACCCCCTTAACAAAGTTAAATGATGAATGCTCAATTATATGACTTTTTTAAACAATTCAATTGATGAGTTTAAGGGATACTGTAAGTTTACGTGGTAGAGCCATGCTGCAACTATATTAGTAGAATAGTTGCAGCACGAATGGGTCGGCTCGACCGATGAACGACCACGCTCTCACAGAATACCAGCGTAAAATAGCAGCTTAACACTGCTTTGTTTCGTATGGTAAGCGTAGAGAACCGGAGACCCTTTTTACTGGAAAATAGGCATTCCATCTTAGTCCTCACAGGTGACAACGCACGTGCATTTTGATCCACAAACGAGGATAAATCTAGATTTCTATGAGCCACAGTAATCTCTTACAATCAGGTGGACTTTGTGCTCGTTTGTCACCTTATCCTATAAAAAAACCTGACAAATATTCTTGGAAAGGGAAAGAAATCGGCGAACGATGCGATATTGAGAAGCACCGCTTTCTGCATTAGACACCAGGGTAGTACGCCACGGAGCCCCAGTTGCCTCAAATGACCCAGGAAGCTGAGCGGGATTAACTTATCCACAAAGGTAATCATAGAAATCATTTCGATCAACAGACCTCCACACATGCCGTCTCATAAGCCAGAAGCCAAAAAGACAGAAATGATCTCAGAGTTTCTTTTGAGGTCTCACTTTTGGAACCAGTGGTGCATTGAGACGTTTATAAGAGCTGACGTGTCGTTTATAAGTGCTAATATGGTAGTTTATCCAGGGCTTTAGGTTCGGTCTAATTCCACCAGACAAATATATACCAGGACAGGCATGACCCAACCGTTATATGTGCCTGCCTACGTCTTGCTAAAATTACAATTGAATTTTAGCAATTTTTTATTTATTTATTTATTAATGAAGCCGTACAATATGCTAGCAAACCAAATTTGATCCCCGCCGGCACCAATGAAATTGTTAATTGCAATTATAACAACTCAACCATCCACGGTGACTACAGTCCCCAAAAAAATTATTTCCTCGCCTGTCCATAGTGACTATAGTCACGAAACGACATCTTTCGGTTTAAACGTGTACAGTGCAAAAGATAGCTGTTGTTAATACAGTAAAAAATTGTAGATGGTTCTATTATAAATTTGTCATCTGTCAGAGTGAATCTTACCTGTATAATAGTAACAAAATATTTAAAAAAAAAAAGTTAAAATTTAATTTTGCCATTTTTGTTTTTGGGCTGTTAAAGTATGAGAATTTGTCTATTTTATACGTGATTTCTAATATTATTGTACATCAAACTAATTGTGAAGATAATATTTTCTTTATAAAATATGTATCATTACGACAATTCAAAAGCGTTTACATATAATATTTTAGGTCGAAGTTTTAATCACTATTCGCGATTTTACCACGTGCTCGGCGGTGAAGGAAAACATAGTGAGGAAACCTGCATGTCTGTGAAGTAAGAAAATAAATGTTTCGAAGGCATGTCAAATTCGCCCACAGTTGCCCTAAAACCCTCTCAGAAATGAGAAGAGACCTGTGCCCAGCAATGGGACGTATATAGGTTGTAACCCTAACTTTAACTTACTTTTTAATCTATACTTACTAATATAATAAAGCGGAAGAGTTTTTTTGTTTTTTTTGTTTGTTTAAACGCGCTAATCTCTGGAACTACCAGTCCGATTTGAAAAATTCTTTTTGTATATTATAGCTAGATTCATGTGAAATAGTATAGCATTAAGCTATATTACTCAGCTAGCCTTAAATATGGATATTTGTTAAGCAAGTCAGAAGAAAAAGCACTCCCGAAATGATTTATCCGCGTACGCTGGTGTTATCGTTAGGGATACGTAAATACAATGTTCTAGAAAAATATAGACCTTTACTCCGTCTAAAAAAAGTCCGCGATACCATATGTCTATTTCTTATACATAAGCCATAATTTGGTATTTTGTGACAAAAAATATTGAAAATTTAAAAGTAATTTATGAGCGTTATTATTAGGCATGGCCTATTTATCCTTACGAATGAAAGTTACCTCATCATCAAGACAATTTTATGAAGATAAACTTTGTTCTTTATACCATGTTATTTGGACGCATAGTTTAAGAAACAATGTAAAATTAAAATAATTCAATACATTGCTGGGCGCGCGAACGACAATTAAACCCTAGCCGTTATAAAATGCTTGAACTAAGTTATGTCGCGCACATCGGACATGTGATGACGCGGGTGAAACCGCGAGGCGCAGCTAGTTATAAATAATTATGAGATAGTTGGTTAGTCTCCAGTTAAGCCGACTCATGTTTGTTGCAGCCATTATACAATTGCAGTGAGGTTGTTCTGCGTATAAAAATTCTGTTAATTTTTGAATTTATTTGTTATAAAAATTAACACATCTAGAGCACTTGGAAAAATAAAACAATACGAAATTCTTACACCATCAAGGAAGCAATTACAATTAACTAATTAGACTAGAACGACGTAATCGCATGACCTACGGCCGTTCATGCACTAGGAAAATATTAACATCTGAAATGTCCACTTGCTATCACCCATAACTTAATCCTTATTTAGACGTTGCTAGAAAATAAATAAAATGTTCGTTTATGGTTTACGACGAATTAATTAAAATGATGAAATTATTTTCTTTTCGGAATTCCGTATCTAAGATTTTTATGTATATCTATTATACTTTGTTATGAACTTTGTTAACAACTAAACCTTTGAGATTAAAAGAGACATTGAAATACTTTTTTCCTTTATGAATTTTCATCATATGTCCCGTTTTCTTTATAACATGTAATGTTAAGGCCTTAGGGTCAGTTCACACAGAGATACAACGCGACGCGACAATGCTTGAAGGGGTCAGTGCTTTCGCAGCACGCAGCGCACCGCTCTGGCACGTTGCGCCTACCGATGAAGCACCGTTGTGGCGTGGCGTGGCATAGCGCGACGCTGCAGAACATTTTCGAATTATCTCAATAAAATGTGTAATCGTTTTGTTTAGTGAATAAAATTATATTTTGTATCACGATCTTAAAAAGAGCGCGTCACGTCTCGCTGTGAGCTGACCCTTACAAAAAGAATTACGTGTGTTTTTAAATAAAATTTCTAATCGAAACACCCGTTTCCATTAAATTGAGAGAAACTGAGAGAAAACAATAGCATGTAGTGGCGGTGTAAGAATATCCACTGGATCATTACGTCCTGTTTGGTGTGGTATGAGGCGAGAGAGGGAACTAAACCAGGTGATGACCAGCAGCGTCTTTCTAATGACAACTTTGGTAGTTATGTAAATAAAAACCCGACAACCTGCCTTCCAAGTATGATGACTATGGCAAACATCCCCTTATCAGGCAATCTATAGGGAGACCTATGTTTAGCTGTAGTCTCTGATAGGCTGTAATGAGTATAATGATTTTCCGAAAGCCTTTACCAGCTATTGAGGCTTGTAAAAAAGTGAGCACAAAATGAGTTAATTCAGGTATGAATTCTTTGTTCATAATGCATAAACAGGATAGCGTGTAGTGATGATACAAAGTCCAAAATATCGAAAAGAACATCTTATCTAAGCTTAATAAATTTTTCATAAAATAATAAACGATAATCACAAGTATTTTAAAATTTGTTTTCGTAAAAAACATGCAGCTATTTGGTTTTTGGTTTGAATTGATGGTAATTTGCTACATCTGTTCATGGATACCTTTTTTATAGGATAAGGTGACAAACGAGCACACAGTCCACCTGATGGTAAGTGGTTACTGTGGCCCATAGACGTCTACTTTTATCCTCGTTTGCGAATCAAAATGCAGATGCGTTGTCACCCGTGAGGACTAAGATGGAATGCCTCTTTTCCAGTAAAAAGGGTCTCCGGTTCTCTACACTCACCATACGAAACACAGCAGTGTTAAGCTGCTATTTTACGCTGGTATTCTGTGAGAGCGTGGTCCTTCCCCGGATCTTCAAATGAGGAATGCTTCAGATGCGTTGGCAATTCCAAATGTTTTACAGCTTGTAACTATACGGGCTCTCTAAACCCTGCAGACTTAAAAACAGCAGTGCGGGTACTGAAATTTGGCGGCAGAAATAAGTAAAAAGTTGGTGCCTGCCCAGACGGACTTCAAGGCAGAAAAGGAGTCATACTCGGCGATATGCTACTGGGCCTTTTGTGTAAACGACGATGTTCTTTAAAGGAACATTGTACAGTAATGATTTCTTATATTTATGCGAACACTACACATTTAAATAAAACTACTTTTACGAATTTTATCGCGTATATCAACTTATTTTATATTCTAGACGTTTCGGGTACTTTACAGCACCCATGGTCACGAAGGGGACTGAGTTATTTGACGTCCCAATGTCACAGTTAACCACAGCTACCTCCAGATTAAAAATTATTCATTTTTGTTCCGATCTATGCAGTAGGAAATTTATACGTCAGAATAGTAGTATGTTATCAAAAAGATTTTGATTTCTTATGCTATACGCGAACACTACACATTGAATAAAAATTACTTTTACGAATTTTGTCGCGTTTAATTTTTTTAATTTTTAAATTCCCGACGTTTCGGGTGTTTTCCAGCACCCATGGTCACGGAGAACTGATGTGACTGACGTCCCGACGTCAGAGTTAACCAGGAGTACCTTCAGCTTTTAAATTGTTAATTTTGGTCCGATCTACGTAGGTATGTTTGGGTTTAGTTTTAATTTTATTAATAACAGGATTCCAAACATGTGTTGTTAGCTAGAGGGAGGCTGGGTACTACCACCTGAAAGTAAAAATAAGTATAATTACACGCCATAAAATCCGTAAAAGTAGTTTTATTCGATAAAAGATTATGTTACCGAAATATGAAAAAAAAAGTTATTTTAAGGAATAGTTTGAAAAATGATACTCTTATATGTGGTAGAGCCATGCTGCAGCTATATCAGTAGTATGGTTGTAGTACGAATGGGTCGGCTCGATCGGGGAAGAGAGAGATCGGGGAAGGAGAACCGGAGGCCCCATTTACTGAAAACGAGGCATTCTATCTTAGTCCTCACGGCTGGCAACGCATTTGCATTTTGATTCGTAGTTGAGAATGGATGTAGATATTTTTAACCAAGTCAGAGTCTTTTTCAGAACGTTTTGGTATAAAAATACTTGAGTAATATTCTATGTGAACGTATGTTTTGTTTAATTGTGTTTTTACCAAATAAATATAGCTCTGACACTGGTTTAATTTAAAATTATAAACTTTATAGTTTAAACTTTGTAAGCTGCGAGGAAAACAATCCAAATTAAAAAGCAGATTTTAGCAACGATAAATTCTCCCTTAAGGATTATGTTACCTAATAAGAAACGAAATTTATTTATTTATTTACATCTTCTTGCATTTTTATATATTTCAGTTAGAAATATCCAAATGCGTGTTAAATATCAAAATTATCGTTTCACTCATGCGCCATTACATCTTAGAAAATGTAGTATTTTCGTCTTTAGCAGTAGAATTGTAAAAGGCTGTAATAAAAATGATGACAATCATGTTTATGGACCACAGCAACTACTTACCATCAGGTGGACTTATGATTAAAAAAAATCTAGAAATTACGAAGAAGTGCAACTATCACTTTTAATATTTTGGATGGTCATGTACCGCTTTGTCACCAAATAGTATAAAAAATATTGATTGGATTGGAATTATACACACTATAATAAAATACTGTAAAAATGTTATATTTAATGGCAGTGTTATGTAGTAGATGTGATGAAATAACGTATAAAATAAATTATTCCCGGTTTGACATTGAGTGCCTTTTATTAAATGAAAAATGCACCATAAGGGACCATTACAAGATCTCGGTTTCGCACTTAAAAGTATTAATTCTAGGCACTGAATAAGTTAGCGTTAAGCATTCCACCGCTTTCCAAGTAAAAGCATTCCACACCTGAGATCGTTCCGTGACATTATGCAATAAGGTTTTTTATATTAGAATCGTAACTACTTAACCCTTTGGTTCTTAAATAGGTACGTATAAGGACGTAATTTGCTTAACTGGAGAATTAATCCAGAAACAAATAAGGTTACTAGAGCAAGAGGCTGAATACGGATGTGGACATAAAAATTTGGTAGCACGCGAGCGCGTGTTGTTTTGGTGTAGATGGGCTTATTATAAAAAATTGTACGTCAATATTCGTATAAATAAATATTTGGTACTTTACAGTTGAATTAAATGCGTATTATTCTTTACGAGTACATTAATGATTGTTAAAAATATACCAATAACATAACTAATTCATTCATTCATTACAGTTCGCAAGTCCAATGTTTAACATAGGTCTCTCCCAAGGAACGCACGGCCATGAGCCACCTGCATCCATCTACTTCCTGCATATCTTACCAGATCATCACTCCATCTAGTGGGGGTCACCCCATACTTTGCTTACCGGTTCGAGGCTGCCACTCGAGAACCTTTCTTATCCATCGGTTGACAGTTCTTCGAGCTATAAGGCCAGTCCATTTTCACTTCAGTTTACTAATCCGTCGGACTATGTCGACTACTCTGGTTCTATTGCGGATATCCTTATTTCTATGTATATTATGCGGAGAAATCCCCATCATAGCCCACTCCATATCTCGTCGACTGACCTTGAGCTTACACATACAGCTGGCAGTAAGGACCACGTCTCAGATCCATATATTCAATGTCATGACTTGCAACCCGCACTGATTATACAATCTAGTTTTCATGTTTTGAGATATAAGTGACGTTAAGATGTATCGTAATTTGCGGAACGCTGTTCAGCTGAGTTTAATCCGCCGATTGACCTTGCAGCTTAATTTATCTTGTCGGACAATTCGTCGTCGGTAAACATACTCGTTGACATCTACTAGCATAGGTGTGGCATGGACATTACACATGACCTTTGTTTGTGGTACATACTACTAAACTGTGGTGTTCGCAGCACGTAGACGCAGTTCAGAAGGGAAATCGGTCTGCAGTTCAATAAAGCGTTGTAGCTTTTCTTGAAGAACAAGAGAGGTGTAGATCAGAAGTGCGTAGTAGTGCCACCACAGAGGACGGAACTCAAGAACTTTTGGAGGACTCTAAGTACCGGTTTTCTCCGCTGGAATTCTATATTCTTTTTTTTAATAGAATAAGGGTGACAAACGAGCACACAGTCCACCTGATGGTAAGTGGTAGAGCCAGGCGGCAGCTTTTGCTGTCGCACGGATGGGCCGGGTCGAACCGGGGTGGTACCACGACCTCACAGAAAACCAGCGTGAAGTAGAGGTTTACCTCTGCGTTTCGCTTGGTGAGTGCAGGTGGCCGGAGGCCCTTTTTACTGGAAATGAGGCATTCCATCTTAGTCCTCACGGGTGACAACGCATCTAAATTTTGATTTGTAATAGAGGATAGATGTAGATATCTATGCGCCGCAGTAACCACTTCCCATCAGGTGGACTGTGTGCTCGTTTGTCACCCTATCCTATAAAAAAAAAGTGGATGCTGTGGCCCATAGATATCTACATTTATCCTCGATTAAGAATTAAAAATGCAGATGCGTTGTCAACCCTGAGGATGAAGATGGCGTACCTGGTTTCCAGTAAAAAGGATCTCCTGTTCTCTACGCTCACCATACGAAACACAGTAGCATCAAGCTGTTATTTTACGCTGGTATTCTATGAGAGCGTGGTCCCACCCCTGTCAAGCCGACCCATTCGTGTTACAACCATAGTATAGCTGCAGCATGGCTCTACCTCGTAAAAAATACTCACCCGGGGCTTTGCCGTTTTTAAGGTATTGGAAAGCCAGTCTCATCTCGTCCAAACTGATTTCCGAAATAGTGTCGGATGAGAGTTGCTCTTGGATCGTTAAATCGTTTGAAAGCGTTTTCAAGCTACTGGACTGGAAAAGATATGGTATCAAAATCAATGGCAAGTACGTAGCTCACATTTGATTTGCCTATGATATAGACCTTAGGGCAGAATCGCTGGAGGACCTCAGCACTGTACTTAGCGACCTCAATCCCAACATCCCAACGAATGGATCTTAAGATTAACATGAATAGAGCCTAATATTTATTTAACAGTATTGAAATGTTTGAAATGTAGTAATTGAAAAAAACTGTCTAAATTTTTCAGTGTCAAAAGCTACGTATATTTAACTTATTTTATTTTGTTATTTAGAGGCCAATTCAGCCTTATAGATTTCAATAAAAAGATAAGTAAATATATAAGAGATTTACTATAATAATTATTTTTTGATTTCAGACACAATACTCATTTATAAAGGAAAATATTTCTGCTGCGTCGTTGTCAACTGACGACTACAAACAATTTTTTATCAATATACGAGTAGAAGTAATGTAATCCAGGGAAGTAATGTGATAATATTTTATTTATAAAGTGCTTTTATTTAGGCCGTAAATGATTGTTTCAGGGAAAGATGCGGGGTACAGCAACAATTAAATATGAAGTTATGTAATATAAAGACTTTTGAGTGTTGTAGAGATTGGTTTAGTTTTTTTAATGAATATCTCTGCTCCGCTATATTCACAGCCGGATTTCCTACAGTTTCAAAATTGTGCCGACGGTAGGCTGTTTACAGATAAAAGGGGTTTAAATATACATATTAAACGATGCCATAGTAAAAGTATTTCGGCTTCACAGCCTACCGTAGAAATTCATAACTCTATTAGCAATTCAACTAATGACACAAATTTTTCCCTTTTTTCGGAGCAAATTTACAATTATCATCGTAAAGAATACCGGTGGTTAAAAGAATTCCTAGAGGTGCGAGGATGCGGCTTGATAAAGCATTATCATGCACTATTCAGAATTGTTTCACTAATAGTGAAAATAGTTGCCAAAAATTATTTACTTTCGCATATTCCCATTTTAATTTTGATTAAACAATAAATAAATCAATTACGTCTCAACTAAAAGAGACATCTTTTCAAAATTTAGATTACCCAATTAATACTCATTTATCTCAACCACGGCCTAAATTTGATTTAAAAAACGTAGTTGAGTCGAAAGTAATGGATGGCGACTTAAAAAATGGATCCCGTATTTTGTTTTCAGACGACATCCTGGCTCCTCGTAATGTCGAAACTCTTGAAAGCCTTTATCAGAAGCATCCTTCGGTCAAATCTTCTCAGGGTTTACCGCTGCCTCTCAAGATTTCTATGCAACCTTTACAAATTTCTGCAAAATACACTTTAGAAGCAATTATGTCATTTTCGAATGGCTCTGCTGGCGGCATTGACGGAATTACGCCTCAACATCTTAAAGATCTTGTAAGCGTTTCTCCCGGTGACGCCGGCGGAGTACTTCTTAAAGACATTACAAAATTATGTAACTTTATGCTTTCTGGTAATGTTAATCCAAATTTCATTCCATTCTTATATGGGGCAAGATTACGTGCCTTCAAAGAAAAGGATAACGATATTCCTCCAATTGCCGTTAGTTCCACAGTTCGATGCTTAACTTCAAAATTGGCTTGCAGGCACATAATCAAGACCAAATTTCAGCCTACTCAACTAGGCTTTGGCACTAGAGGTGGCTGTGAGGGGGCGGTACATTCAATGCGTACATTTTTAACAAACTCTGATGCAGATGTCCTTGTGAAGGTTGACCTAAGGAATGCTTTTCACTCTATCGATAGGGTAACCTTGCTGAAAGAAGTGGCTAACAATACCCCCGAAATTTTGTCATTACGTTTGACAATGTTATAGTCAAAATACTAACTTGTTTTACGAAAACCATGTTATCGATTTTGCTGTCGATGTTCAGCAGGGTGACCCACTAGGTCCAGCACTTTTCAGTTTGGGAATTCAACCAATTATTTCAAATTTGAAATCCAAGTTGAATGTCTGGTACCTGGACGACGGTACACTGGGAGTTAGAGCAGATGACGTCCTCAGTGATCTTACTCATATTTTTCGAAATTTTAAAAATATTGGTCTTGAACCAAATAGCAATAAATGTGAAATATCTTTTTTCCAATAGTTATCTATTCCAATAGTATCTACTTCTCATAGAGACAGTTTAATTCAAAATTTCAATCATGTTTCTCCAGGAATAAAAACTGTCAGTACGGAATCACTATACCTGCTAGGTGCCCCGTTGTTTTTCGATAGTATTAAAACTGTTTTAAAAACAAAATATGATCAGTTTTTAAACCACGTTGATAAATTGTATAAATTAAACCCTCACATAGCTCTTACTATTTTAAAATATTTTCTCCTTGTACCTAGATTTACATACTTAATTCGCTCGAGTCCAGTCTGGAAATTTAAATAGAAACTAATTTTACGGGTTTTATCGCGTATATTAACTTACTTTTCATTCCCGACGTTTCAAGCACTCTACAGCACCCATGGTCACGGAGAGGACTAAGGTGTATGACATCCCAATGTCATAGTTAACCACGGCTACCTACAGATTAAAAATTATTAATTTTTGTTCCGATCTACGCAGTATGAACTTACAGTATCATGAAGTCTTGCAGTTGTATGCTTGGGTTGGGATTTAATTTTATTAATTATGGGATCCTAAGCAGATGGTAGCACCCAGCCATCTTCTCTATTGAAATTAGGATGTTTCTTGATTTCAATAGCCTCGCGAATCATCCTTGGAAGGAATCAGTGTTCTTTAGCGAGGATTTGTGGTCTATCAAATCTAATGTAGTGACGGGGGCGATCCTGTACGTGTTAACAGACTGCAGACTCCCCGGAGCGTCTATTCTTTACATCAGCTATGTGTTCTTTAACGCGGGTTTTTATAGATTTATTAGTTTGTCCTATATAAGAGAGACCACATTCACAATCAAGCTTGTACACTCCTGCATCTTGCAGAGGAATATTACACTTGACTGATAGTAAAAACTGACTAATCTTCTTCGGCGGCTTGAAATATGTTTTAATGGAAGCACGCTTTAAGATGTAGCCAATCTTGTCAGTGACACCTCTGACATATGGCAGTACAGCAGTCACTCGCTCGACTGTGGCCGGCTTTACTCGTTTACTGTGTAGTAGGCACTGGACCCGAAGCTTATTGTCGTGCAAAACTTGCTTGACGTGCTGGAGCTCGGCAGCCAGGTGTTTACTGTCACATATCCCTCGTGCTCTCTGAAACAAAGATTTACCCACGGTAGCTAACTGTGAAGGATGGTGGTGAGAATCACCGTTTAAATATCTATCTGTATGGGTCTTTTTTTGATACACAGTGTGGCTCAAGGTGTTATTAGGATTCTGAATTACTAACACATATAGAAAAACTAAAGAATTGTTTGCCTCTAACTCCATTGTGAACTGAATTTTAGAATTTAAGGAGTTAAGATGGTCTAGAAATGCAGTTACTTTACTAAATGTTGAGCCAATTTGTAAGTTGGTGAACCGATTTGGCTCACTACAGGACATAGTGGAGCATTGGGCTTGTGTATTTTTGGTAACTCATACAATTTCGGTGGTTTGGCACACGTAGGTATTATTGATTTTACGTCTAGATTTAATCTTTCGGAGTGTTTCTTTATGAGATCACTGATGGGAATGAAAAATAAGTTAATATACGCGATAAAATCCGTAAAATTAGTTTTTATTTAAATGTGTAGTGTTCGCGTAAATATAAGAAATCAGTCTGGAAATGTTCGGATATTTTAAAAGATATTGATAATAATCTTAAAATAGCTATAGCAAAAATTCTAAATTTAACTTTAAATACAACAGCCAGGACTCAAGCTACTTTACCTATAAAATTTGGTGGCATTGGTGTGAGAAATCTTTCTAGCGTTGCATTGCCTGCTTTCCTTGCTTCCGTGCATAGTGTCAGTGATTTATGTAACATAATTTTAAATAATAAAGTAGACCTATGCTTTGCTACGGAGGCAGTGCAGACATGGCAAATCTCTGTCCCGGTGAAAATGTTCCACTGGAAGTTAACCACCAAAAACATTGGGATATTCCGTTGGTACGGGGCGTGCAGAAAGATTTGTTTCATAATTTCCATAGTGACCAAGATAACGCACGCCTTCTAGCTGTTTCGACTAAGGAATCTAGTCACTGGTTACACGCTTTACCATCAAGTAATCTCGGCACATTACTTGATGGGGAAAGCTTTCGTATTGCCGTAGGAATCCGACTAGGAGCAGCGCTTTGTCAATCCCATGAGTGCCCCTGTGGTAGCAGCGTCGACAAGTTTGGGCTTTACGGACTTTCATGTAAGAAAAGCGCTGGTAGATTTTCACGAAACAGTTCTTTGAATGATATTATACGAAGGGCTCTTGTCTCTATAAATATTCCCTCGGTTTTAGAGCCTTGTGGAATATTTAGAGACGATGGCAGGAGACCCGACGGTATGACATTGGTCCCTTGGGAGAGAGGTAAAGCCCTAATGTGGATGCTACTTGCGTAGACACTCTGGCGGCCTCTCATCTCAGGGGTACCTCGTTTAGAGCAGGGGCGGCATCTGAACTGAGTAAGTGGCGCAAGTATGAGTCACTGAGAGATGACTACATATTTGTGCCATTCGCTGTAAAGACTATCAGTCCATGGGGTCCACGTGCGGTGAGGTTCTTAAAGGAACTCCAACCGCGGCTGGTCGTTGCTGCTGGTGATAAGAGGGCTGGTTCTTTTCTCGCTCAAAGGCTAAGGTATAGCCATTCAGCGGGGAAACGCAGCGAGCGTTCTTGGCACGATACCGCGGGGAGTAGGACTATATGATTATTAAGTTTCTACTTTTAGTTTTTTTTTTTATTATTACAGTTTTTAATATTGTATATAATTTTAAAACAGTGGTGATTATTTGTATGGTTTATTACTTAAAATTATAACTTGTGAATTGAAAAGTGAAACAATATAATATAATGTTAAAAATACCTGAGTAAAGAAGACACAAAATGTTGAAAAATCTGTTACGACGTAATCATTAATTTAGAAGAAACGGTTATTACGTATTACCTAATGGAAGACAAAAGGAAAATAAAAGATATAAGAAATAACGTGATCAAATTAATGACATTGTTTATTTTATACTTGCGATTGTTGTCACTTACTGATACTTTGTTTAATACAGAACTGTCACATGTCCTCAATTTAGATATTTATTTAATTACTTCAATCGTTAAATTAATTAAGACAATATTGCACCAAGAAACAAATGACAGTAACACATTACAAATATGAATACAAATAATAAAAGCACAAATTAAGAAAATAAATATGTACAATTAATTAAAATATTATTTCAAAAAGAGAGAAAGTATTTAAAATTGGTTTCAAATATTCTACAAATGTATTGCATTTCGATTCCAGACTTGCAGTTGCATTACGTCATTAGCAAATACTGTGAAATTCCCTTTACATAATGATTGCAATATAACTTCTAATTTCAGCCGTAATAGTGCTCATTATGCTTATATTTATTGTTAAAAAGAGTCGTAGTAGCACATGGTGTATGCGTTTATCGTAATTTTTATAATACGCGAGCAACAGGGCTTGATTCCCGCTTGCAACTTTGATTTTCGTAATTGAAAATTTTAGTGCTAATTTAACAGTATCCTCCAGTTTAAAATATATCAGTCACGGCGGCTAGTCACAACGGAGACAAGACATCTACGATGGACAGGATTATAGTACCCGAGAGTAAGCGCAAGCACAGGTGTAATCTCTATTCCCTCACTCTCATAGTCCGATAGGACAAACAATCAATGAATCGAAACGACCGTAGAAAGATCTGTCGCAGGACCAACGTGTTTACGTGGTTTCCAAGGAATGTGGCTGAAATACCGCCCGAATTTCTGACGCCGGGCTGATACTAAGAATTTCTAGACAGAAAAACGATCTAACTTATGTTTTTTTTTATAGGATAAGGGTGACAAACGAGCACACAGTCCACCTGATGGTAAGTGGTTGCTGCGGCCCATAGACATCTACATCTATCCTCTATTACAAATCAGAAATTAGATGCGTTGTCACCCGTGAGGACTAAGATGGAATGCCTCATTTCCAGTAAACAGGGCCTCCGGTCACCTGCACTCACCAAGCGAAACGCAGAGGTAAACTTCACGCTGGTTTTCTGTGAGGTCGTGGTACCACCCCGGTTCGAGCCGGCCCATCCGTGCGACAGCAAAAGCTGCCGCGTGGCTCTACCACTGTCAAAAATGTTTGGCCCGACTCGGGTTTGAGCCCAGAACCTCATAATCAGCAGCCGCGTTTATGACTTCTAGACGAACGAGGTTCAGCCTGCTATTGTTTTACGTATGCTATGCAAATAATTTTTTTTTAGAAAAAATATAAAAAGCTAAATATGAAAAAGTATATTTTTATCTTTTTTCACTTCTTAAATAATAATTTCACCTAAAATCTGCAATACATTCCATACGGAATAAATTTTACTCAAATTCATAAATACTATATAGCATTTATATTTAAGAAAATGTTAGTGATTAAAGCGTATAATAAAATGAAGTATTGTTCAAAATAATGCTGTAGTCCCGACACATAATTGGGCTATTTTTTTTTGTTGCTATAATATGTAATGTCAATATTTTATTACGTTAATATAATAACTATAAAAATAAGGTATTTCAAAGCGTCTTGATAATTAATCAATTTGAGACAAAGGAAAGTCAAGAAGAAGTGGTAATGAAAATACAAAAGAAATTGAGACAAATATCGAAAACAAGAGGATTTATATATCAATTTCAAAGCGTTTTCGGTTTTCTTTGATGCGTTACTGTTCTCTTCGATGTTGAAACATATTCAAGGCACGCTCGCTTATAATCATGTTCAAGTCCTCCAATGTTTGATAAAGTTCTCATGTCTCGTACGAAAAATGACGTGTTCCCTGCTATCGCACAAAATAATAGGAACGGGTTTGGAATCCGTGAAATTCTTTTCCAAACGTGTGACAGGACAAAAATATCAATAATTGTCGGAATACGGCCATTTTCGTTAATAATCTTTGATTTTTTCAAATTCTATAAGCCATGGCTGGCCGCAGTCTCACCTGGTAATAAATGGCAATGACGACCCAGATGAAAATTATTCTACACCTGATCCTCAAAAGGACGTAATTGTTACTATATTAATGTTACGCGCCACTATTAATGTCTTGTACATGGCAACACTAGTTACACTAGCGCCCTCTAGTGTCGAGTAAAAGAAAGTGTTGCGCGCCTTTTACATGGCAACACTAGTTACACTAGCGCCCTCTAATGTCGAGTAGCAGAACTAGGAGAGTCGAGATCCTTCCAGAAATGTCGGGACCGATATGTACTCGAACATTCTAGATGTCGCTACAGTAGAAGGTTCTGGAAACTATCTGAGGCACTATATAAGGCCGGTATAGACCACGACCGAGTCAGTATTGAATTGGCGATACAAGAGAATACTTCGAAGCGAAATAACTGCGAACTAAAGTGATTGTGTTTTATTATTAGTGTGATTTTAGATTGTAATTAGTGTTGTGTAATTAAATAGTCAATTTTGGTAATTTAATCGGCAGTTTTAATTGTCTCGAACCCCAAGCTCGTAACAATTGGTGTCAGAAGTGTGATTAAATCATGCCGATTTTACCAAAGGACGACATTGAGGGTATCCGTAACCGAAGTCAACGCCAGCTGGAGACGGACCAGAGACGATTTGGTGGTACAACGTCGCAGACGTCGGAGGGCCAGCTGTCGACCACGGAATCCGGCCCATCAGCAGCTCCTGCATCTGCAGCACCTGACTTAGGTGCTCTGATGATGATGCTGCAGGAGCAAGCCCGCCGACAGGATGAACAGGCCCGTCGGTTGGAAGAGCAGCTGCTGCGCGGTATGGAAGAGCAGATGCTCCTCAGGAAGGACCTTCACGCTACTTTCGGGAACGAGATAAGGGAGGTGATGGATAGGGTTGCTCAACATGACAACCGCCTATCGGAAGCTGAAACCCGAATCGACCAAGTGTACAATCGGGTTGACAACGTGATGGCTGACGTGAAGAAAACGCTGGGCGACCTCAAACTTGGGGATGGAGTTACAGCTCCCGTGGTAGCTACAACACCTTCGCTACGTGGATTCAAAGTGCCACCGTTCGACGGGACTTCTTCTTGGTCGGCCTACAAAACCCAGTTCGAGTCTGTCATGAAAGCGAACGGCTGGAATAAAAGTCAGGCCATGACTGCTCTCACCCTAGGCCTGCGCGACCAGGCCTTAACTGTTCTGGAAGCTCTCGGTAAGGAAGTGACTTACGAGCAACTCCTTGAGGCATTGGAGGCGAGATACGGCGATGCTCACCTGGAACACGTCTTTCGTGCGCAGCTCAAAGGTCGCGGGCAACGCAGTATCGAAAACTGCAGCAATGGGCCCTTGAGGTAGAGAAGCTGGTTTGAAAAGCATACCAGTCTGTACCTGCGCTCATTGTAGGGAACCTGGTGCAGACATTCATCGACGGCATCCGCGACCTTGAAGTCAAAGCTGCTGTGAGGCTCGGGCACCACGAGACGCTTAAGGACGCCTTGACTCATGCACTGGAGGTGGAAGCCGTGCGGCAGGATCATCGTTCCCATCGCGTCAGGGAGGTTGCAGCAGCTACAGTTCGGGACCGCAATAACGGTTACAGCCCTAGGTGCTACGGCTGTGGGGAAAGGGGCCATCTTCGATCCAGCTGCCCTAAGCGAACTGTAGAAAGGGAATGATCGATCTCGAGAGGGTAGTGTGGCTAATAGCACCGCCCAGCAGCAGCAGGGAAACTGGCGGGTGCTGGCTGATGTTAAAAGAGCCCGAAGGATTTCTATCTCACAAACCCATGATGGGAACAGCCTATTCATCAAGGGCGAGGTCAACGGAACGCCGTGTAAACTGACCATAGACACTGGAGCCTCTCGCACGGTTGTCAGTTCCCAACTTATAAGTCGGTTCCTTGGGGACACCGCATATAACCGCGAACGCATTAATTTGGTGACAGACAACGGTCAGCGCATACCCGTCCGTGGAGAGAAGGAGATGGAGTTGAAGCTAGGCAACATGATCTACCGGCATAATGTCATCGTGGCTGATATAATGGACGACTGCATCCTGGGCCTAGACTTTATGAGGAAGAATTGTTGTGAGATCGACGTAAAGCAAGGTGTTTTGAAATGAGGACAAGAGGAACTTTTTGTGGAAGGGGCGTTACCAGGGAATGTGGACAGCCTTAAGAAGATTGTTCTTCCGCCGAGATCGGAAACGATTGTGCCGGTTAGTCTTCCTCGGAATCCTGGGCAAGCTCATCGTTGTGTACTCGTGGAAAGGGTAGACAATGACCTTCCATGGAGAGTGGTCGAACCTTGGTCAGAACCACCGATATCTCAGGAGTACGTGTGTTGAACCCTTGTGATCAGGAACAGATTATAGAAAAAGGCACATTGGTTGGTACTAGTGAGGAAGTGGATTGGTTGCGTCGGTGCCAATATCTATCAACTGGGACCCTCAGCAAGGATGGACAAACGAAAGTGACCACACTTTTAGAAGACTGTCGCAGCGTTCTCTCCCCGAATGAAATGGTCAAGGCGAAGAAGTTGTTACTCCAGTACGCCAATTTTTTCTCGTCATACTGGCTGGAAGCTGGCATAGGAAAGACTGGCTTAGTGCAACACAAAATAAACACAGGACAAGAATTGCCTATTCGTCAGCAGCCAAGAAGATTGCCTGTAGCACGTGAAAAGGAAGTGGAAACCATGATTGAGGGAATGGTGAAGGATGGTGTTATTGAACCTTCATCTAGTCCATGGTGTTCACCTGTGGTGCTGGTAAAGAAGAAGGACGGCAGCATGCGGTTTTGTGTTAACTACCGCCGTCTGAACGGCATTACGAAGAAGGACAGCTATCCCTTGCCAAGAATTGATGACACGCTAGACATGCTTACAGGCGTAAACTGGTTTAGTACGCTGGACCTGAAAAGTGGCTACTGGCAGGTTGAAATTGACCATAAGGACAAGGAGAAAACTGCATTCTCCACAGATAAGGGTCTGTGGCAATTTAAAGTCATGCCGTTTGGATTGTGCAATGCTCCAGCAACGTTTGAAAGGTTGATGGAGCTTGTACTTACCGGGCTAATTGGAGATGCCTGTCTGGTCTATTTGGATGACATCATCATCGTAGGCCGTACGTTTGAGGAATACCTTCAAAACCTGGAACGCGTGCTCATGAAGATCCAGAGTACCAACCTCAAGTTGAGTCCGAAGAAGTGCTCACTATTCAAACGGCAAGTTAGCTTTTTGGGTTATGTAGTGTCGGAAGAAGGTATCAGCACGGATCCAGAGAAAATTGCCGCTGTCAAAGATTGGCCGGTTGCAAAAGACAAGACACAGGTTAGGGCATTTTTGGGTTTGTGCTCTTATTATCGGCGATTTGTGAAGAACTTTGCAGATATAGCCAAACCTCTGCACAGGCTAACCGAGGAGAAGCGACATTTCTGCTGGGATGAAAGTTGCAATATTGCATTCCAGGAGCTCAAGAACCGTCTGTGAAAAACACCTATTTTGGGGTACCCTGATGCAGGCAAGGAATTCATAGTTGACACAGACACAAGTGATATAGGACTTGGCGGTGTGTTGTCTCAACGGAATGGTGATCAAGAGATTGTGATAGCGTACTTCAGCAAGTCATTTTCAAAGCCGGAAAGGAACTATAGTGTCACAAGACGGGAATTGCTTGCTGTGGTAAAGTCCTTGCAGCATTTTAGCAAATATCTTCTGCGGCGGAAATGCTGCACTGAAATGGCTATTGCAGTTCAAAAATCCGGAAGGACAAGTTGCGAGATGGATTGAACTACTGCAGGAATACGACTTTGTGATCGAACATCGCAGCGGGAAATCTCATGGCAATGCAGATGCATTGTCAAGAAGACCTTGCCATGAAGATTGCAAGCATTGTACTAGGCAAGAGGGTAAAGAAGTGGTATCTATGAGGATGCTCAAGACAGACCAGCTCAGCAATGAGTGGAAGGACAGCCTACAACATGCACAGCAGGAAGATTCGGACATTAAGCCGATTCTGGAGTGGATGAAGGCCAGTGCTCCTAAGCCCAAGTGGAGCGATGTCTCAGCACTGAGTTCGACCACGAAAAGCTATTGGGCCCAATGGGACAGCTTGCTGATTCGGGATGGAGTCCTGTGCCGTAAATGGGAAAATGTTCGGGGAGACAGATGTCATTTGCAAATGGTTGTCCCTAAGGCTAAAGTACCGGATGTTCTACAGCTGTAAAATAAATAATAAACCAGCTGTGTCGAGGACTGGTGCCGCAAATGTACTAGTTGTGCGGCTGTAAAGGGACCTCAAACTTGTAGTAGAGGCGCATTGAAATTGTACAATGTTGGTGCACCATGGGAGAGGATAGCCATTGACGTTGCAGGGCCGTTTCCGGAAAGTGAAAGTGGTAACAAATATTTCATGGTTGTGATGAATTACTTCACTAAGTGGCCAGAAGTCTTCGCCATTCCAAATCAAGAAGCTTCAACAGTTGCAGATAAACTAGTTCATGAAGTCTTCTGTCGTTTTGGAGTACCCTTAGAGATTCACAGCGATCAAGGAAGGAATTTTGAGTCTCAAATATTCCAGGAAACTTGCAGAGTTATGGGTACTCATAAAACACGAACAACTTCTTACCACCCACAATCTGATGGAATGGTAGAACGATTTAATCAGACACTGGAAAGACCTGGCAAAAGTTGTGGAAAAACAGCAACGAGACTGGGACAGGCACATACAACCGTTTTTGTTGTCATATTGAAGCGCTGTTCACGAAAGTACATCAGTGACGCCAGCTTTCGCAAACTTTGGGAGAGAATTACGGCTGCCTGCAGACCTGATCACCGGAACACCACCTGATGCCCCACGCAGTATAACCGATTATGCAAATGACTTGCGGAACAAAATGAATGACATTTATGAGCACGTCAGACAGTCGGGCCAGCAAACGTCTGAGAATATGAAAACACGGTATGACCGCAAAACGAACAACAAAGGGTTTGACGAAGGTTCACTAGTGTGGTTACACAATCCAGCTCGGAGCAAAGGGAAATCTCCTAAGCTTCAAGGTAAATGGGACGGACCGTACCGGATTGTGACAAGGATCAATGACGTAACCTACCGGATACAGAAAGGTGCCAGAGGTACTCCTAAGATCGTCCATGTGGATCGACTGGCGCGTTATTATGGGGCCAATAATGCTCGGGACGAGCATGTCTTAGGAGGGGGCAGTGTTACGCGCCACTATTAATGTCTTGTACATGGCAACACTAGTTACACTAGCGCCCTCTAGTGTCGAGTAAAAGAAAGTGTTGCGCGCCTTGTACATGGCAACGCTAGTTACACTAGCGCTCTCTAATGTCGAGTAGCAGAACTAGGAGAGTCGAGATCCTTCCAGAAATGCCGGGACCGATATGTACTCGAACATTCTAGATGTCGCTACAGTAGAAGGTTCTGGAAACTATCTGAGGCCCTATATAAGGCTGGTATAGACCACGACCGAGTCAGTATTGAATTGGCGATACAAGAGAATACTTCGAAGCAAAATAACTGCGAACTAAGGTGATTGTGTTTTATTATGAGTGTGATTTTCGATTGTAATTAGTGTTGTGTAATTAAATAGTCAATTTTTGTAATTTAATCGGCAGTTTTTAATTGTCTCGAACCCCAAGCTCGTAACATTAATAAGTGCTTAGACTAAAAATATTTATGAATTAGTAATAGTGAAATTTTTATTAGTAGTAGTAAAAATTGATAATACATTAGAACATATTTATGAGCCTAGAGCCAAGCGTGGTGGTAGCTATGCCAAATATATCCTTTATGAGGAAATCTAAGGGAATGCCTATGTTTAACAGGGAATTTTTAGAGGCTGCGGTAATTTTTCAATTCAAAGTGAGAAGAATTAGTTATACATATTTATTTTAACAAATGATTTAAGATAGTCCAAGAAATCTTGTTAGGCGAGTCAAAGTAAATATTAATAACGCCGCTAAATTCCTAAAATCTAGGTA
Source organism: Parnassius glacialis (assembly GCA_033319125.1). NCBI lineage: Eukaryota > Metazoa > Arthropoda > Insecta > Lepidoptera > Papilionidae > Parnassius > Parnassius glacialis. The sequence goes on along the minus strand of JAVANC010000026.1, from coordinate 16,362,441 downwards.
TAGGAATTGAAGCCGAATACTCTTTTACGAAAAGGTCTTACAAGAGGTTTACGCAAATTAAATTTACTCAGAATTTGGGAACAGTGAATAATATTTCTAAAAAATTTGGATGCGAAAAGCAAATCGATAATGACTGCGCTGCGATCTTTCAATGAACTAATTATAATATAAGTAAAATTATACTTGCAAGATTAATGTTCATTGTGTTTTCTATTGCCAGTTAAATACGTATGTTTAATAAATTTTAATGTACCCGCTTAAGTCTCAGTATATGAATAGATAAGTATCGAACTAATGTACTCGTTCAAGAGGATTTTAGTTTTGGTGTTACGCAAATCTTTAATATCCCACAAAACAATTCCTAGCATTCCAGAGACTGGCTTTGTAAGTTTTTCCATATGTGGCACGATATTAAATTAACTTCACGTATTTGATACGGTTGCTATATATAGTTCCAGTTAATATGAAAATTATTATCGACCATGTAAAACTTTTTTGCATAAAGAATGAAAAATTTATTGTTCAAATCCACCCGTTTTTCTAACATCCCTTGACAATTTCATTATATGTTTTTTGTAGCTGATGTGCATCAATCAAGCTGTTGATCACTCTGCAGATTTTTAGATCGTCTGTATTCATGTACGCTTTAGAGAACTTCATGAGACCGCGTATGTAATTAATGAATATGCAAAACAAAACAGGACCCAAATGCAAACCCTGCAATATTTTACGGTTATTGTATAATATTTCTCGAGTTTAATTGAAATCCATTGCCAACTACAAAAAGCACTATCTTCCAAATATGAAATGACGCATTTTAACAAGCCATCCGAAATACCCTAAGCTTTTGTAGAAAGATGTTATAAGATATTCGATTGAAAGCCCTGCTAAAGTGTATATACAACATTAACTTGCTTGTTAGCGCCCAGTGCTTCAGTTAAGGATTGATCAATCATGACAAGAAAAATAAACACATGACAGACTTAATAAAACTGTGTAATCACCATCTAAATATTAATTACAGAAATGTTTTACGGGCAAACTAAGGACAAAATAAAGTAAGGAAAAAAATGTCAAAATAGATGTAGGCTACAGTTTCTTTATAAAATTGACACTATTTCATTTATGAATCAGAACTAATTTAGGTATATTCTATTCTGAGGGAAAGTTACCCGTGCTTATTGAGGTACATCAGAGGCACCGCTAGGATTTACTTTTTTTGACCACAAACAATGGAGAAATTTTATCAAGCGTCTTTACTACAATCATCAATTTTTTAAATCAATAATAAATCAATTTCATAGAATTTTATAATCGATTATTAGTAGTGCCACATGAAAACAATTATTTTCTTAGTAATTTAAATACTGTGAGTGAACAGAATTATTAAACGTGTTCCACTTAGTAAATATGAATAAAAAGTGCGAAGCGAAGAGTTCACAAATTTCCACTCCATCTGATATCTACTGTTGTACCGTCAGTCATTGAGATGAAATAAGAGCAAGTACCTCCACGGTTTGCTTTTAAATAGTACAAGAAGTTATATAAGCTTGGGGTTTTGAGCTGTTTGATCTTTCATATTGTAATAACTAGCGGCCATATGCTTGGGAATCTTGTACTTTATATACGTACTCGTAGCTCTGGCTCACCCATGGGATTTTTATATGTTACATAACTACATCTGCCATTATACCTATCTTTTGGTATTTTGGTTCAATGTTTGTTTTTTCTTATTTCAGTTTTTTGAATAAATTTTCATCGCGAACTTCACATAGAACATTTTAGCAAATATTTAAATCTGCAGACCCTAAAATAATTCACAGTCGTATTTTGGCACTAGTTTGTGTTTACTCTCGTAAATTGTTACTCTTTTTGTAAAGATAAATTTTATTCCATATTTTTAAGTTTCGTTGCCATTGCTTTAAATGACACTTACACACTTTAGATTGACCTACTTTAAAGTCGTTCAAAGGCAAGTATTTATTCTGGCAAATGGAAGCAGTTAGGCCGGCAGAGCGTCCGATTGGCCGGGATTTAGTCGAAAATTGCCCAAATGAAAGCTCAATGAACGTGTCACAGCGACTCGCTGGGCACATTTGTACACGTCCCGAATTGTCCGCATTGCCGTACTTTAGTGATGTCTGTTGACGCAGTTCTTTGAATGTATTAGTGAAGTTAACATTTTTTTACAATTCGTATTTTATTTTATTAAAATAATGTAATGTAAAATCTTTTATGTAACCATAAATCATTATAAATCTAATTTAAGAAAATGAGATTCTATTTTCCACTCGTATGTTATTTATAATAGATATCACTGATAATAGGCGACGTCCATCATGGTCCAAGAGGTCTGATATTGTGATCTTCAATCCAAATGAAGAAATTTCAATCCAAGCGATTAGAAAGTCTTCCTTACAACGGACGAGGTAAACAAATATAAAAAGGTTTTTTTTTTTAGTATATCTTTAGTGATTTATAGAAGACGGCTTATTTGGTGAAACCTTCTGGAGTAGTCTCTTATAAATTTGAAGCAAAATTTGCTTTGCCTATTGCGACTCATAATATTAAACACATACACAACAATGGGTCCGACCACTCAAATTTGTTAAGGGTATTAAACAATTGTAAAAAAAATTATGAATTTAACGATATTTAAATTTTTTTTTTACCTTTAAAAATGGCTTAAATATTGATGAGTAAAGTGCTGTTTTACGGTACGGGCAACCGCTTTGCTCTGAACTGCGATTTGACGTCACAATTTGACACACTCCTTCACCTTCTCGCTATTCCGCTATTCGTTTCGTTTCGAGACGCGTGCATTTTTTAGACATTAAAAATGGTCAGAAAGTATTGCATTGTATCTCTGTGTACAAAAACAAGTTAAAAAACACCTGATAAGCTGTTTTTAATGTCAGAAGTGGTTGAAGGCGATAAGAAGATCAAATCCTCTCAAAGACACGAGTAGTATTTATTGTTGTGAAGATCATTTTGATGTAAGTTTCGTTATTGTTAGTTAACATATATATTTGTTGTTACCTACAAAATGTTTACCAGCCACACACCACACAACACACCAGTGTTAATAACTATTTAGATTTTATATGCCTATTTACCTGTTCATGAAATAGGAGCGTTCGGCTAAGTGGTCGAGGTGTCTGCCAATCTTACGTCGTTTGTATAAGGATCAAAATTACTTAAATTGTTACTCTGCGTATTCAAGTCGAGGTCAGCGCTCATAACTTATACATAACTCTCGTAACACAACCTATACCTACAACTTCACCTACTTATCTTGGGCGTGTATGTAAAGTATCGTAACATACCTTTATCATTGCAAATAGATGCGTGCGTTAAGGTATGTAAAAGTAAGTAAAAGTATGTAAAGGTACGGAAAGGTATGCTAATAGATGCGTCTGCCGTGTAAGCTTAAAGCATAATACGTCCGTATCGCTATTTGCAAGGTCAAGATCGATAAGCAAATGCGTAATATTTCATTAATAACTTACCTTTGGAGCTTTATTCCACGCATTTCTGATCATAAAAAATAATTGTTTTCAGAAAAATACCGCGCAACCCTTAAAATACCCTTTTTTGGCAGATTATCTGACTGTCCTTTTTCAAAGCGCGCTTCCATTTATAGCACTACACACCGTGACTATACATATACATACAAATATATTCATATAGAAGCTAAATGTTCAACATGTTATATATAATATGTAGGCAAACGACCGTATACTTTGGCGCGTGGACGTGTTTAGTACTGAAGTTAAGCAAGTACCTGCTGCGCGCTCGCTCAGTCGAATTGTGACATCACGTCACAGTGAACGAGCGGGTAAAAAATTTAAAAAACTAGCGAAACTTCCAAACGTTATAACTTTCGTATTTCTGCACTAATTTGGATGAAAAAAAAAACTATTGTTATTTTCATAAACATAGCTTTAAAGATATATAGGTTTTATTGTCAAATTATCACATGTTGGTGTGACCCATTTTAGTAAACAACACAAAAATGGTAATGATTTCTTATATTTACGCGAACACTACACATTTAAATAAAACTAATTTTACGGATTTTATCGCGTATATTAACTTATTTTATATTCCAAGCATACAACTGCAAGACTTCATGATACTGTAAGTTCATACTGCGTGGATCGGAACAAAAATTAATAATTTTTAATCTGGAGGTAGCCGTGGTTAACTATGACATTGGGACGTCATACACCTCAGTCCCCCCCGTGACCATGGGTGCTGTAAAGTGCTCGAAACGTCGGGAATATAAAATAAGTTAATATACGCGATAAAATCCGTAAAATTAGTTTTACAAAAATGGTAGTTCGCCTTAATACCGTGCAAATAACCCCCTGAGCCTAATAGAAGCCAGTTATTTCAATATTACAGTCATGACACTGCAATTTTACTTATGTGTAGGTATAGATATATGACATTAGTATGAAAAAGATACATATATAACGTTTATGTTAATTAATAAGATTAATATTTATTCCATTTCTTGCTATTCCTAAAAATAGCAACGCATCACTAGTGACACCGTTAGTCCGCCCTAGGGGTCGGGCGCGGGTCGTCAGAGGAAACGATCCGGTCCGTCCGAGCCTATGACACAACGCACTATCATTTGCTGGGCTGCATAAAAATCACAGGCAGTTAGTAGGCGAAGCTTCCGTAACGAGCACGTCTAGAACATTTAAATATTGATAATTTAAAATTAAAAATTTTGTACAGCCGACTTCAATATAAGCGATTTCAATATAGGTTATTTAAGAATAACTCAATAACCATTGGTCTGACCTTGATCAAATTTATATGGGACCACACGAGAACTGTCAGCTTTCATATAAAAAAAGAATCATCGAAATCGGTTCGCCCAGTACAGAGTTATGAGGTAACACACATAAAAAAAAAAAAAAAAAAAAAAAACATACACTCGAATTGAGTACCGTCTCCTTTTTGGAAGTCGGCAGAAAATGAAAACAAATACTGCTTCGGTTTCACGAAGTGTGTTAATAATTTAATATATTTTTAATATCATTATTGTAATATATTAAGTGAATTAAACAATAAAACATGCGTGAGTGTCGTGGAACACTCGGTTGGAACGAAGTTTCTTTCGTAGTATATTATTATTGATTTGAACGTATTGTATTATTAATTAACAAATACAAATAAATGAATTATTATTCGTCTATTAAAATGAAGCGTTATTTAAAATAATATTTCTTTCATAGCAAGATAAGAGGGAGATGGATATTATTCCATCTCGCTCGCACTATAGAAAGGGGGTCGTGACGGAAAAATCTTACACTTTTTCTCGCCTAGCCCTCATCCGTCAAATTCGTACCGTGCGATAAGGAACTTCGTTCCAATATATTAAATAATCATTATTGTATTTACCTTGTAGTGATGGTAAAAAATATCCCCCGTATCATCCCGTGGGTGTCGTAAGAGGCGACAGAAAGAAACAAAGCAGGAGATGGGCAGCAGCGTCTTCCTAATAACAACCAGAAATTACAAAGGAAAACAATTCAGGAATGAACTAATATGGTAAAGTTGCAGCTTATTTACGTCCCACTGCTGGGCACAGGCCTCCTCTCATTTTTGATAGGGTTTTTAGGGCAAGGAAATGTCCGCCGCGCTGCCCCAATGCGTGTTGGCGAACTTCACATGTCTTCGAAATATTTTTTCTCTTATTTCTCAGACATGCAGGTTTCCTCACGATGTTTTCCTTCACCGCCGAGAACGTGGTAAATCAGCACTTAAAATTGCAATTAACAATTTCATTGGTGCCGGCGGGGATCGAACCCGGGTTGCTCGAGTACTGTGAAGCTTACAACGAGCACTAACCATTTGAGCTACCACGGCTCTTCTGAGCTACCACGGCTGTAATTAATATGGTGGTGTAAGTAAATACATTACTCCGTCACCTATCGTTAGTGTTGTAAGAGGCGACTACAGGTAATGCGAGAAAGATCAAATGACTTCCGATATGAGTATGAGCACGTCGTTCATGCTAAGCGTCATTTACGCAGACCAGCGAATGTGAACATCGATAAAGGTGTGAGACGTATAGTATTGCGATCGCTAATTTATCCGCCAAACGTGACGATAGGAAAATTCTCCCTACAACGGTGTAGAACCGGGTTCAGCAAAGGAAAGGAGACAGGGAATTCTGGGCCCAATTGTAATAAGTTGAAATATTGTTTAAAAAAACCGTTATATTTTTCTATTTCAAAATGTAAAAAACTTGCTATCTGGAAGACGAGAAATCTTGAAAAGAAGTTTATGTCACGAATAGAATAGGAAATCGATTACTTTAATCGATTAATGTGAATGCGTTTTAACAAATAAACAAAAACAACTTAAATCAGATGATTGATTCAGAGTATATGGATACATTACAATATATTAACATAGTGTCAACAGTTTAAGAAATAAAAGATCAATATAATAAAAATAAATCTTAAAATCGATTCACGTTTACAGTTCGATTTATTACTTGCACTTGTCGACTATATTTTTAATCTGTGCAGATAGTGACATCTTTTGCATGACTTAATCTATGTCTATGACCACTCGTCTCGTAGATATCATTTAGTACGGGCGTGTTTTAAGTGTTTACCGTTGTTTTATTGATTTATATTGCTTGATCGCTATTTTATTTCTACGGACTTCTGATCTTACTTAAATTGTGCGATCCTTGCTAATATACCGAACACCGATAATTTTGTTTACTCGTTTGACTTTGGCTTGTTATTGTGGATTTTACGGCCTGAATTTTATCAATTTGATATTGACTCAATGGATCACTATGTGAATTCTGGCATAGCGACTAGTCGTTGTAATACATTAGGCCAACGATCCTTCCAAAATAGCAATCCCACTTCAAAAATCAGCTGTTTAGTATAGGCTGTTGCAACTTGTTGCATAACCTCACTTTTACTAAATCTTTTATAATTCTGCTCTCAGATTGCCAAAGTCATCAGAATTTTCAGTGATGTTTTAATAATATATAAGCTTTTAATTGACACCACTTTCATCTTTTTGCAATCTGGGAATGTATGACAGCGTACCAGTCTGCTTTATGCGCTGATTACGAACAATGTTTGAGTATTTTTTTCACACAGCTTTTGAACTACCTACTTATTTTAATTTCTAACCGAGTTTATAAAATAAATGTATGTTCATCGATTTCTCGAAAACAGCTCAATCGATTTAAATTAAACTTTTTTAATATGCTGTATCTATATAAATCGAAAGTAAAAATTCCATCTTTAAGGGTGGAAAAAGAGTAAATAATTTTATTTATGTACCTCCCAAAACGACATTCTAGTTTGATTTCTAAGAACGCTCAAAAGGGTCATAATATTAAAATTTTCATAAAAATTTCTTATATTTACGCGAACTCTACACATTTAAGTAAAACTAATTTTACGGATTTTATCGCGTATATTAACTTATATTTATCTTCCCGACGTTTCGGGTGCTTTCCAGCACCCGTGGTCACGGGGGACTAAGGTGTTTGACGTCCTGCTGTCATAGTTAGCCCGGCTACCTTCAGTTTTTTAATATTAATTTTTGGTTCGGTTTACGCAGAATGAGCTTACAGTATCTTGAGGTCTAGCAGTGGTATACTTGGGTTTGGATTTTATTTTATTGATTATGGGATCCCAAGCAGATGGCAGCACCCATCCATCTTCTCTATTGAAATTAGGATGTTTTTTAATTTCAATAGCCTCGCGAATCATCCTTGGGAGGAATCGGTGTTCTTTTGTGAGGATTTGTGGTCTATCAAATCTAATGTAATGGCGGGGACGATCTTGAACATGTTCACAAACTGCAGACTTCCCGATACGTCGGTGCTTCACGTCAGCTATATGTTCTTTAACGCGGGTTTTTATAGATCTTTTTGTTTGTCCTATGTAAGAGAGACCACATTCACAATCCAGCTTGTACACTCCTGCATCTTGTAGAGGGATATGACACTTGACGGATGGTAAAAATTGACCAATCTTCTTCAGCGGCTTGAAGTATGTTTTAATGGAAGCTCGCTTCAAGATGTAGCCAACCTTGTCTGTGACTCCTCTGACATAGGGTAGTACAGCATGCACACGCTCGACTGTGGCTGGCTTCACTCGGTCACTGTGACGTAGGCGCGGGACCCGAAGCTTGTTGTCTTGCAGTACTTGCTTGACGTGCTGAAGCTCGGCGGCCAGATGTTTTCTGTCACAGATCCCTCGTGCTCTCTGAAACAAAGATTTTCCCACGGTAGCTAACTGTGAAGGATGATGGTGCGAATCACCATTTAGATATCGGTTGGTATGGGTATTTTTTCTGTACACAGTATGACCAATAGTGTTATCAGGATTTCGGATGACTAAAACATCTAGGAAAGCTAAAGTATTGTTTGCCTCTAACTCCATTGTGAATTGTATTTTAGGATTTATGGAATTAAGGTGGTTTAAAAATGCAGTTACTTTGTCAGATGGTAAAATTGTGAAAGTATCGTCTACGTACCGCTTGTAGAATCTTGGATTTATAGGAGCATTAAGAAGGGCTTTCTCCTCAAAGTCCTCCATGAATATGTCGGCGACTACGGGAGATACAGGTGAGCCCATTGCCACTCCGTCTACTTGCATGTAGAACTCTTCTTTCCACAATAAATAGCCAGATGTAAGGCAGTGTTTGAGTAATACTGCATATTCTGTGGGCATGTTGTTATCTTCTAGCTTTCTAGTAACAATTGAGATGCAGTCTTCAATAGGTAGGCATGTGAATAGTGACTGAACATCAAAACTGACCATAGTTTCATTATCAGCGAGATGTAGGTCTTTTATCTCACTAACAAAATGGTATGAATCCTTTGTGTGTGCTCTGGTATGTCCTCTTAGTGGTGACAGTATTTTGTGTGAGTGAGATAAAAGACCTACTTACTGCTTCTTACATTGGGGCTTTCAGTCTTATCACCAATTCAGAATCTATCATGTGACTTTTTTTGCACTCACTTCTACTTTTCAATAAAAATCTGGCACATTTAATATAATTCTCCCCATATTTTAATATATAACTTAAGAATTATTAGTGATGCGTTAAAACGTGCGTACGTTTTAGAAATGAGCCATAATTTTTCACAAAATTACTTAAGCCGCATGTCTATTCCTTTATAATTCTAAGCACGTCATAGTTACGTCAGTAAAAGACTTGTAGAAAAGTGTATGGTGTAAGATTATTATTTCCTTGTAATAAGTAAGGCTTGAAAAACTCATTTTTTATTTAATATTTAAAAAAACTATGAAGCATGGGTCAGTATTATTTTTATTATTATTATCTTGAGTTATATAGTTTAGCTTAATAAAATTAATAGATAGATTATTTATACGGAATAAATGGTGACAAAAGACGGGAAGTGGAATACTACGGCCCATACACGTCACGTTTAATCTCGATCTAAAAACAAAATGCATTTGCGTTGTCATCTTGCGCACTAAGATGGAATGCCTCGATATCAGTAAAAGAGTATCCGGTACACGTAATTCAATTTGAAACAGCAGCAATGCACTACTATTTCAAGCTGGTATTCTGTGTGAGCGTGGACTTCCTCGAGCCGACCCATTCGTGCTACAGCTATAAAACACAGTGGCGTGGCTCTACCACATTACAATTAGAAGTGACTAATGACCCGGTAATCGGACGAATAATATATTTTATTTATCCGGCTAATAGGACTTAGCCGGCTACACCTAGGTGCAGGTGATTTTGGTTAGTTAATTTTAGGTGTTTTCCATTTATTTATGGCTATGTGTGTATCATGTTGCCATCGGGGAAAAAACTAAATACATAGATATAGCCGGATAAATATAATAAAACAAATGGTCTAGTTCAGGGGTCGGCAACCTGCGGCTCGCGAGCCACATGCGGCTCTTTAGTTTCATACGTTTATTTTTATTTATTTAAAAATCGATCCACACTGAGCCATTTGGAGTTGATACTGGATCTCTAGAAATGCAATTGATCGGTTTGCAAGAACTCGGTTTGCAAGAAAAAATATGGTGGTTCTTTAAAAACTTTGAAATTTTGTGAATTGTAATTTTTGACTCTTTCGACTCAAAAGGTTGCCGACCCCTGGTCTAGTTAGACGGATAATTGTATGTTTTGTTAGGGCCTAAAAATTAATATTCCAACGTTATGTCACATGAAATTGTATCTAGCAATCATATTATACATATAAATGATATAAAAAGCACATTGTAAGAAAGATGTAGATTGTAGAAGATGTGTAATGATTGTAGAACTTTTAATTTTTTTTTAAATCGATTTATTACTATTTTTACATAAAAAAGGGGTTTTAGTGGCTTTATCAAGTCCGCATGGCGCGTAAAAATGATAAGCTTTGAAAATATCAATTGTTCAATTCAACCTATTTTTAAAACTCTTCATCTATCATGTGGGAAGCCATAGAATGTAAATAGCAGTTTAATTTTATTTTGTTTAGTTATAATTTATTTATTTCGGCTAAGAAATGGCGAAATTTTCGGTGGTTTGAGAGCGTTGTATAAATTTATTTTACTAAATAAGCCGCAGCCGCACTCCTAGCCACAGACAGAGTACTTTATTTATTCCGGGCTCAAATGCCTTCGTGAGTGGTCGTTTGCTCGTTTGATACAACGGTTCGTGCAGAAAAATATCGATCGCCGTAGAAATACAAAATATTCCAAAAACAAAATTTGATATCATACTTGATCAAGGTAAGATATTCTTATTATTTTTTTAATTACAGATTTTTATTACAATATTTTGTTTCACTAAAGTACGCAGGATTTATATACAAATATACATTATACGTCTTGGACTTTATAGACCTAAAGTTGTGTCGGTCTCTGCTACTGGAACTCCTTGACGAGGAGAAATAGATGTACCGAGTTTGGCTTCGTTTTGTTAGTTATGATGAGATTTTACCTCCGGACCTGATAGAGTGACTTGAAAGTGTACTTTAAAGACTGCTACTGGAACTCCTCGACAAGGAGAACTAGATGTGCCGAGTTTGGGCTCGTTCTGTTAGTTATGATGATACCTTAGTTAGTTTGGCTTCGTTTTGTTAGTTATGATGAGACCTTACCTTCGGACTTGATAGAGTGACTTGAAAGTGTACTTTGATGACTGCTACTGGAACTCCTCAGCGGTGAGAACTAGATGTGCCAAGTTTGGGCTCGTTTTGTTAGTTATGGTAAGACTTTACCTCCGGACTTGATAGAGTGACTTGAAAGTGTACTTTGATGACTGCTACTGGAATTCCTCGACGAGGAGAACTAGATGTGCCGAGTTTAGCCTCGTTTTGTTAGTTCTATAATATAATAGATATATAGAATAGAGCTTACCTCTGGACTTGACGGACTGACTTCAAGCTGTATTTTGTTGACTGCTACTGGAACTCAATTTTTTCACTATCATTGGGCATTGTGACTCGTGCAATTTTAAATTTTTCAAACTTTTTTTTTATTGAAGTTTGACATAAATATATCAAAAAATTGGTTAGTTATAAAGTTATTAGTGAAAACTTGTGTGTATTTAAATTACTTAAAATAATGAAATATAATCATGTTCTACGTTATTTTTTTAATGCGCTTATGGCATGCACAATTGAATTTACCAATAGTTTTTAAAATATTGCTAATAAATTATTACTGACAAATTGACTGAATGAGCTGTGGAATCTTGTGTGATTTCAAACGTTCCTTTTTCAATAGTAAGTGGAGTGTGTGAAGGAAAAGAAAGCGTTTATTTATATCATATGTTGTATAATAGATCAGTATTTTATACAATAATGTGTAGTTGAAAGTAAAATACAGCTTGCTTAATATACAAACCTTAAAAATTTAAATAATTACGTTCGAATTTCGACCAGTAGTCGACCACTAGTAATTATAATTCAATGACTATTATTAAATTAGTAAAGCACAGTTCTAGTAAAGTAGATACTGCTATTTCGAAATTACGTAAATGCCAAGAAAATCGACGCTAGCGTGCCACCCTCCTGGATTAAAACATATTTTTCGTGTATTGAGTTTTAAAAAAATAAATTACAGTGTCTTTTTTTTTGTTGCAAAATAATTGTTTCAATAGATACCATTCCAGTTAACCGCTGGGTAGAGCTTGATCTAGACGGTGATGTCTGCATTTAATAACACAGATGATTTTGGAATTTGTTAACGTGGTCAAAATCAGCCAGGTCATCACTTTCACACCTTAAATTAGAGACGTATAGAAAGGCTATTTAAGCTAGGTTAACAGTACAATTAAAATAATTATTTATTTATATATATATATATATATATATATATATATATATATATATATATATATAAAGTTATCGTGTGACTACTGAACGAATTGATTGTTTGAGGTAATATTCACGCATTACATTTGTTTTATCGAGACGATGGTTCATAGCTTTGTTAGGCTATAAATGGCTCTGTAGTCAAGTTATTTCCAAATTAAACCATAATGACTCAAATTTACAATAAAATATTATATTGGTTTAGTGCTAAAGAAAAAATCACACAATCTGGTCCCGTTAGATAAGATAAAGCTATTAATATTTTAATTTTGATTGTATTATAAAGTCCGGAGTGAATTCAAATTCGAAGTAAAAATCATCGCGCCCCCTACCGAAATATCAGAGCAATATCTGCCTAATCAGTAATATTTTTACTAAAAATTTTACAATCATATAAAGATTTATCATCAGTGCTTTTATGTTCAACGATTCATATAATTCTTGTTATTACATTAACGTGTACCTACGTTCTCTAAGGTATACACTTCACGAGTTCCCATAAGCGTCATTAGATTAAACGTATGGCTTTAGTGAACACCGTCTCTGCGTTATAAACGGAATAATATCGTGATCTCACTTTTATCTGGCTGAGTCTTTACACCTGGATAATATTCCTTATTGCGAGAATAAAGAGGGCTTACTTAAATCTGTATTCTTATAAAATGTTTTTAGTTTAAGGGGTCAAATTCATTCAACATTACATCCCATAAAAGCCCACTGCTGAGTATAGGCCTCCCCCATAGAATGCCTCATAAGGGAGAATTCTGCCACATTTGCCACGATTAGTATAGCGATATGTCAACCGCAAGTTTTTATTATTTACGTTATTCTTAATTTTATTTATATAATACGTGTATGCCATACCTTTATCGTTACAACCTATGAAAGTCCAATGCTGAATATATAGCCTTCCCCGTAGATTACGTGGTAGAGCCATGCTGCAGCTATTAGTAGTATAGTTCTAGCACGAATGGGTCGGCTCGACCGGGGAATGAACACGCTCTCACAGATTCCAACGTAAAATAGCAGCTTAACGCTGCTGTGTTTCGTATGGTGAGTGTAGAGAATCGGAGACCCTTTTTACTAGAAACGAGGCATTCGATCTTAGTCCTCACGGGTGACAACGCATTTGCATTTTGATTCGTAATCGAAGATAGATGTAGATGTCTATGGGCCACAGTAACCACTTACCATCAGGTGGACTGTGAGCTCGTTTGTCAGCCTTATCCTAAAAAAAATTGCCTCATAGGGGGATATTTGCCATAGTTGCTAAGCTTGGGTTGGCAACCGCAGTTTTTTATTTTTATTCCTTATAAGGAAGACACTGCTGCCCATCTCCTGATATGTGTTCCTTTGTCGCCTCTTACGACATTCACGGAATGATACGGGTAAGTAGATATTCCAATACCGCCATTACACGGTAAACGTCTCTGCCAATGTATTTGATCATATTATAGCAATTCATCGGGCAGACAAATGCTCGATAAGCAAATTACATTGAGCTTAACCGTGCTTGACATTGCGTCTACATATTCAACTTGGACAGATATGCTCAGTTCAACACGATAAGTACATAGCAGTGTATAATTTGTATTGTGAAACGTTAATGCTCTTTTATCGTTTCTTTGTGAAACTCTGAGAGAGATTACACCGATTATCTCCATATTTAATGATAATTAATTTTTATTTTTTTATTCATTTTCCTTATTAATTCAGAACAGCAACATCCATAAACTTAATAGTAAAGTAAACAAAAACATTATGAAAACTCATACTTATTACGACACAAAAATTAATCACGTTACGCGCGTTCATTTTAGATATTATTTACAATAATTTAAAATTAAAAATTTTGTACAGCCGACTTCAATATAAGCGACTTCAATAGAGGTTATTTAAGAATAACTCATAACCATTGGTCTGACCTTGATCAAATTCATATGGGACCACACGAGAACTATTAGCTTTCATATAAAAAAAGAATCATCGAAATCGGTTCGCCCAGTACAAAGTTATGAGGTAACACACATAAAAAAAAACATACACCCGAATTGAGTACCGTCTCCTTTTTGGAAGTCGGCAGAAAATATTTAACAAAAGGTGTAATACACATATATTCGCCAAACGTGGTAACTATTTCAAATATACCCTATAATGTTATCAACGGATAGGCCTATGATCCGCTGTGGACTTTAGATAGGCTGTATCGGTAACGGTAACACATAAGGGGTGGGCCATTCAAGATTTGGAGTTTAAATTGGCTATAAAAAAACGAACGAATATTTTTTTCAAAGTTATGAGTTTATCAGAAAGATTGAACCTTTTCATTTATAAGTGGAAGACAACATCATTCAAATGACTGCCACGGCTAGCCTTTCAATGCCCCATTCGATCATTCCACTTTTTCAGTACATTTTCGATTGTTTGGACCTCTATTTTGTCAACTGCAACTATGATTACATGTTTTACGTCGTCAATAATTTCTGGATGTTTAGCGTAACACTTATCCTTAACGGCTCTTCACAAAAAAACAATGCAACGGTGTCAAATCGCAGTTTCGAGATGGCCAATTTACATCAGCATTTTGGCTGATTATGTGATTTTCGAAAACAGTGTGCAAAAGATCAATTGTTACGTTGGCTATATGGCACATTGTGCCGCCTGTTGAAACCATATGTCGTCTATGTCATCCTCTTTCATTTTGGGAAACAATAAATTGCTTATCATGGCGCGGTAGCGATCGACATTCACTGCGTTTCCTTGCTCATTTTCTAAGAAAAATTGCCCAATAATGCCGTCAAACCAAAATCCGCACTAGACAGTGACTCGATGTGGATGGATGCATTGAATTCTCCAAAATGATGTGTAGATTTTCTAAACCGAAGATACGACAATTTTGCTTATTAGCGTATCCTTCGAGGTGGAAATCAGTTACATCTAAAAAGATGATTTTTCGGTAAAAATGCTCATCTTCTTTCAATAAAACTATTTTTAACGTATTTTATCGCGTTTAATTTACTATTTTAATTACCGACGTTTCAGATGCTTAAATTAAAATAGAAAATGAAACGCGCTAAAATACGTAAAAAATAGTTTTATTCAATGTGTAGTGTTCGCGTAAATATAAGAAATCATTATGCTCATATTCTATCAAGCGGTCTTCTGCCAATTGAGCAAACCGAAAGCGTATCGAATGGTCATGCGGCTTCAGCTTTTGCACTAATTTAACTTTGTACGCATTCATACCGAGATCTTTATGCAAAATTCTTCTCAAAGAAGTGCGCGAAAATGTTCAATTCTTGAGAACAATGACGAGTTGATGTTGATGGTTGTTCACGCACACTCTGAGCAACAGCACCTATGTTTTTGGTATAGCGCACTAGACGTGTACGTACATGGGTTGTTTTATTCAACAACAATTCAGTTTCATGAAATAGCATCACAAACATATCCAAAAAATGCCATTTTGGCACATCCTTTTTGTCAAATTTGTTTCGTTTTCTTACAGTTCTAGTAGAAGATTCACCACTTTGGAAATAAGTTTTTAATATTTCTCAACTTTGTTGAAGTAAAATTATTTTTATAGGAGAGTGGGCAAACGAGCATGCGGCTCACCTGATGGTAGGTGGCTACCGCCGCCCATGAACTACTGCAACACCAGGGGAACTGGCAGAATCCATTGGAAGTTACCAAACTAGAAAAAAAAACCTATAGTTCCAATTCCAAACCTTAGATGGCCTATCCTGTACATACATACAAACACATGTCACATATATTCCCTGAAATATGGTACGAATGTTAAGGAGCAACAGGACATATTATGGATTATTTATCTAAAACATTTATAAGTGGAGAACATGTAGATATTTCTTTATAACAATAGTTTTTACGTGGCAGAGCCATGCTGCAGCTATATTAGTAGTATAGTTGTAGCACGAATGGGTCGGCTCGACCGGGGAAGGACCACGCTCTCACAGAATACCAGCGTCAAATAGCAGCTTAACACTGCTGTGTTTCGTATGGTGAGTGTAGAGAACCGGAGACCCTTTTTACTGGAAACGAGGCATTATATCTTAGTCCTCACGGGTGGCAACGCATCTGCATTTTGATTCGCAAACGAGACACGATAAATGTAGATGTCTATGGGCCACAGCAGCCACTTACCATCAGGTGGACTGTGTGCTTGTTTGTCACCCTATACTATAAAAAAAACACAGACACTATGTGGTAAATTAAATTTCCACATAGTTCGTTCGTTATATATAGTTCGGATCGTTCTCATTTATCACTTCGTCGTGAACTCTGGAGAGAGAGAGAGAGAGAGAGAATTATTTATCCATTAAATCCATTCCTAACTAGCACCGTAAGCTAGGTTTATTGGATAGCGCTACGAACGCTCTACATGACGGTAATTATGAATGATAAAATTCTTGTACGTGGTAGCCGAGTTGCAGCTAAATAATAGTTACAGCACGAATTAAGGTAAGGAACGAACACACGCTCATAGAATACCAGTAAAAACTAGCAGCTTACATGTTAGAGCCACACTGTAGCCATATTAGCAATATTATTGTTGTAGCACGAACAGGTAGGTCCGAACGGGGAGAACCACGCTTTAACCACGAAGTTAACCTTTAGACATCTAATAAAGTTAAAGTTACAGCCTATATTCGTGCCACTGCTGGGCACAGGCCTTCCCTCACTTTTGAGAGGGATTAAGGACAAGGAAATGTCCGCCGCGCTACCCCAATGCCTGTTGGCGAACTTCACATGTCTGCGATATTTTTTCATATTTCTCAGACATGCAGGTTTCCTTACGATGTTTTCTTCACCTCCGAGCACGTGTTAAATCAGCACTTAAAATTGCAATTAACAATTTTTTTGGTGCCGGCGGGGATCGATTCCCAGTTTCCCAGCATACTGCGATATTTACAGCGAGCGCTAACCGTCGGAACTACCACGGCCACTATAACTAGATAAATAAAAGATAAATTAAATACATTAAAACGGTTACATCACATATTCATCATTTTGATTTTCCGACCTATAAAGTACAAATATATTCCCTATAAAATCACTAGTACCCGTAGAGTATAGACAAATGACCTTCTTCTGGCGTCCTGACACTTTTCTCGGTATACAGAACGAATAATGACCTCATACGGGCCTCTTTTCAACTATTTGTGTGTCCATTTGGGTCAATTGGACCTAGAAGTGCTTTGTACATGTTTTCCGCGCCAGCTTTCGCTTAAAAGCTTTTTCACTTTATTTCTAGAATGTATTGCGTGACTTCTGTCATCTTCATTGACTAAAATTTATGAAAAGCTGCCACATGACGTGTTAATATAGCACAATTTTATTGTTGGTAAATGAAATTCGAAAAATTAATAATAATTTATAAAAACATTTAATAAAATAATGGTTTTTGTTATGTTGCTTATTATATTTAGACATAGTGGGTCTGTACTAGCGTGTAACCTATAATATTTACTACGCAGTTGACAGTGTGACGCCATGCTATTATTTTTTATATATTTTATATATACGTCCATTATTACCTACTAAAAGTTGTATTTTGTATTTTTTGGTATACAATAAGGGAGACAAAATAGCAACCGTCTACCTGCACGGCTAGCATGGGCTGGGGACAAAAAATTTATCCACTGATTATATCCACTGACAAGGGATAAAATTATCTTGTCCTTAAGCCAAAGCACGGCAACGGGGAGAAGTATATCCCCGTTCGACATAACGAGTAGAAATATATCCCCCGTCCGTAGCATGGAGCCAAATGAAAGATAAAAAATTATGCTTTTTTGATATTTGAAAGGGACAATTTTATCCTAGTTCCTTGGACGTGGGTTTAATATAAAATTAATACAAAAACCTATCTAAGTCTAAGTCTATCTCCCATTTTATCTACTGTGGATATTATACCCATCGGTGTGCCCATGCTCGAAGGGTGGATAAAACTAAGCGAGGGGATAAACATTTTCTCCTTTCCCCGGGGATAAAATTGTCTCCTGCCCATGCTAGCCCAGCTGATGGTAAGTGGATGCTGTATCCCTTAGATATGTACATCTACCCTCAAATAAGAATCAAAATCCTAGATGTTTCGTCACCTCGTAAGGACTAAGATGGAATGCCTAGTATCCACTAAAATGGGTCTCCGGTTTTCTACACTTACCATACGAAACAAAGCAGCATTTAGCTACTAAATTACTTTGATATTCTGTGAGAGCATGGTCCTTCCCCGGTCGAGACAACCCATTCGTGCTACAACCTATCTTTAAATAACTTTCTAAAAATATCTTTCTATCTTTAGGGCAAGCAACTAAACTTTTGGTAACTAAGCGATTGTACGTGTTAGTAAAGTTTCTCATAACGTCTTTGCGATATCAAATAAATTAAAAAATGAAGTAAAATTTAAATAATCTAGAATACTTTCTATATTTAGATCTATCCATTCATTCACCTATCACAGGCTATAAAAGTCCACTGCTGGACATAAGCCTCCTCATATATTGCCTCATAGGGTAGTCAAAAATTTATCAGATGTTATGAAGTCCCCTAAAGTTAACAAAGAAGAAAAAAAAACAACTGATGTGATAGATTTTTATTAAAACAGACTACATAATAGAATAAATAAATATGAATTTGTAATACAAAATGACAAGAGTCCTAAAGAGGAGGCCTGTGTTCAACAGTGTGGCATAAAAAGGAAACTTTACGTTTTACTTTTCTTCTATAATTAATTCATATAATAATTAGCCAACATGTAATATTATTTAGAGTTGACAGGAATGTTTTATGGCAAACATTGGACTCGCTTGCGTCGGGCGCTGGGTAAATATAGGAATTAAAATATCTTTATATGGACTCTAGTGCCTGTGTCAGGATCAACGAGGTCTACTCGGACTGGTTTAATTAAAAAGAAAGCCCTGCTTACTGCACCTGTACCTCCAAGGTTCTACAAGCGGTACGTTGACGATACTTTCACAATTTTACCATCAGACAAAGTAACTGCATTTTTAGAACATCTTAATTCCTTAAACTCTAAAATTCAATTTACTATAGAGTTAGAGGCAAATAATCCTTTAGCTTTCCTAGATGTGTTAGTCATTCGAAATCCTAACAACACCATAGGTCACACTGTGTATAGAAAAAAGACCCATACGAACCAATATTTAAACGGTGAATCCTACTATCATATTTCACAGTTAGCAACTGTGGGCAAATTTTTGTTACAGAGAGCACGAAGGATCTGGCCGCCGAGCTTCAGCACGTCAAGCAGGTTCTGCACGACAACAAGCTTTGTGTCCCACGCCTACGTCACAGTGACCGAGAGAAGTCAGTCACAGTTGGTCTCTTATATATAGGGCAGACAAAACGATCTATCAAAACACGCGAAAAAGAACATAGCTGACCTGAAACACCAACGTTCCGGGAAGTCTGCAGTTTGTGATCATAACCTAGACGGCATCCCGACATTGCATTATACTTAATAAATCAAAAATTTTCGCGCTTAAAAATGATTTCATTGTATTTTTTTTTATAGAATAAAGCTGAAAAACGAGCACATAGTCCACCTGATGGTAAGTGGTTGCTGTGACCGATAGACATCTACATCTATATTCGATTACGAATCAAAATGCAAATGCCTTGTCACCCGTGAGGACTAAGATGGAATGCCTCGTTTCCAGTAAAAAGGTTCTCTGGTTCCATACACTTACCATACGAAACACAGCAGCGTTAAGCTGCTATTTTACGCTGGTATTCTGTGAGAGTGTGGTTCTTCCCCGGTCGAGCTGACCCATTCGTGCTACAACCATAATATAGCTGCAGCATGGCTCTACCACGTAAAATATTAATTTTAATAACATTACATCTAAACTACTTTGTAAATTACCAGTCACCACCAGTATCATTATAAAACACTCAGTTTGTGTGGAATGCAATACTCATTGAGAAAGTGGTATAAAGTTACCTATTACGTTTTGTATTTTTATGATGGGTAGATAAGCGATTTTGATTGTATTGTCTCGCGCTTTACGTTACTAATTACAAATTTACAGCTTCGGTTTAGGCCAAAAGAGATGGAGATTTTGGTGTTGCAATAACACAAGTTTTAGCACTTAGCACGTTTGTCTTCTAAACCATCGATATTTCTTACTCAAATTTAAAGTCTTTTTAATGGACCACAACTTACGTCTTAAAAATCTATATCATATATAAATACATCAACAGAATCTAGGGATATTTTATATTTCATCAAATATCTAAAAATCTATGAAGAATTTTTAGATATGGAAAATGAAAGAATGAATGATTTAAGGTCTTTAATAAAAAATAAAAAAAAATTCATAATTTTTTGTCTTAAATAAAATGTTATTTACTTAATCGCCAAAAAATTAGTATGATAAAAAAACATCATTTCTTCTTATAAAACTATTGTTGAATATTAAGATCCACTTGTGCTGGTGGAAATCTTGACTCAAATAAGAACTTCAATATATAGACTGTATAGGTAATTTATTGGTTAAGAGAGGTATGCGTGCGTTCGCAACCGGGTGGTTCCGAGCAAGAAGTCGTTGTCGTGGTGCCGCGTTGTGTCCATGAAGGTGGTGGGGCCGTGAAGCACCCGCAGAACCGGTTTGAGGTCCGCCGCCCGACGACACGAGCCGGGAAGAAGAATAGGCAGTGACGTCAGGTACATATTTCCCGGGTTGAAGCAAGAAGGCTTCAAGATGACGCAGGAGACACTGGAAGAGGGCAGATGTTATTAAATGCTCTTGTGATTATTCCCTTTGTGGTGAAGATGTCAGCAACTTTGGTGTGACCATCTGATCCTTGTCTTATGGCGATCACTCTACCCATCAGCCAAAGAAGAGGGGGTCGATTGAAGTCCTTCACTAAGTCCATGGTGCCTGTCTTCAGCTCTTGATCAGCGGTCTTCCACTTTGTTCGCTGTGGTAAGGTAGTAATGTACTCGTTGGAAAACCGGTGCCAGAAATGCTACCGAAGCTTTTCAACTCGCTGGTAGCGTGGAAGTCGTTCGATGTTGCTGTTGGCGATCTGAGGATGCGGAACTGGTGTGAGTGGTCACCCGATCAGAAAGTGAGATGGGGAAAGATAGGAGAGATCAGAAGGATCTGAGGACAGAGGGGTCAATGATCTGGAATTTAAGATGGTCTCTATCTGACTCAGACACGTCGAAACTTATTCATAAGTTAGATGAGTAAGACCAATAGTACGACGTAAAAGATGTTTGGTTGATTTTACTGCTGCCTCCCAAATGCCCCCAAAATGAGGTGAATAGGGTGGTATAAATTTAAAATCTATGCCTTGGTTTGCAATGTCTGACTCTAAATCATTGTAAGATAATTGTAAAAATCGTTTTAGCTCATTCAAGGCTCCTACAAAGGTAGTGCCGTTGTCGGAGTATACGCGCTGAGGCTTGCCACGACGTGCGACAAACCGACTAAAGGCGGCAAGAAAAGACTCCATTGTTAGATCGGAGACAACTCCAAGTGGACGGCTCTAACTGCAAAGCACACAAAAACACAAATGTATGACCTCAGTAGCTTACAACGTCTGCTTTTACGATCCGCTATTAGCACTGGCCCGGCAAAATCTAAGCCTGTGGTTAAAAATGGGAAATCAAGCTGCTTCCTCTCATTAGGTAGGTTACCCATGATGACCTGAATGGGCTTGCCCTTTACGCGAGTACATCGAATACACGTTCGTACAATTTGTTTAGCTAAGTTTCTACCACCGAGTGGCCAATATTTTAGTCTTATATTTGCTAAAAGTAGTTGAGGTCCTGCATGAAAGGGAGAGAGGTGGTACGATTTAAACATTATTTTAGTGAGGTGATGTTTACTACAGAGTAATATAGAATGCTTTATATCGTAAGTGTAGTTAGAGTTCTGAAGGCGTCCGCATACACGTAATATGTTACAAGAATCAATGAAAGGAGAGAGACTGATCAATCTATTTTTACTGTGTAATATTTTATTATATTTAAGAGTAATATATTCCTCAGGGAACATTTCCTGCTGAGCACATTGTATAATTAGATTTTGTGAACGCTGTAATTCTGAATGAGACAAGTGAGATAAAATTTTGTTGTTTGCAAATCTGCAATTATGAATAAACCTATTGACATAGGCTAAGGTTCTGATTAACTTGGTAAATGATGAAAGTTTGTAAATTAAATGAGTTATTGCATTGTTCCTGTAATCTCTTACATTCTTTTTGACAAAGGTGTGTAATTAAATTTCAGGTAACGTAATATTTTGACTATTGGGACGTGTTGGAAATTGAATGACAGGGCTATGAAGAAAATCTGGACCAGACCACCAAAGTGTAAACGCGCTGATAGTATCAGCTTTCAACCCGCTGGATACGAGATCTGCAGGATTCAGTTTGGTAGGCACGTAGCTTCACGTCTGGCCAATCCGGCTCGAAGGACCACTGTTTAATATCAAGCTCCACTTGTGCTAGTGGAAATCTTGACTCAAATAAGAACTTCAATATATAGACTGTATAGGTAATTTATTGGTTAATATAAGAGAGGTAGCCGCAATGCGTGCGTTCGCAACCGGGTGGTTCCAAGCAAGAAGTCGTTGTCGTGGTGCCGCATTGTGTCCATGAAGGTGGTGGGGCCGTGAAGCGCCCGCAGAACCGGTTTGAGGTCCGCTGCCTGACGACACGAGCCGGGAAGAAGAATAGACAGTGACGTCAGGAACAACTATTGACTTTAATTAAAATAGAAAAAAATATTTTAAAATCTAATTATTAATGATCAGTGCTGTCACCTCTTATATTAATTACACAACGGCATCGATTGTTCATACTTAAAATTAGATTGTAAATGCGGTATGTTCGGTAGGTCCCATGTTCTTTGCAAATGTTCGTAAAGTTATTGTTAAATTTGGCGGGAAATCTCTCAAAGCTTTTCGTTGTAACATGACCCAGGCATTTTCAATAGGATGTACTGTGGTTTGGTCACTTTCCAGCAGCAGGTGGTCCTCCTGGAGTCTTTGTAGTAGTTGCATCGCTGTGATATTGGGTTTATTTCTGGCGGTCATTTGGAGAAATCGATCCTGTCTCTGCGTAGTAATACGATATCTACCCGTGTGCCATTCAGCCACATCCCCAGTACTGCGATAACGTGACCACAACCTTGATTTCATGTTTTGGATGGTATGTAGGACCTCAGCAACGACGCATTGAACAACACCATTTTGTAACATGTCCACGGCTCGTAACTTTTCATCTTGACTCAAATGACGACGTGACATGACTATTAAAGCTCACATGGCACGTTAAATTAAAAAAGAACAACAATTTAATCCCTTTCATTATAATTAATATCAGTAGAACATTTTTAATTTTTCTTGACGTGACGAATTACTAAGAATTTTGCCGTCGTATTTTGTTTTTTCAATTGTTTTTTTATTTACTTTACATTTTGAAAATACATTACATTTTGAAAATAGAACAAAAGTGGTTTCAATTTTTGTAGATAAGCTTTTTAGGGAAACTAAAATAATTTTAAACAAGTCGTTTTTAATTTAGGATTACATTACCACGTATAAAATTTGTCGACATTTTATACGTGGTAGAGCCATGCTGCAGCTATAATATAAGTATAGTTGTAGCACGAATGGGTCGGCTCAACCGGGGAAGGACCACGCTCTCACAGAATACCAGCGTAAAATAGCAGCTTAACACTGATGTGTTTCGTATGGTGAGTGTAGAGAACCGGAGACCCTTTTTACTGGAAAAGAGGCATTCCATCTTAGTCCTCACTTTTGACAACGCATCTGCGTTGTAATTCGCAAACGAGGATGAATGTAGATGTCTATGGGCCACAGCAACCACTTACTATCAGGTGGACTGTGTGCTCGTTTGTCATCCTATCCTACATAAAAAAAAGATTAAGGTATCCCTAGATTATGTGGATGTGTGTATATATATATATATTGGCAATTTAAGTTAACAGCATCAGCAGAAGCTCATCACGACACTAAAATCAAATTGTTTCTGTCATATTCTTTTAAACCACACGGAAACTGAAAGGTATTGATTCCATGATGAACACAAACTAAATCCCAGGCTTTAAAAATATATTATCAATTACTATGTAGTGACGTTATTGGCCGTGTACTGGCGGTTAAGAATATCCACTACCCCATATCTTCCCGTGGGTGTCATAAAAGGCTACAGTGGGAAACAGGCAGGATATGGGTAGCAGAATCTCCTGATAACAGCAATGTCACAATAAAAAAAACTGTGGTTGCCAACCTGCTCGCCAAGCGTGGCAATTATGGCAATATATCCCCCCAATGAATAAAGTTACGAAAGGACTGCCCCCAGTCCCCGGCTATTCCTGGCTACGGTGGCGACCATGGTAACGGCGGGGTAGGAGGTGCTAAGAATCTCCGGTGGAGGTTATATATATATTATAACTACTGCCAACACCACTATACTAGAAAAGACATACCACTGATAACAATATGACACGTGTTTCACCTCTACACGAGGCATTATCAGGTGATGTAGCTTCTGTAACGAACTGATATCAGAGAAAACTTATCGCTGTAAAAGCCAAACGGTAACAACAGCAATAACATCACAAAAATTAAACGGTATATTATTCTTATATCCATTCCATCCATTACAGCCTATAAATGTCCACTGCTGAACATAGGCCTCCCCCATAGATTAACTGTCTTAGGAGGGATTTTGCCTATAGTTACGCTCTCACGGCTCTCACGCTACCAGCGAAAAATAGCAGCTTAACTCTGCTGTGTTTCGTTTGGTGAGCGTGGAGAACCGGAGACGCTTTTTACTGGAAACGAGGCATTCCATCTTAGTGCTCACAGGCGACAACGCATCTGCATTTTGATGTGTAATCGAGGATAGATGTAGATTTCTATGGGCCACAGGAACCAATTACTATTAGGAGGACTGTGTGCGCGCATGTTACCCTTATCCTATAAAAAAGTTGCTACGCTTGGCATAGGGGTTGGCAACCGTAATTTTTATTATATTGAGTTGTTATTAGGAAGATACTGCTGCCCTAGTTCTGTTTCAGTTTTTCTCTGTCGCCCCTTACGACACACACGGGACGATACGCCAGTACACGGTTTATTATTCTTTTATATCAGACTAGCTATCCGCTCCGGCTCCACATGGGTGATTTCTTAATCTCAACAACAGTGCCACCTACCGGGTCCAATTGTGAATATAAACCGTCCAGGGATGCGCACAAATGTTTTTATCAGAATCGGTCCAGTCAGTTTCGAGTTTTAGCGAGACTAACGGACAGCAATTGGTTTTTATTTATAGAGATGTCAATTGTCCAGGCTGGCGATAGTGAGAGGTACGTACACGACATCTGGTACTTCGATCGGCAACACTGAAACCAAGCGTGGCGATGAAGCCAAGTCATTCTTACAATGGGAGAAGCTCTTGTCCAGCAATAGCAAAATAACAGTTTAATAGATATGAAAAAAAAATATTGTAAAGATTAAAGACTGTCAACTTTGTAATCAAAAGAATGCATTAGTATTGTATGTGCAATATTCATTGTACTATAAGCAACTCCTTTCCTTTCCTGTCTTAACAAACTTTATAGCTATTGCCACTATTCTAAATTTCAAAATGTAAAAGGAAAAAGTTACCACAAACCATATATCACATTGAACTCGATCGAATAACTCAATATAGTCTGTAACTTGATTTATTTTAGACACATAAATCTTCATCTAAAAGTCTTGTAAGTCAGAATGATGACCCAATGAAACTACTTACAACTGTTAAAAAATCTTTTCGACGGCCGAGTTGGCACAATCTTTTGGTCCATTAAGTCCTTCACGCTCGCCGCCTATGGAAATTGGACGTAAAACGAAATATTGTACTCCGGAATAGTTCCTTCCTAAGATTTGTTGCGTCATTCCACAAGAGATGGTTCAACATTTTCGATACGTTGTTCCCGTAACGCCCTTTTGTGAACGGATTCCCCCCATTTACATTTAAATCTTCACTTCTGCATGTATTTACGTAAAATATAAGAATTATATAAATGTATAAACTCTATATACAGAATATGAATAATAATTATGTTACATAAACAACGTACTTTTCATTTCATGCTTATATAGACATAGACATAGACAGACATAGACATATGTTTAAACTTTTATTGAAATGTATCTTTTCTCTAAACTTTCAGTCGTTTTTCAATTAACAACAGTTTTCAATTTATTGTATACGTAACATTTGCGAAAAGACACAAAGATTTTTATTCGCAATAAGAAGTTTCAATCACGTAATTCCATCTTTCCTTATTATGCTTTCGTAACAAAAAAATGTATCTGTATTTGGATAAACAACATATGAAATAAAAGAGGCAAGCGCAAGGGCTCGGTTAATACACTATTGAGGGCTTCACGAGGCTTTCTTATCGGAAAAACCTCTCATGTTATCTTTTTTACTCAAGGCGCGGCTGGGAGCGGAATAAAGCGTTAATCAACTGACACAGTTCTGTCATACATACTCGCGAAATTATTAATACGACTGACAAAACCGTTTCATTAATTAAATCAGTAATTGAAATTCCTTGCAATTAGCTTATTTTATTTGCTTTTAATAAGGCATAACTCTGAAGTAACCATGTGTTCGATGAACTCTTTTTATCTTTTGCAATGGATTATAAGAAATATTTTAAATATAGCAAATTAAATAATTTATCTGTTAAAAGATGGTTGTATGGTGTCAAAACTGGTACAACAAATATTGTATACTCTCGCTCTCACTGCCATTATTAATTAATTAACATTTTTATAACCGTGGGCAAAGCTTTTCTGAAAATTTACATTAAGATATTTAAAAATATTAAAAGTTCGGTTCTAGCAAAGTTGCCAGCACGGTTTACTGTCAAAAACTGCAACTGAAATCGTTCCTAATCCACCTAGTGTATGCTCCACTTAGTGTATGCTTTACAAAGTCTCACTAAATCTATAAGCGGTCCTGGCTATTTTTTAATAGAATAAGGGCGACAAGCGAACACAAAGGCCGTCTCATAGTAATGGATGCTGTGGCCTATAGATCACCACCTACATATATCTTCGATTCAGAATAAAAATGCATACGCGTTGTCACCCCTGAGGATTATGATGGCATGCCTTATACCTAGAAAGAAGGTTCTCTACACTCACCATACGAAAAACAACAGCATTGTTCTGCTATTTCATGCTAGTATTCTGTGAGAGCGTGGTCCAAGGATCACGCCTATAGCCAAAACTATATTTCGCTGGTCTTACGAGACTGCTTGTCGAAAACGTTTTTACGTGGTAGAGCCATGCTGCAGCTATATTAGTAGTATGGTTGTAGCACGAATGGGTCGGCTCGACAGGGGAAGGACCACGCTCTCACAGAATACCATCGTAAAATAGCAGCTAACACTTCTGTGTTTCGTATAGTGAGTGTAGAGAACCGGAGATACATTTTACTCGAAAAGAGGCATTCCAGCTTAGTCCTCACGGGTGACAACGCATCTGCATTTTGATTCGCAAACGAGGATAGAAGTAGATGTCTATGGGCCACAGCAACCACTTACCATCAGGTGGACTGTGTGCTCGTTTGTCAGCCTATCCTATAAAAAAAATGTTTTCCCCCAATCAGTTGTCACTTCTTCGAGCTTACCGATTTGTGTACTACTGACGTAATTTTTTAAATATCATAATGAACAACACACACGTATCTAGTAAGTTTTGTGTTTTGTAACGTAATACATGACGACAGTTCCATGGGCATTGTAATCATTAAATATTCATTCGCTGTGATTCTGTTTACAAAAATATACATGTCTCGATGAAACAACCATATAGAAAAAAAATAATAGTGGTATTTGTAACTAATCCGAAAAGTTTACCAACCTAAAGAATAATTTGGCATGCATGTTTCTTCACAAGCATAATTTATAAGCCGATTTATATTGCATTAATGTTTTTTTTTATCAAATACAATTTTCTAAAAATGCGTAATGTAGTGGTAGTATAATAAATATAAATAATTTGGTGATTTTTGACAAAATCGATTGAATATCGAAATGTGAAAAATCGCTTAATCACAAATATCTAAACGTTGCAGTGGCGGTGTAAGAATATCCACTATCCCATATCGTCCCGTGGGTTGGTAGGTTGCCATCTATCTATCTAAGCCAAAATCAAACGCCAAACATGTCCGTGTCGAAAAAGCCAAATTTTTGGCCAAATTTTTATGTGTCCGGCCTGTCTGGCTTTTGTTAGTGTAACGCGTTGCACGCATCGCTTGCAGAATAAATAAATAAGTAAAGTATACACTGGAAACTGTGCTGTGATTGATTAATAAACAGTTAACAACCCTTTTTACTGGAAATGAAGCATTCCATCTTAGTCCTTACGGGTGACAACGCATCTGAATTTTGATTTGTAATAGTGGATAGATGTAGATGTCTATGGGCCGCAGCAACCACTTACCATTTGGTGGACTGTGTGCTCGTTTGTTACCCTTATCCTATAAAAAAAAACGTATGTAACGGAGTATTTTAGTTTTTTTTCTCGGGGGGTTGGAGTTGGTGAGTTATTTGGCTTGCATGGCCTCAGAAAGGTATGTTTGGCCAAAAGTCCGGCTTTTTCGGGCGCCTAGTCCGGTTTTTTCATTTTAGGAGATGGCAACCGTACCCGTGGGTGTCGTCAGTGGTGACAGTGGGAAACAAACCAGAAGATGAGCAGCAGCATTTTCCTAAATACAACAAATACATAAAAACTGCAGTTGCCAACCCGCCTGCCAAGCGTCGCAACTATAGCAAATATTCCCCCTCTGAGACAATCTCATGGGATTGGCCTGTGTAGCAGTGGACATATGAACTGCTCTTACTGTAACGGTAACCATGTTATATATAAGGCTTATTGAGGCTTTGATATTAAATAAAAAATACTTTTAATTAGTACTGTGCAATAAACTATATCAAATGAAAATTATTCTATTCTATTATATTAAGTTTCGCATCGCTCATAAAACTAATTACGATTAGAATTTACGATTCGATAAAATTCAACAGATTGTAATTAATGAAATGACATTGTCCGAATGGACTTACAACGCAATATCAGAATGCAGATTCTAACATAATTTCATGGACCACTTCATTTTAGTTAAATAACGAATGGAATAAAAAATCTAGAAGTGTCCACCATTATTCAATTTTGGAATATGAAATTACCTTTTCGACTTACATGACTTAAAAATTTTAGCTAGCTAGCTAGCTCTTTTAGCTAGCTCTGTCCTGCTTTGCAATGACATTTCATGTCAGAAACCTTCGCAGGCGTGTGTACAATAACTCACTAAAGTTTCCTCGTAATCACATTAATGATAGAAAAACATACTATACGGGACAAAGAAACATTATCTATACAAATAAATAATATTGAAGTGTCTGTTAGTAATGTCAAAATAACAGTATAGTAACAACTATTTATTAAATGCGTATGAAAGTATATACGGCACACAAAAAATGAATTTTTAATTTTTTTGTGTCTGTCTGTTTGGCAGTCTGTCCGTCTGTTTGTCCTCCTGTTATCTCAGAAACGGTTTAACCGATTTTGACAAGAATTTCACTAGCACAACAAATAGCTGATGTTACAAGGAGTAATTTAGGCTACTTTTATTTTAGAAAATAATTAGGGTCCCGCTCAAAATACTTTAATATCCAGTCGTAATAATTTCACACAGGAGATCTCACGGGGAACAGCTAGCTTTTGTATAATATAATATTGATTTCTGTTTAAAATACTAAATACTATACCTAGCAAGCTAACAGCATAGCAAAGTGGCGAAGCAATCAGCTTTGTAGCGGTTTCTAACGGTTGCCGTTGAGCAATCAGTTTCAAAATAGGAGGTTCAGATGCCTGGGTGATCAGTAATCGATTGCTGAAAACATAATTTGAAAATTCGAAACCGTTCTCGAGATAATTGTGGGACAGACAGACGGACAGACGGACAGATATCGTGAAATCAATAAGTGTCTTCGCAAGCTTCGCCACTTAATAATACTATAAGGTCAGAGGAAGATTAGAGTAAAGTAGATAGACAAGGAAACAAAATATCACAATTATACCACAAAATAGACGGCCTTTGACGGCTCCGTGGCGCAGTGGCATAACAATGAGTTTATGCGCTGGGGGCCGTGGGTTCGAATCCCGCACGGAACATGTATTTGTATGGCCTACAAATAATTGTTCCGGGTCTGGATGTTTGTCCTCGTGCAATTTATGTTTGTACACTGCCTCCTCGTTACAGAAGAAAATTCTAGTGAGGGGGTAACGTTTTATTAAAGAAAAAGAGAAAACAAGAGAAAGAGAAAACCCACTATTTGTGTCTATTGCGTTGCATTTGGGATTCGAAACAAAGATCCGCGGCATAGAAGCTAGTTACTTTAAGTGCAAGACCTCGTGATCGGCAACTATCTTTATTAGATTAATAACATTTATAGCAGTTAATAATTATTTATATAAATTCCAGGAACACCGAGAAGGCATTATAAAGCATAATTAGAAGAAGATAGATTAAGAAACTTCGTGTATAAAAATATATTTCAAAAACAAATGACATTATGATCTTTAAACAACAATTGTCACTTCATTTTTTCAGACCTCCGCGTTATGAACCGAGCAGAAAACTGGGTCGGAATAATCTAGTCCATTTGCGGAGATAGCAAATATCGCGATGAACTGGATAAGCTGATCAGTGTAACATTTTAGTTAATAAAAATAATAGTAAAATATATAAGTAAATAAATTGAAGTAATAACTTTAGTATGTACAAATAATGGAAAATAAGAAATAAATGAATAATAATAGAAATATGCTGATAGGTAGTCTTTCTACGGTTCTCTATATTATTATATCGCTCATAAATACGGTTTATTAATTTTCAAGAACTTTGTGAAAAAGGAAGTTCTTGGAATAGAACGTCGATCCACTGGGGGTTCGGTGCGTTACTTAGCAGTGGGTTCACGCCACGATGCGTGATGCGAAGCGACAATCTCAACGGTACCTTGAGATTCGTCTCCGTTAAGCTTTAAAGTCGCTCTGATCCCCCCGGGCAGATCTTCCCGACGCGTGAAGTAATACGCAAACGCAACCTCACCAATGCATTTCAGCTACCACATTTCAGTGTCACTTTTCAGTGGGTGCACGCACCTGTTGGTAAGACATTCTCGGCCCTACGTCGAGATCCATCTGCGTAGGGCTTCGACGTCACCGACCCCTGTGTAGATCCTTCCCTAGGGCGCGAAAATTGCCAAGATGACCAACAGCGCCGAATATAAACGACTCCCAAGGCTGGTCCACAGAGTTGGACTGTGAGGAGAATCCGGGTAATGCAGGTTGCAGGTAAAACTGCTGTTCAAACGTAGCACACGCAGAAAACAACGTAACGAATGAGATTTGTAAAATAATAAGGGACTTTCGCTGGACATATAATGGTGGTAAGTTTGGATACGTGGAAGAGAGGCAAATTTTTTTTCTTCTTCTTTCCGTTGATGAATGTAGATGCTTTATTACCACTAAAATGGTACGACTCTCAGTCTAAAATGATTCTGGCTCTCTTTATCTTTCAGAACAGAACACACTAGTGTACGCACTGATGCTTGGCGAAAGAAATAAAAAAGAGGGTGGTTCCTACCCAGACAAGCTTTTAGGTAGGATTAGAGTCCTAGCACCTAGTGCTGCAGAGATAGTTTTCTAGTGTTTTTATAGTATAAGGGTAAAAAACGAGTACACAGTCCACCTGGTGGTAAGTGGTTGCTGTGGCACATTGGCATCTACAATTCAATTACGTATCAAAATTTAGATGTGTAGTCACCAGTGAGAACTAAGATGGAATTCCTCGTTTCCAGTAAACAGGGTCTCCGGTTCTCTACACTCACCATACGAATCATAGCAGCGTTAAGCTGTTATTTTATGCTGGTATTCTGTGAGAGCGTGGTCCTTCCCCGGTCGAGCCGACCCATTTGTGCTACAACTATACCAGTTTTTTTTCGCTGCGTCCTATCCGTTGTCTTAGTTGTGCTTGTGTCGCTAGGTGTGTGTGTAGTGTTGGTGTGTGATGTCCCAGCGACATTTGGGTCGTCGTAGTCTAACGGAATCGGGTTTTCAATTAAAACGTTACGAGGCCTCCGGAGTGAGGCCGGAACGTTTGGGGTCGGAACGTAGGTGACTGCGTTTACTATTAACGGGTCGGGGTGTGTTTCGGCGTTTTCGAAGTAGCGCTGACACATTTCCTTGAAATATTCCGAGATCGTCGGGAGTTGGCAATGTCCATGAAGATCAGAGTTTCGCCGGTACCATGGAGCTCCGGTGGCTTTTCGGATGAAGCTATTTTGGATAACTTGGAGCTCAAATTAGTTTCAGAGGCGTGGGCGAAAGCTACGCTAGCGTATGACATGACTGGTCTTATGCATGTTTTGTAGAGATGGAGCTTGTGTCTTAAGGACAGTTTGCTCTTGATGTTAACTAGCGGCTAGCGATGAATTTGGCACGGTTGCCCACAAACACAGTTAGAACAACAACGGATGGGATGCAGCGAGTCCGCAGACAGATCCACACCGCGTACACACCGTACACTGGCGTCCCTGGGCGGTTCTCACCGTCCAGAATATCGAACGATACGAGTTAGCCGTCAGAGCCGGGGTCCGCTCCCTTGTTTGTGTGTTTTCGGCGACATCAAGGTGTGTTTGATGTTGATGTGATCACTGAACACAATATTATCCTACTCCCTCGAGATTATGGATTTTAAATAATCTCCCCCCACCCTTTTTTATAGCTCGCGGCCTGTGAAGCTGTAACAGCCATATAGGCAACAACATTAACATCACAGAAACTAGACTAGACTAATCAAGAGTTTTGTCTTCTCGATAACAGGAAGCCGATATACTTCACAGTGAGACCGCTGTCTCATGGGACAGCGTGCTTCGCGCACCACAGTGAGAACACCAAGACAGTAACCAAACACAGAGCAAGAAACAGTATGGTGTATATCGGTGAACAAAACATGAAGATAAATCATGCGCAGGAGTAATTAGAGTGGAGTGACGGGAGTGAACTCGACCGACACTTCCGGAGTCTTAAAAGCCCAAGCGTAGAGTCCTCACCTATCTATACCAGTTTTTAATAATATAGTTTTTATTAATTATAAACTATACCAGTTTTTATTATTATTATTGTACAAGTGTTTTTTATTATTATAAATATTGTATATTATAATATTATAAGTAAATTAACAAAAAATAAATATTATCATTAGCTCTGTGGCTAAGCGTTTGCCTGCGGAGTTGCGGGACCGTGGATTTGTATCCGGTAATAATGGACTATAATTGTCTGGCCATGTGCATCAAAGACACCTCAGAGACACAAAAAAATAGTAGTTTTCAGTTGTATTTAGTGTAGTTGTAGTATTTCAGTGCAGTTATAGTGCCTTGTAGTGGCGGCCAACCCACTACCCCTTCTCATTCTGTGGGTATCGTAAGAAATGACAGAGGGAAACTGAAACAGGATACGGGTAGCAGCATCTTATTGGAACAATGCTAAAAATAATAAAAACCACTGTTGCTAACCCGCCAGCCAAGCGTGGGACTATGGCAAATACCCTCCTATGACGCAATCTATAGGTACCTTTGTTCAGCAGTGGACTTTTAGTGGAGTGACTAGGCAGTAACGGATGGATGGAAAAAATGAAATTAATATGGATAAAACAAAGGTCATGTGTAGTTTCCATGCCACCAGTTGTTGGGAGCACTACGCTCTAAGTTACCGGACGAGTTTACCAAAGACAAATTATCCGAATAGGTAAATCCAATTTCGACCGAGAGTTCAATTGGCGGAGTCCACTTGGCCGGGCAGCGTTTGAGAAATTACGAAACATCTCGTCACGTATACCTCAAAAAGTGATAGCCGGATGAGGTAGGAAGGTCATTTAGCGAGATATGAAGAGAAATATGCTCGGAATTTCTCTGTGGGATAGATTTATAAGTGAGAATATCTGCAGTAAAATCAGAGTAACGGTCATATAGCTTGAAAAACTGACAACCGATGAACAAAATGTTCTCGGGTGTAGTGTAGAGCCCCCCCCCCCCTTTAGATGGAGACGACGACGGATGTAAGTGTTTCAGGACCATCTTTTGTGCTATTCCTTGAGTGAAGCCTGTGTTCAGCAGTGAACTTGAAAAAAAAACTTTTTTTTACAGGATAGGGTGACAAACGAGCACACAGCCCAGGTGGGCTGTGTGCTCGTTTATGGTACGTGTTTGCTGTTTTTTTTTATAGGATAAGGTGACAAGCGAGCACACAGTCTACCTGATGGTAAGTGGCTGCTGCAGCCCATAGACATCTACATCTATCATCATTTGCGAATCAAAATGTTGATGCGTTGTCACCCGTGAGGACTAAGATGGAATGCATTTTTTCCAGTAAAAAGGGTCTCCGGTACTCTGGTACCATACGAAACACA
Source organism: Parnassius glacialis (assembly GCA_033319125.1). NCBI lineage: Eukaryota > Metazoa > Arthropoda > Insecta > Lepidoptera > Papilionidae > Parnassius > Parnassius glacialis. The sequence goes on along the minus strand of JAVANC010000026.1, from coordinate 16,327,523 downwards.
GGAGTGCTAAGCTGCTATTTTACACTGGTATGCTGTGAGAGCGTGGTGCTTCCTCGGTCGAGCCGACCCATTCGTGCTACAACTATACTACTAATATAGCTGCAGCATGACTCTACCACGTGTAATCCTGTGACCCATAGAGATCTACATTTATCCTCAATAAAGAATCAAAATGCAGATGCGTAAGGACTAAGATGGAATGCCTCTTTTCCAGTTAAATGGGTCTCTGGTTCTTTACACTCACCATACGAAACACAGCAGTGTCAAGCTGCCAGTTTACGCTGGTACTATGTGAGTATGTGGTCCTCCCCGGTCGGGCCGACCCATTCGGGGTACAACTATGCTACTGATAAAGCTGCAGCATGGCTTTACCAAGTACGGCTGTAATGATGAGGATCAAAAAGGAGTGATATACGAGCGAAACGTTCCGCCTGGTGGTAAGTGGATACCTTGGCCCAGAAACACCTCCATCTATCCTCAATTAATAATGAAAATGCAGAGTCATTATCACCCCTAAGAATTACGTTGGAATGCCTCGTTTTCAGTTAATTGAGTTTTCGGCTCCCAACACTCACCGTACTAAACACGGCAGGAATATGCAGCTATTTTACGGCTTTATTCTGTTAGAGCGTACCACGCTCTAACAGAATACCGGTCGCGCTTTAAAGAAAAATTATATTATTTAAAAAAAATTAAGAGTGACAAACGAGGTGACAGTTCAACTGTCGGTAAGTTAGTGCTGTTGTTCATAGACCTACATGTATTCTCGATTAACAATCAACATGCTGATGCATTGTCTCCCGTGTGTACTTAAATGGAAATACCTCATTACAAATAGAAAGTGTCACCGGTGTTTTCTACTTACCATATTAAACAACAGCAATATGAATATTTGAATAATATGAGTATATTGTTAAATATGTATTCACTATATATATATATAATTCTTCTTCTGCAGTTTGGCTCTACCACGTGTATAATCTTTATAAAAATATTGAAACAATGCTATTAATCAAGAGTTCACCCTGTACGACCGCCAGATCCCCTGGCAACCAACGGCCAACGGTTACATTCGACCAAGGTATGATATTCGCGAAGCACATTCACGATATCCTAAACCGTGCAAAATCCATCACTTGTCGCTTCCACCCACTAGTTAACAGCAAGAACAAACTGTCTTTAAGACAAGCTCCACCTTTATAAACCATGTGTAAGACCGAGCATGTCTTACGCAAGCGTAGTTTTCGCGCATGCAAGCCATACTTATTTGTACGATCTCCAAGTCGTCCAAAATAGATTCAATCGTATAGCCACCGGATCGCGGTGGTACCAGCCAAACTCCGACTAACACAGATATTGTTAGCTTCCAACGATCTCTGAATATTTCAAGAAATGTCTCAGCAATACTTTGAGAGGGCTGAGACACATCCAAACCCGCTAGTGGTAAACGCAGCCACTTACGCTCCGGCTGCGAACGTTACGGATAGCCTCCGGAGGCCTCGTAACGTTCTAATTGAACCCACTGTGTGGTTGCTGCGGCCCATAAACATCTACATCTATCCTCTATTACAAATCAAAATGCAGATGCGTTGTTACCCGTGAGGACTAAGATGGAATGCCTCGTTTCCAGTAAAAAGGGCCTCCGGCCACCTGCACTCACCAAGCGAAACGTAGAGGTAAACCTCTACTTCACGCTGGTATTCTGTGAGGTCGTGGTACCACCCCGGTTCGAGCCGGCCCATCAGTGCAACAGCAAAAGCTGCCGCGTGGTTCTACCACTGTTAGAAAAACTCACATAGGCCCACAAACACTTTTAGAACAACAACAGATGTGAGCGACAGCGAGTCCGCAGACGGGCGCGCCGCACACCCCTCCACACCGCGTACACAGCGTAGACCAGAGTCCCTAAGATCCCTAAGATCGAATGATATGAGTTATCCGTCAGAGCCGGGGTCCCCTCCCTTATTCGGATGGTGGTTAGAAAACTCACCCATGTCATGTTCCGGTTTTCGGAGTCATTGACATCAAGGAGTATTTGATGTTGATGTGACGATGATGTGATCACAGAACACAATGTTATCCCACTCCCTCGTGATTATCGATTTTTGTGCAACCTCGCGTAGGCAACGTTGCACTAAAATAAATAACCTCCCCCCACCCTTTTATTAAAGCCTTAAGTTCGATAAAGCTGTAAGAGCCACATAGGCTAACAGCATTAACATCAAAGAAACTAGACTAGACTAATCAAGAGTTTTGTTTGTATGGAATGTTCATTACTACGACGGCCATTAACAAATATCTGTACGACATTTACGAGCAAGGAACATTATCAACTTGTTACGTTAATGATCAAAGGTAAACTAGGATGCAGAAAGGGTCATGGGAACAATCAAATTGCAGCGAGGCGTGAAAACCGACAATTTGTGTTTGCGTAAATGTAGACTCGGAATGAAAATTAGAATCGGGACTTGCGAAAAGTGGTCAGGTACTGTGTCCACGAGGCCGAAAATTTCATATTAATAAGTACCTAATTTTCGCTTTTTAAAGTTTGAAAAAAGAGAACGTGAAAATTACACGAGTAATTTGGTTGACTTGGAATGACTGCTTAGTTGCAAAAAACTAAGTGCAAATAAGATCCATACAATATAATGTAAAACAAATTACTACACTTTTATTTCAATTTTTTTGATTTAAAACAGTGAAAACGTTTAAAAAGTCATATTAAGATATTAAGTACGTATCAGAATTACTCCACAATAAAACTTAATGGATTTTCTTAAGTAAGGTAGGTAAGTAAGGTGTAAGAAGTGATGCTCTTAAATTAATTATTTCATATTTAAGTAAGAGAACGCAAAAAGTTGTCATTAACAATATATGAGCTCTTCCGGGTCGATGGTACATATGGGCGTGCCTCAAGGCTCGATTCTCGGCCCCTTTCTGTTTCTTGTATACATTAATGACTTACCTTACATAGTAGGGGATAACCATGATATAGTATTATTTGCCGATGACACTTCTTTAATTTTCAAATTAAGTCGACAATTACTAAAATATGACGAAGTAAATAATGCTATATCTAAATTAGTAAATTGGTTTAAAGTTAATAATTTGCATTTAAATGGTACTAAAACAAAATGTATAAAGTTCATGACTCCAAATGTCAAACAATTAAATACTAATGTAATTTTAAATGGGGAGAAACTGAGTCTTGTAGATACCACCATTTTTCTTGGAATCACACTAGACGCGAAGCTTCAATGGAGCCCCCATATATCAAAACTAGCAAGCAGACTTAGTTGTGCAGCATATGCTGTAAAAAAGATTAGAAAACTAACTAGTGTTGAAACAGCTAGACTAGTTTACTTTAGCTATTTCCATAGCATAATGTCGTATGGTATTTTGCTATGGGGACACGCAGCTGACACTGAAATTATATTTGTTTTACAGAAGAGGGCCATAAGAGCAATTTATGATTTAAAACTTTGGCCGCTCAATACATTTATGAAAATGTAATGTACGTACACAAAAATAAAAGTAGTTTTACAAAAATAAGTGATATTCATTCTGTAAATACTAGGAACAGACACAAGCTAGTAGTACCAGTTACTCGACTCCATCGAGTCAGTAATTCATTCTTGGGGCGATGTATACGCTTTTACAACAAAATTCCAGAAAATATACAAAATTTGACCTGCTCAAAGTTCAAAAACTTTTTTAAACTAAGTTTGTATAAAAAGGGTTATTATAATATTAAAGAATTTATAGATGATAATAACCCCTGGATGTGAGGTGATCGCTCCCAAGCTATTTCTAATTTGTTGTGTTGTTAATTTGTGTAACATACATGATTGTAAGCTGTTAAAAAAAAGTCCCGCTGGGTTTCTTGCTGGTTCTTCCCAGGACAGAGGTTTTTTCCGAACTAGTGGTAATCAAACAAAAGAGTGACTTTCAATAAGTCTAATTTATAATCTCAATTGAAAAAAAAAATAAAAAATAAGCTTTTTTTATAGGATAAGGGTGACAAACGAGTACACACTCCACCTGATGGTAAGTGATTGCTGCGGCCCATAGACGTCTACATTTATCCTCTATTACAAATCAAAATGCAGATGCGTTGTCACCCGTGAGGACTACGATGCAATGTCTCATTTCCAGTAAAAAAGGGTCTCCGGTTCCCTACACTCACCATACGAAACATAGCAGCGTTAAGCTGCTATTTTACGCTGGTATTCTGTGAGAGCGTGGTCCTTCCCCGGTCGAGCCGACCCATTCGTGCTACAACTATACTACTAAGCTGTAATGATATAGATGGAATCCATAGGTTATGTTCTTTTTAGAAGTCATTTGATAAATATTTTTAGTTCATAAACAACCATTTGTTTACAGATAAAGAAGTAGGGCCTTTTTTACTAGAAATGAGGCATTCCATCTTAGTCCTCACGGGTGACAATGCATCTACATTTTGATTTATAATAGAGGATAGATGTAGATGTCTATGGGCCGCAGCAACCACTTACCATCAGGTGGACTGTGTGCTCGTTTGTCACCCTAATCCTATAAAAAAAAAGGTAATATGATATGCACATTTCATTGCGTGATTAAGTTATATGGGACATGTAATTTATATTTGTTGCGGGCAGTAAAAATGAATGATTACGTACAAATTCACCGGGAAATAGGCATACGCAGTCAATATTTTAAATTGAAGTATAGCTATTAGGTGGACAATGATATAATATTACTTATGTTTGTCCTTGTGAAATTTATGTATGCAAATTGCCCCCACGATACAGGAGAAAATCCTAGTGTGGAGGTAACGTTTTTTTTAAAAACAATAGCAAAAAAATCGTTTGTAGATTTTGATCGTGTAGTAGCAGTGTAAGAACATCTATTAACTAGTGATGCAACGAATACGAATACGAATATTCGTATTCGCCGAATAGTAGACATTTTCCGAATATTCGTATTCGGCGAATACTGATCACGAATATTTAAAAACTAATATTTTTGTACGCAAATCTAATTACTGGCGGACTTGGATAACGCGCGTCGCCGGCGCGTAAAAAATACTTGTGTTTTGGCCCTTTGCCTCAACGACGGGGGACTCCCAAAAATATTTTTCACTGAAACTATGTACAGTTGCCTCGGAAAGACTTTTTTCAACAACTTTCAGCAGCAGATGTTCCCATCCAAACTGAATAAATAAATCGCCTAAAACCAGAAAATCTACAAGTATTATGTTTTTTATATAAAAATTTGTCTATTGTAAATTTTAATTATTAGAACAATAGAAAATCATCACATAAATTAGTTTTTTATTAGCATGGCGAGATATTCGTATTCATATTCGTATTCGGCGAATAGTAGGTTTGATACTCGTATTCGTATTCGTATTCGTAAAAGTAGTATTCGTTGCATCACTACTACTAACCTATATCGTCATGTGGCTGTCGTTAGAGACGACAGAGGGAAACAAACCAGGAGATGGTCAGCAGCGTTTTTTTTTATAATAATCAATAAGAAAAACCAATTGACAATCTGCCTGGTAACTATAGCAACTATGGAATATATCTCCTCTGTAAGGAAATTTATAATCTATGGAAACGTATGTTCAGCAGTGGACATTATAAAGGCTATAACAGTAAAAGAAACAATAACACGCGTTTTGGTTGTGGTAGAGCCAAGTTTTAGCGCATTATGGTTGCAGCACAAATAGGTCGTCTCGACCGGGGAAGGACTACGCTCGCACAGAATATCAACATTAAATAGCAGCATAATGGTGCTAAGCTGTTTACGATTAATGACTAAAAGCGGTTTTTGACGGTAACATTTTTTGAAATTTCACCGTTAAAAACCGCTTTATTATGAGATGTCGGTGACTTTAGGTGAACTGTGTGCTCGTGTGTCACCTTTGCCTCTATGAAAAATAAAACCATATAATACTTTGCCTGATAGGAGAATGGTATTTTGCAGCTCTACCTATCTCTTGCCACGTCGAAGCAAACCTTTTTACACGCTTTTATTAGCTTTATATATATATATATATATATATATATATATATATATATATATATACTATAGATAGTAACTATGTAACCTAATATTTTAATTAAATTTTCACGAACTACTGGACGGCCGATTGACTTGGAAATTTGCACTCGTATCAAAAACCGATAACAATAGAATAGTACGTGTATTTTGATCAGGATCACCAGAATAAATTAAAAAAAAATCAGGATCATCACAGCTCATGATCAATGTGTTTTGAGATTTTTAAACTCATATATTACTTTTATAGAATAAGGGTGACATACGAGCACACATAACGCATGATGGTAAGTAGATGGCCCATGTACATCTACATCTACCTTCGATTAGAAATCAAAATGCAGATACTTTATCACTCCTGATAACTAAGATGGAATGCCTCGTTTCAAGTAGAGTCTCTGGCTCTCAACACTCACCATACGAAATACAGCAGCAAGTTCTACCCCGGTCGAGCAAACCCATTTTGTTACAACCATCATATAACTAAAGCATGACTTTTTTTATAGGATAGGGAGACAAACGAGCACAAAGTCCACCTGATGGTAAGTGGTTGCTGTGGCCCATAGACATCTACATCTATCCTCGCTTGCGAATCAAAATGCCCATGCGTTGTCACCCGTGAGGACTAAGATGGAATGCCTATTTTCCAGTAAAAAGGGTCTCCGGTTCTCTACACTCACCATACGAAACACAGTTTTAAGCTGCTATTTTACGCTGGTATTCTGTGAGAGCGTGTTCCTTTCCCGGTCGAGTCGACCCATTCGTGCTACAACTATACTACTAATATAGCTGCAGCATGGCTCTACCACGTATATACTCTACAATGTTTAAAACTTACCACCACGCACCACGTATAATAACTGTTGATGTAATTAAAATTTAACAGATTAAGTTAAGCATTACATAATATTCATATGAGACAAAAGAGTTCTGTAAAAATTCTCTGCAAACATCTTTAAACAAAAAAGGCTTCAGGATAAATGCATTGTCACCTCTGAGTACTAAAACGGAATTGCTGATAGTCTGTCATTATTTTGGCTACCTATGCTCTGCAGATCGAAACACAGTTGGCTCTGCTATTTGGCTTCAGAAATTAGTAAAAGCATGGCTTACTTTATTTTAGACTTACCGTGTGCCAGCATTTGCGTGTGACTCAGAGGAACTCAGAAAAAATCCAAAAACAATAAAATTAGATTAATATAATCACGAAATACACCTAAAAGCTTGTTATGAATAAGTTTGTTATTGGATTTTGCAATCGTCGAGCGGACGAATTCACTTCCGCCTGAGATCCGTAGTCGCGACAGTTTAAATAGTTCCTTAAATAAACCCTGGTGTTGCTCTACTCTAGTTTCAGCTTCCTAAATAAGATAAAACAGGTTCAAGAAGCTTAATGAATAACAGCTTTAGCGAAAGCAAACTTTGCCCCGCTTCTCATTTTGTGGGTAATTAACTCCGGTATCAAATAAACAATCCCCGTATGAGTAGAGAATTTAGTGAGACAAATAAATGTATAGATGCTCAAGCTTATCTTAAAATTTCAGCTTATGTATTAGTCATAAATAATTATTTTAAAAGCAAAACATTTTATTCAATATTTGAAATGGTTTTATCATTAGAAAAATGCAAAAAATATTTTTAAAATTACAGTTTAATTGTAAAATATTATAATAAACTTATTAATACTGCGTTGTAAGTTATACTAACACAGTAAAAGCATATCGATTTGTAAACACGAACCTCTTTGGATTCAATTTTTAAACGATACAATGTATAAATCATGCACGGTGTGGTACCACCCACTGTTTCACTTGTAGGATCTTTATGGCTACCTGATGTCATGTCGGCCAACAAATAAAAGATATAAAAAGCAAGACTAATTGCGAGTAACTATTGGATAAATAAATTGTAAGTTGTTGAAGTAGATATTTTATGTACGAGAAAAGTGTGTAAAAATTAAGTGTATCAATCACGTGGATCGACGCGCATCTCTATGAAACGGAACGATTATGCTACAAAATGTCAAAAAGCAAAAGCACGTAGGTCTAGGGGCGGCGACCGCGGCTTGCAAGGGTGAGAGGGGAGAAGGGAAGCGTGGCTCGCCAGTATCTCGCCAACCGTCGCGTTGCGAGCACGCCTTGTGATGTGCCACGCGTTTTGACGCGACATGGCCTCGTCCACGACCGGCAACATCGTCGTCGAGTGGTTGCGATCGCTCCATTTGGGCCAGTACGCGGAAAGTTTTATAGACAATGGTTACGATGACTTGGAAATATGTAAGCAGGTTGGGGAACCCGACCTGGATGCTATCGGGGTGCTCAATCCCGCTCATCGGCAAAGATTGCTGCATTCTGTGCGGAGTTTGAGAGAGGAAGGAGCAGCAGCTGTTTACTTCACTTTAGAGGAAGCGGCTGCTGCTCGAGATCCTTGCCGTTGTGAGGAAGAGGTACGGAAAGAACAAGCTGTTGCAACCGTGGAACCGGCTAAATATGTTGACGAGTACGAGGAGGGAAAAGCTGAGTTGGTGAAGATACCGCGGATACAGCTGAAACGCCTACTTCGTGAACGTCTCGGTCAAGACGGAATCCGCCTGAGTTTGCAGCCATACTCAACAACGGTCAGTGTTTTCAACAGCCCGATTTCGCGGGTAGTGCTTCACGCGGTGTTGTGCAAGTGGAAAAGTAGAATAATTGGTGTCGTGCGTCAAAATTTTGATTCCAAATTTGCATTCGACATACCACGTAGAGGCACTGCCCGCGCCTTGTTATTTCTTTTGAACGTGTCTGTGTGTGGTAAGGTCTTCGGGTGCTCCGGGCGGATCGTTTCTCGAGACGTGTTGCAATAAAGTTTGTTGCGTGCGTGATTTCCCTCGAGATGAGGAGTTTGCGCGCCTTCCTGTCGTGAGAAGATTGTAATCGCGTGCCTCTCGGCTCTAAATTGGGTTTAACGATAAATCGTATTGCCTGTTTAAGCTCTCGGAGGCGTTAATTAGTAGTATTACTTGTTTGGACACGAAACAAATACCAATCTCAATCTGTGAAATACTCACGCAGATTTGTGACTAAGTTACTCATATTTATTGTAATAAAATATTGAAATATATACGATATTAAAAACTATAATAAAAATTAAATTATCAAATAGTCCTACTCGTCGTGGTATCGTGCCAAGAACGCTGGCTGCGTTTCCTCGCTGAATGATTATTACCAACCTTCTTATCACCAGCAGCGACGAGCAGTCCCGCATATAGTTTCTTTAGGAACTTCACCGCACGTGGACCCCAAAGACCGATAGTCACTACAGCAAATAGCACATATATGTAGTCATATCTCAGCCTCTCTCTCTCTCTTTGGTAAAATAAATATTTCCAATGTTGTCATGTAAGCTCAGCAAAATATAAATTTAAATAATAAAACTGTAAGATTTATAAACATTGAACATCGATAAAACGTAAACATGTTGATTGCACGACATTGATTTAAATGACAATACAACATCTTCTTGGTATTTTTTTATAGTATGCCTGAATTGCGAAGAAACCCATTCAGAAATTGTACCGGACCTACTTAAACCAAGAAAAAAAAGAGAATAGTAATATAAATTTTATAATCCATTTCTTATAATACAGAAACAGATAAAGGCTTAAGGGGATAAACTAAAAAAAATATAGTTTTTATTTGCGGTATCTCTATCAGAAGGGCGGAAGCACTTAGTTGATATTTTAATTGAGGTGTTATTAATTATTCGGCTGGGTAGTGATTAAGAGGGCGGAATATTACACTGACGGCACGCCCTCATACTTCGTGTAAATGGCAGCCAACATTTGTCAGTTCTTCCAGTATGTAATGATCTCATAGCATATTCTTATCATGCTATACTACTTGCCTTATCTCGCTTTGTGCAAATCAAACAACTTCGCATAAAATAAAATTAAGGATAGGTCCTCATAACAAAAATATAGAGATAAGATGTCGATATATATATTTTGAAATTTTATGTTTTCTTTAAAATATCTTTTGTCAATAAATGTTTAAATGGAAACTAGTTCATATTTAAAACATATACTTTTCACTAGTATATTGTGAAAACAGCGTTACAAAATTTCAGAGTTAATTTCTACAATTGCTTCCTCGTTGGAACTAACAATGTACACAACCAGCCTTCCGCGTATTTCTTACTTTTTACTACTTAACTGCTTCCAGAATTTCTTTGTTTCCGACGTCAAACAATACCCTGTTCCTAATAATTTCCCTAACAAGAGGTCGGGAAAATAGCAGGCCACAATGGACATTTACATTGTAACCTATACTTCTAATGTTTTAGAAAGCAAATAAAACACAAATTTATGCATTGTTAGAGCTATAAAGGTATTACAGAAGTTTTAAATATTTAAAAGCTATTTTTACAAGCTTTAGACGCTAGGCTGTCTAATATATGTTGTGCTATAAAATCCTGACATCAAAAACCTTATTAAATACAGAATTCATTATTAAGAAATAAAGCTTAATGCTCACATTAAAGTTGAATATAATACAAAGTTAAACATTATATTTAACAGTATTAATTTCAAGTAAAAATCAAATTTATCAAATGAAAAATCTATCAACTTGCTATAAGCTCAAATAATTACTTGAGATTATTTTTACCGGTTTTCGGGCGACGCGTCAAAACCTGTTCGATTGGACAACTTAAGGAATCCGTCTTTTGTAGGCGCTTATACTAAAAACAATCCTATGAAAGTAGCTAGGAACTTGCAGCGGTGATCTTAATTGTAACAATTTTACTTTTAAAATATAGAACATATATGACAGTGTCTCATTTTGTTCTTAGTTTTCGATATTATTAGCAATATGAAACAAGATTTACAAACTTGAAAATGAGTAAAGATTGAAAAAAATATATTCCTTTTTTAAATATTTCTCATTGACATCAAATAGCAATCAAATAGATGCTATTAACAAGACATGCACGGTGAACACGAATCTACCCGAATAAATTTTAACAGTGTCACGATCATTTGTCATCTCTACGTGACCAATGCGTGGCATTCCCTTTATTCGATTTTGAAGCAAAAAATGCCGTTAGATACATTTTTTGTCAATGCAGAATTTTTGTGTTCCAATAATTATCACCGGAAATGCAGCCCGTAATGGTATCGACTTGACTTTGTTCAGTATCTTTGTATTTTACTAGGATGAGAAACAATTTAACAGTCTACCTGATGGCAAGTGGCCACTGCAGTCGATATACACCTGCAACCAATATCAAAAAATAAGGCCAAAGACGCGTTGTTACTAGTTGTTCTACTAGTTGTTGGCTCTCTTAATCTGCGTCTCCACCAAAGTTTTGTTGTCAACATAACACTTGCCAACAGAACTTGTTTCGATTTTCGGCGGCAACATCAAAGGAATACGCTTGTTGCCAACATTTGTTCCCTCGGTGGAGACGCTTGTTGACAGAAACATTTGTTGGCAACACGTGTTGGCAAATGTTGTGTTGACAACAAAACTTTGGTGGGGACGCGCCATTACACTTTAAACCGAAACACTACTGATGATGTTAAAATAGATATCAAGCAGAATTCATTATTGTACCACCTAGTAGAATAATAATTGCAGTGCATATGTATTGTGTACAATATACTAGCTTTGTTCGCGCTGATTGATTGTTCTGAATGATATGGACCATCGTCTCAACAAAATGAATATGAAAAGACACGCCATCGATTATAATATTATACATATAGTAAAGATTATGTTTTTACGTGGAAGGGCCAGACTGCTGCAATAGTCTGTATGACCATTGTAGGACAGGGTGGAATAGCAGTATAATACTGCTGAGTGAAGAGAACCGGATCCCTTTTTTACTAATTACGACGGATTCCTTGTTAGTTTTCAGGGATGACAACGCATCTGCATTTTGATTCTTATTCGAGGAGAAATGTAGGTGTCAACGGGCCATAGCATCCACTTAACTTCAGTTGGATTGTGTGCATAAAAATTGTAATTATGTTGTATATTTGTTTCTTTTTCTGTAAGAATTTTTTTATTTACAATAAATATTTAAAATATATTATATAATATATTTCGAAAATCCGAGATCACTTTATTTAGATAATGTTTATAAAAATAGGTTATACTCGAAGTTAAAGAAAAACATAATAAAATTAAAGGCTATTTAATTAGATATGCTTAGGCATAACTGAAACTTTTGTTGAAATCATAAATTATATCATCATTTCCATTAAAGCAGTAAACAAAAAATCAGTAGACTAAACAAAGATAATGATTTAACTACAGTCGGCATTCTTAAGGGGATTAATAATTCTGTGAGAATTGTATCCATTTCGATCTTTAAGGCGCTCATTTTTGTTGGGTTCTGTGATCTATCACATCCTGTTATGTTCCTGTGTTGCTAATTTTGTATAGAGGGTATTGAGTTGCGGATGTAACGGATTATGTTAGTAACAATTCCATCAATGGATTAAATATTTTTTTTTTATTAAAATGGAGTGTCACATTTAATTATAAACTTAAATCGTAAGAGGTGATATAGGAAAATTGAAACAGAAGATGGACAGCATCTTTCTGATAATAGCTCTATTATAATAAAAACTGCGGTTCGCAACCCGCTTGCCAAGTGTGGTAACTATGGCAAATATGTGGAATATTTGAGGTAATCTATGGGGAGGCCTATGTTCAGTCTGTAATGATGATGCGTAGGATAGAGTAGAATAATTTTTATCCAGTATAGGTTGCAAGAATACTCATTGAAAGTTATGTACTTTACACTGGTTCGGAAAAAAACCTCTGTCCTGTGAAGAACCAGCAAAAAATCTGGCGGGACTTTTTTAAACATTAATTTGCAATATAATATGTTATACATTGCAATATAATATATTGTACTTACAATTAAGTATAAAAACCATTTAGAAACAGCATGCTCGATTACACCATCCCCAAAGGTTTATCAATTCTCAGAATTATCTATCCTGTACTCTTTAGTAGTATAATAAACCTTATTAAGCAATTTTTGCTTAATAAAAATTATAAACATTTTGGTAGATGGATCCTGTATATTTTTTGATTCTGATGAAGATATGCGTCAATAAAATTGCTAATATATGCTTTATTGCGTTCACTTGATTTTGATGCGAGTTATTAGTAGTGGTCCTAATTTTAATGCAGGGTTATTTTTATTTGTTTTTATTCGAGCCTTTAATTCTTTTTTTATAATTTACACTATTTCCTAGCACCGACTTCAACATGTGAAATTATTTTATTCTCTTTAGTTATTTGATCGAATTTTACTTTTCATTAACTTATTTTTATAAGTCTATCAATCATATATAATATGTATAAAGTAAAGTAAAGTAAAATATACTTTATTGTACACCAAGGAACATATTATAACAAAATTTATATATTTAAAGGGACATTGGTACAACAGGCGGCCTTATCGCTAAAACAGCGATCTCTTCCAGGCAACCTTAGGGCAGAGGATACTATTTTTAAAAGATAGCGGAAGGGGTGTACAGAATATAATATAGAAAGATTAATAGAAGAACATAAAAGATTAAAGGAAAAAAAAAGAAAAAAGTGAATGACGACAGGTAGTAACTTAAGAGGAAAGGTAATAAAGTTTTAATTTATTTTTAAATATAGGAAGAGATTTAGATTCTTCAATATGTAAGGGGAGAGAATTCCATAGTCGTAACCGTGGTCGAAATCGTGGTAACCGTAAAAGAATTAGAATAGAAGGAAGAGGAATGTCTAGGAGTACTTAGAAGGAGATTATTTTGAGATCGTAGAGGTAAAGAGTGTAAACTACTTAAATATATAAATCGGTCTTTCAAATAAGAAGGAGTGGTCGAAATGCAGTAAGGAAGATGAAGAATGTGAGTATTCCTGCGAAGGCGAATCGGTAACCACTTGAGCTTATGGCGAAATTCGGATATGTGGTCATACTTTCGTAACCCAAAAATAAACCTTATTCAATAATTTTGAAGCCGCTCAAGTTTATTAAGTTTCTCGACTGTTAGGTCAAGATAACAAGTGTCCGCGTAGTCAAGGATCGGTAAAAGAAGAGACTGAGCAGCAACTTTAGTAGGAATGGGGAGAACATTACGTAATCTTCGAAGTGAACCAACTGCGGCAAACATTCTTCGACTTACTTCACTCACTTGCAGTCCTAAAGACAAAGTCTGATCGAACATAGTACCTAAATTCTTAACTTTGTCACTGTATGGGATAAGTGCCCCTTCGAATATGACTGGCGGAGGCAGCGACAAAGTTAACCGAGAGATTAATTTTGAACTCCCAATAATAATGGCTTGAGTCTTCAATGGATTAACTTTAAGCCCAAATGAATTACACCAATGAGAAATACGAATAAGATCTTCATTAATTAACCTAATTGTATTGGGGAGATCCGCAATCTTACATTGAGAGTAGATTTGTAAATCATCTGCATATACCTATATGCAGACGATTTACAAATCTACTAAAGAGAAGTAATGTGGGAACAGATCGAATTGATGAAAATAGAGAACAATAGAGGAGACAACAAGCTACCTTGTGGGACGCCAGCTTTGACAGCAGACCAATCAGAAAACGTGTCTTAAATTTGTACACGTTGCCGGTGCCCTTGCAAGTAACTATGAAACCAACCAATTACTTCAGGAGATATGTTAAGAGAACTTAGGACAGCGAGTAAAACATCATGTATAGGAATCATTAGGAATATATATGTATTCTAACAACCATTCATTTTAATTTTTTAATTTTAAATAATATAAAAAAATAATAAAGAAAATAATCACCAAAAATATAAAATATTAAAACATCCAGTTCTACAACTGGATGTTTTAATAATCGGGTTAACATACAAAATCAGGTCGGATGGCTTTCAAGCGAAAATGACTTTTGCATGCTTAGGAATTACAAATTTGTATAAAATATTCTAGTTTGATTGAATTATATATGAGACAAAAACGACATTAAAAATAGCTACATTAAGTCATCGAGTAATTATTGAAATCGATTCCTCAAAATGCCTTGCATATCTTAACGAACTTAAAAATATTTATGTTCAACCATTAGTCTGAGTTTCATTGGAAAAGAAAAAGTCGGTAAGTATGGTTGTATGCTTTTAGTCGAAGAAAAAGCAATTTATAAATGGATAAGAGCTCCAACGACTAAATACGTTTTGTTTATTACTAAAGTATTATAATATTTTTTTTTTTAATAATCAGGGCTACAAACGAGAAGTCAGCCCACCTGATGGTAAGTGGATGTTGTGGACCACATGACACAGACATCTACATCTACACTCGATTAAGAATCAAAATGCACTCGTATCTAATAAAATGGATCTCCGGTTCATTTAGCTGCTATTTTAAGCCGATATTCCGTGAGAGCGTGCTACAACCATAAGATAGCTCTACCACGACATGGCTCTCCCACGTAAATTATAATATAATTTTGAATTATTATTATTTCAATTTTTTTATACAAATAGGGTGACAAACGAGCACACAGTCCACCTGATGGTAAGTGGTTGCTGAGGCCCATAGACATCTACATCTATCCTCGTTTGCGAATCAAAATGCAGATGCGTTGTCAGCCTTGAGGACTAAAATGGAATGCCTCTTTTCCAGTAAAAAAGGTCTCCGGTTCTCTACACTCACCATACGAAACACAGCAGCATTAAGCTACTATTTTACGCTGGTATTCTGTGAGAGCGTGGTCCTTCGTCGAGCTGACCCATTCGTGCTACAAGTATACCATAAATATAGCTGCAGTATGGCTCTACCACGTGCCAAATCAATATCTTTAGAGCAAACAACTAAACGTTTAATAGTTAAGAGATAGTATTTGTCACACAATATTGCTTAGATCTAAAATGTAAACTAGATATTTTTGTCTTTACAATATCTACTGAATAAAAAAGTGAAATAAATGATTTCTTATATTTACGCGAACAAATGAAACAAATTTTACGGATTTTATCGTGTTTAATTTCACTTTTTAATTTCCGATGTTTCGGATGCTTTACAGCACCCATGGTCACGGTGGAATTGAAGTGTTTGACGTCCTGATGTCATAGTTAACCCACCTATGTTATTAGTTTTTGAACATTAAATTTCGGTCCATCTACGCAAAATAAGCTTACAGTATCTTAAGCTCATTCTGCTTAGTTCGGACCAAAAATTAATATTCAAAAACTGAAGGTAACCGGGCTAACTACGACATCGGGACGTGAGTCACTATTACAGCACCCATGGTTACTTCAACGGCTATGGGAGCTGTAAAGCACCCAAAACATGGAGAGCTAAAAAGTTAAATTAAACGCGATAAAATCCGTAAAATTAGTTTAAAGACTATATAAGTCCAACCTCAAGATCGCTCTGCGAGCTATGGAGAGGGCTGTGCTCGGGATTTCTGTGTGTGATAAACTTAGAAATGAGGATATTCGCAATAGAACCAGAGTAACTGACAAAGCCCCAGAGATTAGTAAGCTGAAGAAAAAGAACCGACAACCGTACTGGTAGGTGAAGTGTTACACTCGTTGGAGTGACGACCTGGTAGGACATGCAGGAGATCGATGGATACAGGTGGCTCGGGGCCGTGCTTTGTGGCATTCCCTTGGGCAGGCCTATGTTCAGCGGTGCACTTATGAAGGGCTATAATGGTAATTATATTAGTCCATTGATGTCTCATATATTGCCTCTTAGTGGCTCGCAACCAAAGTATATCATTATTTTGAAGTCTTATCTGGAAGATGCTGCTCCCCACCTCCTGTTTTATTTTTCCTTTTTAGCCTCTTACGACACCCACGGCATTCTCTTGCACCGTCACTACTATTGTGATAAAAAACTGCAACTGCAGATTTTTTAACTTACAAGCGATCCGACTCTGCATTGCACGGTTAATTTCTGGATCTCAACAGCAACGCCACCTACATCCATTGGGTTTGTTCACCAATTGTGAATCTAAATCATTCTCTAATCAACTTAGTCACACACACAAAATATTAAAATCATGTATAGAATTAAGAAGAATAATCATAGATAGAGGAATTATATAACATATAATATGCATTTATTATACATATAAATCTTTCTATTAAATTATGCTGTCTATTGATGAAAATTCAATTAAAACCCGTGTGCAGTTTAAAAGATCTAAGCGTACAGACGGGAAGCAACTTTGTCTTAGACTGTGTAGAGACTTCAATAGTATTTTATCAGCGGTTTTAATATTTCAGTCTTAGATAAAAAATGTAATGTAAAACATTAAAAAAAATACTGTTTTATTATCAAGTCTGTTGCTGTCCATTTAAATATTTTATAATAAAAATATTTTAGAAATAGACATTGGAATAAACATTTGGACAAATAGACAGGTCTTAGAATTATGCATTATAGTCTACAGTAGAAATATCTACATTAATTAAAATTGTGCTCAGCTTGTTTGTTTCGTAACTGAATCTAATATTAGGTCGGTCGGGTTTTTCTACCTGTTTCGTCGTTTTGTTGCGATGAATGTGTGCGAAGTCACGAAGGCCCGTCGAAGCTCTTAAGCATTCGTCCGTCGTTTTACGTTTTATGTAAGTCTTTTAATTGTACAGAAGTTATAAAAAAATATACCTGTATTTGAGGTTGTGTGTTTATCGTTTGAAAGTATAAGTAATATCAACGATAGCAGTAATTTCGTCAATTTCCAAACTAAATATACTGAAACGTATGACACAAACAAAAATTTTGATCTCTTTGATTGTCAATATGTACCCAAATAATATGTCAGCTAATAATCCAAATAGCTTACGACCCACTTTGGATTTCAGAAATGATATTTAAATTTTTTGTCTGCAGAATCAACGACATTTTGTAATGCCAAGTAAATATTTTTACATTTAATAGTGTTTTGGTTCAGATTATATAAAATGATTCTTATAACACAAAAAGAACTAATAGAAAACAAATAGAACTTAAGCGTCAGTAGCCTAATGGCAGGGCGCGGACCGCGAACTCGAAAGTCATGGGTTCGAATCTGCCATTCGACTACTGTGGTGAACCAGTTTTAAAATAAGCATTTTAAGCTTACCAGAAGTGGTTAAAGGGAATATTAGTAATGTTTAATAGTATTACTAGTATTTTTATTAAAAAAAAAGAACTGTGTATATGTAATATGCAAGATTTCAAATACTATGTATGTATAATATGAATATATCAAAATGATGCTTAATATCGCTGCATATACGTTTCGCATATAGGATTAAAACGAATTTATAATTCGTAAATGTAGCAATACAGCACTGAACGATAACGACGGAAGGTAACTCATCACTCAATCAATCGCCGTGTTCCGATTTAAAGGGTAACGTTAGCGCTATAATTACAGATTGAGTGAGGCATTTCATCTTAGTCTGAGGACTCCCTTTAACGAAAGCGGTCCATGTATAGAATTGCACTTTTATGTCCTAGAAGTCTATCTAAGCAGGTAATATTCCAATCTATTTTTGCCACCAAGTGGCAGTGCCCTCACTTTGACGTTATAAGTGTGAGAAAGCCGGTATAATTACAATTTGTGAGGCATTTAATCTTAATCCACAGCGCTGTCAAAGCGTCAGCGGCCTTTTTATGAAGTTATTTTGTGAGCAACCATCGAGAGCAGTTGCCAATTACAGTCAGGTGTACTGTTAACTTGTTTGCCACTTCAGTATTACAAAAAAATCAGTGTGTTGCCATCAAGTGAACTGCATAAATTGAAATGTCAAAAATCTTGATTTTTTTTATTGTAAAAGATAATTTATATGACTCTTAAGTACCCATATTAATAACCGTGTAGTGGTGGTGTAGGAATATCCAATGTCTCATTTCATTCCGCGGGAATCGTAAGAGTCGACAGAGGGAAACTTAACTAGGAGATCGGCAGCATATTCTTGCTAACGGTAAAATAAAACAAAACTGTTGTTGTTAATCGGCTATCCAAGTGTTCCAAATATCGCCCTTGTGAGACAATCTATAGGGGAAGCCTATGTTTACCAGTGGACTTTTTTGGCCTGTAATGGTAAGTACCCGTGTCATTAGATTTAAAAACGACGAGGTAGAGAACGGTAAGCAACATCAAATGCAAAGCCTCTGGTACATACTTTTACGTACTAGAATCACTAAATTAGGATCACACTCGCACAAATTATCAGCGTAAAATTGCAGCTTAAATGGCCACTATGACCAGAGAACTTTTGTATTTGTAACGTATATAGGGCATGACAACGCATTTGCCTTTTGAGTCTTATCAAGGATGGATGTATCTATAGTTCACAGATACCATTCACCATCAGGTGAACAGGTGCTCGTTATCCATTCTTACTTATAAAATAAACAATGCTCATTAATCCGCCAAAAAAGCGTGGCGATAACGGCCAGAATTGTGCGCAACTACGCACACCGCTTGCAACTTTACAAGGTGCACGTTTGGCCTCACATGAAATACCAGATCTTTCCATCGGTTCGATTTACTGGAAACGCTGTGAATAGATGTTGCATCCCTTTGCATTTTCTATCGCATTTACCTCAAAGTGTGCTCTAAACAATATCAGCCGCCAAATTTCACCAACAATTTCAAAATTACGTTACCATCCACATCACCTGGATGCTTGTCGGTCCATCACTGTGCGATGTACTAGGAGTTTTCTTCCTCGGACGACTTCTCTCTGGAATTGTTTACCACCGGTGATTTTTCCAGATTACTACAATTTATGGACCTGCAAGAAACGAAACCTCCTTTTTTAAAAAGCCGGCAACGCACCTGCATTTCCCCAGGTGTTATAGTTGTTCATAGGCGGCGGTCAACTCTTCAATCAACTCTATCAAATCCGCCGCATACTCAATTGTTCCCTCTTCTATATAAAAAAAAACTTTCTGGTGTGATTTTGCTGATGTTACTCTAATCAATAAAAATCCCACTTTCACGGGAGTGAACTAATATTTTTTATTAATACTACACCCAACTAAGTTTAAAACGCCAGTGAAAGTGTAGTGTAAGTGTAAGTGGTAGTTTATGACAGTAGTCAAACCCACGACTAATTAAGTTTCACAGTCTTTACCTTTAAACTACGTTACTGGAGCGCAGATGGATAGCTATAAAATAACCGAACAGAATCATAAACCTTTAAAATGTGAGTGAAGCAAATGTATAAAAAAAGTATATTACAAATATATTATATTACCAATACAATATTCAAATATATGCAAAATTTATAAGCTCACAAAGATGTTTGCATTGGTGCTACACGAATAGATAAGATTCAAACTTCGTCAGGTGCAACGCAAGGCAGTTTGCCCGCCATGTTTGACTGTTTGCTCGAGGCACACAGAGTCGCCGACCTAAAGTCAGCAAACTCAAGCAGATTTGCACTTGAGCTCGCTGGGAAGATTAGCATTGACGATTGTTAGGTTTAGAAGAAGGTCGCTTTTATCGGAAATATTTTCTTTGACGTTCATATTCGCGCAGTAGTGTTTGCGTTTGTATTTGTGTCAAGTAAGTTTGTGACGCTTACTGTTATCTCTGAAGATTTATTATTGTTAAAGGCTGAGAAGATTGTTAATTTAAGATAATGCTATATAAATATTTTCTATACATTTAATTATTATATTCAGCCTAACAAATAAATATAGACAGAAGTCTGTGTAAAATAAAGTCTATACAATTACTCAAGTTATTGTAAAAACACGCACTCACGCTCACCTAAGCAACCTTCAACAATGTTGTTGATTACAAATAATTTTAATTGTATAGGTATTCTATTTTATAAAACTGAAATGACAAACGAATTTACAGTCCGCGTGGTGGTAAGTGACTACTGTAGTCCATGGAACCTGCAGCCGAGAACTAAGATCGAATGCCGCACACTATTACACTGGGTCCATTAATCCAGACTAGAACATGCAATATAAGCGTTGCTATTTGGCGATAGAAATCCAACAAAGCCAGAGACCAATCACCTAGTCAATATATGTGCGTGTTTGTATGTTCTAACAATCAGTTGAGCATGGTTTCGGCGTCACTAGAAATGTACGTAGTGATTTGTCTTTTTTTATTGGTCTCAGTCTACCATATAATCCAAATGGTATTATTAGATACTATAGGTAGGATTTTAATTTGTTGACGGCGTAAATGAATATATCATTCCGTTTTTTTATTAATTGTTGAAATTAAAATCGATTTAAGGAAATTCAGGATGATCATTGAGCGTCCGAATGATGGCAGAATAGCTATTTAAACTTGTGAGATTAGAACCCGACAGAACATCCAGACCGGTGACGGTGACTTAGTGTTTGTGTTTTGGCCGACTTCAAGAATGGGAGGAGGTTCTTAATTGAACAGGTGACAAGGGAGCCCACAGTCTACTTGATGAATAGAATAGAATAATTTTTTATTCAATATGATTATTACATAATTCTTATTGAAAGTCATTTTTTATTTACCACTGGTTCGGAAAATACCTCTGTCCTGGGAAGAACCAGCAAGAAACCCAGCGGGACTTTTTTTTCAAACATATTTCACTTAACAATAATTTAATTTATACAATTTTTAAATAACTTTTAATAGAACCAGCATGGTGGCGATCACCTTATTCCCAGGGGTTATTTTCATTCATGTATTCCTTGATATTATAATAACCCTTTTTGTACAGTTTTTCTTTAATAAAACTTTTAAACTTGTTTATTGATAAACTTTGAATATGTTCTGGGATTTTGTTGTAAAAGCGTATACATTGCCCCATAAATGAATTACTGATTCTGTGGAGTCTAGTAACTGGTAATTCAAGCTTATGTTTGTTCCTAGTGTTTAAAGTATGCACATCCTTATTCTTATTAAAGCTATTTATGTTTTTATGTACATACATTAGATTTTCATAAATATATTGCGATGCCAAAGTTAATATGTTTATTTCTTTAAATTTTTGTCTGAGGGACTCTTTACAATTTAGGTTATAAATCGTCCGAACGGCTCTCTTTTGCAAAACAAATATAGCTTCAATATCAGTCGCATTACCCCATAGCAAAATTCCATAAGACCTTACGCTATGAAAGTAACTAAAATACACTAATCTAGCTGTCTCAACATCTGTGAGACTTCTAATCTTTCTTACAGCATATGCTGCAGAACTAAGTCTGCTTGCTAATTTAGATATATGGGGGCCCCATTGAAGTTTCGCGTCAATAGTAATACCGAGAAAAACAGTGGTATCCACAAGACTCAACTCCTCCCCATTTAATAGCACATTGGTATTCGAATGTTTTACATTAGGTATTGTAAATTTAATACACTTTGTCTTATTGCCGTTCAAGAGCATATTGTTGGCGTTAAACCAATGTACTAATTTCGATAGAGCATTATTTACATCGTCATAATTAATTAACTGCCGTTTGAGTTTGAAAATTAAAGAGGTATCGTCAGCAAATAATACTATATCGTGATTGTCCCCTACAAGATAAGGTAAGTCATTAATATAGATTAAAAACAGGAATGGGCCAAGAATCGAGCCCTGAGGAACGCCCATTGATACTACCGATCCGGAGGAACCTTTACCATTTATCACGACTTTTTGAGTTCTGTTACTTAAATATGAAGTAATAAGTCTAAGCGCCAAATTTTTTACACCGTAATGTTGTAGTTTCCTGATTAATGTTTCATGATGAACACAATCGAAAGCCTTGGAAAGATCACAGAAAATACCTAAGGCATCCTGTAAATTCTCCCAGGCATTAAAAATATATTTCATAAGCTCAACGCCGGCGTCAGACGTCGAGCGACCCCTTGTAAATCCAAATTGGTTTTTATGAAGTAATTTATTTGTAGTAAAAAAAATTAACAATTGATCCAAAATAATTTTTTCAAAAATTTTATTAAGAGTTGGTAGTACAGAAATAGATCTAAAATTAGCGGGGTCCAATGTACTACCAGATTTAAATAAAGGTATTACTTTACTATACTTCATTAAATCAGGAAACACCAGAATCGATACAAGTATTAAAAATAATAGCAAGATGAGGTGCAATTAAATCTATTATGGACGCAATAACTGTCACAGAAATCCCCCACAAATCTGCGGTTTTCTTTACATCAATGGTTTTGAAGTATTTTACAATATCTTGCGGTAATACTTTTTCAAATCTAAATTCTTTTAAACAGATATTAACATTCTGTTTGAATTAACATTCTGATGAAGACATATACATCTATAAATGTCTCTTTTCCAGTAAAAAGGTTCTCCGGTTTTCTAGTTTCTACACTCACCATACGAAACACAGCTATTTTACGCTGGTATGCTGTGAAAGCGTTGCCCTTCCCTCATTTGTGCTACAATTATATAATTAATATAGTTGCAACATGACTCTACCTCGTTTAATTTTGTATGTATATAATGGGATATGTTTGTCAACCATGAAGAAATTTCTGTAATTTTTTTATTAAATGAATTATACGTCAATGGTGGTCCCAATACTCAATTTGGAGAAAAAATTCAAGCGCTAAGGGTGGATAATATAAACGAAAAATACAATGGTAAGAAGGAGGGGATAAAGTTTTTATGTTACTATTATGATGATAATTAAATTGTGATTTTTACCCTAGTAAGTAGAATTAAAAGGGTAAAAAATACACTTTTATTAACGAACAAAAGCTAACTGAATAGAGCTAATGGCCAATTTTTTTAGCTAAAGTTACTCTTAAGATAAAATACAACATTAACGAAATAAAAATTATAGTTGCGTGAAGAAAATAGTTCAATTGGTTCACTTTGATATTCAGTCTGGTTATAATTTATTTGATGTATAACTTAAATCTAATGATTAAAAAATTTGATCTAAAAGGGAAAAAACATTCTGAAGTCAAGATTTTCATTCTTTTATACGCTGTCTTAGCTAGTGACTATATTAAAATAAATGAATAATCAAGAATGAGGAAACTGTGACATTTCTTGTCGAAAAATAAAAAATATTATTATTATTTTTGCAGAACTGGACAGCTGCAAGCTCATGATGGTGATAATGGTAGCAAGGTTGCATTCATTGAATTCAATCTTAAAATAACTTCTTGTATACTGTCCTAGGATAGACAGGGAACTACTCTACATTTTCTCAGGCTGGATTTAGTGCTCGACCGACGGTCAGCACGTACCGTACGCGCTGACGGTACGTCCTGATCATCGGTCGAGGCCAAGCGTTTAGTGCTTAACTGACGGCAAGCTTTGTTAGACGTACAATTACGAAGAAAAATGAATCCATTTAACTCTATAATATGTGCGTACTATTTACGCAAACGATTATGGTATAAAAGACGGAGAAGATAATATCATGTGCACCCAATAATTGTAGACCGTTTAATTGAAGGACAATTTTGTTCAATGTATTCGAAATTGCGAGAACAATGTTCATTTATCAAATTTCATTTTTGTTCCCGATAATACGTACGCGCGTACAGTCGGTCGCTCTGTCAGCGTCGCACTGAACGCACGCATGTACCGCCATAGCGCGTCAGTCAACCGACGTACGTCGGACCGACGAGCTCGACCGACGTTCCTCGTAGGCGCGACGTAGCCGTACGCGCGTAGTACTTCATCAGCTCTGCACTGTAGCCGTTAATAGGTTTTCATTGATATAGCTACGCTCAACCGATGTCAGCGCTCACCGTCGGTCGAGCACTAAATCCAGCCTAAAACTCGCCTTCTTGCGTTGTACATTTCTGATTTCTGCTAATGAGGTTGTAAGGCAGTATGATAGAGAATAATCGATTCGAAACCCTAGAACCTATATTTAATGCTGGTAATAGGAAGTATCTTCAGTTTGAGGGAATTATCTCTGCCCTCAACAACTCACCAGCCCAGCGTAGAGAGTGTGGACATACCTTGCACACAATGCATGTCAGTCGCCATTTTCTTTGAAAAGACTATGTCTTGCAAAGGATTTATAAATACTTTTGCAAAAAGAAGAAATTATACCAAAAATGGTTTAGAACAACTAGACACTTGCTTATTGCAGAAACATAATAAAATGTAACTGCTAATAGAAGTGCTGAATAGAAGAAGCGTGACATTGGGTACGGAATATTTTCTTGAAAATTAGATTAAGTTATTTCAGTCCATTTGTTCTAAATCGATTTCATTAAATGGCAGTCTTTAACGTATTGAACGATAAAACCGTCACATAAAATTATATCATTAACTTACCTTTCCCGAAAATCCTGATTCGTTTTATAAAATAACCTTTTACAATAGACGATGTTGAATAGCAAATTATACTTAGGTAACTATGATATATTAACCATTACGTTAAAATATTTAAAATCATTTGTTACATCATCATTATCACCGGCCTTTTGCAAGTCCAGGGCGGCAATATATTGCTTCGATGATTTGCTTACAACGTTATAGAGGCGAGATGATAAACGCAGAACTGATAGAGTTCCGCGTCATTTGAAATTATTTTGTGTTTCGTCGATCACCAGAATCTTATCCATCAGTCAGCAGTAAGTACCAATATGAAGATTTACATGGTATTTTACTTCTGATGTTTCTGATGCTTCGGATGTTTTTGCTTCAAACACGCTTGAGCAGTTGGACGGATTCTACCGATCTGTGGCGTAACAAACTTTTTTGAAGATTGTTGTTAAAGAGTAGTATATTATGATACTTTATATATATATATATATATATATATATATATTATATATATATATATATATATATATATATATATATGTATATATATATATATATATGTATATATATATATATATATTATAAAATTAAAGTGGCAAACAAACTTAGTAGTTATATAGTATACTTAGGTAAGTAACCACTGCAGTCTTTGGAAACCTGCAGTCAGCTTTAAACAATATAGTCTGCAGATGCGTTGTCACCTCTGAGGACTAAGATGAAATGACTCACAGCTTAACTAAAGTTTAACTTATGGTTAGTGAAGTGATCGGGTAACCGCTATTCTTTTATATACATAACATTAAATATATAATAAGCCGTTTCAGTAATTACAGAAAATCTTCTCAAAAATAATAGGGACAACATGATTCGCAAAATGTTTGTTTTGTAAATGATTTTTTTATTTTGAATAATAAAACAATAACAAACACATATTTCCTTTATTTTGCATGTAGGTATATTTTAATCAATGACTTCTCTTATCGTATTAGCTCTATAGTCTTGTGGGAACGACAAACTTGTAAGAGAAAATTCAAACAACAGCCAATGGTTGTTACTTCAACATGTAATACGGACAAGAATTTTAATGTACTCAAGAACCTGTCAATTGTTATTATGAGTATAAACTGATAGCGTAGGTAGTAGCTGAAGTAAGCAGTCTCTTGCGTCTGTTTGTTTAACGCTTTCAATATTAACAGACATTAAGTATGCTAGTAAAGGTCCGATATTTCGTTGGCACATAACAAGGAATCGGTTTTTGTTGTTCCATCAGTATTCGGTTATAACATTTCCCAGCTTAAAATTATTGAGGATCGTAAGATTTTCTACGTGAAGATATTATTTCATTTAGGTTTGATACCAATAACTATGAAATTAGTTTATCTATACATATAATAAATTTGTAGAAAAATTGCGTGTTCATGACTCACGCAAAAACTACCGAACGAATTTTCGTGATATTTTGTATGTAGGCTAAATGATAACATATATATATATATATATATATATATATATATATATATATCGTCATGATCGTAGAATAATGTCGGTTTTGAAAAAAACACAAAATTCAATTTTTACCATATTTGGATACTACATTGTCTAAATAATATTACTACATTAAAGAAAAAATTATATGTATTTTCGATTTCAAATTAATCAGTCGGTAAACAGACGGATTTGATAGGCACTCATAGAAAAATGACGCTTGTTTATACTCGTCTTTGTACGACGCGCAGGGATCTCCCGTCACCCTCTCCCGCTCCCGACGAATCCGCGCAATCGCCACTATTCGTCAGACTCGCCCACGCGTTGCAGCGGATTAGATTTTTCTTCAAAAATTACACTATTTTATCTTTGTTTGCCTGTTTGTTAGCTATTTCGTGCCTAGTTATTTTACATATCATGTTAAAAGTGTGCCACAATGAAAACAGGACGATCAAAGCTTATGTTAAAACTTGTGGAAGAAACAAGCAAAAATGCACAAATTACCAATTTTACTCATGAAGAGTACATTGATGAAGAGGGCTGCATACCAGGGACTCCAGGTAAGTTAATGAATTGTGAATTAACATTTTGGTATTATTTAATTCTTGTATTTATACAAATTTTGCAAAGTAAATAATTAAAGAATCGGTTCTGACTGTCCGTCGGTTTTCTACGGAAAATATAAATCAATTGTTTGCATCGGAAACGAGACGTTGGGAAACGAGAACATTACGAGCGCAGTTCAGTTCAGACCCCGTAAAATGACCGCCAACAAAATATCGGAACGAAATTTATAAAACAATTCGCAAGTTAACCGACGTAGTCCGAAATTGCAAAACTGTCGTGAGTTAGGCAAATAAAATTTAGCTTATAAAAAAATAATATTTGCTAGCTGATAGTACTACAATTATTCTGTTGAGATTTTGTTATATTTGACAATTTTAATTTTTAAGTTGTATGTAACTATATTACATTTTTCTTTGGACATGATAGTGTCGCGTAATCACAAATGACGATATTCTGTAGACACGCTTTTATATTTAACGGTCGAATCTGACCATCCCACTTTGTTCTTAGGATTAAATTCACTTCCGCCTTTTCTCTATTGAAAAACAATGATTATTTGTATATATTTAATACATTTTTTTCTAAAAAAATAATCTGATCTGAGTAATAATTTACCTGTTTAAATAAAAACAAGTAAATTTTATTATTTTTATACATTCGAATCTTTTCATTGTGAATAGTCTTACGGTTTTTAGTAAATGTTGACCTGTAATATTAATTATTTAACTATTTTCACATATAGTGATATCTTTTCAGAATGCTCTTCGCCATTACCTCCAGGAGCACACAACGTAATAGAAGAGATGAACGACATTTATTAGGGTGCCTTTTCAGATGACGTACACGGAACAAGCGAAATCATAAAATCAACAGATGAAAATATAAACCAGAACATACCATTACCTAATTTTGTTCTTGGAGAAGATCCTTTTATGACCGTGTATCAAAATGCATCCTCACCATATTTACTCTTGTCAGAAAATCAGCATGGTATCGTGTCTCTCTTAATTATCAGCTCAGTATGACGGCTCCTTGGCGCAGTGGCTTAGCAATCAGTTGTTGCGCTGGGGGCCGCGGGTTCGAATCCCGCACGGAACAAGTATTTGTATGGCCTACAAATAATTAGTCTGGGTCTGGATGTTTGTCCTTGTGCAATTTATGTTTGTAAACTGCCTCCACGACACAGGAGAAAATCCTAGTGTGGGGGTAATGTTTTTTAATAAAAAAAAATAAAAAAAAAGTATTAACCCCTTTAAAAACCTCTACCTTGATATCAGATCTGTCAACTTTCCATCAACCAAGTACCCCGGCTGTTGACAACAAAATACAAACACCTATGCCATCACCAGCAAAAACCCATGGTGAAGTATGTAACGATTTTTTGTCTCACTCACGATGTTGCAGACTATAGCAACTGTCAATCAATCAACACAGCTGTGTCTTCATGCCAGTCGTCTCCGGTGCCTCATATTCGATGCAGAGGTAAAAAACGTGTCCGAAATTATGATGATTAGGAAGAAGTTAAAAGAAAACGCTTAACAGTTGAGAATGCAGGAAAAGAATACTCTTCCAAAAAGGGTGTTATTGTTCCAGCAAAAACTATATGTAGCACGTGCACGTGTAGATATAAATTTTACACTATGTTGACTCTAGAAGAAAGACAGGATGTGTTTAAAAAGTTTTGAAAGTTTCGTCGTGATCGATCGTGAGAAACAATGGTTGCATGTGGCGAATTTTACTACAAAACAGAAGAAGAACTTACACTTACAAGTATTTTTTGCCAAAGGGCTCATCAAAAATAGAGGTTTGTAAAACCTGTACCAACCATACCTTTACCAACCATATCGTATATAGTGAAATTATAACATGATAGCTTTTGCTTGTAATACAATACACTCATTTGCCCGTGAAGACACGACAAAACCTTCTGAAAATCAAAATTAGCACAAACGATGCATCCATTAGAATTAACAGAGTTATTTTTATCATTTTTTTTCAAGGTTCTAGATACTTTTTTGTTATTTAAATGGTTTTTGTACTGTTCTCTAAGGTCGTGAGACGAATTTTGTGTTGTTTAAAACTGTGGCACTGATCACAAGTATCCTTTTAGGGTATATGGAAACGCAAATTAAAATGACTGTTAATTATGTCTCTGTACTGTCTAAGACTAGAAGCTGTATGTGAATAATGACTGAGTTCAGGCCATTCTTTGTATAAATTGAACATCCGAGCGATGCTCAAGTCACCATCTAAATGCAGTCTTTTGGACGCTGCTCTATTATAATGAGATTCTACCAGTACAAATGAAGTAATGTGGGCACAAACCGACTTTACCATTTCATCGTCAACAATCCGATTATGATTTTTATGTTTTCCCCTCATGTTTTTTCTATTAAAGTGCTTCCGTCATATTTATCCCAAGTTGTCCGGACTAACCTTTCACTAATCCAATACGTACTTACTACACTACTATACTGTGGTAGTTTGACTCTTGTACTTCGAAAGGATACTAGATATTACAATACTCCAATCTTACTCAAAGCATATGTGGGTCCAATTTCAACCAGTAATGATAAATATAAGGATCTTATTAGTCTTTGCGATACCTCAATAATACCTACCAAATACTATAACTATTTTAGAAGTTTAAATCATGGGCGTGATGTTTCTTATGATAACAATGAATCTGACTAAATAATTGTGCAACATAATTGTTTTATACTTTTTGATTACTTATATTTTTAGTTGCTTAGTTGTTACTAATTTGATCTCTGAAGTTGTGAGTTTTAAGAAATTATTCATTTATTTAATGTTATTACTACCCTATATACTTATTAGAATGATTGTGTTACTATAACTTTGCTAATAAAATGATTAGTGTTCAAGTTTTAGATTAATAATTTACCAAAAAAGAAGTAATCATGTCAAACCATCTTCAAACATTATAATCTTTTTAGTCACAGTTACTTAGTAGTTAGTAGTTATATAGTACAAAAATAATGTTTTTCATAATTACTTTATTCCAGATTAATGTTTATTATATTGATTAAAAAAGAGGTTAACCAAATAGTCTTTTTTATTTATAAGATACCTTACCCCAACCTACGATATCAACCTACCTACCTATTTACTACCAACTACCTACTTACTTACTCATGGTCAAATATAATATGACAGATAACACTTCCGCCAAAATATTACTCATTAAGTCAGTATAACATGATTGGAAAGTAACATCCGTCATTCTTTCAACAGTAACTTTCCGAAGTACAATGTCGGATAATACTATGTGACTGTGTTGACTCCAAAGTAAAATGAAGCATGTGATTTTTCTGGAAAACTGTATAATTTTTAGTTGTTATTTTTATTCTAGTTTAAAACAACCCCTATTTTTAACGTGTATGCCAATTTTCATAATTACAGATTTAGAAGTAAAAAAGTTATGCCAAAAAATCAATCATAATTATTTGAAATGGCTGTCCTGTAAAGTTTCAATTTTGTTAGACCCGTCACTATTCTACGACTATGACGATATATATATAGGCTATTTTTTATCCGCTTACGAAGGAGGAAAAAGGGATTATGATTTTCCCTTTATTATATTGATTTTTCCTTTTTAGGATGGATTTTATTGCCATTATGGTTGCTGATGGTTATTTTAGCCCTAAAGAAGATTTAGGTGTACATATAATAAATTTATAGAAAAGTGTGTGTGTGAAAATGAAACTCATCGTACAACCAGTAAGGGCAGAATAACGTCTGCTGGGCCAGCTAGTTTTAAATACTTTATTTATAAAAAATGTATGAGATGTGTAACGATGCGTTCATATTAAAAATACATTAATTAATTTATTTACTTACACTTTATTATTCACAAAAAATTTAATACTAATTGGTTATAGCAAATCTTTTACGCGTTTCTTTAATATAAATATTACATAACAATCTTAACGATATTAAATTCGCCTTCAATACAAAATCTTCGAGGAGATTAGGTATAAATTATAATACCTACACATAATTCAATTATTCTAATTAACACATTTCAATCTGTCAGTTTACTGTGTACATTTTACTAAGGTACTAAAAATATTGTAATATTAAATTTACCTCGCTATTTAAAATAATTGTGGGTTTACCTTCGCGTGTTGCTTACACAAGAGAATAATAATTATGACTTTTATTTTAGCTTACTAACTTACTGCTTTAAAAATATTTTCAGAAATATTTAGAAATGTATGTTGAATATTTGATTTAGAAACACTCACTGTTTTTATTTTAGAAAATAATTACACAATATTTAGAATATATTATATTATATGTTTTGGGACGAAGTTCCTTATCGGACGGTACGAATTTCGCGGATGGGGGCTAGGCGAGTAAGTGTAAGATTTTTCCGTCACGACCCCTTCTGACGTAGTGTAGACGGCCTTGGCGGCTGTAAGGAAACGAGTTGGAATAATATCCATCTCCCTCGCACTTTTTCTTATCCTACCATGAAAGAAATATTATTTTATTTCAAATGACGCTTCATTTTAATAGACGCTAGTAATTCATGTATTTGTATTTGTTTATCAATAATAATATACTACTAAAAGAACTTCGTTCCAACCGAGTGTCCCACGACACTCACGCATTTTTTTCCTCTCAGATATTTGTAATATTTATAAGGATTGGGATTTTAAATGTAAACGAAATAACTTTGTTGAAGTATTTTCGTTTTGGGAATTTTTACAAATTTTCAATTCGACGTAGGAAAGAAAAATAAGCTTACTACATTATTTTTTGTATTACGTTATTACTTACAGTATCCCAAAAGGGATATTATACAAAACTGGGATAACCGATAGCTCTGTGCTATATTGTGCATTTGTTTAAAACTCTTATTTTTTACGTCATAGCTTTATTGTACGCTTTTTTAAATATTATTCATTTGTATTATTTTGCAGTATTTTCGTCCTGTCGCTAAAATCCGAATGAAACGAAAAAAAAACTAAAGTAACCATGGTCTGGCCATGTGAAATCGCTGGTGAAAAACATTATGGCATGACGCAACGTTATGGTCCAATTCGATCCTAATGTCTGTCCGAAGACATGCATGGATTTAAAGGATACAGGTAGCTCAGAAGCTCGCATCGTTTCAATCTACTTTTTTGTTCGGCAGTATATAATATCAATTCTAAAATAATGTTATCTCTTACGTCTCAAAGAAACTCCGGATTAAGTATTTTCATAAGTATTGATTTAGTAGTTGTATTTATTTAAAAAAAGTGGGACCTAGAGTTGTCTCTAACAAATGAAAAATTAATAGTGGGGGCTGACCGAAATGCACCTACACTCGTCTTTAATTTTGTAGATTTGTATGATTGTGCTAAGCTTTACTTTTTATACTCCTCGCTTTACTCGCGACACGTATCGACAATTTATTTATAAGAGTTCTCAATCAAACTAACAAGGGCCTTCTAAGAAAGTGCGCTTAAAAATAAACTGTTAGGGCCATTGTTTTGGCTTCTTAGGTGGCAGCCTTCGTCTGTATTTATGTTGGCCTGTTAGTTTATACAACACAAATAGAATTAACTTCAAGTCAATATTGGATAGTTAATTTCGTTATGTCCACTTCTAAAGATGTTTGAGTAATGTTTGCAAGATAGGTTGATTATTCTTAGTATCAACAATCCATTGTTTTTAAATACATAGATTTCTTTTCAGTGTTGTTGTAAATTGTTTTATTAAGCCGAACCAGTTTTGTTCACAATAATAAATTATAATTTTTTGTCTATATATAATAATATGTTCTCTGTCTAGTATTGTCTTTAATAATTTTTATGCTACATAAATTGCTAAACAAATAAAAAAGACTTAAGATTTTAACAAAAAAATATTGGTATAAAAATTTAATGCTGTAGGAAATATGCTCCAAAAATTATATCTAAAAATCTACGCATTACATAAAAAAAGTCGTTCTAAAAGTCACCAATAAACTAAATGCCACGCTAGGGGAAGCGTTGCAAATTGCCAACAATAGCGAAATTAATAAACGCGACGGAAATTTTTCATTTGCACACCAATTCACACTTCGTGTTAGCTTTGAATTTTAGCGCCCGGTGCGGTGCGGCGTCCAAACACTGCGGCTAGTCGGGCATAGATTTTATAGTTGTGTCTGCTTAACAAATTTGTCTTTCATCGACAATCGACCGTTTACCGAATCGTTGTAGACACTTAAATCGTTAACGCTTTATAAAATTAAAAACGTTCTATTATAAGTGTTTTTTTCGTAATGCAGACTATTTTAAGAATTATTTTCCAGTACTTCGTTGTTATAACCTTTTTCTTTTTTAGTCCATAATAATCCACTGTTCGACATTCATAAATGTACTGTTTCAAAACGATGGCATGGAATACAAATTATGCCCATGTTTTATGGGTAAAGCCATGCTGTAGATGTATTAGGGTTGCAACTCAATCGGGTAGGACTACATTTTTACCATGGGCGCCGCCAGGATTACTTTCAGGTAGGTACATCTGCAAAATATAGAAATGTACATGTATTTATGTAGATAAATGTAATGTCAAATTGAAATCGCGGGGGTATTTTTCAATATATTTTCGCTCATCGATACTTAATCTCTGTAGTCGATGGTTGATACTTGGTATTATCGCTCGGAGACGTCCCGCTGTCACGCGACATACTGAGAGTTCAGTATTCAAGGGAAAAGAGTAGAATAGGATACAGAATTTATTGACAAGGCGATGAACAATTTTGGACAGCAACTTAGACGTTTACAGTTTTTCTATGTATTTTCCTTCCTGAAAGGGGGGTGCAAGTGCATCCCCTTGCACCCTGCTGCCGGCGCCCATGCGCTTACAGAATACCAGCTTGAAACAGCAGAATAATTCTATAACAAATATATATATATATATATATATATATATATATATATATATATATATTATACTTAATTATATAGTGCAGAAACCGGTTCTAGCTTATTAGAAAATGGTCCCGTAACAAGAAAAACGTAAAAATTAACTATAGTTCAAATTGAAATTCAAAATAAACACTGTTTATGTGTGCCGCATTATATAACACGTAATAATAATGTTTTACACTTTTTATCGAACACATCACACTAGAACCGTGTGAACAGAAAATCTATTGTCTTTTTTTGCCTGTAACTTGCAAACGCTGTCTCGTACGAGTTTAGAATTGCACATTAATATGAGACTCAAAAACAGCATGAGGTATAATCGTGTTATGCAAATCCGGGAATTTATGTTGGTGTTAAAACAAACGCGGAGTTTATAAAAATGCGTTCATTTGATGCGGACTTTATCGAGGGCTAGTGGCCATCGTAGCTAATTAATAATGCAATTTGCGGTCCATGCATATAACGGACGCAATTAAAGGGAGTAAAGTTTTAAAGTTATAAATGGCGATATAAATTTGAAGAAGGATGTAACAATGAAATAATTGTCACAGTTAATGAAAGAGATGATTTTATTTCTGTTAGTCCTGTTCTATGTTGTTTCGTTTATTCATCTGCTAATAACTGTTGGATTTTTCTGATATTCCTCATTTTTTAGTCCACATCACGTAGATAATATAACTGTATTAGAAGCTAGCTAGAAGTTTCATCTTACAAAAACGTGTAATATCTAGCCGTTAAAGACATATTTTCTAATTTGATGTCCAATAGGTCCGTTCCCCGATGGAACATTTTTTAATAGCGTTAGAACACAACAGTTTCGAAATGTATGAGCTGAAGCGATAAACGTGGTAGATCTTTTTTATAAACTGAGGTGACACACCGATAGTGCACCAGGTAAGAGGCTACTGCAGTCTATGCAAACTGCAGCCTACTTCAAACAAGGAAGGCAACCGATGCGATGTCACACCAGAGGACTAAGATGGAATGCATCACAGCCTATAATAAAGTCTGAAGGAGGCTAATCCCCCCCAAATTGCTAAAAAGCATATCGCTGAGCAACCGTATAAATCGGCTATAGATATCTTGCGTCCGATCGTCTATCTATTTATTAACACAAACTCAAGAAATTTTCAAAGAAAAAAAGATTTAATGATGACTGGAATATTCCTAATACGGTCGGTATTAAAGTGCCACATTTCGTTTTCATAGGTCACATTCACATGTGACGTGTTGCGTTGTTGTTTTAGGTGTATTGGACAGTACATCCGGTTAAATATATGCCAACTCAAAACATTGTAAAGCCTCCGCCAAACCGGACTGTTTCTCTTATGCATAACATTCTCCTGGTCTTCGCATAACGTAAGGACGTCCATCAGAGCCTACAAGGGTCATTCGGCTTTCATCGCTGAAGATAACTGTCTCCCGTTGACCAAGATTCCATTGCACATGTTGCCTAGCAAATTCTAACCTTGCTTGCCGATGAAATGCAATGGGTTTTGGGCCCGTCGCTGGCTTGTGTGGTGTCAGGTTTTGCTACCGAAATCTTCTTTTCACCGTATTCTCACTTACATACAGTTTCCCTCAGCCTACCCTGAACATCAACAGCAAAAAATGCCAATTTCTTAAAGAAGTCAAGGCAAAAAAACGGTCATCCGTCGGATTTGTGAGACGTCCTCTTCCAGACCCTGGTCTCCGGCGGTACTCTCCCGTCTCTAAGTATCGTTTATAAACACTACGCACTGCTGATCAGCTCTAATTTAATCTCCTTGCTACATTTAGCTGACTTAGCCCTTCACGAACGAGAGCTACCACTTGAGCGGCTTCTGCTTCAGTATTTTATGGTTAAAAGTAACAATATGTCTGTTCCAACAAAGAATTAAAAGATTTAGTCACTACGATGCACAGAACCAAGAATATTAAAAAATAAACTAACCTTGGACTGTACCCACAAGTCAGTAATTTTTATCAGTGCGATTAAAATGTTACAAATACCTACAATAGCACTTGTATTTCTCTAAAACAATGGCAAGTGGGTACTCAGGTGTTAATTTATAACGCATAAGCAAAACATACAAATATGTCAACGTATACTTAAGATAACAACTTTGTTACTCAAAATTAACGGGTGGTCGATTTTTTTGGAGGCCAGTATATAATTGAAATACTGGTAGGTATGCATTAAATAAGAAATGAATATGGTATGGCTGCTGCTTTATTCATTAATAATAATAAATTATTAAGTTAGTGTTAGTAACAATAACTAAAAAAAACTACATGAAAGTATCAAACACTTTCATGTAGTTCATTAAACGAAAAATAAAAAAAAACAAATGCAAATATTAAGTGGCTTTATTCCTACTGTGTTTAAATAGCTCCATATTTTTTCAAAGCGTTTCCCGGCAGAATCGATTTGCCCTAATTTAATTCGAGCCCCTCAAATTACACTTCCGTTTATAATGATCGACAATTCAATGCTATTATTTTTATGTTAACTCTTCATCGGTTGGAAGCGCTGCAACAAAAACAGTCTCAAGATGAGATCGGTAAATAATGATAGACTTCCCGTACCAATCATTACGACCCGGCTCATTTAAATTTGTTTTTGTGTAAAAAGATTACTGATGGCTTGCCTTTGAATAATTGATGTTGCGAGAAAAATAAATCTTTTATTCACAATTTTTTATGATTTTGAACTTTTGTTGAATGTTTGTTTACGATATCTTTTATACGGTATAGAACAATGGTCCAGTGGACAACTGGTAGTTCTTGAAGACACCCAATGTGGACCGCGAATGCATCATACAATTTTCTCAAATATAAAATTGTGTTCAAGATTTTTGGAAATAATAACAAAATATTAAAATAGGTGAGTTAGTTTTTAATTTATAGACTAGTCAACCCTCAGACCCCAGAGCATGAATTTTCTATCGTATCGTTATCGAAAGACTTTGTGTAAAAAATCATAGATTCATTTGGACAGGGACACTTTATATTACGTCCATACAATTTACCAATGACGATACGAGAACGTTTGTTTCAAAAATGTGTGCTAAGAGCTCAAGTATTTAGCCTTGCGCGTACCAAACCGCTTGTCTAAAGTAGTTAGTATAGGCAAATCTATTAATATTATAGTTGCAAGTTCTTGTCGTGCTTTTTGAAAAGTTGTTATCGAACTCGCCGTGTCCAGTACTTGATTAAGGCTGATTAAAAGTTGTCAATGTAGACAAATAAAAGTATACTACCTGTGTAGCTTATTCAAAGAGTAAAGCATTTTTATAAATCCCGCATGCGTTCCACTGCTGGGCTCTGGCTTTTTATGTTGCGCTTCATCGCTGAGCTCGTGGTAAATCAGCACTTAAAATGGCGGGGTCAAATTAAGGTTGCTCGCGTACTATGGAAGACGGACGCTTGTCCCCTGACTTAGGTACCAGCTCTTTAAAAATACTACTATGTGAAATATTATATTTCCATGTGTGTATAATTTGTGTATTTATATTAGCTATAATTTTGGATGCAGAAGGGAGCAGTAGTTAGAAGACATTTTGTGAGTAATGTTAAATATAATTAAACACAAAACTCTGAGTTATTCGTCTCTGACATAAAATTAAAATTTTAAATTGATATACGTCTATGATAATGATAATATGATTCCATAAGTGCTTCAAAACATAATATTTGTTTATATCATCTATAAAATGCCACACATACCATAAGCCCCAGAGTTACGTTTAAAAGTTTGAACGCTTAGGTTTCATGTTACCTGAATGAGAGACAATAAAATCTGTGAGTTAATGGCGAGTGTGGTCAACCCACACGTACAAAAATGTTTTTATTTATGTGTTTCAAATAAGGCGCCTGTGGTACAATGTGTCTCCCAGCGGGGTTCAGGCTCACTTTTGGGTGCTCATGCGTCACTTATTTTAAAACAAACCTCTAAATTATATTCTTCATATTAATTTCAAGAATTTATTAAAATAAAATAAACATGATCAGTTGAGAAACACTGGAATCAGTTTCTCTTTTGCGTTACTTATTTCCTCGGACGAAAGGGTATTTTGAATTTACGAATGCCGCTACTATTCGACAAAATAGCAATGGTAAGGTTCTTATAATAGGGATTAAATGATTAATAATTATTGTGTTTAATTTGAATAACTTATTACAATTTTTGTAGTGTCGATTTTAATTGTTTGCGATACCATACAGGTAAACATGAAATAATTTTTCTTATTTTGCTATCATTTCTCAGAACTCATTCTTTCAATTAATTGTGACCTATGGCAATTCTTTGTTACTTTTAAAATTTGTGCGTAGTCATTAACAATACTAAGATATATTCCGCTCAACTATAAATTCTGGCTATTGCCGGAAGATGTTACCATGCAGAAAAACAACTGGTGTCTGAGTGATTTATAAGCCTCTTCATTGGTATTTAGATGTATGGTGTAAAAAATAGATGCTTTGTATACTTTGCTGTAAAATGCATAGAACCACGTTACATTTACTACATGCTCGGCTATTAAGTATCATATCGTGAAGAAACCTGCATGCAGTGGAACGCATATAGGCTGTAACTCTTTTTTATTTTTTTTAATTATTATAAATATTTATTTGATAAAACTTAATAAGTGGTACCTAATAATAATTTTACGTAGTAGCGCCACGTCGCAGCTACATAATGGTTTTCACTGCAAACGAGGCATTCCATCTTAGTCCTCGGGGGTGACATCGCATCTCCATTATGAGTCTTAAATCGAGGATGGACCACAGCAACCACTTACCATCAGATGGAGTATGTGCTCGTTTGTTATCTTTATTCAATAAAAAAGTACATCGCAGGATGGGTCCTGCCTGTCTTCCATCTCTTATTTGAGAGATCGTGGACTGGACAAGATAGCTGTCCAAATGTTGTTTGATTCTAAGGTTTCGCCAAGATGATTTCTGTCATGTGTAATGTCAGTCTGCATTTTAAATCGCAATTTTTTTTTTAAGAATTTTAACAGTGGTGTTAGAACTACCAACATTCTCTATAGTCTAGCCCACACGACATTATATTAATGTTAATTATTGTGGATGGTCAAGGGTCTCCGAACCGGTCTACTGCTATTGTTGTTTACGTGATTGTAGGTTTCAAATGATGGGCGATTGAATCTCCAATTGAAAGTGTATCATTCGCCCATGCCTCAGTTGATTGCCGAACTGTGCTGAGAAGTCGCGTGCGCCTCTCATTAATATTATGCCTTCAAACGCAGATATGCCATTTATTGCTAAAACGTTTGTCAATCGCTATCATTGAGCGGCGTGTCAATTGCCACAGTTAAAATGATTAAAACAATCATTTTAATCATGTAGAGTTCACAATTATTGTCCGCATCGATTAGTGACAATTACGTAGTTATTGACAATTGACCATTTTGGGGACCTTTATTGTATTAAAGACCTAGACGCGTGTCTTCGCGTCTTTAATTTGACACCTCCAACATTAACGACTGCAACTAAGCTGAAAATGATTGTACTAGGTGTGATTTACGACGATTTACTGTCACTTAACTAATAACTAGTCGCTTGGTTCGTATTGGTACCGGCACGGCAGGTTCCCTAAGTTTCCATGCTTGTATAAAGCAACGCGAACTTTGAAAGAAAGAAAGAATGAAACTTCAAAGCTCCAAAAAAATAGAACAAAATTTTTTTTTTTATTTATTTTATAAAAACGTTACCTCCACACTAGGATTTTCTCCTGTATCGTGGGGGCAGTTTACATACATAAATTCCACAAGGACAAACATACTTAATAAATAAAATATATTTATTGATAGATATGGTAATAATATAGAATAAAGTTATTGATTCAGCATTATTGCTACAGAATATTGATCTTACGCCTCAGTAGCTTAGCATTGATTTGTAGCGCTGAGGGCCGCAGGTTCGAATCCCGCTCGAAATAAGTATTTGTATGGCCTACAAATAATTGTTCCTATGTTTTTCATGTGTAATTTAAGTTTGTTTACTGCATCCACGATACAGGATAAAATCAAGCAAAGTTTTTTAAAGAAACAAAAAAATATTGTCCCAGCGCTGTCATGCTGTCAGCGCCACAGACAAGAACTACTACGAATTTATTTTAAAACTGAATTGTATACCAAAATAAATTCTGGTCTATTTGGTCTGTAATTTATTTATCCAGTGCTTGCAACGATCGATGGTAGAATTCGTAACGATACCTAAATTTAAACTTTTCCCGCTGTCCCCGTATTCGGACTGAAATTGATTAAGCCGGAATTGAATGAAGGATCCCTTGCTTATGAGACTTTTAGGGTCCCGTTATCTAGGAATGTTTTAAAAATTCTGCCTCAATAGAATTGCTCTGAGTATCTGACTTATAGATAAAAAGGACTCTCTTCTTTTTTTTTAATTCTTGAAAGACTAACATGTGTGTCTTACAACAATATTCATTTTTGTGAGAGCGTGTTTCTTCCCCAGTCGAGCCGGGCCATTGGTGCTGCAACCATGATTTAACTATAGTGTGGCTCGACCACGTAAAATATGTAATGCGATTGCTAATAAAAAACTCCCTGTGTCTGAAGAGTATGGAATTCGAACACTAAACGCAAAACGTATCTGCCAGATACTCTGATCCCAAGGCCACAAGATTTTTATATCCAAAATTAAAATACTCACCATACACTTATAAATTAAATACATAAAGTCTATATAGTAGCTATAGAAACTTTAATAAGAAATGTTCTGGAGATGTATTTTATTATCGTGGGAGTTATATTAAGTAGATTAAATTAGGTAGCACCTACATATATTAATAGTATAGGTATAGCACGAATGGGTCGGCTCGACAAGGGGAAGGACCACGCTCTCACAGAATACCAGCGTAAAATAGCAGTTGAATGCTGCTGTGTTTCGTATGGTGAGTTTACACTCAAAAAAAAGGGGTCTCCAGTTCTTTACAGAACTGCAGACCCTTTTTACTGTAAAAAAGGTATTCCATCTTAGTCCTCACGGCTGACAACGCATTTGCATTTTGATTCGCAAACGAGGATAGATGCAACCACTTACCATCAGGTCGACTATCTCCTCATTTGTCAGCCTTATTCTAAATAAAAAACGAGAACGCGTGAAAATAGACAGCGATGTCTGTTCAATAAATATTAAATTGATACCTGTCACAACAATATTAAATTGAAGAATTTATTTGAAGCCCAGCCATAATTGCTTTACAATAAACAAAAGACAAACGAGTTCCTTTCTTCTGTATTATCAACAATTAAAGTATGAAGAGAAAGGCTAGCGAAATAAATTAACTCAAGTGAAACATTTTAGGTTCCCAACTCGTAACTAAAACAACCAATAATCAATTAAGGGTTCCATAGCTGACACAATTAGGTCAGTTTGCTTTTGGCGTGTTACAAGTTACAACTATTAAAAGTTACGCCTGTTACCTTTTGTCCCTTTCGAATCAGTATCTCGTTTTCGCATTCATAAATGTAAAGCTTATGTGTCTATGTTATATCTCATGGGTTACAACACCTATAAGACGAGGAAACTATAGGAAATATCTGAAAGATCTCATTAACAGAGTTCAAAAAAAGGGAACGTTGTACCTATAATTTTTACCGTTACAGTCTATTAAAGTCCACTGCTAAACATAGGCCTCCTCTATAGATTGTCTCATAGGACCTCATATTTATTTATTTTTAGCCGTTATTAGGCATTCTATCTTAGTCCTCACGGCTGACAACGCATCCGCATTTTAATTCGCAAACGGAGATAGATGTAGATGTCTATGGGCCACAGCAACCACTTACCATCAGGTGGACTGTGTGCTCGTTTGTCACCGTTATGCTATAAGGAAGAGTATTATTAAGACGCTGCTGCCCATCTCATGGTTTTTTTCCCTCTGTCGGCTCCTGCGATACCCACGGGATGATATAGGGTAGTAGATATTCTTACACCGCCACACACATGTAATGGGTTTTTATGTATGTTCACAGATTTTTGAGAAACGGCGGAATTATTATTTTTTATTAAATAGGTTAAGAGCAGTCCTATATAAATTTAAAGAAAATAATCCATACCTAAGAATGGTATATAGAAGATGAAGATTTTTAACGTAGCACGTCATTGTTGTCGCTTGTTACTTTACACTTTA
Organism: Parnassius glacialis; assembly: GCA_033319125.1. Lineage (NCBI taxonomy): Eukaryota > Metazoa > Arthropoda > Insecta > Lepidoptera > Papilionidae > Parnassius > Parnassius glacialis. Next base: position 16,285,103 of record JAVANC010000026.1, on the reverse strand, counting down.
CCTAACTCTTGATATTCCTTAGTCCACTCAAAGGGATGAAATAATTAAACTTTTAATTAGAAGTGAATACCGACTGCAAAAATAATAACTTCTGAAGTCAGAGCTTCAATTCTTTGAAACACCATGGCTTAGCATCGACTTAGAAGAATTAAATGGAATTAAGTCGATTTTTAATTTTTATTAAAAGTTTTGTATATTACTTACTACTACTTAATACTACTTAATAGCTTCAATGTTTTATTTTTAAATATTTTCTTTCTTTGTTCCAATATTCCACGCAAACAGGGCCCGTTAAGACTCGGAACAATTATTAGTAGAATATAAATAAATAGTTGTTCTGTGCGGGATTCAATAACACAACGTGCAGTGACACAGTCAAATTACGAGTACTAGCCACCGCGGCACCGATCGCTTAAAAAACAAATCTCATTTATTTTTTAATTCGATATTTTTTTTTATTTTAAAAGAACTTTACTTGCTGCAGGTATATTATGGTTGTAATACGAGTGTATCGGCTCGACCGGGGAAGGACCACACTCTCACAGAATACCATCGTAAAATAGCAGCTTAATGCTGCTGTTTTTCCGGTGAGTGTAAAGAAACGGAGACCCTTTTTACTGGATACGAGTCATTCCCTCATAGTCCTCTGGGCTGACAACGCATCTGCATATTGATTCTTAATCAAGGATAAACGTAGATGCCTATGGGCGACAGCATTCATGTGGACTGTGTGTTCATTTGTCACACTTATTCTATATTAAAAAAAATATTCGTTTCGTACAAAATCTAAATACAAATACAAAATTCAAATAACTAATTGAAATCAACATAAAATTAGTAAAGGGCAGACATTTTGACCCTATTTACCGTTTACTGCGTAAGGAATCCACTACCTTATATTATTGCGATGTCGTCGTGAGAGGCGACAGATCGAAATGAAACAGGAAATGGATAGTATTTTCTTTCTAACGACTCTATGGCAAATATCCCTCTTATGAGGAAATATATGGACTCCTCCAAAAGGTTTTTTTTTATAGAATTAAGGGTCATAAACAGGCACACAGTCCACCTGATGGTAAGTTGTCGCTGTGGCTCATAGACATCTACACCTGTCTTCATTTGCGAATTAAAATTCAGATGCGTTGAGGACTAAGATAGAGCGCCTCTTTTCCAGTGAAATGGGTCTCCGGTTCTCCACACTCACCATACGAAACACAGCAGCATTAAGCTGCTTTTTAGGCTGGTATTCTGTGAGAGCCTGGTACGTTCCTGGACGAGCCGACCCATTCGTGCTAAAACTATACTATTAATATAGCTGCAGCGTGGCTCTACCACGTACAAAGGTTCAGCTGGAGATTTTGATAAGCTGTAATGAAATTAATGAAAAATATATTTTTAGATTTTCAAGGAAATAAGTACACTTATATAAATATTTACGAAACCCTTATAGAACGATGCCCGAGTCGCACTTTATCGTTTTTTTTTAATTCATGCCCATTTATGTCCACTTCATAACGGACAAGCACTGTACATTTCTTAAACTAGCGCTGCTTAAAACTGCATTGTTAACGTCGAAATTATTATAAGTTTGGCTTTATTCATTTAAAATTTTGTAATTATATTCAATAAAAAATCTTCCTGTTCACTGGTCTTTTTATATAAGTTAAATATTAGTTGCTTTTAATAAATAAAACAGAATAGGTACCAACTGAAGGTTTCCTTAGTACATTTTTACTCTAGGAAAACAATGAAAATATAATATTTCAAATAAATATACAAGAACAGCTCAATTTTGCATTACTTTTTGAGACATCAAACTCAAAGGATGTCTAATTTCCTTAATGTTGCTACAATAATGTTGTTTCCTATACTTTTAGTGGGCACTTAAACTTTAACAGACCTCTTTAAGTCTAAAGAATTTTATGATAAGCATATAAAAGTTATTACCCCTGCAAAGTAAGGACTGATAATTGTAAAATGTACTTAAAAATGGAAGTGCTATAGAGGTGAAAGTGTAATAATAATACTAAATAATGTTTTTGGAAAATAAAATTGAAATAACAAATAAACTTACAGTGCACCTGACCACAGTTGCGTTCTCACCACCGAGGACAAACATATAATGCCTTATATCTTGTAACTGGCTCTCTGGATCCTTCAGACCGGAACAAAGCAGTACACGCACTGCTGCTAGGCAGAAATGGGTAAGAGTGTGGTACTTACCTAGACGGACTTTTAGACAGAAAAGTATTCCTGCAACCTAGAATAATTATATAATTTTATTATAACAGTCGCGAATATAGAAACACCTAGGAGATGTTTTTGGCTTCGGATAGATAATATCTTCCACGTGGTAGAGCCTTGCTGCAACTATATCACTGGTATATTTGTAGCACGAATGGGTCGGCTCGACCGGGGAAGGACCACGCTCTCACAGAATGCCAGCGTCAAATAGCAGCTTAACGCTGCTGTGTTTCGTATGGTGAGTTTAGAGAACCGGAGACCCTTTTTACTGGAAAAGAGGCATTCTATCTTAGTCCTCACGGCTGACAACGCATCTGCATTTTGATTCGTAATCGAGGATAGATGTAGATGTCTATGGGTCACAGCAACCACTTACCATCAGGTGGACTGTGTGCTCGTTTGTCACCCTTATTCTATAAAAAAGAGTTAATATAATTACAGGCTGTGAGGCAGTCCATCTAAGTCCTCAGAGGTGACAAATTACTGGTCTTCTATATGTGAAATCAGTTGCAGACTTGCAGATGTTCATGGGCTCCAGTAACACCTTACTATTAGGTGAACTGTTTTTGTCACTTTAATATAATAAAATCGTATTCGAAACTGAATTTTGAATAGGTATGTTCTAAAACGACATAGAAATATTCATAGATAAGGTAATAAAATAATGTCAGATAAAAGTAAACTATTTTATTTAAAAACTAGTTTTCATTTTTTTTATAGAATAGGGGGGACAAACGAGCACACAGTCCACCTGATGGTAAGTGGCTGCTGTGGCCCATAGACATCCACATCTATCTTCGTTTGCGAATTAAAATGCAGATGCGTTGTCAGCCGTGAGGACTAAGATAGAATGCCTCTTTTCCAGTAAAATGGTCTCCGGTTCTCTACACTCACCATACGAAACACAGCAGCATTAAGCTGCTATTTTACGCTGGTATTCTGTGAGAGCGTGGTCCTTCCCCGGTCGAGCCGACCCATTCGTGGTACAACTATACTATTGATATAGCTGCAGCGTGGCTCTACCACGTACAAAATGTTTCATAATGTTCATTTTGAAACAATGAAAAATATACATATAATGTATTATTTCGTGAGTCATTGTAATAAATACTTTATTTCAAATGATCCACTAATAAATTGAGTGAGTCAGGGGCGAGGAAAAATATCGTCTTTTTACAGCTACTCGGGGACAGTAATGGGGACAATGCATTCCTGCGCTGTTACGTCGGTCAACAAAAAGGTCCGACAACGGGCAAGGCTTTCTTGTCGTCAACCCCCGCTAAATTAAACAGGGAAGCTGATTTTGTTTTACCTTTGAGTTTTTGTTTCGCACATACACCACTAAAGCCGAAATGCGCAAAACAAGCTAAAAATCCAACAGAATAACTACATACTTTTGGAGGAGCAAGTGACCATTTGGCCCGTTTTAAGCGGATTTGTGTTGGGCGATTTTAAATGTTCTCCAAACAAATAATTCGCTTTCTGAGAATTCGAACAGGTTAAAAAACACAACAAAATATTGCGGTCCGAATAAAGAATTTGTGTTATATGTTTACTCACTTACCAAGAATTTCGGCTTGCGCTACGTTTATATAAACATTAAACATAAACATTAACTTTTAAATTATTCAAACGCACAATAGGTGCAAAAATGTTTCTGAAGTGAAATATAAACAGTAGATGACATTTCTTCTTCATCATCGGAATCGTAAAAGTCCACTATATGGGCTTCCCTTATTGCTTTGCTTGCTAAGAATTTGCCTTAATCATCACGCTTGACAGGTGGTTTGACGGTCTCAGTATCAGGCGTCTCGCACCTTGAACGCTTCTATCCGTCTCTGGTCTGGGTGTTTACAGCTCTTGAAAAAGACATGACTTTACCGTAATCTATCGGCAGCCATAACATCTTTTTTGGCATTTTCCCATAGTCTACTTTTACGACACCCACGGGACAAAATACGCTGCCACTGCACGGTTATCAAAATTTATGGCGGGCTTTATAGGTACAAAGCTATTAAAATTATTAATAACCTTTTTGGAGTTATTAGGGAGAATTTAATCAGAAACAGAAAATTAAAAGAAACATTGCATAAAGTAAGCTGTGTAGTGGCAGTTCAAGAATATCCACTACCCCATATCGTCCCGTGGGTGTCGTAAGAGGCGACAGAGGGAAGTTGAAACAGGTGATGAGCTGCAGCATCTTCCTGATAACAACTCTCAGGAAAGAAAACTACGGTTTATTACCCGCCCGCCAAGCGTGTCAACTATGCACCCTATTTTGAGAAATCTATTGGGGAGGCCTATGTTCAGCAGTAAAGTTTTATAGGCTGTATTGGATATATGCATAGATGGATATGTTATATTTTAAACAAAATGAAGGAACAAAAGTTTTATATAATATAAATTTCAAATAGAGTCTATTGTTGTGATTATGACCCTAATTATTATAATTAATTTTAATTACTCTATTAATTTAATTCGTAACGTGTTCTAATAAAAGTGATTAAGTTCAACAATTGATAGAAAGATAAACATAGGATAGCGATATAATACAATAATATAATACATAATACATATAACGAAACATATAACGAAAACTTTTATAAAATTTAAGTGATTTTATTTATCAAAAGACAAAATCATTTTATTTTAAGTGCTAACTTTATAAGATTCCATACTAACAATGTCAACACTCTTTGTATTTCTGTTAGAAGCTCAGTTGCACTTCGGTGGTTTAAATAATCACAATGGTTAAACAACACTGCAGGCGGTCTCTCTGCGTAGGTCATCACTTTATATACACTTATGTGCGAGAGTTTGGTCCGACAGGTTATGTTTGGAACTTTAGGCCTTAGTCAGTTTGAATAGCCTATCATGTAGAGGATGTCATGGGGGTCATGGTTGAATAAGGGCAAAAAGTTCTCATTATACTCCTAGGGGATCAAAATGGCCAAAATCCAAGACATTTAAAATTCTTATTTCGACTATAACTCCGCGTCCTCCGGAGGTTCCACAGTCTAGTTTCCGCATCCCACTAGTTAGTACATACCTCTAGGAATAGATCATATAAATCTAGAATATTCTATTTACTGGACAGCTAATTCATAGGTTGGCTTTCATATATATATTTTCATTGAGTCGGAAGATAGTTCAAGTCTTTGTTGCTTTTCAATTAATAAATAATTTAAAAAAATCGTCAAGCTCTTTCAAGTGAACAACTAAACCAATTCAACGACTGTTTTTGTCTATATTTGCATTACAATTGTGCAACATTTTTTTAATATGCTTATTTATAACTTTCGAATTAACATGTTCTGGTATTCAATGTTTTCCTTTTTACCCAACCGAATCTTTTTCGATCTTAAAATTTGAAAAATGACATCTAAAAAATTAAATAATTTGAAGTCCTAATTTTAACGTTTTTAAATAATATACGCCAATTAACTGTCAAGAATTATAACATTGAGACGTATTATGTTTTTACTTTGGATATTAGATGTATACTACCAATACATGAATACACCACATTCAAGACATACACTTTAAGCTGACGTTTATACATAGGCTTTTTAATTAAAATAAATTTGTAAAGAAGTAAGATAAAACGAACTCGGTTCATTCATAAGCCCAACACGTTAATTTTATTTGAAAACGGATTTAGGCTACTTCAAATAAAGGACAACGAACGATGAAGAAAGTAATTTTGTTAACAAGTCTATTGCGGCTAATTAAATTATTTTCTTCATTCTTAAAACTTATTGTATATTCAAATATTTGCCCAAATATTTTTGCCTTTCGTGTTGTGTCATCTAAAACAAAACCCTTCCATATCAAGACTTAATTGCTGATGTAAACCGAACAAAGGTGTAGATACAAACATTTGCAATCGGTCACACAATGCAACGTTAATGTTCGGTTGTTCCTCCATTACCTACAACATCTTGGATACGTCCGAAGACGACCCGAAGGGTCCGATTAACATTCCACGTTCTATATGATCGCCTGGGGACCGAAGCAATCTGTTCGAGGTTCGCTTAATTGTTTGCAGACATGATTTTATCGGGAAACTACAACGCTCTATGATCCAACATTTAGGTATAGATAATATTTGTTTAAAAAAAATCGAAGTCAGTGTTCTTTTTAAAACAATGTAAAGGTGATTAACTAACATGTTAGCCCGTGACTTTTTGTTAATTTGGAACGGATTTTGTGAGTTGGATATTTTTTCTAAAGAACATTCAATTACAAAAAACAATGTAGGTATATTTCCTATTTTAGATGGTATCTTATATAAAGCGAAATTTGTTTTGCCCAATCCCCTCGTTATTAAACGCGTATCATTGCAATTGCATAATATATGTACTCATCAAACATTTAATAAATAATTTCGTTAGGTTTATTTAGAGGTACTTCGCAGCTGCAATTGTTTACGACTGCCGTTGTATTTGCAGTTTTGCGCATTCGTATATCGTTTGTAGTGTCCCTTAATCCAGCGGTAAATGTTGAACAACAAAACTCATTACTCGACGCTATTCGTAGGTGTACTACCTGGTAGTTTCGTAGCGAGCTCTTATTTGAGTGTGGGGCAAATGCTAAGGTGGAAGCGGACATATACTAACGAAATTAAAAGAATATATGACTGTCACGGTATATATTTAGTCTATCAATTGTAAGCCAATTGTTTTAATAATGGCAGTTACATTAACGTTAATCGAAACATTTTGCATTTCGTATTTTGCAAATGATTTAATACTGATGTTTTTGTATTTTTCAAACATCTGGTCTTAGCCAGACTGTTATAGATCCCGAAGAGAAGAGAAAAGTAATATATGTGTGAATAATATTTGAATATCAACCATCTTAAAGAATATTGTTCCAATGAAAAACTTGAAAGAATCTTTACCTACATTTCATTTAAACTTGAAGAACCGGGTTCACATTTGCATAAATGATTTTTTTTGCAAATGTGAACCAACTCATTTCAAAGAAACCTACTTGAAAACATTAAGAATACTGTAGCGTCCTTTATAAGGCCCTACATACCAAATTTGTTAATTTGTGACTCCGCATCAACAATAAGCGGTAACCTTCACAGTGACTGCTGAAAGCACCTTAAAAGCTTAAAGCGCGCAATCGTGGTTTTTAAAAGCTTTTATTTATTTTTAAATATTTCATGTCAGTGCTTGTATACCTTTCCACCTGATGTAATAATGTTGATTAAAAAAAATTAAAATAAGCGCCACGAAATTTTAAAGATCTTTTTTAAAAACGTTACCCTCACACTAGGATTTTCTCCTGTATCGTGGAGGCAGTTTAAAAACATACAACTGCACGAGGACAACCATCCATCATCACAAAATTATTGAGATTATTAAAATAAATTATGATGTATCTTATTTGGTTTGAAACAAAAATCAAAATTGTCCATCAAAAATTGCACTTCGACTCGAAACTATAAAAAACAGTTTCGTGGGTACTCCTCATCGGTCAGTAGTAAAATATACTGTAATAATCTACTTTAAATTGACCTTTCAAAATTGTTATTGCTTATAGATAAAATTAAAACAAAAAATTAAGGTTAATAAGTAAGAGTTGACCGATAGAAGCTTACTTGACGAGATTCAACTTAATACAGCGTAAATAGACGATGGCAATGTATCTTCCTTGTCCGAAGTCAAAACATTTTAAGTCCTTGCAAAGTTCAGGCATTACTCGTACCTCTGTCATTTTCCCTGAAAGTTTATCCCTTAAACCACGCCATTACTTGGCTTAGGAGATTAGCAAACGGGGTCGGCTTGTTCGGTTTACTGTAAGGATAAACCGAGCCACTAAAACCTGGAACTTTCCCACCTTAGCCTGGGTATTTTTAATTATGACGTTATTTTCGCGTGCGGCGCGTGTGAGTGCTGATTAGGCGCTTAATAGTTTTAAAGGCTTTTTTGTGTTGGTTTAAGTCGTTTGACCTGAATCACTGTACAAGTACAAATAACGTTGAACATTGTTGTACGTCTTGTAAAATACGTCTTGAAGTACTGCTAAGAAAACTTTGTTTTATCATTTTTATATAACTTTTTCACCTTAGCCAAGGTATTTTTAATTATGACGTTATTTTCGCGTGCGGCGCGTGTGAGTGCTGATTAGGTGCTTAATGGTTTTAAAGGATTTTTTGTATTCCTTTAAGTCGTTTGACATGAATCATTGTACAGTACAAATAACGTTGAACATTATTGTACGTCTCGTAAAATACTTCTTGAAGTACTGCTAAGAAAACTTTGTTTTATCATTTTTATATTACATTTATATTTTACCGTGCTTTTTTATTTCTTAAACTTATTGAGTAAAATTTTAACTTAATGCTTACCTTTTCATAACAAAGCCATAAATATATTTTATATGTTTTCTTTTGTCCCACAGGTAAGTGACAACGGACTATCTGAGGAATATAGTGGCAGATGACGGTAAGCAAAAATAGGCACAACATAGGTACAATATTTGAGGAATAAACATTTTTCGACATCATGTAAATAATCATGTACTATTTTTTTCGGTAAATATTTCCTTATATGTTGAAGGGTTATCGATAATAGAATGCAAATACATCTAAAACCGCGTATTTAATATCCTCCTCCTTTGATTGGTAAAGGAACGTCGCAATTTTTTTTACATTACTTTCAGTTACACGGCACTCGACTTGTTTTTCTCCTCATTATTTTTTGGGTTATTTTGAGACGAAATAGGTATGGACTCGTTTAGGGATTACTTCTGAATGTAACTCATCTAAAATATAAAACATAATATTACTCTTAGTTAAACTAGTTTTGTACAAAGTTTTAGATATACACTCGCATGTTCTGTGGTACAAAGTTAGTGTAAGGTATAAAATTATAACTTTCCAGAAATTACATTTTAAATTTATTAATTTAACCCGCTGCTAACATATGCTAGCCAGGTGAAAACAGCACCTGCGCCTTTGCGAAACTTTATACGGAGAGCTAATTTTGAATTCCTTTTTGCATTAAAAATTGCAACCTGAGTCCATCGTCGACGACAGACGAGTGACTTTTACATCACGCTCTATTGAATTTGCATAGGTTAACATCTTACACAGAAGTAAAGTTGTAGACATAAGATAATCTGTAATTTCGTATCCATTTTTTGTACCGTGTTTAAAAACGGGTTTCGTCGTTACACAATTATGAATTAGATTTTCTGATTCTTAAATAGTAAAACAAGTAATATATTGTGTATGCATTCGCATCATCTTTAATGTTTGTGACGTACTTGTAGCAAAAAAAAAACTGGAAGTTAAACTTTGATATATTTAGTAAGCTGCTGCATCTCTTGTTTTTTTTTATATAGGATAATGGTGACAAACGTGCTCACAATCCACCTGATGGTAAGTGGTTGACCATAAACATCTACATCTATCCTCGATTACGAATCAAAATACAGAGCGTTGCCACCCATGAGGAATAAGATGGAATGCCTAATTTTCAGTAAAAAAGGTGTCCGGTTCTCTACACTCACCATAGGAAACACAGCAGCGTGAAGCTGCTATTTTACGCTGGTATTCTGTGAGAGCGTGTTCCTTCCCCGGTCGAGCCGACCCATTCGTGCTGCAGTTTTATTACTAATATAGCTACAGCATGGCTCTAACACGTAATAAAGTTTCCACAAGTTGCCACAATGATGTAGGATAGTGGATTCACTTACGCCGCCTCTAATTGACATCTTACTGATAACAAATAGAAATAATAAAAAAATTGGGATTGGCGGTTGGCAACCCGACTGTCAAGTGACAGCTATGATTAATATTCCTTCTATGAAGCAATTTATGATCAGCAATTTTTTATAGTTATTTGGACTTGATATGCTGTAGTTAAAAAAAAATTGTACGTGTAATTGTGTAAACACGTATGAAGTGAAACTTCTTTACGACATATCGTTGTTCTTTTATTTTATATTATACATAAATAGGTTATATTATAGTATACTCATACAGCATCGGCGATGAAACGTTACTAGAAAACGTGACGTTTTTATATTTTTAAACCGTACTAAATTTGTAAACTACGTAACAACTGCTAAACAAGGTGCGATGTCATTTATATTTTGCTTCAATAACAATATTAACTTTAATAATAAGTCGTTAGTTAAACAGGTTAAAGTTTCAGATACCATTAAAAAGTGTTCTTTGCGACAGCTTTCAAATGACAGCCATTTATTTTTGACGAGACTGGGACTAACTAGGGGCAAAGTGCTAAAGTAGTGACGTCACGATTTTCAGTACCAACTTTCTCGGCGGGACATACGGCTGGCTGGGTTTCCATTTTTTAACGTTTTGTGGCTTTGAACACAATGGGTAGCGCTTTGTTGAATCGTTGAATTAGAAATACTTTTACAGAGTTACTGAACTTACGTTTCTCAATAGAATAAACAGAAGAAAAATTCTAAGGGTACTATTTCACTGGAAGTTTGTTCGTAAATTTTTATTCGTTTCTTTGGAGATTTTTAAAAGTATTATATATGTTTATGTACATAAATGGATGTTATTGTAAATGGATTCGATTTTCAAATGGCTAAATTTGATCATTTATCCGTATTTTGAAAGTCTATCGACATAAAGTTCGATTTTACTGTTTTGAATTTTTGATGTACTGATTGTACGTTTATTCTCTCTACGTTATCGAACTTTTTCGTCGTCTAAGAAGAAATTGTGATTTCGTTTTTATGTTTATTCAAATCACAGTTGCTTGATAAATATACATGATGAAGTGTTCATTAAAATTAATAGTGTAGTATTTTTTAATTAAAAAAAATATTAACATACGGTTGGCCACCAAGTCCGAAAGGTGATAATGTAGTTAGTTATTAAAAATTCTATATGAACTATAACGCAAGAAACAAGGAAAAAATGGTATGAAAGAAAATGAAAATAAAATAGGAAGAAGGATGTAAATGTTTCGTCAGAGTCATTTTTTTAATCTCTATTCATTTTTAAAATGAAACAGTCGAAATCTTAAAAAAATTACTCGATAATGTCCGATTATTATTTTTTTATAGGATAAGGTGGCAAACGAGCACACAGTCCACCTGATGGTAAGTGGTTACTGTGACTCATAGACATCTACATCATAAAGACTCAAAATGTAGATGCGTTGTCACCCGTGAGGACTAAGATGGAATGCCTCTTTTCAGTAAAAAGGGTCTCCCGTTCTCTACACTCACCATACAAAACACAGCTGGGTTAAGCTGCTATTTTACGCTGGTATTCTGTAAGAGCGCGGTCCTTCCCCGGTCGAGACGAGCCATTCGTGCTACAACTTTACTACTAATATAGCTGCAGCATGGCTCTACCACGATTATTAGAAAATCCATAATTCAATAATCATGAGAATACTAATTCCGTAAATAAACTAATATTTCATATTGAGATTGGGATGCGCTATAAATCATCGAAAGATGCGACAAATAATTTTCGAAAGGCCACACAGAAAATATTGCTAATAAATTTTTTTAAGACATACTGGCCAGTTATAATGAATTTTAAACATACAATTATTTTCAAGCTAAAATACCAAATTCCTTCCTCGACTCTTTTGGAGCTAAATTGAAATACCGTGTTTTATTGAAAAACGGATCTGCGTCGAAAACATTTTTGACCGATGATTTTTTTACCAATTACAAATGTCACCTAAAATCGGATATTTGGATTGATAGACTTTTAATGGTGTTTATCACCCTTCTAATGCAACTGTTAGATATGAAAGATAAAAAAAGAAGTAGTCGCCTTTTGACGGCTGTAACAGAAGAAAAATACGCCTCTTTTCACTTACTAAGCGATTTAGTATATATTTCAGATTAGATTGAGAAGCTTTCATGAGACTTTATACGAACACCTTCTCGTGAGGAGGACAGTAACGTGTTGGTGCGACACTCCCTAAAATTCCTAGCGGGCCTACTTGCTAGGAATGGTGATGTAAGATGATTATTAATCATGAAGCTGGCTCGTTTCGACGTGTTTACGATAATATTACATAATATAAGGAATGTTGGATGACAGTGACAGCACTGATATTGCACCGTGACTTATTTTTATTCCCTAAATTAATTTCATCGCCGATTGATGCGCCATCAGTATTCGAGCAGGCCGTAGAAGAGATGTCTGAGACGGACTGAAAAAATTGTTTCGAAACCTAATTCAGACACATGAAACTTTGTATAAATGCTCGTGGGGGTGGATTGTTCTTAGAAAATATTTAATTTAAAAAATAACCATAGAACTTAATTTTTTTTTCGCAAATTTTCCGATATCTTTTCACAATAATTCCACAACAATTTCACCAGTGTGGGGGTTTCACCATCACGGGTGGGCCGGCTCGAACCGGGGTGGTACCACGACCTCACAGAAAACCAACGTGAAGTAGAGGTTCACCTCTGCGTTTCGCTTGGTGAGTGCAGGTGGCCGGAGGCCCTTTTTACTGGAAATGAGGCATTCCATCCTAGTCCTCACGGGTGACAACGCATCTACATTTTGAATTGTAATAGAGGATAGATATAGATGTCTATGGGCCGCAGAAACCACTTACCATCAGGTGGACTGTGTGCTCGTTTGTCACCCTTATCCTATAAAAAAAATATGGGGCGAAATAACGATTTTTGGGAATTTAAATGATTTCTAATTTTATTTTGACTAAGATCTGTAATTTATAGAATCAGGGTGATAAACGGGCACACAGTCCAGGTGGATGGTAATTTGTTGTTGTGGTCTGTATATATTACATATCCTCGATTACGAAACAAAATGCAGATACTTTGCCACTTTTGAGGACTAAGATTGAATGCCTTGTTTCCAGTAAAAAAGGGTCTCCGGCCCTCTACACTTACCAAAAGGAACGCAGCAAAATTAAACTGCTATTTTACGCTTATTTTATTTGCTTTCAGTTACTATAGGGTAGGTTCTTCGCGTGCTGCTTGGTTTTATTTAGGCGCGACGCTCGTATGTCGCCCGTGGGGAAAAGAAAACTTTCATTTTTACGCCGTCTAACGGATTCAATATCGGCGTGGCTTGAATGAGCTTGGGGGTGGAAAAATCGTTAATCATCCCTTTGTTGGATTTTTGTTACGGCCTAACTCGTTGCTCGCTTGTTTGGCCCGCTATTTTTCCTTTTGAGCTGACGAAAGTGGGTCTGCTTTGGTCTTGACGAATTGTTTTCGTAGGAAAACGAGAAACGTTTGCGTTCGAGGGTGACGTAAAGCCGATATTTTTTTTATTTTACTGGAATATAACAAGAGCCACGCAAATAGATACGAGACAGTTTGTGTATATTTATATATATATGAATACACAACTTGATATAGACCTTTAGAGGAATGCAAAGATTTACCTATACCTACTACACTGGACTGGCGAGATAGTGTGCGTTGTTGTGTGATAGTTGATACCCTCGCACTAGCAATGTGTCAAATAAATTTATTTAATACTTTTAAACTAACTTAAAATATAGTAGTTGGTACAGAGAACTTAGGAATGGAATTGTGTTGAGGTATGTTTTGCGCGCAGAAGCTATGACAAGGGGCTACAACCCGGGCAGCGGGGGAGGGAGGTGGTGAATGCTCTAAGCATACCACGACAGCCGGCTGCGTGAATATGTGGGACTCACTGCGAAACCTAAGTTTGTCTACCCACTAAACACCACATGTGGGATTGGCATTGGCTTATGTGGCCTTTCTGCCGAATCGGAAGCGACCCCCTTTAGGGAAAAGGGCACGCAGAGTGTTGAGGGATCGAAGCATTTGGTTTAAAAGTGTAGGAAGCTAGGAGGTGGGGGTAAAGATAAGGGAACAACATTATTCTTGTTTGTGTTATCATTAACTTATTCAAAGATACAATTAGGAATGGTAAACTATAAACATATGCATATAATATTGCAATCGAATTAGTTTGGCTTCTAAGAAAGTAAACAATATGATTTAGATTTTAAATAAATAAACAATATAAAGTATACAGGTCTTATAACATAAAGTAAATAGTATCTCTGACATAACATTAGTTTGGCTTCTAAAGTAAACAATATGATTTAGCTTTTAAGTAAATATATATATATAGTAAATATATTTTTAACAGTGGTAGAGCCACGCGGCAGCTCTTGCTGTCGCACGGATGGGCCGGCTCGAACCGGGGTGGTACCACGACCTCACTGAATACCAGCGTGAAGTAGAGGTTTACCTCTGCGTTTCGCTTGGTGAGTGCAGGTGGCCGAAAGCCCTGTTTTCTGGAAATGAGGCATTCCATCTTAGTCCTCACGGGTGACAATGGATCTACATTTTGATTTGGAATAGAGGATAGATGTAGATGTCTATGGGCTGCAGCAACCGCTTACCACCAGGTGGACTGTGTGCTCGCTTGTCACCCTTATCCAATAAAAAAAAAACAATATAAAGTATACAGGACTTATAACATAATATAAAGTAAATAGTATCTATGACATAACAAATGCTTTGTCTATATTTGGATGGATCTGGAACGCCATTGTCTTACACTTTAAGGCTAATGAAATAAACTTTTCTAGGCTAAATTGTTTATCATTTCGGCCCGAGACGCTGTTAAGCATAACACATGCCTATTGTCGTTAATTGTATTCCTACTTGTTAATAGAACACATTTATAATTACTAAAAATGCTATTATTCTATTTGGTAACAACAGTATAATATCTTTGAAGTGAATAGTCCCGTTGGAAAACAAAATAACATTTTTTTTAACCTTGCTAAGGATTTTGTTAATTTCATTCTTTAATAGATTCCCTTTAAGTAATAGAAAGAAATGGATATTTAAGAAGTATTATAAATTCATAGTGTTTTGTCTTTGTTTAAAATACATTATTAATCTACGAATAAATAGCGACTGGGTCGTAGGTTATCATCGTTCCCCATTCTATGGCCTGATGTTCATTTGTCTTTGTTTACAAAGCATTGTTGAGACGAAATCAGTGCTAAATAAATACTATAACATATTTGATGCTGAAGCTCATCGTGGATTGCCAGATACAAGTTAGGAGCAGAAGCGAATTCTGATTATATATCTCTGATGATAGATACATGACACACTATTTTTAATATCACGCTTTATTTTATTTTTAAGATTGTGGGTCTATACTAGAATTTGAAGGAACTAAATCGGATAACGTTCTAGTTTATTGACAAGGTGGGGCTCATTAAATATCTCGCACTCAAACCAGAAATCGACCTGTTAAGACTTTTAATAGTAGCATGTAATCTTGGGATAAACATACTCATTAAAATCGACGTCAGTTTTAGAAATGTTTCAAGTTACTTTCTTCCTTTTTACTTAATGACAGCAGAAAGAGACAGGCAGCTAGAATCAACGTTTATAAGTAAGACCGATAACCAGTAGTGAACTGTTAGCTGATAGCTTGAGTATAACATTTTTCTTACTTATATAATTTTTCTTACTTTAATAATACTTTTACTCATCATTATCATCATCATAAAAGTCCTTCAAAAGTCTACTGCTGAATATACACGACCCTCAAATATTCCAAAAATGCGGTGGTAAACCACCTGCATACACTGACTTCTTGCATGTCTTACCATTTGTTTAATTACTCATAATTTTGACTAAGTGAAAGAAATATTCATATTTTCATGTTATTTTTCGGTTTAAAAAATAAATTATAAACCAGTTACTTAAAACGTCAATTTTAGCAAAAGAAGCGGTAATCCGCTTTTAACTTATATTATTCACCATACATTTTGAACGCATCTGTGTCAACACAACCGAGATAATTCGAATACTCAATGAGGAATGTGTATTCTTATCTTAAACTTTGCGAGTAGATCGGCGGCTTTGATCAACTTCTTATAAGCAGTGTATCCGTTATAAACGATTCTGGTCGAGTAAGGCTAATTTAATAACAGAAAGATAGCTGGCATTTACTACCTATATTATAATAGTTGAATGAATATAAGTAATGATAAATTCTTATAATTTTTTTTTAATAATAATAACCTTTATTTGGATAAAAAATGGTAAATATGCAGGTGTTTTTAATATATTAATGTGGCATGCAAATTTAACTGAAATCGTGATTACACTAAACAATAAAACACTTTAAACAATAAAATAACTTGTATAATATTAAAAATTAACAAATTTTTTTTTTCAAATCATATTTTACAATGTCAGAATACAATGTCAGAATGTGGCTTACAATGTCACAAATTCATTAATTTCATAATTTTTTTAAATTTATCAGGGGTTTTTATAGCATAAGGTTGACAAACGAGCACACAGTCCACCTGATGGTAAGTGGTTGCTGCGGCCCAGAGTCATCCACTTGCACATGTCCAGCAGACATTTACGGACCGATAAAGAAAAATATATTTTTATAAAGTTATTTTGAAGATCTAAGAATTATTTATAGTTCTATATTTTATATCATTCTTCATATTAGATATTTATAAAATAAAGTAGTGCAGTTTCTAGCGTACATGCATTAAAGTAAGTACTTTAACCATTTCACTGCCATATATGAATATCTCAATTGCTTAACTATTGTGTTGTTTTGGCAGACAGGGGAAGTTGTTAAGATAAGTTTACTAGTTAATGAATGGATTGAATCAATATAATTTAAAATTAAAAATTTTGTACAGCCGACTTCAATATAAGCGACTTCAATATAGTTTATTTAAGTATAACGCAATAACCATTGGTCTGACCTTGATCAAATTCATATAGGACCACACGCGAACTATCAGCTTTCATATAAAAAAAGAATCATCCAAATCGGTTCGCCCAGTACAAAGTTATGAGGTAACACATAAAAAAAAACATACACTCGAATTGAGTGCCGTCTCCTTTTTGGAAGTCGGCAGAAAATTGTGGTAATTCAATTATAAGCAATTATGATACAATTTCATTGTATATGTCACTAAAAACCAAAATTCGGTTATACCTAGGTTTAGCCGGCTACAACTAGATGTTTTTATAGAATAAGGGCGACAAACGAGCACACAGTTCACCTGATGGCAAGTGAATTCCGCGGACCATAGACATCTAGATCTATCCTCGATTAAGAAATAAAATGCATATGCGTTGTCACCCCTGAGGACTGTGATGGAATGCCTCGTTCCCAGTAAAAAGAGTAGCTGCTTAGATTATATAAAATGTCTTAAATAATCTAAGGGTACATGGTATTCTGTTAGTGGTCCTGCCCCGGCCGAGTCGACCCATTCGTGTCACGACCATAATATAGCTGCAGCGTGGCTCTATAATTTATTCATGGTTAAAACTAGGTATGGCCGGTTGCTTTTAGGTACAAACAGTAATATAAGCGATGCAAGTATGTTATAACTAGGACTTCTGTTAAATTTATCATAAATACGCAAGCATAGATCAAAAAATATTATTTATATATTATTTGAACAATTCGGATTCATCTAAATTTAATCAAACGCATTTGGCAGCATACAGCTGTTGTAGCCAGCTATACCTAGGTGTAACTGCACTTCGGCTTTTAGCCGTAACACATACATTGTTAAACATTGTTGAGTGGTGTTACAATACTCGAACAACCCGGGTTCGATCCCCACCGGCACTAATGAAATTGTTAATTGCAATTTTTTGTGCTTATTTACCAAGTGCTCGGTGGTGAAAGGAAACACCGTGACGAAACTTGCATATCTGAGAAAAATAATTATTTTGAGGACATGTGAAGTTCGTCAACACTCAACACGGATTTGGGCAGGGCAGCGGACACTTCCTTGTCATAAAACACTCTCAGAGGTGAGAGGAGGCCTATATCCAGCTGTGATGGACGTATACAAGCTGTAACTTTACTTTATTTTACATTACATACATCGTTGATTATAATTTTCAAATGAGATGAAAGAAGATATTGCGAGGAAATCGGAAATTTACAAAAGAACCATTTCGAGGATATGTAAAGTCTGCTAACACGAATTCTTCCATGCTTTATAACACCCTCAACTTCATTGTAAATAGACTGATTCTTACAAAACAAAACTAGATAATTTACGAAGGGTTTTTGTAACAACACTCGAAATAAAATTTGTAACAAATATAATTAGAGATACTACAAAATATAATAGAGTACATAATATTTTCAATATTTTTTAAGAATGCTACTTTTAAAATAAGAAACAAATTGAATATGTTATTAATTGTTTTTGATAAATGTTAGAAAGGTCCATGTTGGGAATTTGACCTGTTAGCATCGTACACCGTTCGAACGCACCCGAGCTCCGTGAACAACATCGTAGTCGATTACCTCATCACGTGTAACAAAGATCACACCTGGATGCGCCAGTCACGAGGTCATCGGCCCCCACAACCAAGTTCAAAGGCTCAGTGCGTTGCACGCGTACCGTGGCGCTATCCGTTTGTAGGTGATGTACTAGTTGCGTACACGTCAATAGATCTGATAACGAATGAGGTTAAGTATACAAATATTTATAAGAAATGTTTGAACGAGGCAACACAACCGAAAACGCTAAACGGTTGCTATTTAATTGAATAAACTACTTTTGTGTTGAACAGAAATCAATATGGGTTTTACGTTTGAATATAGTTTTTTCAAAGCTTTTGATGCATAATATTTATATATAATGTTTTATTATTCAATGAAAGATTGAGGGTAAATATCAGTATATTTATTAGGAATAAATCACGATCTAGAGCTTGACATTAATGATGTTTAATGATTAATCATTATTAATGTACTGGCACTATACGGTAACACGGTGTAGTGTCGGTATATTATAATCTATAATACAATAACCACCAATGGTGTAAGAATGTCCACTACCCCAAATCGACACGTGGGTGTCGTAAGAGTCGACAGAGGGAAACTGAGGCAGAAGATGGGCAGCAGCATATATTTGATTACAACTCAAAATTTTAATAAACCTGCTTTTGACAACCCGACTATCAAGCGTGGCAACTATGGCAATATGACTAATGAGAAATCAATGGCAAAACGGCCTATATTTGTAAGTTGAGTTTTAAAGGCTGTAATGTCAATTATTATAATACATAGTTTTAAAACACCAAACAAAATTTATAAAAATCCTTTAATTAGGGATAATTAGGAATTATGTGTTAAAAAGGAAGAGTATGCAACAACTGTTTTTACAAGATCATTAACTGTGATTGGAAATAATTTACATGTAAATGTGGGATACACGGCCGCTCTTCCCGCGAAAGATTTAAGAGTGATAAAATGAACTGGGGAAAAAGCAATCGAAGGAAAGTGGAACAGGGGAGGGGCAGGAGAGGCACGTAAGTCAATTTTTCAATACCACAAATCGGATTGGATATTTTTTCTATGCAACCGCAGGCTATATACTCCCAATAAATCGAAAACGATTTGTACCTGTAACATTTTAGGTATGTGCTCGTCAGGTTTTGTTATAGAAGTGACAAACAAACTTACAATCTACCTGATGGCACTACCACTGCAGTCTATGGACACCTGCAGTCAACTTCAAACACGATGAAGATGGAAGTCTGATGATGGAACTCACATTCTTTAATTACATCGGCTCTTTACACCTTTCATACTGGAATACGGCAGTGCAAGCACTGCTTTTTGCCGGCACAAATAGGAATGAGATTATTGAGAATAGATTGACCCAGGCGGAAATTTAGGTAACAAGAAGTCCTAGCACCTAGTGAAATGTTTTGTTAATGTTTACTGGCTTAAAACTAGAAATTATTTATAATGTTTTTTTAACAAGTGAATACCTTATGTAATATTGAAACAACACGCACCGCGTTAGTAAAACGCAAAATTTTATAATATCATTCTATACGGTGAGCATAGATATGATAAATTATGTCTTTATATCACTTTGATTAAGATTATAAGCAAGTATCTAGCCCACTGCTAAGTAATGTTTAACAGTCCAAGTTATTAATGTACCAAGGGTCGACCCACCTATTTAAAATATGGCACCGATTGTTCACTGATTGCCTATTTATAAAAAATAGTACTTGCCCACCGGCATAACTCAAGCCTATGACAGGTATTACGGTCTAACTTTACCTTAGCATGTAATTTCAATATTCTAACTTGAATCTTGTTAGTTTAACATAAAGTTTATTTTCCTTTTTGTTGTCAAGACATAAGGGGTGTATCACACTCACGCGATGGGAATATAAACATGCCACTGAATGTAGCCAAGCTGAGGCTCCATATTTTCTAATAGAACGCGTATTTTCTGCTAACGGTCAAAGTTTTGCGTCTACGGTAAAGGAAGTTTTGACAATTCCTAACACTTTAAAGTACTGTGAAATATTGTGTGTTTTATATTGCCATATACATTTTCCGAGATGTAATACTTTATTCAGTCACAATATCCTTTTTTATTATCATATATATATATATAGGTTTAACTTCATGGATAGCTTTCATCAAAATAACACTTTTTTGTGAGAAACCGTTCTTATCTATTTGTTATAAATATTCTATCCTTAACACACATTATACTGTTAATGTGGGAAATAAGATAGGGGAGACGGGAGGACTACATTAGTTTTTTAAGCCACGGGTCAAAAGGATATTTTGAAAAATACTTGGTGATTTTAACCTGTAAATTAATGTGATTTAGGAATGTAATATTTTTGATTGATTGAGTATCGATGACTTTGTAATACAATAGAAATGTAACAGTCAAACATAATGTGCAAAAAGCAATATTACCCGTCATCTGTATTCTCGACAAACTGCTCGAGACGAGCCTATCCAGGGCCCTTTGAATTGCAAAACGTACGGACCATCACAAGAAACGGTATAAAAACGCCCCATGTGGATCTTATAATTTCTAGAAGTGTTATTTTATTCCCGGATTTTGTTTGAAAATCATCTGTATTTTTTATTACTAATTTACTTATAAAGAGGATCGTGCCAAATGAAAGTTTTTAATATCTACCTAGTCTGGCTGATAGGAATGAGTTTACCTAACTTTTGTATATGTAAACTTATAAAGGTAACAATATGAGTCAAACTAGTCAAAATCGTAACTCTGTAGCATTTTTATTACTTTATCATAAATTTTATATTAAAAGGTTTATTAGTATGATAATTAAAAATAAAAGGTTTGTAAAAATTTAAGGAAAAATTACTTAAGCACTTTTCAAAGCAACTTCCTTATTCATTTTATTTATGGGTTATAAAATATAAAAACCTTAATATAAATTTAGGAAATAATATTCTTGAGTTTTTTAAACAACAAGAGTTATTGTTCAGATACTAATGGTTAAACATACAGATCGCGAACTTAAGGTAGTGAATTCGAATCCGCCTACTTTAGTAAAACACTACAAATACAAGCATTTTAAGCTTAATTACAGTTGTTATCATGAATTTAAGTAATATCAATAGCTTTTTCTTACATAAGAGAGGACAAACGAGCATACGGTTCATCTGATGGTAAGTCACTACGGCCGCCCATAACACTTAAGGTAGTGAATTCGAATCCGCCTACTTTAGTAAAACACTACAAATACAAGCATTTTAAGCTTAATTACAGTTGTTATCATGAATTTAAGTAATATCAATAGCTTTTTCTTACATAAGAGAGGACAAACGAGCATACGGTTCATCTGATGGTAAGTCACTACGGCCGCCCATAACAACTGCAACATCAGAGGAATTGCAGATGTATTGCCAGGCTTTGAAAAAAGACTAGGCTCTTTTCGTAATTCGTATCGGTCCTAAAAAATCGCTGGTGGTAGTCGCAGTAACAAGAAAGTTGTGCGAGGAAGAAAAAAGCTGGAAAGTATATAGAAAAAATATAACACATCCAGTAGCTCTAATACGTTAGGGCCGCGTATCCTCTCGGCCTAGGGTAATGCACAGCCGACCCTATTCCTTGATCGGTTGGAGAGATGAAGTTAATGCCGCTATTACGATATCTCACACATTCGACTGCTGTGTGTTTTCTACCGGGATTAATGAAGTGTTTAGATAACAGTTGTTAGAAAAACGGAAACGCTATACCTGATGTAATCTGTTACAGTTCAGTCGAATAATTTTTAGAAAGAAAGAACTTCGGAAATAAAGATGTTTTGATCTTCCTATTTGGCGGTATATGGGACCAATATTTGGAAGTCCAGATTTCAACATATCTCCTCGTTTTGAGATCCACAGAGTTCGATTCTAGTTTTTTAAAAGGATGTTTGCGCATTAGAGTACCATGTTACGTTAGTATGCATTTTCTTCGTCGTATCTCAACAAGACATGATAATATCGACTTAAAACCAATTTCATTCGACGCCTAAATGTGTAATGATTATACGAGTATACTATAATTAAGTTTTCAAGAAAATGATTTCTGCAGTATTAAAAAAATTATAAAATTTACAAGTAGTTAGGGAGGTCTGAAGCACCCACACTCGTTTAATTTGTAGCTAATAACTCCACATTATTTTTCATTACAGCTATTTATCCATTACAACATTTCACAAATCCGCTGTTGAACTTAGGTCTACCACAAGGAATGCCACGAAACACGGTCTTGAGCCATCTGCATCCATAGACTTCCTCCATATTTTACCAGGGGAAATGTACTGTATCGTTGATCTAATGGCTGTAAATGCGAGTGTTTATCATGTGGTCCCCGGTTCACATCCCGGTTAGAGCTAAAAAATTTGGTTTCTTCTGTCAAGAAATTCTCGGTAGTAGCCCGGAGTCATGAAGTTAGCGGTGTTTACCCACAGTGACTCAGAAAGATTGTAAAGGAGTTGTTTCCGTGCCTGATCTCTCCAGTTTTGTCGTATGGCCTTCCATCGGTTGAGCAAGGGAATAGACAGTGCGCACAATCGTGCACTGTAATCCTGTCCTCTAAAGACTAGTCTACGTCGAGACTGGCTTCCGTGACTCAAAATCTAAATGGAGAACTCTTTTATGTTCTCCGTTCAGACATTATAATTATTATGGTATTATTTTAAGTAATAATTTTATGTATATTGTTCAAAACGTGTTAGCATTACCCTGGCTTCTAAGAAGTCTGTTTATGTTAGTACCAGTTTTTTATCAATTCCTGCTGCTAGGCAAAAGTGTTATTCTTCGGTTCGAAAGGCAAGAGAGAAAATAAATAATGGCTGTGCGGCATTCAAAAGATGGATGACAGGACTAAGAAGTAACTGGGTGACATTGCGTGTGCGGGCCTTTTTTCGAAATCTGTTTTTTTTTTAGCAAGATTTTATGCAAATAAAATAAAAAAAATATTGGTAAATCCAAATGGGCATGCGTTAAGCACAATAAAAAATTACGTATAACATGATTATACGGATTTTTTTTGAAGTAGTTTAAATACATTTCGACAGCACTATCGGCTTCAACAACCTCGAAACCCATGAAAATGAGACCCATGATGAAATAATTGATATCTATTGCAGCTGCCATCTTGGATTTACTTTTCGACAACCTTATCGGCTTCAGCACCCTTGAAAACCATGAAAATGACACCCATGATAAAAAAATTGGTACTTACTTCAGCCGCCATCTTATATTTACATTTCGACAGCACTATCGGCTTCAACACCCTCGACAACCATGAAAATGACACCCATGATGAAAAAATTGATATCTATTGCAGCCGCCATCTTGGAATTACTTTTCGACAACCCTATCGGCTTCAGCACCCTCGAAAACCATGAAAATGACACCCATGATGAAAAAATTGGTACCTACTTCAGCCGCCATCTTGGATTTACATTTCGATAGCACTATCGGCTTCAACACCCTCGACAACCATGAAAATGACACCCATGATGAAAAAATTGGTACCTACTTCAGCCGCCATCTTAGATTTACATTTCAGCAGCACTATCGGCTTCAACACCCTCGAAAACCATGAAAATTACACCCATGATGAAAATATTTATACCTATTGCAGCCGCCATCTTGGATTTACATTTCGACAGCACTATCGGCTTCAGTACCCTCGTAAACCATGAAAATGACGCCCATGATGAAAAAATTGATACCTATTGCGGCCGCCATCTTGGATTTACATTTCGACAACCCTATCGGTTTTAACACCTTCGAAAACCATGAAAATGGCACCCATGACAAAAAAAAATTGATACTACTTACTTTTAGTACGTACTACTATTATATTTCTGTGCTTTTAAAATATTGTAATAAAAAAATCTCTTATTATTATTATAATCAAGTATTTAAGAAATTTGGTTATTCGAATATTGTGTATTTGTACAGCGATCTTTTTGAGCCGCTGCAAACAACCGAAATAATATCTACTCATGACGGCAACTGACGCCGAACTGAGTGAGTGAGTGAACTACTCTGTGGCTGTAGCTCCCCATTTACAGTAATAATTTACATACAAGGCTACCAAATCAACGAACATTTCGCCATTTTGGAGCCGAAAAAAATTAATTATAGCTAAACAAAACAAAATTACACTGCCATTTACATTCAGTGGCTTCCCACATGATAGATAAAGAGATTAAAAAATAGATTGAGTTAAACAATTGATATTTTCAAAAGTTATCGTGTTTACAAACCTTGGGAACATGATCAATCCACGCCATAAGCCACTTAAATCCCTTTTTTATTTAAAAAAAATAGCAATTAATCGATTTAAAAAAAATATTAATAAGTTCAACAATCATTTATCTTTCTAACAATGTGCCTTTTATATCATTTATATGTATAATATGATTGCTAGATACGATTTTATTCGATAAAACGTTGAAATCTTAATTTTTAGGCGATAGTAGAACATACCTTGCGCTTTCGCGTAAGGCATGCAATATGATTAGTATTTGCAACGTGTCGTCGCTCAAGTTTATTTTGCAAGCTTATGTTTTGAAATTATTTCTAGATACATTCAAAATTTAAATGATAAGTTTAATTTACAGTTCTTCAGCTTTTATACATGTAGTAAAATAAATGTCTAATTTAGGACACCTTCTGTTTTAATTGATTTTGTTTACTTCGGACACTTTAAATTTTATTACTTTAGTTTACAAGAGTGAGCTAAATCAGCGATGAATTGCGTCGGGCGTGTCTAAGGCTATTATTACACTGAAATAAAAGGAAAATGTTTTTAAAGAAAATTATTCTCTCATTAATGATTTCATTTAAAATGTAGAGACACTGAAAAGTTGATATCACTCTATAGTTTTGCCTACTATTATATAGCTCTCTAAAGGTTGTTTAACCGTATATAGAATATTGTTGTTTTTATTTTTGTCAGAAAGCAAACGCCATAGCTGTAAGCATGTACGTAAATTCTGGAATATTTAGGCTCGATCACCATTTACCACCTAGTGGGATTGTAGTCAAACACTGGCTTATAATAAGTAAAAAAAATATATTTCTGTGAACTTTTTAAATTCTACAATAATATTCACAATTGCCGTGGAAGCAGGCGCAAGAAAACCCTTTCGTCGTTTAGGTGTCAAATGAGGCGACTGGGTTTCTTGCTGGTGCTTCCCAGGACAGAGGTTTTTCGTCGAACCAGTGACAATTAAACAAAAGAGTTACTTTTAATAACTATTATTTATAATCTACATTGAATAAAAAAAATTATATTCTATTTTATTCTTATGTCTTTCGATAGATGGCAGTGTAACCATCTCGTTTACAGCATACGTATACACTCAGACACCCGACGTGCAGCATCGTCAAAGTTGTTGGACGCATGGTACGTTAGATCGTCAATCCGACTGCAAAGAGCGACGATCATCCTTCCTAGAAGATATAGGTACATGTGCAGCATTAAACTTTTATGAGCTGATGGTGAAGAAGCAAATGCATAATTGGGTGTGACGCTTAATATCAGTCCACCTACTTCTGCTTAGTACTCAGTACTTTAGTCACGGTTTTCGAACCCAAGACCCACGATTATGTAATGTGTGGCGTCATATTTCTGATTTGGAATCTTTTTTAAAGAACAAAACTTTAAGCTTAGAAATCAATGTCTATAATAAAGCTTACGGCGCTAAGCCTGCGCAGCTAACAGTTTTCGACCGACACCGGAAGATCATCACGACACTAAAATCAAATTCTATCTTTTATCATATTATTTTGAGCCAAAGTGAAACTGAAAGGGATAGATGCCATAACGGGTTATTACCGTTCCATCTATTAGGCCGCGGGCACATCAACGACAAACCGCAATACACCGCTTCGCCACCTCACGGAAACAAGGCGGCCAAAACATTCCGACAAATCGATCGGGATTAGGCTCCTGGCGGACCGACCGACCCGACTGAATAAACAATGTGACGACCGCTTCACCCTTTTAACGAATCCCTCTAGACAGCATATAAACGTATATTTATTTCCCTTCCGCCTCTTATTTGCTCTGTATATTTATTTCCAGATCGGATTGTCTCGGAGTCGTTAAGGAATGCCGAGCGGTTGCTTTGATATAATTTGTACGTTGGGAACGTGACAGGCGTCGGGATTGAGCTTGTTAGTCGCTTAGAAGTGAATGATGAATATGACAATAATAAAAATAAAATACTTAAAAATTTAGTAAAAATTCTTTATCTTTATTTTTTATTAATTTCTGTGTTATTATAAAATAGGTAAAAATTTTATGGACAATTTAAGTAACATAATTCTTTTACAGATAAAATAAAAGGATTTGAAGATATAATATATCGATGGAAACAAGCCAGGAGATGGACCGGGGAATCCTTCTAATAACTTGACTGCGGTTGCCAACCTATGGAGAGCCCTTATGTTCAGTCGTGAACTGATAGGCTGTAACAGAATGAAGATGGTGATGATGATGATAAATATATTAATCTATAACTCCTAGAAATACATTTAATTCTTTAGATATACCAGGTTCATCAACACTTTTCGCAGTTAGCAAGTTCATTGTGTAACGTTAATTAACTTAGGTTACCCACGTACTAACGAAATGTAGGTAATAAAACTATTACTATATAAGTAGGAAATATGATGGCTCCGTGGCGCAGTGGCTTAGCAATGAGTTGCTGCGCTGGAGGGGCGCGGGTTCGAATCCTACACGGAACAAGTATTTGTATGGCCTAGAAATAATTGTTCCGGATCTGGATGTTTGTCCTTGTGCAATTTGTGTTTGTAAACTGCCTCCACGATACAGGAGAAAATCCTAGTGTGGGGGTAACGTTTTTTAAAAGAATGAAAAAATATTGTTATTCCAACGCCAACACGTATTGTAACAACGAGGCGATCTCTACTTATCTCTTAAACCTTCGCAGATATGGGAAAAGGCCTATGTGCTAGCTGTGGTAAACTTTAAGTAGATTATATTAGGTACTTCATATAACGAACTCCTATTTAGTGAAAAACTGCCTGAAGCGTAGAAATTTATTGACACTTTTCGAAGAAAAATAATTTAAAATATTGATGTAGACGTCTATGGGTTACAGCAACCACTTACCATCAGGACGATTGTGTGCTCGTTTGTCACCCTATCCCATAAAAAAGACAGACTAAATTTTTATATGATTATTTTTGTGTTAATACCATCAAATAACCCCCTGAGCTCAATAAGACCCAGTTATTTCATTATTACAGATTGTACTACATACTTTATTTCCATTAGTTTTAAATTTATTTCATGTCTATAATTTGTTGTTATAGCGTCAACAGATATACTCATTCTGTGAAAATATCAACTGTCTATTACGGATCATGATATACAGTCCGCTGACAGACGGACGGACGGACAGCGAAGGCCTATTAGTAGAATCCTGTTAGTATCCCTTCGGGTACGGAACCCTAAAAATGACGCCACTAAAAATGTATTTCAGCTCTGCGTATTCATTATTTTTATTGAGATTTGAGTTTTCAATCACCACATAAATATAATACATAAAATAAATTATAACCCCACTGAATATATAAGTGAAACAATTGAACCATTGGATTCATACTACTGTAATTTCAAATTTGTTTACGTTATATTTTATTCTATCTAACTTTTATCTTATGATTAAAATCAGCCCTTAATCACGTAGCTCCAAATTGTTCCCGAGTACGTGTGACCATTGGCTATCTCTCTCCTCGATGTTTATTGTAACGTATTTATCTGCCCACTCTCAAAGCGCTGATATTCATTCAACTCATATTTATATTAACTATGCAAATTGGACCATTTCAATACTTCGTCTCAATGGAACAGATACGGCCCATTGTGAATATTATAATTGAGTTCCGGGATTATAAGAACAATAAAGTCGATTAAAGGTCTATCTGTGGTTAAATATTACAAAATTTGGTTCTCACTTTCGAATTACACCTATTTTGAAATATATATATATCAGATTACGGTAATTAATATGGACTTGTAAAACTTTTAAATGCGGTAATAACATGATAATATAAAAAAAATATTTTTGTTTTTGTTGACGGCGTCACTGCAACACTGCACTGCATTGACATTATACGGATGATTAACAACCGAGGCCTTAATCTGTAATCGAATGCAGAGGCTGCAGGTTGCAAGAGACGTGTTATTCTGAAGTTGTCATTGAAGTAAAAAAGACAACATATAATTTGCAATTTGTTAGTTATAGACAACAAATAATAGAAACTCTTTAAGGGGTTATTTTAAAAAATAATTTAGTGTGATAATGGATTTTCTTCATACCGTCTATTTACGCAATTTGTCATTTACAACAATAATGTAGCGTAACGCACTACACATTCAGCGTAGCGTAATTATATTTCAACCATAGTTATTACACGATAACACCAAAGAAGATAAACCCTTTCCCGGTACCGTGAATCACATTGAACCCTACGATTGTTTAGCTATTGTGTTTATTTCGCGGACGGGGAACCTGTTTAGTTATTATATTTTTTATAGGCCCTTCATACTGGAAATGAGGCATTCCATCCTAGTCCTCACGGGTGAAAACGCATCTGCATTTTGATCTGTAACAGAGGATAGATGTAGATGTCTATGGGCCGCAGCAACCACTTACCATCAGGTGGACTGTGCGCTCGTTTTTCACCCTTATCCTATAAGAAAAATAAAAATAAATTGGCTTGGCATCATCACCACACAAAAGAGAGACAGACGATCCAATTGATTGACTGACAAAATTACCCAGCACGCTTGCATCAAACTTTATGATGCTCAAACGAGTGGAAGTTCCGAATTACACCCTTACATCTATTTATCTTTTTTTACCTTCTCACTTCAACAGTCACTTTAGCCTTATTTACCAACTATCTATGAAAGTACATTCAATGCTCATCAATTTATGTCGTGATGACAGCATAAAACAACTGATATCCAACAATCGAATACAATCTACGAAGAAAAGATATTCTGGTCTCAAATAAACGGCGGAATAACCATTTCTTTAGTCATATGTGAAATGTCCAGAACCTTCGAAGGGGAGAATCCTCCTTTTGGTACTGTGTTAGTTTATTCGTCCGTCAAACATGGCAATTATGGAAATTCTTTTTCCTAAGATAGTTTCATGATCAGAAGTGGGCTGTATATGGCTTACAAAGAAAATATTTACATCAATATTATATTAAATATTTTACTAGAATTATCATCCACTATAATTTCCATATCATACTAAAAGAAAGTTGGCGGCTTCTCTCCATAAATGGCTTAAACTTGGAGCCAGAAAGAACCAGCGTCCTTATCACAAGCGACCACGATTAGTCTCTACATCGATTATATATTTATAGTTTCTTTACGGTATAATCCATTTGGAAACTTGTTATTACTACACGAGCATATTATTAATTAATAAATAGGTATCAACATTTGTTTCTATTTATTTAAAAATGTATTATTATTCGTTTAGGTAAGGCTTATTCGTTTTACCAAAAACTTTTCCCAAACTCTGCAACACACGTGATAAAATTTATATCTATCGTAAAACGTTTTTTCTATACCGTGGTACTGGCATACATTTATTCCGTTTTTATACTTTACCGTCGAATTAAGCGCTATTTTGAAAGTACATGCGATGCTCATCTGAATTTCAATATGGCACAGACATCGTCAAGGTAAACGGGCTGGTATAAATAAACTATAAACAGTCTAGCAACACTGCTCCCGCAAGTTGAATTTAGAACGTTAAATTTTTAACCTTTGTATCATTTATTTTGACTCTTTTTGTCCATTGTTTTATGTGTTTAAAATAGATTATGTAAGTACTCTGTTTTAAAAAAAAATTAAAATGAAATAATTTAAATCCAAACTTGTTTACAAGTTCTTGGGCACGTTCCAAATACACTCTTTAAGTTATTGGTCGGCGAGTCTTCAATACATTATAACCTCTATTATAGGAGTAGAGTAGCCATGGTAGCTCAGGAGCCGTGGTAGCTCAGATGGTTAGCGCTCGCTGTAAGCTTCACAGTACTCGAGCAACCCGGGTTCGATCCCCGCCGGCACCAATGAAATTGTTAATTGCAATTTTAAGTGCTGATTTACCACGTGCTCAGCGGTGATGGAAGACATCGTGAGAAAACCTGCATGTCTGAGAAATAAGAAAAAAAATGTTTCGAAGACATGTGAAGTTCACCAACACGCATTTGGGCAGCGCGGCGGACATTTACTTGCCCTAAAACCCTCTCAAAAATGAGAGGAGGCCTGTGCCCAGCGGTGGGACGTAAATAGGCTGCAACTTTATTTACTTTACTTTTATATACGAGTATACAACTTAAAATAAAATTACACTTTTAGATGCTTTTGTTCATCAGCGCATCACACTATCTATCTTGTCGGATATGGACTTCTACTAAAAAATGTTTTACTTTATGAGACACACTTTACTATAAACTTTACTTTACTTACACTTTATTATAAATATGAACAATTAGAAGTCTCGCAATTTCCCGCTGCTTCCCGACGTCAAATCTGTATTTTTTACATCTGTAACTCACAAATATATCATACCTAGATAGTAAAACCACATGAGATCATTTTGACCTTTCCCATAGTTGCCTCTTCCTGTAACTACGGGTTGATATGAGACAATTGGATTCTCAATACGCACTCATTAATCTCTTTATATAAAAATCAATTCTCGCTAAAATTCGAAAATGGCTCGACTGATTTTTAATGAAATTTTTTGCGTGTGTGAGTGGGTGGTTTAGATTCACAACTGGGTCCCGTCAGTGGCGCTGTTGTCTAGATCCAGAAATCACCCGTGCGAAGGTCGCTTGTATAAAATAAATACAATAGTGGTGAAATTATCTGATGTGTTGACGAAATTAAAAAACAATGTGACAGAATTTCTGTTTTTAAGGAAAGGTTCGGATATAGTAGGTACACATTCCGCATTTTAAATTTTTATTTTGCTAGTTCTAATAATTGGACTGAAAACGTAATAACATCAATTTGTATAAAATAATTTATTACCAAAAGAATGCGGACACGCTATTGTCCAAACAATGCTTACGAAATGGACTGCCCTTAAAACCTGCTTAGACGACAGTAAATAACTGAGATAAATCGATTTCCAACTCACAAAATAGCTTAATGGAATTACATCGGAATTTTGCGTTTATTAGAATGCTGAGTGTACCTCGAAGCGACCACAGCGGTATTATTAAACGGTGACAGTGGTAGAATTGAGTTACAACATTTTAGTCAATACGATGTGTATATAAAATAATATAGGACATCTTAGCAATCAGAATATATGTGAAATCATAAACAGAAACAAAATTAAAAATATTATGTTATCAAATGCAATAATAGATTTTAAAAGCTATGACAGAGGGAAATGAAACAGGAGTTAAGAAGCAGCGTCTTCCCGATAACAGCCCTAATAATAAAAATCTTAGGTTGTCTACATAACTCTTAAAGCGTGTTAGCTATGGCAACTATCCTCCTCCTTTAAGACAACCTATAGAAGAGGCCTATATTCAACTGTGGACTTTTGATAGGCTCTAATGAATTAATGAATTTATATTATATTTTGTCTGCGACTTTCCTTAACTAACAAACGTCACGCCTAACATGCGTTGAAAACTTTTCCCATCACCCAACACGGGGACACAAAAAAAATTTAATATGTTATGTTGTCATAAGCGCCTAAGGAAAATAATAATCTGTAGTTACGTTCTGTACTTTCGAACTCGAGGTTATTATTCATTTTAATGATCTCTTTGTATCAAAACACTATTTATGCCCGTAACAAGCAGTTCCCCTACATTATTACCGAGTATAAAATTAGCATAGTATTATCATAAACCGTTCTACACCTGCAAATTCGCGTTAACAGCCCTTTGATCTTATATTGTTCTCTTGACCATTCCTTCGAAATTCGCTCAAAACAAGTCACCCTTGGGATGCGTATATTATTCAGACGTCGGCGATCTAACGGGACCCTTTAGTTAAACCTTTATTGCCCCATATTTCAAATCGTCTATTTTATTTTTACGATAGTGAAGTAAAAATAAATAGCGCCGGTTGTTTTGTGCAAAAAAATACGTAAGTGTGTTAGCAGATGCAACGAGTTGCATATGTGAACATAAATTGGAACACAGATGACATAAAAATGTTTAAAAATCTGTCAACGCTGGCCACGTGCACTGAGCTCTATGTGACCCATTTTTTTTTACCTTTTTTGCATTTTTTGTATCATTTAACGTTATCTATAAATATAAATAAAATTAAAGTGTCTGTTATATAATATCTAAATACATTCCTTTGACTAACTACGGAGGGGGTTGGGGGGGGGGGCTGGTAATTGCATGCCAATAAGACATGAAATGCCATCGCCGAACCGATGGTGATAAAACTTCACAAAAATATAAAGAGCCAATGCCAGGAGTGATCTAGGTGATATATTTTATCTAAAAAAGGAGTATTTTTGTAAAACCGAGAAATTGATGAAATAAATGGTCGTTAAATCATATCCAGGCGCAGTCAGGGCGTTCAGTAAAAAAATAAATTCTTATCATATTTTCATTAAGGAAATTTATATAGATAATAGTAGCTTTTTCATTAAACCAATTTTAAGGCTATTCGTGATGTTACACAATAAAGTAGACTCTAGTTAACAACAACAAGGGTCATTATTGTTTGTAGTTTTACATATTCATTAATAAACTAATTAAAATAAAAAAGCACCAAAGTGTGTGACTTTAAAAGTAGAACGGTTTGTCACCGCTTACCACAAGTAACCAGTTCTTTAAGTACCTTGTAATCGTATTCCTTGTCTCAGCTCTGCAAGATAAAAAGGGGAGCTTGCGGCGAGATAAAATACCTACACAAGGACTTACCTCTTCAGGACTCGGGCTATACTATTGTGAGATGCATATTAAAGGGCCGGCCTTTCTTGTGAATTCTCCCCATGATTGAAGTTTTCGTTTGAAACTAATTCAACGGTTAAATGGTTTAACAAAATGTTACCTAAGCCTATTCCAACTTTGCGTTTGACTATCATAAAACTTGTACTTATAATTTTGAGAAATTTTGTTGCATATATTGCGAATTGATATTTAATACTATTTAAAACTTATTAAATACCAGTTCTCATCACAATTTGCTAAATTTATTTTAATTTGATATATATTTCATATAAATATAACTAATGATATATATAATTAGTAAACATAACATTTAAATTGATCTGATTCTATAAAAACATAATATACTTTAGAAATAAAATTAGATAGTGTATATTTCTAATAATTTAAAATTGTTTGTAGAACGTAAAAAATAAGATACCAATAACGTTAATAGTATTACTAATATTCCCGTTAAACACTCGAAGTAAGCTTAAAATGCTTGTGTGATTCACCACAAACAAATGGTGACTTCGGAAACTAAGCATTGAGCTATCGTAACTTCAATTTACTAGATGGTAGAAATGTTGTTCTATCTAAGACTGTCCAATTGGTATCATTCTCTCATATACTCTCACTTATTACTGATACTGAGTAGGAGAACATCCACTACTCTGTTCTTGCTTGAATGGTATGAAACTGTATTACTATAAGCTATTTTAGTCGTCTACTTCTAGAGGGTTGCTGTGGCCACTTTGAAAACCCCCGAAGGTGGACTGATTGCTTATTGATGGATTTTGATTAAAGTTGCTTTTTTTTAAAACGATAACATATAAAAAATTATATATATATTTTTATAAAAAATTCAAAAACAAAAACACATTACGCGACTGTGAAATATTATGGCTTGACTTCACCAGTGTCTAGCACGGTGCTACTGTACACTGTACCACAGTTTAAAGACAGACTGTAATGCACTGGTATAAATGTGTCTTTCGGTGGACTCATTCAAGTAAACATTTTAAAGATGTGCGCGAGCTTTGTCGCAATGAAGCGTTGTTCACGCACCCAATCTTCAGTTCGGGCCTCACCCATCAACGTGGTTTTGCTTTTCGTTTATTTTTAAGCAGACTATACATAATGACAATGCTGCAACTCAATGCGTTACGTTTTCCTACACGTCCATGTTAACCACTGAAGGAAAAGGGTTTTCGAGCTAAACATATTTATTTACGAATAGAACGTACGTACATACGTGCTGCATTGTACGCTTACAAAATTTACACTATACTTTTTTAGTGCTAACGGAGACTAATGACATCTACAGCTCAGTACGTGCACTGTTGGACTTCTGAACGTGTGCTGTACATAGTTGTGGTGTAATCGTGCCTGGGTCACTTATTTTGATCACGTAACTTCGATGGAAATTTATTTGCGTTAACGTGGTATTCTATAAGTAAACTTTAATTATTTTTTAATTACAAATATTATATTATATTTTGCAATGAATCGGCTCGACCGGGGATAGTCCACAATCTCACAGATTATGCTGCTGTTCTTTGTAACTGAGTGTAGAGAACCGGAAACCCGTTTTACTGGAAACAAGCATTCTCTCCCATTCCTTAGGAGTGACAACGCATCTCCATTTTGATTCTTAATCGAGAATAGATGTAGATGTTTAGCGGTCACAGCATCCACTTACCATCAGTTAGATAGTGTGCTCGTATGCCAAGCTTATTCTATAAAATAATCCTGCATCTTATACAGGGTATATAAATGTTAACTTTGATCATGCTGTTCAATATTCACAAAAGTTTTTTTTAAAGTTGTTGAACGTTTGATCAAATATTACCTGATGTGATGATGATAATAATTATGCTAATAGTATTGTAAAATCACATTAGTCTAAGAAATTTCTATAATATATTAATGGCTTTTAGAAACTGGTGAAAATTATTCTATTGCCTGTAACACATACACAGGTAACACAGATCTCAATTATAACGACAACAACACTTAATAAACAAAAATTAATATTCATTATAGTCAGTCAAACTGAAAAATAAAATAATAATATATTTCAAAGCAAGTTAAATCAACTAACTTACTAAAACAGCAATCGAATATTCATGTATGTTAAGAAGCAGTTATTAACCTAACACCTAAAACCACTCGAGGCAGCAACTTAATTATGTAAATGATACTATATGCATAGACCCGCGATAAGTAGATTTAACCTATATTAATGTTTGGGGAAATTGTATTGATTTCCTAAGTTATACTAGTAGTATCGATTTCCATTGAAATATTTTCAGAACATTTTTTTAAAATATCCACTCATAGAAACAGAACCAGAAACAGAAAGTTTTTTATTCAATAAAGATTAAATTATATAATACTTATTGAAAGCCACTCTTTTGTTTGTTTAACTTTATTATTATTTAATTAAATTTAATTTAATTAAAAATTAATTTGGGAAAAACATCTGTCCGGGGAAGAACTAGCAAGAAACTCAGCGGGACTTTTTTTTTAAAAAATAACAAGGTACAATCATTAATGTTTCACAATTAATAACACAAAATATGTGAGAAATAGCTTGGTAGCGATCACCTAATTTCCAGGAGTTATTATCATCCATAAATACCTTAGTATTATATAAATACTTTTATATAAACTTTGTTTAATAAAGTTTTGAAGTTTGAGGAGAATCAAATTGAAGTTTGTGGAGTCAAGTAACTGGTACTACTAGCTTGTGTTTGTTACTAGTGTTTACAGAATGAATATTACTTATTTTTTAACTACTCTTTTTATACATACATTACATTTTCGTAAATGTATAATAATTATAAATAAAGTAATTATGCTATGCTTTTAAAAAGTAATTTGTATATTTTAATGAGTAATATTATTAAAAATTGACACCACAATTTTACATTTTTAAACGGTTAGGTCGCAAATTGCAAAGCATGCAAATGCAAATTGCATGTTTTATTGTATTATTTAGGGCGGATTCGATCGATCTTGTATGTCTTATGCTACAAATAAAATCTCTATTTACTCTAGACGATAGAGTCTAGACTTAGGGAGCTTTTCGTTTTACTTAATCATAACCCAGGTGTATCTTATCAGAGACTCAATCGCTACACTGACAAAATTCATGTAGTAGACCAGTTATCCCCCAGATTATTTTAGTGGCGGTCGCTACATTGTGACTGTTTTCGTTTGATTATAATTCTTGTAATAATTGTACGGATTATTTTTTTAAATAATGTAACGTTTACAAAATATGATAGAAGTTTCTGACAGTATAGAGGAATAGATTCCAAGGCGTAACACCGTCTGTTTTTTATTTTCGATGAAATGTACAGGAGTTCCAACAGCAAGTTTTCTCAGAAGGTAACCAATTTTGGCTACGTTTCCTTCTTTCTTCAGATATTTTATTTATTTACAATTACCACAACATGCAACATTACTAATGCAACATAAAAATTTGAAAAGGTAACGTATTCAACTGACAAAATATTACAATGTTCATTGACTGTTATTTTACATTATTATAATCCGGCAAATTATGTGGACAGAAAATCTTTCGTTGCGCTTTAAAAACAAATTTATTTCGATTTTAGTTAACTATTAAATACCTTGGAATAATTATAGATTCTACTCTTACATTTAAAAATCACAAAGACCACCTCTGCAATAGAGTCCGAAAACTAATGTTTGTTTTTAAAAAGATTCGCTCTTTTGTTGATATTAAAATAGTAAAGCAAGTATATTTCGCATTATGTCAATCAATTCTCACCTATTGTATAACCTCATGGGGAGGAGCAGCTAAAACTATACTGCTACCACTGGAACGCGCTCAAAGAGCTGTATTAAAAGTCGCAACATTTCGCCCTATCCTATTCCCGTCCCATCTTTTATATAAATCCTATAATGTCCTCTCAGTGCGCCAGTTATTCGTTATGAGTACGTTACTCACTTAAAATTGCCCTACAGAAGAGAGGTCACTGATAAAAGACGCAAAGATAAAGTCATTGAAACTAACATTAGATTAAGGCATTCTTTCATGCATAGATTTTTTACATTTCTTGGCCCTTTTCTGTATAATCAAGTCAATGCAATTTTGTACATGTATCCATTAAAAATGGCAGATTGTAAAAATGTAATTCGGACATGGTTACAAAGTTTGTCATACGATGATACGGAAAAATTGCTTATTGTTTTAAGCTAATTAAGTTCTTAAGTAAATTAAAGATAATATATTTTACCGAATTAACCCTAATTAGTTGGTAAGTTATTCATTTTATATAAGAAACAGAAAATATTTGTAAATGTATCTATTAGCACATACACCTGAGATACAGGTTTATCCTAGTTCAGGTGCCTGTTATTGTAGACTATTTTAAATTAAGACATTATTTGAATTAATTGTACAGTTTCTTGAAATAAATTATTATTATTATTATCATTCTTTTACCACCTCTTAGAGTAACAGTACCCAGTATTGGCTACTCTACGTTTTTGATAGAAAAACGCAAACGAAGTTTTCTTAGAAGAAGACCTAGATTCTTTCTGACATTTTTCTCTATCTGTTCGTAAGTAAGTAAGTAAGTAAGAGCTTAATAGAAGCCAGTTGTTTTAATATACACTTCAATTTTATTTATGTGTATAGATGGTAATTTATGACGTTTAATGTTTGACGTTTACTCGTAGCCTGGCCGAATTCGATCTACTCGTCAGTAGTAATCCACATTACTGCCTGACAATAGAAATAGATGTTTATAATAAAAACGTAATAACATTTTAAACCATTTCACCCATCGTTGAATGGCAAAGAATTTCATGAAGCCTTAAGTTCAACCTTTATAACACTTGCAATAAAGGAGTAATAAATAAAATTTTATGATTGTAATCATAACTGCCTGTTAACATTGTGTAGTAATTTTAGTAGCGAAACAGAGTTATTTTTCAAAGAATAGCCAAACTTAAAACTTAAGTTCATATATAAATATTGATATACCATTATTGCAGTTTTTAAAAATGCGAGTAAATAAGGCTTCTACTTTTATTTGAAATTATCACAAATTGAATGTGATTTATGGTCAACAATGGTTTTGCCTACAGCATGGCTAGCATGGGCTGGGGACAAAATTTTTATCCCTCGATTATATCCACTGACAAGAGATAAATTATCTTGTCCCTATGCCAAAGCACGGCAACGGGGAGAAGTATATCCCCGTTTGACATTAACGAGTAGACATATATTCTCCGTCCTTAGCATGAAGTCAAATTAAAGATAAAAAATTATGCTTTTTTGACATATCAAAGGGACAATTCTATCCTGGTTCATTGGACGTGGGTTTAAGTTTATATTGATACAAAAAATGCATCTAAGTCTAAATCTATTTCCTATTTTATATATACTGTGTAAATTATATCCACCGGTGTGCCCATGCTCGAAGGGTGGATAAAATTAAGCGAGGGGATAAACATTTTCTCCTTCCCCCGGGGATAAAATTATCTCCTGCCCATGCTAGCCCTGCTGGTCGACCCTTACAACTGTGTGCGTGCGCAGTAAAATCAGTTAAAATAATGCATTACCACGCATTTTGAATTTAAAAGATAAAAAGAACAGAATATTTGAGATTTTTAAAATTAATATTTTTTTTTTTGCTTATATTAATTATTCTGAACCTTCTCTGAAAATTTGGCCGGCTATTGCAAAATAACCGTGTATGCTTTTAAAATAAACTAAAAACTTTTTGTTGTAATCTAACCTCTTAGCTAGATTGGTTAAAAAACAAGAAAATAATGATTTTCAATTCTTGCGAACGTTTCACGCAAACTAGTAGAATACGATACACGATAGCCACCTACGTTGCGGACCGTGGTTTTTTACTCTTTTATTCAACCACGTTTGTACAAAAAAGCAATCTATGAATCGGCCGCCACGGACCACATTATCGTTCATTGATTCCGAAGCTTACAAAGCTCGTATTACAGTGTAGTAGGGTTTAAAATAGAGCGGTGTTGCTTTAGCTGCTTCTACAAAAGTTTGTGTTTACGTAATACGATATTTGCGACCATGAAAGCCAGTGTCGATGAGCTTCGTGTATTAGATTACGTGCTCTTTGCGGTTTATGGAGACGTCAGGAGTATTGTGGTTACGGAGCTTCTCACGATGCGTCCAGTAATTCTAGTTTCTACATTTCTAATCCTTTTTTATAATCTTTTTCACTGCAAACCAGAGTGTATTTTAGTCTGTTTTCATTGAAAATAAAAGCCGCCGAATGAAAATATTTATTTTACTGTTCAACAACAAGGGCACTGAATAATAATTGAAAAATATTTTTTTACGTGGTAAGCCACGCAGGAGCTATGGCTGCAGCACGAATGAGCCGGTTCGATTGGGGAAGGACCACGCTTTCTCAGAATATATATTTATATATAGCCGTAAAGCCGCGTCTGCACCAAAGTTTTGTTGCCAACACAACAGTTGGTAACAAAACTTGAAACAATGTCGGGAACCGTGTTGTCATTTTCGGCGGCAACATCAAAGGAATACGCTTGTTGCAAACATTTGTTTCCTCGGTGGAGACGCTTGTTGGAAACAGTTGTAAACAGTTGGAAACATAACTGTTGTCAACATTTTTGGTGGATACGCGGCTTAAGATGC
Source organism: Parnassius glacialis (assembly GCA_033319125.1). Classification (NCBI taxonomy): domain Eukaryota; kingdom Metazoa; phylum Arthropoda; class Insecta; order Lepidoptera; family Papilionidae; genus Parnassius; species Parnassius glacialis. The sequence continues at coordinate 16,244,895 of JAVANC010000026.1, read as the reverse complement.
CGCTGTGTTACGTATAGTGAGTGCAGAGAACTGGTAACGTGGCATATCATCATAGTCCTCAGGGGTGACAACGCATCTACGTTTTGATTCTGATTCGAGGATAGAAGTCGGTATAGGTAGGTATAGGTAAGTCTATGAACCACATAATCAACTTACCCTCATGTAGATTATGTGTCTGTCACCTTTATTAAATAAAAAAGTAATGTTTATTATATTAACAAATTACAAACGTTTAAGTTTCAGTTATTAAATGATGCTTTTAAAGTAAATAATGATTGTAAATTGAATGATTACCAAACATATGAGTGAGAAAATTAAAAATTTTGTATTTATACAAAACCGACTTTAATATAACTATAATTTATTGTTGATTTTTTTAAAAACCGCTCGACTGATTTAGATAAAATTTAAATAAAACTATCTGGGAAGCATATTATAACCCTTTGAAATAAAAAAAATAATTTTCCAAATCGGTTCAGGCGTCTTCGTGTAATCGGTTTACATACATAAAGAAAGGCTCCGACGAATTGTAAACCCTCTCCTCCTTTTTGAAGTCGGTTGAAAATAGCTTTAAAGCTGATTAAAAATAGATAATAAGATTCGTAGTGCTAATAATTTTTAACGTTTATCTTGAATTATTCCATTGTTTAAACATCTAAATAAGGCTGCAACCGACGCCAAAATGATAGACGATGTTTGCACAAGCATGAAATACAGCGCCTTTCGCGCTTTTATTCATACAACATTTACGTAATTCCAGCTGCCCGCGAGGCATCTGGGCGGGTGTTCCACGGAATGTTTTAAAACGACCGTCTATACAGATACGGCGAGATTGTATGCACTGTAATTCTTGCGGTCCCGACCATCTTAAAATTTATTCTCTCCCCAAAAGCAGTGCATCAACGGGCGACTTCTCCGCCGTTGCCCAAAGTGGGCGGGACCCACCATTGTGACAAAATAATGTCTCTCCACTATAACCTTCCTCTAGCAAACATGTCACGGAAAAGTACCCCGTATTCTTTGAGACATGAATGCTATATTCGCTTATAAATTGCAACAGATGGCATGATACGATAGCGCGGAATAATCAACGCTTTTAAACGTCTGGAAAAGGAAGATACGGTAATACAATATGAATAACAAAACGACAAAGATATATTTCCATTTAATTCTCATTACTGGGACAACAATACTTTGTAAGTTATTTGTTTGTGTTTATTTATTAAAAGTGATGTTAATCTTTATTAAGATCATACTAGGAATCAAAAATCTTAAAATACAATTAGAAATTAAACAGAATTTTTAGGCCTACCACAATGTACAATTGTTAGAAAGATCAAAGTATTTAGTCTAGTTTTGTGCTAGTGACGAATTCATGACGATCAAACTGTTTGGTCGATGGTGGTGCGGAAACGGTCGATACATTTGTTAGCGATTTAATAGTTATCTCTATCTAAGTGTCGTTTAGCATCACTCGATTATAATTATACAAACAATTTATGTGGTAAATAAAAAGTAATCGTTTGTGTTTTGCTTTATTTAATGCATAATAAACAGGAAAAGTGGATATGTCGTTCCAAAGGTGCCAATGTACAAAAAAATTGTCGCGGTTCAACTGTTTAGTCAAACGTATGTGCTTCCCAATAGTCAATACATAGTAATATAAATTGAGCTGTCGATCGATAGTTGTTCGACTGATTAAACAAAAAGAATCTGTAAGAAAAAAAATTGTACGTGTCAGCTCCGAAGCGTGACTGGAGTTTTTTTTTTTTTTTTAATAGGAAAAGGGTGACAAACGAGCACACAGTCCACCTGATGGTAAGTGGTTGCTGCGGCCCGTAGACATCTACATCTATCCTCTATTACAAATCAAAATGTAGATGCGTTGTCACCCGTGAGGACTAAGATGGAATGCCTCATTTCCAGTAAAAAGGGCCTCCGGCCACCTGCACTCACCAAGCGAAACACAGAGGTAAATCTCTACTTCACGCTGGTTTTCTGTGAGGTCGTGGTACCACCCCGGTTCGAGCCGGCCCATCCGTGCGACAGCAAAAGCTGCCGCGTGGCTCTACCACTGTTACAACTGTTTACTCTTAAAAGCGATTGTCTTAAAAAATATACAATAGATAAAGGAAATAAATGAAACAATTTATTTATTTATGTTGATTTGATAAAATATATTATATAAAAATATATGACTTATATTACACTATTCCTTTCGCGCTATGCTATGCACAAGTATGTTGCACAGAGGAAAACTATAACGGCTTCCCTTTTCGTAAACTCTTGATTTTACTACGAGTAGTCTTATATCTATTTTTCATACCGTGCGCTATAAATGGAACGATTCTTATGGAGTAAACTCCAATAAATCTTAAAAATTAAATAGATAATAAGAGAAATCTGCAAAAGATAACTATATCTTCTTCATCATCATCATTACAGCCCTTCACAAGTCCAATGCTGAACATAGGCCTCCCCCAAGGAATGCCACAAAGCACGCCTGAACCACCTGCATCCATCGACTTCCTGCATGTCTTACCAGGTCGTCACTCCATCTAGTGGGGGGATACCCTACACTTCGTCCGCCGGTACCAGGCCGCCACTCGAGAACCTTTTTCCCCATTGATTATCGGTTCTTCGAGCTATATGGCCGGCCCATTGCCACTTCAGTTTACTAATCAGTTAGGCTATGTCGGTCACTCTGGTTTTACTGCGGATATCCTCATTTATAAGTTTATCACGCAGAGAAATTCCGAGTATAGCCCTCTCCTCGAGCGACCTTGAGTTTCCTCAACCGGCCAGCAGTGAAGGTCCATGTCTCAGTTTCATAGGTATCACTGGCAACACGTATTGGTTATACAGTCTCGTTTTCAAGTTTTGAGTTATACCTGACGAGAAGATGTGCTGTAATTTCCGGAACGCTGAGTAGCCGAGTTGAATTCGTCGATTGACCTCTCTATATATCTTCGTATATAAAAAAAATAATATCATATTGTTTTGAGTTTTGACTATCACTAATATCAATAATATTATAATAAAACATACTTATTTATAAGAAGATAATATTATTCGGGATATAGAACTCTCAGTCTATGTCGAGAGAGATTCGCACACTGGCTCTGGATGAAGTCACTGGCTCAATTTTCCACAAGAGCGCTTGCTGTTGCTGATGTGGCTTGGCACGGTGATGCCTCGTTGCACTGATAATTACTACCAAAGCGAATGTAAATCGTGAAATAATATTTAATCTCAGCTTAATTAAATTATAATTGAATTACATACATTACAGAAGAATTTACTAGGAATGATATTTAAAATTCTTTTAAAAATTCCTTCTTTCCAAAATCTTAATAAAAATTTATTAAGAATTGAGAAACCACAATAACTGAACTCCTAAATTAAAAAAAAAAACACACGAAATGAAGTAACGATATATTAAGACCAGCATAAATCCATAGATGCAGGTGGTGGAGCGTGATTTGTGGCATTATTGGAGCAGGCTTAAGTTCAACCCATTGACAAGCCAAATGTAAATGGGTTTTAATGATGATGAAGATTTAGGATTTAAGAAGATGTGTTATATTTTTTTCAGCGGCCAGCTTTATCTGCATGCGGTACTCTCTGCTGAATAACTGCAACTGTACTGTGTAATTATTTGGGATGTTGCTAATTCCTATATATTGGTGGAATTATGTGTACCGATGATTACATTAAACTATTCGATGATTCGAGGTCTAAGCACAACATATATATCCAGCCTTTTGTAAGCCTTTACATAACAATAAAAATAACACAATAAAAATAATAAATAAACAAAAAAAAACACTGTATAATATCAAATTAATACAGAAATAAAAATAAAAACAACAATAGAATAGAAATTACCCAAAACCTGAGTGTTCGAAAATAATACTTCTTTACTTTGTCTAAAAGTATTACCAACTAAACTTTCGGTTCAACCTTTTATAAACAATGCCTCTGTCAAGATGGAGAATGGACATTGTAAAGGAAAATGACATCAAAAATCAGATTGGTCTCATGTATTTCATGTTCAAGAGAGCGTGAGCTTCGTAGATTCACGAGATCAATTTTCCAGCAGAGCGCATTTCTCTACTGATGCGGTGTGACGCGGCGACGGCCCGGCTTGCGAATAATTACTTTAGCCTACCCGAACTTGAGACCTGGTAAGGCTTCACTTCAACTGTCGCGCGAGTTTTGTGTTACCGAGTTTTGCTGGCGAAAGCTCGCGTTAACGTAAGGCTACGGTGAATACAAATTGATTAATGTGCTAACTGACTTGCTTATCAATTATTAATCTGTTGTTATTGTAGTAAGTTATGGTTTTGTTAAACATGTTTGAAGTGCACATTATTCAGGCACGTTGGGCACTTTTCTGATGGGGAGAAAACACGGCAGTCACGTGACCGTCGCGTTCAGATTCATATTTACAAATGTGTATTTATAAACTTGTTTGTATTATGAAGATAATAGGCAATCATTATTTTTCATGTAAACCAGCGCAATAAATGAAAAATTTATTTCTATATTAATACGTTGATAAAAAGAACTTATATACTTCTTATAAATGTTGCTTAACAGCCCAAAAATAATGTTTACAAGTTTGTGAAGCTAAGAAGTTTTTACTTCTGACATGAAGTCTTACGACTCAGTTTTTTTCTTGTCGTTCTACTTTAATTGTTTCTAAAGATTTTGGTGAATATTCTTACACTAGTTGTAGTTATATTAACTATTTATGTTTGTATATTCTTAAACGATTTTAATAAACATTTGATCTAATAAAAAATAAATAAATAGTTTATTTTAAGAAAAAACTAATTTATTTTATTTAAATACAATAAACACCGTGACCGGGGACGCGGAGGAACTTCGAATGTTTTTTTTTTGTAGTATAAGGGAGATTTATCACTTACTTACACATGACTTACCATCAGGTGGAGCACGCAATCAACCTGATAGTAAGTGAATACTGCAGATGATACTGCATAGTCATCTACATTTGTCCTTGATTGAGAATCAAAATGCAGATGCGTTGTACCCGCTGAAGACTAAGATGGATTGCGTCGTTTCCGGTAAGTGATCTCCGGGTCTCTACACTCATCATACGTAACACATACACAGCAGCATTAAGCTGCTATTTTACGGTGGTATTCTAAGAGAACGTAATCCTTCCCCGGTCGAGCTGAACCATTCGTCCTACAACTATAATAAAGCTGTAGCGTGGCTCTGCCACACAATACCAAGTGTATGATATCTGGTACTGTGATCGCTAATTCGTTTGTCAAGCGTTACTATTATCGCATATCTTCCTCACAATGTAAGAAGCCCATGTCCAGCAGTTAAATTTTTCGGGGAAATTATGATATAAATTATTCGAAAAGTATTTACGAGCTATAATCTATCTCTTTCTTTCACTGCTATTGTGTATATATGTTTGCGTTACAAATAAATATTATAAATATATTTATCGGTCTCTTCCAAGCGATTTAACTTAAGAACTTCTTAAACTATCGATAAGAATTTTGCACTAAAACTAGCAAATAGCACTCTGAAGACAATTAAAATCTGTTTTATCGTAGAATCTTTGGTTACATAAATTCCATAATTTACGCAAATAGCATTGCAATCTTCTTATGGACTTTAAAGTCTGTGAGTAAAATTTATAAACTGGAATAATCCACTCGGTAAATGCCAGTACATTTTAATGTAGCTTGAGAAATAGAAGATAAATTGAATTGGATTCAACAGACAGTTGCTTATTCAATGGGCATCGCGTTTTTCACTTGGCCGAGGCTTAGTAGATTTACATGATTATTCAAACAACTAGAGAGATAAAAAGAGTGTACGGACATGACTTTTTAATGTTAAGATAATTTTAGTCAGATATCATTATTTCTTTCTAAAACTAAATTTGTATGACTTAAATAAATACTATTATTTAGGTTTAATGCAAAATCTTAATAGCCAAATAGGAAGAAAATAAAGCTATCAAAAAAACTGTTAGTCGTAGGACTGCACGTCAAAAGTGAAAACGTTTTCACAAACTTGTAAACATTATTTTTGAGTTGTTAAGAAATATTTTTAGGAAGTATTTTTTATAGAAATTATTTTTATCAATGTATTAATATCGTAATAAATTTTCATTTATTGCGCTGTTTTACATGAAAAAGAATTATCATTATTCTCTACAATAAAAAAAAACAAATGTATTAATCATTACTTTCATAAATTTTATGTATCTGCGCGTGACGGTAATACATAAAATTCGGAATCCATTTTATTTTTCTTTCATTTTCTGTAGTCGTCTTTTACAATACCCACGGGATGAAATGAGATGATGAATTCTCTTACGGCCTTCACTTATTTTACACGCGTTTAGTACACACCCACATTATCTAATTCGCTGGCTCTATTGCTAGCAAAAGGTACAAATTCTTCGGAAAAGTAAAAATCATTGGTTTTCGAAAATGTTCTGTGTATCCCCAGAGACTAAACTGATGAATGTCTCTTAGATTACATTCATATCTTCCTCCGAGTTTATCACATTTACGGTATAAAATATGTGGGAAAATGTATGCTACAAGTCGCGGCACGTAAGTATAGCGCTGAATGAAACGTGGAGGGGACGCGCACGAATTGAATCGCACGAATGCTACTGGAGAGCCAATCAGCGCGTGCGAACGACAGGCACGAGCCAATCAGCGTGACTTATGCGCAATAACGGCCACCGCTAGACTTTCGTGCCACTACTTATTAAGAATATTTTATGCGCATTTAACAATATTATCCAGCATCTATCTATCTACATGGATATCCCCCACACCTTTAGAAAGAGAGTACAGGAGTGTAAAGTAAGGATACATATATCGTATTTGTCAGTAATTATTGTCCCTATTTCTATTTGCACGTGGTGTAATTAATGAAGGGGGCTCAAACGACCGGTTGTTAGAAAAATCGATCCCAATTTGACCGAATTCAAATTCCAGAGACTGGTAATAGAAAGCTGCGATACCAGTTCAAGAGCCATTACGGCTTATATCAAAGCATCGTATTATATCGCCAGGTGTTACACCGTCATTATAGCTTTTGTAAAGGATGAAGGAAAAAAGCTTTGACAAAACTTTTAATTGAATATTTTTAATGCGCATATAAAACAGGTGAACGTAGTTAAATTACAATATTAAGATTACCGACACATCTATTTAAATTAATTATGAGTAGAAATCTTTATATATATATATATATATATATATATATATACACTCCTAATTCTTCTGTCCGTGTGTACCTATGTGACTGAGTTCATCCTAAACGGCAGGACCGATATTGATTAACAAAAAATTGTGCATGTTTGAATGGATCCTGGGATAGTCTCGTTTCACAATAGGACTCGGTAGGTGGCGCTGTAGTCAGGATACAGAAATCACCCGTGCGAAGCCAGAGCGGATCGCTAGTTTAAATATATTTTTTTTTTACCTGTTAAACTATTCGAAATATCTGAAGGTTGTCATTTGGCAACATCTAAATGTCACAAAAACATATAAGCTCTTAGAAGCTAAATACTCATACGATAATTAAACTTCACGTACTTGTGTTATAATATTCATTGTACTCTATATCATTGTCATCCACTTCCCCAAGGAACGCCGATAAACACGGTCCTGAGACAGCTGCATTTCTTACCAGGTCAGATTTTATAATATACAAATATATCTACATGTACAAAATTCTAAAAAACTAAAATAAAAAATCCTATGAATGGGCATCATAAAAATGTTTACCTACGCCTAAAAATAATACGATTTTCTTTCTGCGAGTACTTGCGGTAAAATCCAGGCGTAATTGCGCTCGCTTCCCTACATTAGCCGTGATTTACGCCTCTGCATCCAGTACGCAGATAGATCTGTTCCGAGTGTAATTAAGCTGTATTAGAAACGCAATCCTGTTTAATATTCCACTCACAGAGCGGTGTTTATGTTTTTATTGAGCAATACAAAAATAATAAGAAAAGCCTGAAGGTCATTAAAAACAGTTTGTATTAAAAAATTAAATTAAGATCCATAAATCCTATTTTCGCGGTGACTTCGCGTGTTTTTTGAAAAAAAAATATAAAAGTTAAAGTAAATAAATGTATATTTAATAACTTCTTACTCATGATTGAGATTTCAAGATAAAAAGTAAATGAGAATCATTAATTAATTCCTTCATTACAGCCTGTTAAAGTCAACTACTGAAACTTACTTAGGGCAAATCTATGTTCAGCTGTGGACATGTGAAGTGGCCGTACTTTGGGACAGCCTATTTTTTGTTATATGAATAGGGTGACAAACGAGCACAAAGACCCATGGACATCTACATTTATCCTCGTTTGCGAATCAAAATGCAGATGCGTTGTCACCCGTGAGGACTAAGTTGGAATGCCTCTTTTCCAATAAAAAGGGTCTCCGGTTCTCTACACTCACCATACGAAACACAGCAGTGTTAAGCTGCTATTTTACGCTGGTATTCTGTGAGAGCGTGGTCCTTCCCCGGTCGAGCCGACCCATTCGTGCTACAACTATACTACTAATATAATTGCAGCATGGCTCTACCACGTTGAAAACTATTATCAACAGTGGACTTGTGAAGGGCTGTAATGATGAAAATCATGATATAAAATTAGTCTAATTATACTGTTATTATTGCATTAGTACAGTTGCACTGCGAATTACTATTCAACTGTGATTTAGAATCTATAGAAATATATAAAATGAACTGTGTGTTTGTAATGTAAAAATAACTGTTTTTTACTAAATGCATATAAAATATATATACGGTACTTACAATTAAAACACAATTTTTAAAATTTTTATTTGACTGTCTGTCCGTTTGTTCTAGCTAATCTCCGAAATGACTGGACCGATTTTGACGGGACTTGCACTGGCAGATAGCTGATATTATAAAGATTAACTTAGGCTAATTTAAGTTGAGAAAAAGAATTAGGTTTCCGCGCAAAATATTAAAACCGTAAAGTAATAAATTATACTCGAACGAAGTCACGGGGAACAGCTAGTGGCAAATAAACAAGTTGTAAAATTAAAAATTTTGTACAACCGATTTCAATATAAATTATTATGTATAACGCAAAATCTAGTGGTCAGACCTTGATAAAATTATACTTGATAAATATGGGACCACATTTTTTTATAGGATAGGGTGACAAACGGGCACACAGTCCACTTGATGGTAAGTGGTTGCTGTGGCCCATAGACATCTACATCTATCCTCGTTTGGGAATCAAAATGCAGATGCGTAGTCACCCGTGAGGACTAAGATGGAATGCCTCTTTTCCAGTAAAAAGGGTCCGGCTCTCTACACTCACCATACGAAACACAGCAGCGTTAAGCTGCTATTTTACGCTGGTATTCTGTGAGAGCGTGGTCCTTCCCGGGTCGAGCTGACCGATTCTACAATTACTACAACTATACTACTAATATAGCTCCAGCATGGCTCTACCACGTATACTTTCAAATAAAAAAAGAATAATCAAAATCGGTTCACATTAAAAAAAAAGTTATAAGGTGACACACAAAAAAAGAAAAAAATACAGTCGAATTGAGTACCTCCTACTTTTTGATTTCGGTTAAAAAGTAAAGCCGCAGCATATAAGTGTCACTGCTGGGCAAAGGCATTTTTGAAAGTGTAACACGCGAGAAATGAGAATTGGCGAAGTTCACACGTCTTTCCACAGGCATATACAACTATTGCAAGAAGGGTTTGAAGTAACAGATGTAGAAGGCATAAGCTCTGGTATTTATATTATATGATGAGGCCATTCTGGCTTCTCTTATGCGTCGAACAAAATGGGTAATTTATATCATGATTTAAATACAAGATGGTTAAGTCGCCATCTACCCTCTCTATCACAAGATATATCATATAATATAATTGCCCTTAGTTGACGCTGCATCTTAATATTTCTCATGTCTCAAAACCCTTTGCGAATTTACGAGTAGTAATTAAGGCATCTAGATATTCGGTGCCGACGGCAACTCTTGATTTAACAAGAGGATGTAACACAAGCTTGAGTTCAACTTCGTTGACGTAAATTCTACGTCAAATGTAGAATCATTTATTCGTAGAAATGAAAGTCAAATAAACAACTCCTTGTTTAGCTCAAAGCAATATTTTTTTGATAAAATTTAACTGCTTGTTACGAATTGAAATTTCATCGTGTCTTATAATAAATTTTAGTTCGAATCAAAATTAAATACTTTCGCTTTGAAACAGAAATAAAAAAGTGCGAAATATCCCAATTTTGCTGATCTCTTTGTAGGCATTAAGTTCGTTTTATATTTTTATAGGCACCATTAAAAGTTTTAATTAAAAAGATTGAAGCAAAAGAAAAATTTTACTGTCTATTGAATTAAATATAACGAGAGTTATTGAGAGTCGAGCTTTTATAGACGAAGCGGAAAATGGTTGTGGAGGAGTGATGCAATAATATACACGTTATTTATCTGCTTTTAAGTATTATATATTTTATTCCTTTGAAATACTCCTCTCATTTCATAGGTTTTTAGGTCAAGGAAGTGTCCGCCGCGCTGCCCCAACATGTCTTAGGATGGAGGATTTCTCATGTCTTCGAAGTATTTCTTAATAATGCAGGTTTTTGCAATTAACGATTTCACTGTTGCTGGCGGGAATTGAACCCAGGATATTCGCGTACTGTGAAATTCACAACAAGCGCTTCATCATTTCAATTTCGCGTTAAAGGAAAACGGATTTATTTTTTCGCCGCTTACTCTAATAATATAGTATAGGGAGCGTGTAAGGAACCTGTAGGTAATAATGCCTATTAAAATGGGAACAATTAACAAATATTCTGTACCATTTTTTTTATTTATAATTATTAAACAATCTCTAACTAAACACTATTTATTATTAACAAATATCTTTTTTTTTATATGATATGAGTGACAAACGAGCACACAGTCCACCTGATGGTAAGTGGTTGCTGCGGCCCATAGACATCTACATCTATCCTCTATTACAAATCAAAATGTAGATGCGCCGCCACCCGTGAGGACCAAGATGGAATGCCTCATTTCCAGTAAAAAGGGCCTCCGGCCACCTGCACTCACCAAGCGAAACGCAGAGGTAAACCTCTACTTCACGCTGGTTTTCTGTGAGGTCGTGGTACCACCCCGGTTCAAGCGGGCCCATCCGTGCGACAGCAAAAGCTTACCGCATGGCTCTACCACTGTTAATCTATCTATTACTACCGAAGTCTAACTTCAACACTTATACATGGTATAAAGATACAAAGAGTAGCCAAATTTTAAACTTAAGTTCAAATATATAAATAATGATATAACTTTAAGGCAGTTTTCTTCTACTTTTATTTGAAATTATCCCAAATTGAATATGATTTATGGGCAACAAGGTTTTTTCTTTTTCTTCACCATTTGTCTATATTACTTGTTCTGAACCTTCTCTGCATATTTGGCCGATTATTGCAAAATAACCCGGTATATTTTAATTAAATATGCTTTAATTTAATTAAAAAATTAAAGAAGAAATATCATAGTTTTTCTTACTTGGAGAAACCCTATATATTATGGATACACATCCAGCCCTATAATAATTATTTTTAGGCCTTACAAAGACTTGTACCGCGCAGGATTCCCTTTCGCCGCAACCAATCGCTTTTACACAAACATCCAAGTTTAGTGTTTGGGATTAAAAATTAATTATTTTGCGTTATTAAAATACATTTGTCACATTTAATTATTGCGGCACTCGAAAACGTTCTGTTGGAGACATTTGCCACATTTCGTACTTCTTCAAGTCGTTTGTTTACTGGCACTCTTTTATAATTTGTTTTCTTTCTGATGGAACTGAGTGGGGTTCTTTCTGTTGTTTTAATGCTAGCTGTACCTTTAAAAATTATTTTTTTATAATACGGGAAGCATTTTTATTCTCATATTTCAAAAGAGTTAAACATGTAATAAAAGTAAAGTTGTATATTTATGTTGTATATTAAATAAATTTCTTCGTATTTGAGGAAATTTAGCACGAGTAGGAGCAAGCGACGCTACATAATAGATTGACCAAAAATCTTCTTATTCATTATTTTACATATAGTAAGACATTATCAAACAGAGCTTCAATATTTTCCTAGTTCATTGTACAAATAATGCGGATTAAGCTGTAAATTGTAGAAGATACAAGTTCGTACAACAATAACTACAAGCGTCGGTCACACAATTGTTTCAGTGAGCCACAAACGCCAGCTCAGTGATACGTTTATGTCTCCCACGCTACCGTTTATACATTAAATATATATTTTGTTCCCGTGCTATGTTGTTTTGTTATCGTTTTAATGCCGCGTGCAGCAACGAACGAGTATTATTGCTTGAGTTTATATTCTTTGCCAACGTTATTCCAGCAACAAACGCAAAGGATCTTTTTAGTATATGTTTTTTATTTTTAAAGAAATGTTTAACATTTTTGTGCTAATATAAAAGAATCTAAAGAGATAATAAAATATTTTAAACAATATATCATTTAAATACTAAAGAATATATTTGCTTAATTTTAAATTTTATTCGAGGACAGATTTCATATCAATAGTGTTCATTTCATATTAGTAAACTTTTAATATTTCTCTTTTGTAGAATATTATGTTTCATGGAATTGAGTTTATGTCAGGATAGAAATGTCATTAAATAGAAATTCCAATAGTTCCGTCATATTTTTGTCTCCATATCTCCCTTTTACACCTGATTATCAGTGTGGCCTTACACACTAGTCAGGTTATATAAATGAACCGTAAGGTTAGTTTTCCAACAGTGCAAATTTGTGTAATATAACGATACGTGTATCGCCCCTTAAGGAGACATCATCTATAGAAGTAGGCTCTGCGAATTTACAAGCGGACCTTAGAAAATGGGTTTTCTCATTTTTTATTATTTCAATCGCTAAAAAGATTAATTAAAGAAGCATCAATTACAATTACAATCTGGGTGTCTTCAAAGCAAGAGTGAGTAGGCTTTTGTTGCGCTAAGACAGTGTGATTTACTATCTAGGCCTGCATCACCACTTACCATCGGGTGGGATATAATTAAGCATTTGCTTATAACAAGTAAAATAATATATAATATTTGTTACAGATGTGAAAAAAAGTAAAATGTTAACACAATTAAGTACTAGAACTAGTAAAATATCACACATCTGCTTCCCTGCTTGACTATAATTCAACCGCGAGAGTGCGTGGCTCGATGCCAAGCTCGTGGTTTGCTTCCGTTCATTCTGCTACTGACTGTGTGCGTATTTTGTTCATACGCTTAGATTTATGAATATTGTATGATTTATATCTTTGATTCCTCTGCTTTATTTTTAAAGATCCAATTCACTTACTAAAGCAATAATTTTCTTAAATCTGTCATTTATTAAACACTATAAGCCGAAAGATTAATCCTTTATAATTATGTAAATAACTCTGTAAACCGGTGGTGGCGTTGGCGATGGTAGTATAATAATATCCATTACTCCACATCGTCCCGTGGGTGTCGTAAGAGGCAACAGAGGGAAATTGAAACAGGAGATAGGCAGCAGCATCTTCCTGATATTCAACTCGAAATAATAAAAACTGCGGTTGACAACCCACGCCAGGCGTGTCGACTATGGTAAAATCCCCCTTATGAGGCTGTAATGGATAATGGTAGAATGAGACATCTATATCATAAACATGTAAGATTTTAGAATAAAGTGGCCATTTTGTTACGTGGCGGCATAAACAAAAGCCTGGCTACGTTATATATCTGTCTAACTGGTTCTATTATACACCTACATGATTGTAGTGTCTTTAAAGGAGTGTCACGTAGGCTTTCGACGTTGTAATTAGAAGTTAGACTGCGCTTTGACATGCAAATGGACAAGCAACATGTGGTCTATGCTACGCCGTTAACCTACCTCGTGGGTGGTGATCCCTTATAATATAATGTAGAGTATAAATTCGGTGTGACCAGTTTAATGTGATCCTTGAATTCACTCGATTTTCATTGTTTATGATACGTAAACATCACTAACATTAAAACTAGTACAAGTGTCGTTGTGAAATGATTAGAATGAGGGCTAATAATGTTTCGCTCACCAGATGTCGCTAGTAGCGGCTGAAGTAAAGTTATTTGTTACACAGTGTCAGTTAATTGAGAAATTAGTTTTGAATAATAGTTTATCATTATCTAGAATATTATATTAATATACAACACAATGCGTCTGTGGTTTGATTTTTAATTTTTTGCACTTTATAATTTTTTTTTAAATCTGCTTTTAGTTAAATTCTATAGTTTGGTTTATTAATTTCTAATGTAATTAATATAAAATATAACTAATAATACAAAAAGAAATCTTAAAGATTACATTTTCCTAAGAAATTATCATCCCCGCTATGAAATCTGTCAAATATTTTACCTCACTGTAAAGTGGCGCCGCCCTGGTGACAGAAAAAGTCGTGGATGCCCTCATTATATCTTTTCCGGTTGCGAATAGTATTTTCGTTTATAAAATCGGAAGTAGGGACAAATAATATTGTTGTAAAAATAACACTAGGGACACTGATACGTCAGTCTAAATTGGTTGTTATTTTAGTGTGATAAGGTTGGGGATTGGAAGTGATGTCTACAGCAGTTAACTTTTTATGGACTGATAAAGAACTACCACAAGTATTAGATTTGCGATTGAATTCGAAGTTAGAATTGCGCTGTCACCACGCCACAATGAGGGATATGGACCGAAAAACAATCGTAATTTTGTAAGTTTCCGCACTAATCTGATATAAACATAGAAACTACGTACAAATTTCGTAAGTTTTTCAGATTCAAGTGGAAGAGGGAAGGAAGCATTGGTGGTGCAAATGTTTAGCTTTATTTTGCACACATCGAACGCGAAACGGAGATGTAGTGTTTTACTATTGTCACCAAATCGAGAAATCGCGATCTACTTAACTTACCAGCTGTATATTGCACTTATACTTATAATAAAAAGTACACCAACAGCAAAAGGAGATTTCAATTCATACTTCTGACGTAGTTATAAGATTATTTATTTCAATTATTATGAAAAAAAAGTTATGAATATAATTTCACTTGGACGTCAATTGGTCCGTATAGATATCTTTCGAAAAACTAAACGTATCACTTCGATTTTCTTTTATTAGCTTTAGATTTTAATCCTTAGGAAGCCATTTGAATTTCACTATAATTGTTAAACAATTTTTCGGTAACGAAATACGAAACAGTCAAAAAAAATTCGTGTTAAATAAACAGAATTTTGTGTAGGTTTTAACGAAATGAGTGTTTCAGTTATTAATATAATTAAAATTTTGTGCAACCGACTGAATATAAATTATTAATAATAACTCAAAACTATTGGTCAAACCTTGATCAAAATTATATGGGAGCACATGAAAAGCACAAGTTTTCAAATAAAAAAAGAATTATTGAAGTCGGTTCACCCAGAAAAAGATATGAGGTAACACACATAAAAGACACAGTAGAATTAAGTACCTCCTCCTCCTCTTTGAATTCGGTAGAAAAGTAAATTCATTATTCAAAACTTTACATGACTTTTGGATTTTCCAAATTATTTATGTTATTTTTTTTGGAGTTTATGGCCTGGTACCTAGACCTTTAGGCCAAGTCTTGAGTATTATTATTCGGTTTATTATAATTTCCCCAAGCCTTGTCTTTATGTATTATTATCCTTCATAGTTCACTGCTTCACAATATGTTGATGCGTCACATTGTGCAGCCCTTGGGAGATTTTGACGGCAACTTGAGCCAGCAGGCAGCTGACAGTTGGCGACGGTATCTAAAGGCGCCTATGCAAACAGCTTATCTTGAGAATCCATCACCATCAGAGCACTTGTTTCACCGTTTCCACTAATAGTTCACATGCGTAGACAGTTAATACATAAAATCGCACCACTTTTACATAGCAAAATCCACTTCAAACTATTATTTAAACTATAATACAGGAGCAGCAAACTGCCGCCGATGAAGTTCCCGCCAAAACTCCTATTTATGTTATTATTTCGGTAGTGACATAGGACAGAAAACGAAGTTAGTTTATCTGCAAGATGTTTTTTAAAATACTATTTTGAGAATGTCAGTCTAAAGGCCTATGTTCAGTCATTGAGTTATTATGTACTACGTACTAGAAGCGACACTGCACTATATTACGCTGTTCCATTCAACTGCGGCAATGTCACCGCACTTTAATCAGTCGCTCGCTAGGCGGTTGTAGAGTTGTCACGTGATGTGTTGATTTAAAAAAAATATCTTGATAAAATATGCCGGGGTGTGTTCTAAGATATTGCACAAAATGTTAGTAAAAACCAAGGAATTATTTTTCATCGGTAAGTAAGATACTTAAATAATAAAAATTCATTATAGATTAATAATTAAAAAGTTATTTCTTTGGCGCCATCTTGTGTCATGGAATATAGATTATGAAATTAATTTGTTCAGATACGACATTTCTGTAAGCAAGTGTAGGACAATATTAGTCACACAGGCGTATGTAGCATATGTAGGACAGTATATTATGTACAATTTTTTTGTAGAAATAAATAGAAGTATTTATAATTAGGCTAAATTTCTTACGTTTATATTTGCTGATTATTCTTTTATTTTAGTTTTAGGTTTCCACGTCCAAACCACGAAAACCGAGAAAAGTGGATAAAATTCGTCCAAAATAATCGTAGAGAAGAGATGTCGTTACCAACAAATCATACATACATTTGTTCCTTGCATTTTAAGGAAGAGGATAAATATAGTACGTAGAAGGCAAAAATTAACAAAACTTATTTTGTTTAAATGCATTTAATTAAATTCCTAATACAAATGTTTGCAATAACATTTATACATTTTATTAATTGAAATTAATTTTCAGCAAAAAACAACAAATAAGTTATATACGTATAATTCATGTGTAAACAGAAATGGTAGAAGTTTTTAAAGTTTTACTATGTTTTCTCACAGTAATTCTTAAGGCATAATATAAAAAGTATCAGCTCTGTGTCCATGCCTCACGCGAACTTAGGTATTAGATATTAGGCTTTTGGGGACCCAGTTCTAGATTTAAATAAATATATTTCATTAGATTGGATTCCTTCCAATTTATATAGTTATCTTATAAAATATTTATATAAAATTGTAATTAAAATGCTATTGTGGTAATATTATATATTATCATATTAATTTACCTTATGCATGCAAAATAAATGACAAATTATTAAAAATTGAATTCGTTTTAATAAATTCATTAACAATATATGTACTCTAAATAAATAATATTTAAATACCTACTGATCATTCTACCTGTGGATAATCTATTATGATAAAAAAATCGCGCATGTGCGGTAAACTGTTGCGCAACGACATAGAGTAGCGCACAGTTTTTGTTTGAAATAACTGTTCTAGTACGTAAGTACATTATACTTCAATGTGTTCAGCAGTGAACTTGTGAATGGCTGTAATGATGACTCTAAGAATATCAAACAAGTTCGAACATATTTCTCTTGTGTATCGATAAAATAAACGTACCTAACGATTTATGTTTCGGTTTCGGTTCTAGTTCTAGTAGGTATAGGCTTTTCCATCTATATTCCGTAATACCAAACGGTGCGTTGGCAGCTCCCGGGACTGAACTCCATTTTTCTTGATCTTTAGCATCCCTAGATAAACGATTGTTGGGCAGCCTTTATATGTTTACTTTACAGTGTTCAACCATCGTTTCTTAAGTCGTTCACGAGGATGTTCCTCCTGAATTATGACCAGAAAATTCTACCGGTTTGCGTTATTTCAAGTTAGAATATAGATCTGAAGAGATCTGATAAATATTTGTTTATTAAAATGTAAACCAACTTCAAAAACTTAAAATTAAGAAACAAAATGTTAATATATTCAATAATTAAATCATAGACAGCTGGTACGTTTATCACAAACATAGTCAAAGGTGCAAGAGGTCTAATCGGTTTTTTCTTTTTTTTTTGCGCCCGAAGCAATTGGAAAAGGGCTACCACAGAGGGAGGCGGAAAATGCATTATGCATACCACGACAGCCGGTCAGTCCTGGTTATGCAGGACTCACTGCCTACCGGGGGACCTAAGTGATACCCGCTAAAAACCGCCTTTGGGGACTGGCAACTAGCTGTTTAAAGCTTCTTATGCCGTATCGGAAGCGACCCTCTTTTGGGAAAAGAGGGCGCAGGCGGCTACGAGCCGCTGAGGGAGTGCCTACGAAGGCAAATTAATTATGAATAATTTAATTAGAGTTGGCCTGAGCCGCCATGAGGCAGTTCAGGTCGTTTGACAGTTTATTAGGCGGGTCCGGGAGAGAGTTTCTCGGCCTGCGGACTCGATAGCGAGAGGGGAGTGGGGCTGCATAAGTAGCTGCCTCACGAATAAGATGATTGGAGTGCGACTCTGAGGCTTTGAAGAAGTTCTCAGAGAGTTTTTTAAGAAATTGTTGAATTGTAGGGAGCTCTAAGTCCCGATGAAGGTCGGCATTACGGACGTACCAAGGTGCGTTCGCAGCTCGACGACAGAAAAGGTTTTGAACTACTTGGAGTTCATTAATAATTTTAGGGTTAGCGTGAGCAAAAATGGGGCCCGCGTAGGACATGACTGGTCGTATACAGACCTTATAAAGGGTACGCTTGATTCTGAGGGACATTTTACTGTGTCGGCCCAACATACTGTTGAGCTTATTCAGGTAAAAACGTGCGTGACGGGTTACTCTTTGGACGTGGGGCCTGAAAGTTAGCCCTGTGTCTAGAGTGACACCTAAATATTTGGCAGACGTATGCCAGGGGACAGGGGTCCCTAGCATACGTATTGGTGGAGTGTTTTTGAGACGGCGTCGTTTATAATCGAAGTGAACGGCGGAGCTCTTCTCCGGGTTCACATCGATGCGCCATTTTTTGAACCAAGCTCCTAGGTCATCAACTGACTTTGGACCTTGTTCCGTATGAAAGGTAGCGAGATACTTTTACAGTAGAGAGCAGTGTCGTCTGCGAAGAAAGAGAGCTGAACACCTTTCGGCGGAATGGGAATGTCGTTGGTGAACAGTTTCCACGTAGTGGGAAAGTAACTAAGGTTGAAGCAGGCGTTGAAGATAATAGATAAAAAGGTTAACACCTGCTCAGGAAAGTGTTTTAGGGCTTGATTGGAGATGCCATCCGCGCCCGGAGCCTTTTTGGGCTTAAGTCCTTTGATGAGGGATGAAATCTCATCATTGGACACAGAGATAGGTTCGGAGGCTGTAGGGGGTGAGTTCCGGCGGCGGACCTCATCTTCCACTGCCTGGACGTGTGAAGGGTCAACGGGTTGAGAGCTAGGAGAGCATTGAGCGGCAATGCTGTCTGCAAAGCACTCCGCCTTTTCCTCGTCCTCGAAGGCTACCGTACCGTCGGGACGGGAGAGAGGGGGAGTGTGGGTGATAGCGTCTATGCGGAGGGCTCTTGCCATCCGATAGTACGCTGTATGAGAGGGAGAGATATTCTCCATGAGTTTACTCTTTTCGAGGTCTCGAAATTCAGAGAGGCGGAAACGGAGTTCTCGTTGAAGACGATTAGCCGTGTGCCTATATTCGGGCGTGGGATATTTTGCTGCTCTCCGGAAAGCAGCTTTCTTGGCTTTTAATAGTTTGCTAATATGTAGGGAAAGCCCACTATTATTAGCAACCGGGACTACCCTTTCATTCTCCTTAAGGGAGGTTTTAATAAGGGTGGAGAGTGAATCGACCGCGGTGTCGATTTTTTAGGGACTGTCTAAGTCCGACGATAGGGAGATGGGAGAGTCCTGTGAGTCCAGAGCATTCGCTAGGGACTCCTTGAAGCCCTTCCAATTTGTGAAGGTTTTAGTCGAGGGTGTTGAGGGGGGTGGCTGATGGCCAAGAATGAGGGAGACCGGTCGGTGGTCGGATCCTAGATCGTCTAGTGTCTCGATTGCCCTGAGGTTGAGGGAAACACTTTTGAGTAGTGCAAAATCTAGCACGTCGGGAGCGTGGTCGGTGACATCGGGATAGTGAGTAGCACCGAGGGACTGTGAACGGTGAGGTCAAGAGACTGCGTGATATCGAGCAGTATCTTGCCACTAGGGGAGGTAGTACGGCATGTCCATTCTGTATGCTTGGAGTTAAAATCTCCAAACATAATGACTGAATTGCCTAAAGATAAAATAGACTCAAAATCTTTTTTGAGGGGATGGGTTCCTGAAGGGATGTAACAGGAGGCTATGAGGATGGACTGATGTCCAGTCATAGCTAGCCTGCATACCGTGGCTTCCATATTGGCAAGCTGCGGAGTAGAAATGGGAGAGCAGTGGAGTGACTTCTTGTAATAAATGGCCGTACCGCCACCTCGGCGGTCGTGCCTGTCATTACGAAGAAGAGAAAAGTTTTTAATAGAAAGGCCTTTAGTGTCCTTAGTTTTGAGATTAGTTTCCTGTAGGAGGAGGAAATCGGCTTCACGATTTTGAAGAAAGAGCTTAAGTTCTGGGAGGTTATTTCGCAAACCGCGAATATTAAAGGATACAAGCGATAAACCCTTAGGTTTGATACGACCGAAGGATGATAGGTCTAAGCGGTCGCCAATTAGTCTTTTATACATGGCAATTCAGGGAGTCGTGCTAAGCCGGGAGTGGGCGCATGCCCAATAGTGATCTGCTGCAGACTGATGATAGCTCTTATACTATTTTTGTAAATGATCATGAAGTGATCATGTAAAAACGATGAGATGAGAATAGAGAAAATAAACTTTTCATAAAAAATTGCTTAATAATAACATTATCGAAATCATTACAGCAATTTCAACAGAATCATTAGTCATTTTTACGTACGCAATTGACATATTAAAATTTGCGATCAATCAAATTATAGAATCACTGGCGTAGAATTTTTGCTCCAGAATATTCAACCTTTTTCACTTATTTTAAGGTTCTCTTGTTTGAAAGCAATAAGTCAATTTGTATGTCAAGTTCAACCCCTCAATCTGTGTTACACTTGGTTATACTCTATATTTGACAGCTGACGCAGGCTTTGTAAATATTGACAGGATAATTCGCTAATTCGTTACCATTTGTTACGCCGTCGCCGAGAGTGATGTCTGTGCCATAATTTAAAACTGTATTCGTATGTCGTTATATACTCTCTGATTTATCTTTAAGGTATTCTTATTTTTTCGTTTTCATAGTTCTGTAGAAGTTAAATAAAATTGCAACCAATAGACGTGTCACAGACTTATTTTATTTCCGTAAGGATACTCGTATCATCATTATCATCATTACAGCCCTTCACAATGGACGTTCCTGAGCCACCTGCCGTCATCGACTTCTTGCATGTCTTACCAAGTCGTCACTCCATCTAGTGGAGGGCCGTCCCACACTTCTCCTACCGGTACAAGGTTCCCACTCGACAACCTTTCCTCCCCATCGGTTGTCGGTCCTTCGAGCTATATGGCCGGCCTATTGCCACTTCAACTTACTAAGCTGTTGGGCTATGTTGGTTACTCTGGATCTAGTGCGGATATCTTCATTTCTAAGTTTATCATACATAGAAACCCCGAGCATGTATGCGTAATGCGAGTATAATCGGTTTGTATGACCTACAAATTATTATTTCGAGCTGAATATATGTATGTATATATGTATATAAAACGTCCCACTATATAGAAATCCTAGTCCGGCTTATCTTAAATTACAAAACATTAATAAATAATATGTATAACACTAGAAAGATTATCAATACTGCATCAAATCCATAGATAATTTTCAAAGTATTAAACAGATAAACAGCGCATAAGTTGTTGTAAGCATCATCTTTTTGAAACTGTTTTTGTCATTTCTAATGAAAGCATAGAAAAATAAACTGCAGGACACAAAGCCATTTTAGAAATGACGCTGGGGCTGGTAAAAATACTCAATATTTCCTCAGTCCTAAATAATATAAAGTAATAATTTTATAAGAGATATTTAGGCTTTCTTATGATATTTTACTTCATTGTAGACTAGGCGTTGGGTTTTCGCTGTAAATTGTACAATGTAAAAATTTTGTATGCAAGTTTAGTGCAAATTTACCGTTTTGAGCATTTATCTAACCTTAAAATAGTCAAGACGAAAGTTTATTCACAAACCATAATATATATTGCTGGCTACATATAGCCATAGTATAAGTGATGAGACCGACGTCTCTGCACGCACTTGCGATTAAAGCACCTCGCTTCACCCCTATCCCTTCCTATTCTGCCACCCTAGTCACCATTTTTCATAGACACGGCACTCTCCCATCCGCTCTTCAACGCACTTGATTTGCCGAGCACGTATACAAGTCCACGTCGAGCGAATACTCGTTCCTTTACTTTGAACTTTATTCCGTTAAAATAAATATTATAACGTTTGTAAAGATATCTTTGTAGGTACGCAGACTTTTGTCATTGCACGGGTCGATGTTTTGCTTTGGGCAAGATCCCTCAGTGTACCTTAGGAATAAATGGAATATTTGAAGATTTCGTGTTTATGTGTCGTTAGCGATACTTAGAAAACACCTATTTAAGTTGTCTAATCGTGCTTCAAGTGAATTAATTTGAACGTCCACTTAGTTGAAACTGTTTGCGAAGTAGCCGTTTGTGTCCATTTTGTATTGTAGGCGTTAACTTTATTTTATTATCAGCAATTTCATTGAGAAATAATTAGGAGAAGACTAACATATGTTATGTAAACATATAGTTCAGGGAAAAAGTTTCTTCCTATTTTGTTTGTATAAAATTGAAGAAAAATGTCTTTGGTTGTACTCTTTGTATCCGGTTGGATTCGTTTTATTATCAATACATATAAAACATTAAGAAAAAGAAATAGTCAAAAAACACTTTCCCGCCATTTTTTAATTGTTTTTCTGCCCGCCAAAATGAGTAAATCTAAAGAAGAAATTCGATACATTGTGAAGTTTTATTATAAAAAAAGAAAAATGCGACTGAAATCGCGAAAAAATCTGTGACATTTACGGATCTAATGCAGTGTCAGTAAGAATAGCACAAAGTTGTTTCAAGCGTTTTCAGTCCGGGAATTTTGATGTCAAAGTTGCAGCTCGCTCTGGTCGCTCTCATACTGATAAAGTCAATGTCATTCTTGAAAAGTGGATCAATATCGGATATAACATAGCCGAGGAATATAGGATTGACCACAAAACAGTTTTGACCTATTTGAAAAAGTCTGGCTATACCAAAAAAAACTCGATTTTTGTGTGCGACACGAGCTCACTGATAGAAACCTAATGAATCATGTACTCATTTGTGATTGTATATTGAAACTTAATGAAACCGAACTATGGGTCAGCAACCACTTACCATCAGTTGGACTGTGTGCTCGTTTGTCACCCTATCCTATTAAAAAAATCATCATATGGCATATATCCCCTTCACCAAGCTATTTATGAGGGAGGTCGCCGTCCATATTCAGCATTGAACATTTGATAGGCTGTAATGGAATAATGGAATGTATATTTTTATTTTTCTTTTTCAGCATATTCCAAATATTTCTATTTCGTTTGGCGGTGGTAATCATTCGCTATTATTCTAAAAAATATATCTTAACCCATTTCTAATTATTCTCTAATTTACTTGATAGATTTTATAATGAAGATATCCACAGTTTCGACTGTGGATAACCTGGTTCGCCAGGTTAACCCAAACAGCGCAAAAGATCAGTAAGCTGAAAGATGAATACAGTTCGAAGGACCGACAATCGATGGGGAAGAAAAGTTCTTGAATAGCAGTCCCGTACCGGTAGGTGAAGAGTATGGCGATGCCCACTTAGATGGAGTGTCAATCTGGTAAGAAATGAAGGAAGTCGATCGATGGATGCGTATGTTCAGCAGAGGACTTTTGATCGGTTCAACTGATAATGAAGTTAACTATTAAATGGGTTTCGATTTATTCTGAATTTTATTAAGATTTATTTACACAAATCTTGTCATCATCATTACAGCCCTTCACAAGTCCCACTGCTGAACATAGGCCTCCCCCAAGGAATGCCACAAAGTCTTGTTATAATTACTGTTAATCCTTAAATAGTAGAATACTAAGAAAGGTCTATTCCAAATTTAATTTGTCATTACTACTACGATTACGTAGGTCACTCAATAAGATTTGCCTGTCCTCGGAAGAACCAGCAAGAAACCATTTACATTATATTCTTTTACCATTTTAGTTCTAGATTTATTATTTATTTAAAACCAGCATGGCAAAACGTGGTTGTGTGGTTTAACTTATAAGTTATTTTTGGAAAGAAAAACTAAATATAAAGACAAACTTCTGTGTGATCATGGTGAAATGTACCAATTAAAAGGTGGCTGTTAAGTCGTTTTACATATGTGACGGCGTTGTCGTTGGCACCACAAGCGAAACGAGCCGAAGCCTTAATCACGCTTTTGAAGTTTCCAAACTATACCGATATATCCGAACGGTTGGTCGCTCCACAGGCTGAACACCTTTGTTGCCGCTCTCCGTTGCTGGTCTCGCTGAAGAACTGTGAAGTTAATAATTAAACACCCATTTATCGAAAACCATGAGCTGTGATCTGGTATTTCTTAAAATCCATACGACACCTTTAGGACGAAATGGGATAATTCTCCAATTCACAGAGACAGAATCTCACACCGATATTTAATTTTCCTTAAAGATAATTAACAGAACAATTATATACCTGTGTATACGATACCAATTACGCCTTTGGGCGTCAGTTATTATCTGCCGTAAACATTGCTACATTATCAAACCATTAATTAAAGTTCTTCCACCGAGAAAGCGTTATTGCAACTATTAAAGTTAAGTAATTTATTTTTATTGCGTTCAATACAGTATGGCGGTCGCTTCTGGGTTAATACCCTGGTGTGTGGTCTGCGGATTTTTTTATTTCTGCGTTGTCATGGAAACGGGTTACAGTTTTTGCGGTTGACTCTGGCTTTGCTCCCCCGCTACTGAACTTTCGATAACTAATTGCGCTTTGAAACTTTCGGCAACTTCGCGTTGGGCGTATATAAAAGGTTAGCCTTAATGTTTACTGCAAGTCACTGCGCGTGATGAAATCGAAAAAGGTTTTATTTAATCAGCTCACTAAAGCGTTTGAAGTTAATTAATGTACTGAATTTGACATCAGAAATTATTTTCAGTAATAATATCAAGTCGACTTTTTAAGGACATCCGATTTAAATCTCCGAGGAGACCCCACATTTACCGTGTAGTAGCGTGGTGTAAAATATCAACTACCCTATATTGTCACGTGGGTCTCGTAAAAGGCGACAGACGGAAACTGACCCAGTAGACGAGCAGCAGCGTCTTCCTAATAACAATTAAAAAAAACTGTGGTTGTCAACCTGCCTGCTAAACGTGGATTCTATGGTAAATATTTCCCATATGAGGCATTATATGAGGACTATGTTTAGCAGGATTCTTTGATAGGCTGTATTGGTAACAGTTATGAAAGAACTACATTTTTCTCTCCTGACAAATTAGAGAAGGGAAACGATAATCACCTTATCGTCTGCGCGATGCAAAATATCGCCTATAAAAGTTGTCTGCGGATGTTTTTGGGTTGCAATGGCCACCAACTATCAAGTGGAATATAAATTCATTGACACTTCAATTTTATTTCAAAAAAAATATATTCAAATAATAAATCTCGGTGTAAATTTTCCGATGCCCTAGCGGAAGTTTTATATTAGGATTTATCTATGTAAAAACAAAAAAGCATTTAAAGACAGTTGAAGATGGCATGTTGTCTTATTCCATTAAAATTACAAAAGAATATTATAAATATAACAACAAAATAATTATGTGTGGTTGTTAGCAATAAGTTTTCGGTGCCTACTTTCGAAAAGTTATTACTCCCTTAAACATACTTTGTAAGCGTTTAATCAACTGTAAAATTTGGAATCGGTAATTAAAATTCAAATAAATTACTCCCGTGGGAGTCTTAAAACACGAATGTAAGATTACTCCATACTTCATTTCACCTTTTAAATATTTCTTACGGCCTAATTGCGAAGAAAATATATTTTACGTGTTGTGTATTATTTACGACCGGTTCGCCGTACCGTTAACGCTCGCTGATTGTAAAGACCTTAGTGTCAGTATGAGTAATGGTGTTTTTACTTTGTGAAAATGTATTACTCGATTTGAAACAGGATCCCAAACAATTTCGGTAAACGGTGCGTTTTTACGTGATTACCGCTACTCACGTTTGTATATAATAACTATACTCGTTTCTCACGCAGTAGATTAAGTAGTAGTAAGGACTATTATAAAATTGACGATTACTTAAAGGACGAATATGTATAGAAAAAAAAACATGCGTGAGTGCCGTGGAACACTCGGTTGGAACGAAGTTCCTTTCGTAGTACATATATTATTGTTGATAAACGTATTATATTATTCATTAATTAATTCAATTAATAAAATTAAAAAAATATTTCTTTAATGGAAAGATAAGAAATAGTGCGAGGGAGATAGATTTTATTCCATCTTGCTTCCATATAACCGCCAAGGCCGTCTACACTACATCAAAAGAGGTTGTGACGAAAAAATCTTACATTTTCTCGCCTCGCCCCCATCCGCCAAATTCCTGCCGTCCGATAAGGAACTTCGTTTCAATAGTATTTTCTCTGCACTAGTGGTCCTCAATTGCTGGGAAATGAAATAATTAATACCAACATAATACGACTAAATTCCATCCATCCATCCATTACAACCTATAAAATTCCACTGTTGAACATAGGCCTCCCTCATAGATTACCTCATGGGCGATTTTGCTACGCTTGGCATGCGGGATGGCCACCGGTTTATTATTTTTATTTGTTATCAGGAAGATGCTGCTGCCCATCTCCTGTACCATTTGCCCTTTGTCGCCTCTTACGATACCCTCGGGACGATATGGTGTGATTGGTAAGTGGATTTTTTATATAGGATAGGGATAGGGTATCAAACGAGCACACAGTCTACCTGATGGTAAGTGGTTGTTGTGATCCATAGACATGTACATCTTATCCTCAATAAAGAATTAAAATGCAGATGCGTTGCCACCCGTGAGGACTAAGATGGAATGCCTTTTTTCCAGTAAAAAGGGTATCCGTTTCTCTACACCCACCATACGAAACACAACAGTGTTAAGCTGCTATTTTACGCTGGTATTCTGTGAGAGCGTGGTCGTTCCCCGATCGAGCCGACCCATTCGTGCTACAACTATACTACAATATAGCTACAGCATGGCTCTACCACGTCTAAAATGTGTTGATACTCTTACACCAACACTACACGCCAACCTCAGTGAATTCTATTAAATGTAAACGGAATTATCACTATTAGGTGCTAGAGTTCCTTTTTTACTACGTGGAAGGGTTCCTTTTGTGCCTAAGATTTAATCTGGTTAGCTACCACTCTTTTACCTATTTCTACCGTCAAATAACAGTACTTTGCATTGCTGTATTTCGGTCTCAAGGGATTGAGAGTGTCAGTATTGTTACATCATCAGAAGTATTCCGTCAGAGTTCTCAGGGGTGACAAAGTATCTGTAGCCTACTTTGTATGAAGTTGACTGCAGGTGGCCATGATGCTGTAGTTCACCACTTGACTGTAAGGTCGTTTGACACTGCATTTGAATAAAAAACTATTTTTCTAGAAATTATCAGAAAATATGCGTATAAATACGCGACACAAGTTAACAACATTACACTGTAATTTATTCTTAGCTCGCAGTATTAAATTACAAACAAAAAAAAAACTCTTGTACACTTTTTATTCCAGTGAATGGAATCCAGTTGTGAATTAGCAAAACAATAACTCTTTCTTATAACAAAGTAACATATATAAATGTACACTACTAAATAGTGATATGGCCCCTAAGAATGTTACATGACTAAAAGTACGAGAGTGTAACTTCACTCCACACAATCGAAATAAATCAAAAGTTGTTCGTTACTGCGTCCACTATTGCAGTACGCAGAGATAAGGCGAAGTGTTCATTATATAGATAAATAACTTTGCTAGATGACAAATGACCAACTTGAGGATATTATAAGACTAAGACATAACTAGAAAACTTGTGAACTCAATATGCTTTTGATGTGTGCATTGTTAAATCATCTAGTTACATTTATAGTAAAAGTACTTTAATAAGCGGAATGAGAATCTTTAACCATTTACCTATATATATTAAATCATTAAAGAGCCCACGATTTAAAAAAACTAAAAGAATGGTTATTATCAAAATGTTTCTATAATTTAGATGGATTTTTTGAAGTAATTATTGATTTATTGTAGTGCTTTATTTTATTTTTTATAATAATAATGTCCTCCAGACCGAATTTCGGCCACGGCGCCCAGTCTCAACGGAGACGAGCCATCTGCGCTGGACAGGATTATAGTGCCCAAGTGTATGCGCAAGCACAGGTGCACTCTCTATTCCCTCACTCTCATAGCCCGATGGGACGGTAAACCGACACGACCGGAGAGAGATCAGGCGCAGGACCAACGGCTTTACGTGCTTTCCGAGGCATGGGGGTGAAACACCGCCAACTTCCTGACTCCGGGCAGCTACTGAGAATGTATTGATGTAAAAGCTCAATAACTGATTTTTTGGCCTGACCCAGGATTCGAACCCGGGACCTCATGTTCAGCAGTAGCACTAGTACAACCACTAGACCAACGATGCAGTCAGTTTTTTATTATATTGTACGTCCGAAATGGACAAACTGTAGTAACTATACTCTGTATTTATAAGACCTCACGTACACAGTTATGACAATACATAAATTACTATCTTATCTTAAGAAACAGAAGTTTTAAATACTTACGTTTTAATTACTTACTTTGAAAAGAAAATAATTTATAACAGCGTCAAGCAGACTTTTTAGGAAATCAACTTCAATCCTTTCAATCCTAGTTTCTCTAGGAGGTAGGACTTCTTTTTGCGGAAGTGAGTAGAAGTGTGTCTGGGTAGGTACCCCCCCCCCCTACCTATTTCTGCAGCCAAATAGCAGTGTGTTCAGGTCTGAAGGGTATAACTACAGGCCGGCCAGAACCAGTATAACTACAGGCTGCGAGTTCCTAGTCCTCGGTGGTAACAACGTATTTATTTGTATGAATTTGGTTGCAGATGCAGTAGCCCATCACTTTTATCGTAAGTTCGATTGCAGCTTAAGATTATTAAAAAATAAACCGGCCAAGTGCGAGTCGGACTCGCGCAACGAGGGTTCCGAACAAATCCGTAGGTATATGAGTTTAAAATTATTAAAAATATTTTTTTATATGAAGTAACTAAAAATTTATGCTTTTCGCAATTTTTCCTTTATCTGTGCTATAATACGTTGCTTCGTACCAAATTTTAAAATTCTGAGTTCACGGGAAGTACCCTGTAGGTTTTGATTCCCTTGCGAATATTGAAAATTTGTGGCATAAATGGCTGTATCTTTTGATTGCGTTGGCTTAGAAGTTTGATTTTTTCACAGCTCCAAGGGACAGTAGACTTGAGTATTTGATATAAATTTCAGCTTGATACCTCCACGCGTTCCTGAGAAAAAGGGTCTTGACAGACAGACAGACAGACAGACGGACAACAAAGTGATCCTATAAGGGTTCCGTTTTTTCCTTTTGAGGTACGGAACCCTAAAAACAGTTTATACTAGACCCCTCTATCTATAAAATTTTCAATAACGCACCGTGTGTTCATTTGCCGTACCTGGTTCATAAACTTCTTTGATATTGCGTGCCGTCTGTGCGGCGTTGGAGCTACTACGGTACTCATATTTGAAAATAACGTGAATTATCCATGAATTTTCAATGTTTCCGTTTTCGCAAACACATAAATGAAACAAAAAGAAAAAAAAACAAACGACGGCGAATCAAATGAACAATTGACATTTATGTGCAATGTGTATTATATACTTATTTTAACTTTAGTGTGCTATATATTATCTTTATATATAAAAATTACGTGTCACGTTGTTTGTCCGCGATGAACTCCTAAATTACTGAGCTGATTTCAATGAAATTTTGTACACTCTGTGCAGTTTGGTCCAACTTGAGAGATTGGATATTTTTTATAAACAAGCCAGTGTCAGAAAAAGACAATTTCATGGGAAAGGATTTAAGGTAATACGAGTAACAACGGTTTTTATTTCGTACAATTTCTTTGATGAAATACCAAAATAGGTTCACTGTGTTACCATTCCTATTCCTAAGGGTAAATTTTTTAATATTAACTGAATATTGCTATATTATACGCGTATTACTTTATAACTAAATTAAGTCTTTTGTCGTGCTTATATAAAACCTCGATTCTTTTTGTTATACTTTTATAATCTTTACGACTCGTAACTCGAGCTGTAATAAACATGGATTATTTTTGTGATGGCTGTTTTATTGTCTTTCATCGGAACGCTTCATCAACCTATTTCCAGCTTATTTAGGTTACAGTGGTATTATAGTTTTGGTAGATCGATAAAGCTTAAAAATGATTATTCGGTATTTCAAAACTCTCATAAGGCGTATTATGAATGTAAGAGTATTAACATATGTGAATTTATTTGCTAGGTTAAGTAAATAAAAAGTAAAGTTATAGCCTTATATGTCCTACTGCTGTGCGCCATTCATTTTTGGGGGCTTATGGAGCTATTAGCCTCTACTAGCTGGCGACGAATTTTGGGGAGGTCCTTTGGGCAAGTTGAAATTGTGAAAAATATAATTTAGTCAATTGGCGAATCCAGTACCGCGAACGACGAAATTATATTTTTTCACAATTTCAACTTGCCCAGAGGACCTCCCCAAAATTCGTCGCCAGCTCTCATTCTATACGCTACTGCAGTGCGCGGATTTGACATGCCCTTGAAAAAATTTGATTTATCAGACATAGATTTTATTTTATAAAATAAAAATCATTTTACACACTCGAACATACTTTCACACACACAAACACACACACACACACACCCACACACACACACGCGCGCGCGCGCGCGTACGCACACACCCTCGCACACACTCACGTGCACGCACGAACACACACACGCACACACACACACACACACACACACACACACACACACACACACACATACGCATTATTTTTCTTTCTGCTTGAACTCTTACATTATGATTTTTAAGTAAGAAAACTGTAATTAGCATTAATTTAAAACTAAATAAAGGTTGTATATACTATTACTGTAATCATGCCGTAGTATTCTAATAAATAAATAAATAGATTTCCTCACGATTTGTTTTTACCGCCGATCAGATGGTGAATCAGCACTTAAAGTAGAAATTAATAAATTCGTTGGTGCCAACGGTGACCAAACCGTGGTTGCCAAACCACAGCTCTCCAAGAGTAAGCATAGTCGCATTCACAATTCACACGTTCATACACTTTGTATTCTATTTAAAAAGAGTTTAGTCGTCAGAGCATATTATTCAGATATCGTAAACTAATAAAAACTTGAAACTGATCTAAAGTAAACAACACCAAATCACCATTAACTGTAGACCGCTACTGCATAAATAAAACTGCTAAAATCTTCTTGCAGTAGAAAATAGGTACTTTAACGAAATCAAATTAAATACGGCCATGTGACCCATCAAAATTAATCAACAATTTTAAACAAATCTCAATATTGATATAACAGTTGATAATATTTCAAATTGATTGATTTATAACAGTTCAGATGATACTCGTCGAAACAATTTATTCACTGTAATTGGAAATTTAGATAAACAGAACATAACAGATGTGATATCAGTGCTAAAGACGCAACATAATAAATTTTTGTGTATTAGTAAAGTAAGTTACCACATTATTATTTTGAATTTTGGTTTTAAAAATCAAACTTTTAATAAAAAGTATAAGACGACTACAAACAACAAAAAAATTTTTTTCCACGTAACAGCTTCAGAAGTGCACCATCTGTATGACGACATTAGTTTTTAATTCGTCATTTATTTTACTTCATTTTTATTTATTTCGGAATTTCAATCGCCACCGTAATAAGATTTATTTACTTTGTCATCATACGGCTTATTTGCACTTCTTGGTAGCTAGACATTTTAAATTTGAAACAATGAATGTAGCAAAAAGTTTTCTAGTTTTAATGCGCTATATCGTACTCAAACACAAAGCCGGTTTAATGTTCAAAAGAAATAAAAAAATAAGCCCGTGTCATCCGTGTCATTCCAGTTATCCAACACTATAGAAGATAATTAGCTTATGGCACGTCAGGTCTGCCGCTTAACCGTTCTGTCCGTCTGAGACAAAGCTTAGTAGGAGAATATAATACTTTCCGTGTAAAAAAAAAACGAAAATGAGCGAAAAAAACCTTTTTGCTTTCGCTGCATTATTTGAAATAGAAGCTTTTAGATTTTTAAACTTTCCAAATGACGGTAATACACGACACATGTTCCGAGTAAAGTTTTATATTTAAAAACATTTTAAAGTTTTCATGACTTCCATGGATAAAAATTTTAGCGACAAATGTATTGTGCTTCTGTAGGCTAACAGTTAAGAGCGAAACTGAAAAGTTGGGAGTTTTGGCGGGATTTTAACCGCCGGCGGACTGTTGCTTCTATTTTATCGTTTAAATAATGGTTTAAACTGGAGTTTTAAAGCGTAAAAGTGTTACGATTTTGTATATTAAGTGTCTCAGCAAGTAAACTATTAGTAAAAAAAGGTGTTCCGTTGTCGGTATGAATTCAATCAATACTTTATACGCCTTAACAACGTGAAATACAGTCGTCATCGACAGTCTGTTGGCTTAAGCTAACGTCGAAACACACTTTAATGTGATGCATGAACATTACGTACGGATGTTTTAATTCAAGAGATATATTTTCTCTTATTTGACACTGAGAAAATATAACTGTACGAGTACATTATTAAAGAATAAAAAAGAAAAGAATCGTAGTTGAACACTCCTAGCACAAGAATGTTTTAGCTGAGTTGAAAACTTCATGGAGAATATTTTTATACGGTTGAGAGGGTTGCTAGTATTACTTAAAAATATCTTACTGATTAAAAAACGAATAACCGGCCAAATGCGAATCGGACTCGCGCATGAAGTGTTCTATACCATCGTAATACACGTTTCTAGTAGAGTAGCCCCTTTTAATTTTTAATTGTTTTAATTTTTATTATTTGTTGTTATAGTGGCATCAGAAATACACATTCTGTGAAAATCTCAGCTGTCTACCTATTACGGATCATAAGATACAGCGCCCGCTGACAGACAGCGGAGGCTTAGGAATATGGTCCCGCTGGTTACCTTTGGGCACGGAACCCTAAAAATGGCCACTTTGCCGAGTTTTGGAAATTGATGTTTAGGTGAATCAAAATTGATGTAATCTCAGTATTGGGGGTGTCTACCTTACCTTAACAGATTTCTATGTATATTTAGGTAGGTAACTTAAATATATATAGAAATCCTTCACTTACAATGTACATACTCCTCTACCTCCTCTTAAATGTAAAGATTAAGCAGAAACAATGTGACATACTGATAATTCACTACAAATATTTTCAATTTTTCTTAAATATTAGTTAGCTGTTATATAAAATATTAGCTTCTGGTAATATTTTTAGGGTTCCGTACCTCAAAAGGAAAAAACGGAACCCATGTTGTTCCATGATCACTTTGTTGTCCGTCTGTCTGTCAATACCCTTTTTCTCAGGAACGCGTGGAGGTATCAAGCTGAAATTCATATCAAATACTCAAGTCTACCGTCTCTTGGAGCTGTGAACAAAATCAAACTTCTAAGCCAACGCAATCAAAAGATATAGCCGTTTATGCCGCCAATTTTCGACATTCGCAAGGGAATCAAAACCTACAGGGTACTTCCCGTGAACTCAGAATCTTGAAATTTGGTACGAAGCCACGTATTATAGCACAGATGAAGGGAAAATTGCGAAAAGCATAAATTTTTAGTTACATCATATAATAAAAATATTTTAATAATTTTAAACTTATAGGTATACCTACGGATTTATTCGGAACCCTCGGTGCGCGAGTTCGACTCGCACTTGGCCGGTTTTTTTAAAGTATCCTATGTTCTATTGCATGACGTAATTGATTTCCATTCCAAATTTTATAATAAACCATCCGGCCGTTTAAGCGTGATTGAGGGCAGAATCCAAATAAACATACTTTCACATTTAGATTATTAGTAAGATTCTTGAAAAGTAAAGTAAAAGCCTAAAGAAAAATCCGACTCATCTCCCAGACTTTTGAAATGTAATATTCATTTATACAGAATGTAGTAATTTAATAGTATTAAAATGGAAAGTAGGCGGCGACCACTAAAAAATAAACAATACCCATTTAGGAAATACGTATTCAATGAATATTAAATAGACTTATCGCAATATAGCATAGGTCTCAGCAGTTTGTAAATTCAGGTAGATACTGAATACAGTGGCCCGAGTCGATAGCACTATTCGTGAAAATTGAATTGGAACATGTATTGCAACACGAAATAAGTCATGAAAGGAATGTAAGCGGGATTTCTTTGAAATTGTGTACCGACAGAAGAATTTCTTGATAACATCCTATTGGATAGGTGTTTTTATTTTAGAAAATGGAGGTTGATCAAATCGTGTAAAGTCTAACGGTTGTGAAGGCTGCAATTTGAGTAAGGTATTAATAATATTCTTTTGTCACGAGTTCCTATCCCGAATGGAGCTGAAATAATTTTTTATTGGATTTTATTGTCAAGAAATTCTCAGTAGGAGCCCAGAGTTAGGAACTTGGCAGTGTTTCACATAGTGCCTCGTATAGCAGGTAAAACCGACAGTCCTGCGCCTGTTTCTCCTGTTCTACTGAACTTCCATCCCATCGGTTTATGAGAGTGAGGGAATAGAGAGTTCTGATGTTCCTTAAAACAACTAATAAATAAAAACACTTACCCCTCTCACCCAGAGGTCAGAGACTACAGACTTCCATTTGGCACGACCCTGACACACCCCTCTCGCCTCTTCCACCTTTTCTTAGTCCTTAAACAGTATTTAAATTTTAACAAGTTCAATTTAACTGCAGTTATGGTGTGTAATAAAATGATACAAAATTAATTAAACATCTAGGTACTAAATTTAATAGGTATTAAACTTAATTGCTTTCAAGTAAAACCTTAACTTTGACAATCAATTTTAATTACCAATTGCATATTAATTTATATTTGTAATAAAAGCATGTAGTAAAGTTTTATTATTCGGTCACTCGTTTCATTCAAATGAAAAATGATAAAATATTAACTTAACCTTAATTTGACGAATCTTGTATCATAAAGTTTTCTGCATAAATAATTTCAATTTGATTTTACATGTTTATAAATAACAAAGTAAGTGACGGGAAGGCAACCGTTGTCCGCAACGTGTGTTCATCCATCATCGCGAATGTAATCAGCAGTGTCTGAAGCGGGCCATTACTTATTTGGTAACGATCATCAACGCTTGTAATATAAACCGAGAGCATCGTTGCTGCTGACGTTGTGGTGCAAGTTGTAAGCTTTATTCCTAAAAGTTCAAGAGTAAAATTGTTTTTGAAGCGGCGCCAGTGCGCTTTACTATCTTCGGTTCCACCACCAATAATAGGTGTGGTATTTGTCAAGCACTGACTTTTAAATAAAAATAAATTAACAACTCAACATTTTATAGCAGACACAATGTTACATCCATCTTAAAATTTAAACATTTGCATTGCTTTTGAGGGCTGGTCTGTTCGTACTTGAAAAACACTTAGGAGATCTCTATCTCAAATATAACTCATCTCTAAAACGCATGCTACATTAGTTAATTCGTCCATTACTTTTAAGATTTATTATTTTATGTAATTTATGGAGCATTGAATATTTGAAGACGTAACAAAAAAGTACACTTGAGGTCAGAGCAAAGAACATTTAGCCGATTTGTTTTTTGAGAAACTTCAACCTAAAATGGATGTAGTTTGTTAAAAATAACGCTTATCAAATTAACAATCTTACATCTTTTTTTTTAATATAAATTTGCGTATGAGTAGGGGGATTAATATATTAAGACACAATTTAAAACACTACGTTATCCCTTACGTGCGTCTATTCTATAATATTACCTACGTACGTGATAAACGTATATCTAAAATTTACACGTTTTTTTACATTATAAAATTTTGACTTACATGGAAAGGTTTTAATAATGTGTGTCGAGGTTGAGGTTAATTTAATGGATAAAAAGATGAAATAACAACTTTCAGAATTTTTATCTGTTGGTTTATGTGTTTATGCAAGGATCACCTTAAATTGAGTTATGAACTATAATATTAAACGACCTCACTCATGAAAATCGACATCAATTTAAGAAATTCGAGTTGCTCTGTCACTTTTTACAAAATGATAATGGAAAGAGATGGGTATAGAGATAATTAATACTTCATTTAAGTAAGCAATTATCAAATATTATATTAAGACCGTTATTTTTACGTAAATATAATGCAAGCGTAATAATAATACCTTTATTTGTTGATCAAAAGTAATACATTAAATAATATGTTAACAGTTCCTTATTGTGTCCTATATGATCTACCATTAATTGGCACACAAATAATATTTAAATGGAAATTTTACCAATTACGAGGTCAGTCATCAAATAATAACTGTATAATTTTAGTAAATGTCAAAAAAGAACAATTTTGTAAATAAACACAAAAGCTTTAAAAAAATTATGAATACATTCTTGCATTGGCGGCCTCGTACCGGCGGACGAAGTGTAAGGCGTCCCCTCACTAAATGGAGTGACGGCCTGGTAAGACATGCAGGAAGTCGATGGATGCATGTGACTCAGGATCGTCCTTTGTAGCATTCCTTGAGGGACGCCTATGTTCAGCAGTGGACTTGTGAAGGGCTGTAATGATGATGATGATGATGATTGAGCAGTGAACCTTTTCAACTAATAGAGCTTTATGTGTTTTTTAAGTCTTCTATTTTATTTTTTCTTAAATCGTAATCGCGCGGCATTTACTACATTCGAATTTTATAGCGAAAAGTAATAACACGCAATTTATTTAAACAATTTATGTTTTTATATTATTATTTTGTAAACATCATTTTAATTTACTGTAATAAATTGTATTCAACTTGTACCAAGACAGGAGCGACTGCGTCCAATTACAAAGAAACGAGTTATTTGCTGGCATAATTTGACTGAGATCACAGTCATTTTTTTGTTTGTAATATTTAATTTTAAGAAGAAACTGCATGACTAAGTTACATACCTACATCCATATATCACGAATGATGTCAATTTGTTCATGTCAATGCATTAATAACATTCATATTACAAACATATTAAAATTTTCTATATATATAGCTAAAATAGCAATCTAGTACCGGTAAGCGGAGTGTACGACGGCCTCCCACTGGATGTAGTGACTACCTGATAAGACATACAGGAAGATGATGGATGCAGATGACTCTAGACTTTAAACGTTACGCACGCCTTTGTTCATCAGTGGACTGGTGAATGGTTGTAATGATGATGATGATAGTTAAAATAGTAAGCAAAGTCAGCCTGTCGACGGCATAATACAGGTGTTCTTTCATATCTCCACTACAAGGCTCCAGATGATTGATGTACTTCACATATCCTCTATAAATTTTAAATTTCTCTAACATGCCGGCTTAATCGCCTAATAGTTTGAAGTGTTAAAAGCAGCACGAAAAATAAGAAACACAGAAATAACTGTAAAATTGACTGACTGTGTCAGTGTCTTTTTCGGTGTACGTA
This sequence comes from Parnassius glacialis, assembly GCA_033319125.1. Taxonomy (NCBI): domain Eukaryota; kingdom Metazoa; phylum Arthropoda; class Insecta; order Lepidoptera; family Papilionidae; genus Parnassius; species Parnassius glacialis. Next base: position 16,207,046 of record JAVANC010000026.1, on the reverse strand, counting down.
CTTGATGTAATAGGGACTGTGCGTCATTGACGTAATACAAAAATGTGGGTTATCAACCCACGACAAAGCTTCATTCAACATTATTCCGATGATATGCCTAAGATTTTTATGATTTAAATGACCTTCAAATATTTTAAAAGTGATAAGCAATTTAATACTTATATAAAGGATAAGTATTAAATTGCAAACGGGTTAGATGGAATGACCATCTGACGATTAATGCAGATGGCTCAAGACCGTTTTGTGGCTGTCTTAAGGTAGACTTATGTTTAGCACTGTACTTGTGATGGGATGCTATGATGATAATGATAACGAAAATTAAGGTACAACTAACTTATGTGCAAATGTAGATACATAGATATGAATATTCCCTCATGTCTTTTATGATAACCAAATTAAAGCCTGTACTAAAATAACACATGATGTGATAGGTGTAACACGTATCGAACTCAGGCTAAACCAAGCGTTACGAAAATATGCAAATTGTCATATCAGCTCCACCCTGCTGACACATGGCGAATCGAAAATGTATAAGTTGACTACAATTATGTAAATCGGCGTTAAGCTGTTGATTAACCTGTATATTAATTAAAACGCGAACATGATTATTATCATATAATTATTGTGCTTTTTGAAGCGGCCTTCCCTATTAATATTTATGTCGGCGACAGTTTTTTTCAAACACTGCATTTCAAACCTATCATGAGTCATGACGTACTGAGTGAAACTTTAGTTTGTTGTATAGCTTTACTGCCAGTTGCTATGAAAATTCACCTGTCGTAGTGCTATGTACGGTTTTTATATTCCACTGTACTGTTTGTACATGGTAATAAAAGCTTTCATTCAGAGCTGACTGTATGGTTCCGATAAGACTTGTAACTTTTTAAAATGCGAATATTATATTTTTCATTATTCGTCTGTATAACCAATATTAGGTTCTAAAAACTCTGAATTAATGTTGGTATTATTTGTGAATAAACATTTAATTGTTTTTAGATGGTTTGGAGATATTTAGTATTAGGGCGTATTTTTCTTTATTTTTTCTTTGTTTTTACGCTATAATTTTCGAGTTTCTTACGTTTTTGTTTATTTATTCAAGAAGCTGTTATGAAAAAGTATATAAAATTTAAGCACAGTAGATTCAGACAGCACAATTCAAATCTTAAAATACCCCAAGGACTCTTAGTACAAAACTTAATTTAAAACAAATTCAGAATTTACGTTTCCAGTAACTATCAGTCGGTCGCCAGGGCCTCGTTGGTCATCTAGCTGAATGCAATGTAGAAAAGATTGGCTTTAGCTATTGGAAAGTTCGTATATTTCCCATGCCGGATCAGGTAATGTTATAATCAATATTAACTAACGTAATCATCACCGTGTTATTACGGTGTAATTGAGTCCATCTTCCTATTTCGTTCCGTGGATGTCGTTAGAGAATATGGGAAAAACTACATAAACTATGGCTTCCGATGTATTTTAATCACATCTTTAAACATAACAAAGGCGTCAAGTCTTAGATTGTTTTATGACTTAGAGTGACGATGCGATTATTTAATAAATAGAAAATAACACGTAATACGAATAGTTCTACTTCGTAATATAGCGCCCCTGGTAAAGTGAATTATTAAAGGGCGAGCGTGTATCGATGCCTGAAGTTCGTCACGCCGCATGTCAGAGGGCACGTCATAATCCTCTAGCCGCTCACAGATTAACATTTAAACAAGTTTTATGTAAATCACTCTTATAAACCCATTTCATTCCAGAGACCTTTGGAAAGAGAAGTTTTTAGAATAATGTCGTTCCTTTGAATGATAATAATTTCTGAGTATGCTCGTCTGATGCTGAGACATGAACTGCACTTTATTACACTATTCAAATTATGCATTAAAACGAGAGTACACATTTTTGTAGTGGAATAAAATGCCACTTCAAAGAAGATTATAGCAGAAAATTTTGCTACTTTATCACTGTATTAAAATGTTCAACACGAGATTCATTTTTACTAACGCAATTCCCACGTTTTATTTTCTTTCGAAACAAGCATTTGAATAGACAAACAGTATATGTCTCTATGTACTTAACTTTAAAAATAATAAAATTATTGTTAATGTTCAGAAAATAAAACAATATAACATTTTTGATAAAATAAATCCAATCTAAGCTAAAAATACTTTGCGTTGATTTTTATTTTCATAAAAGTATTACACAACTTATCTTTCAGGTTGCAAAAAGCTTATATTTTTTTTACAAGATACGGAAAACCGGCTGGTATTCCGCTCGGCTACGAAAATCCAGCAAAAAACAGCTGACGAAAAAAAACAACACAGCGGGAAGTAGAATTGTGGCAAACAAAAGGCGAATGGGACGCATTTAATCCTGTCCGGCCGTCATTTCGACGGCGCGGGAGAGAGAAAATTGAATTTATTATCGGTTCTGTTTGAGTGACGTGTTATTTCGCACGCCTGCAAAGGAGCGTCGGAGCGTTTCGTCCAATCAGTCAGACGCGGATGCGATAGAGCTGATGCTCGACTATCTACCAATGAACTGACGGACTGGAAACGCGTTTCGTTTTCTATCTCAGTCTGTAAGCGAGTCTATTTCTCACCTAGCCGATCGTATAGATCCGTTTTTACGAGGGATACGAGTGTGTTTCTGTTAAATAAAAAAATATATCGATGCGGATTTCCTGTACAAGATGATTACTCTAACGTATTCAGTATAACATGCTCATTACAAGTAGACTAAAGTCTATTTGTGGTTATAATCGAAAGGTCTAAATATTATATGTGAACCATTTGTTGTAGAGACTATCAAATTGTTTACTGCTGTTTTTTTATGGAAATGTGCCCTCGATTATTTTTATACACTTAACAATGACAAAAAATCACATAATCCACCTGATGATAAAATGATGCTGCGGCCTATAGAGAATCACGTATAATTTCGATTAAGAACCAAAATGCAGGTGCGGTGTTACTCCTGAGTATAAAGATGCCTCGTTAACCGTAAAAAGGTTATTCATTTCGCATATAAGGTCACTGGCGTGACTTCAAGGAAAGTGTGGATAGGCTTAAGTCAATGCACTTTTCCGTATTCGGCTGCATCGCCACTTACTATCAGATAGAATAATAGGCAAACCCTGTCTTTAATAGTAAAAAAAAATTAAAACAAACACCCAGTACAACTGGATAACCAAAAAAATATTTTGTGGTCCATACCAAAACTTTCCCGAATTTCGAATTTCTGGCCATTTTTCTAATTTCTTTGTTTAATAATTGTGAAACAGTTCATACAGCATAGACTTCTCCTTATTTCTGAGGGGGTTATGGGGCAGTGAGTCCATCTCACTGCTCCAATACGTGCCGCTGAACTGTCCTCGAAATGATATGTTCCTCAGACATGCAAGTTTCTTCGCTTTGTTTGTTTTCACCGCTGAACGCATGTTTAAACAGCGCTTAAATTGCAAATAACAATTTTTTATTTACACTGGCAATTATCAAACACAGCTTTCTCGCTTTCAGTGTAAATAACGGCCAGCGCCTCGAGCTCTACTTTTCAGTTTTTCCTTATGATAAATATTAAATATTTGTCATATAAATAAATATTTTGAGTATAAGAAAATCTCAATAACAATTAGGAGTTAAATAGTTTCAGAAATAATTTAAAATGTTAGATAGATTCAGTACCGCTTACAAGTGCCTCATTTATTTCTTGGCTGTTGCTAATCATACGATAATCGTATGATTAAAAATACTTATTCGTCCGTATAATTTTTAAAATAAAAAGTTCATTTCTTTCAATATTATGTTTTAATTTATTTATTGTTAACAATTATATCATAATAAAGTACGTGGCTTTAAGATGGCTCAAGGGCCAACCCAACCCCACCTTAATATCCTATAACTAACATTGCAAAATTGGTGTATGTTTTATTAGACGCAAATAGCCCAATAATACGAGTAAGTATCAGAGTATATAAAGATGTATATAATACTTCATTTCATTTAATTTCTCAAATTATTCATAATATTTTTTATTATATTTATTTCTTTAAATTCAAAATATTTACTTAAAATATAAGCTAAGCTAATATAATATAAGCTAAGGACGAATAAAAATAAATAAATCATACGACAATCGTGTAAATAAGAAAAAATTGTTCGATTATCGTATTTAGACACTTCCTTATCTCTTAGGACAGATTTTTCAATTTTAAGATAAAATTTACGTCTGAGGTAAAATACAACGTAAACGAATTAAAAATGGCTGTTTGTTTTGTGTTTGAATAAATAAAGTTCAATTGTTTCACTTTTATATTCAGTCAGCTTAAAATTTATTCGATGGATAACTTTTATCTGACGATTGAAAACTAGGCCCTTAGTGAAATATTAGGAAGGATGAAAGGCAAATGAATACGAAATGTCGACTAAATTAAGAAATAATAGCAGTTGAAAAACAATGGCATATAAATAAGGGTCATTGCCTATACGGGCTTAACAATAGAAGGGATAGCCTGGCTAATAAATAGGGGGTTTAAAATTACCTAAAGCGAGAAACAATAGAACTACGTACACCATTGCTTTGGTATTAAAAGTGGGGTATTACTAAAGGCGGAGTTACTATAAAGGGGTCGTTTCTTACTCGATGAAATGCGTTAATTGGCTGGGATATAAATAAAATGAAAAGTTAACGTAAGTCTCACACTATTTGATTGTATTTTTTACACTATAATGTCACATGTTTTTTTATAGAATTAGCGTGATAAGCGAGCACACAGCCCACCTGATGGTATGTGGATGCTGTGATCCATAAACATCTACATCTATACTCAAATAAGAATCGAAATGCAGATGCGTTGTCACCCCTGAGGATTAAGATGGAATGCCTCTTATACAGTAAAAAGTGTCTCCAGTTCTCTCCGCGGTAGGCCGTCGTCGTGAGTGAATTACTGTGTCCTTTGCTTATAGTAGCGGTAATAGGCAGTAAAAATATCACTCACCATACAAAACATAGCAGCATTGAGCTGCCATTTTACGCTGATACTCTGTGAGAGCGTGGTCCTTCCTCGATTGAGCCGACCAAATAATGGTAAAAACATAATTGTACCTGAAACTTGGCTCTACTACGTAATATATAATATTATTTTATTATATGCCCGAGGATTATGTTGGCGGCTAAAAGAATCAGTTATCCTAATGTGTGCCATGGGTGCCGTAAATAGCGGCAATGGGGAAGGCTAGAAAGACCTCATAGCATATAGATGGCAGTTATACCAACTCGTGTATATTATGGTAGGTATCTCAGGGGAAAAGCGCTGTAAATTTCACAGTGCGCAAACCAGCAGAGTTCGATCCCCGCCGGCACTAATGAAATTGCTCATTTACCTCGTGATCGACGATGACTTTTACCTCGTGAACGCGGCGGACTTTTTGTAACCCTGAATACCTCTCCGAAAAGTGTCCAGCAGTGGGACGTATATAGGCCGTAACATTACTTTTTTTATCAGATTTATCTATATAATACAGCCTATGGAAAGTATTATTTTGAGTTGTTATCTCGGATCTATCAATCTATCTCGGGAATATCTTTTACTCTAAAATTTGTAGGCGAGCCTTCAGTGGTTTACCTAACACTATTATTTGTATGCAATATTTTTTTTATTAACATGCCTAGAATTTACATTGTAAATAACCAGTTCATCTACTACAATTAAAAAAAAAAAAGAATAACCGCATGCGATTTGAAGTGCGTTCGATAGCCAAGAGATATCAGGTTCCATAATAGCGCTCTGGGAGAAAATGTTTTATTGGCCTTGTCCTCACTGAAGCAATAAAGGCGAGTCCCAAGATTATCGTCGTATAAAGCACACTTTTATTATTTCTTTATATTTTACATCGGCCAATAAGGATTTAAATTTACACTAAAATGACCTCTATAACATCAAGCTAAAGAGTACAATTGAATTTACTTTTTTTCTGTAGTGAAAGTCACTTTTCTTGTCTTTGTGCAAAGCGCAATGCGATGCAGTTGTTTTATTTTTTGTATTAGTGGCTGTTTGTTGTTTTAACCAGTATTCGGCATCTGAAACACGTTTATGTAATTCATGCCACGTATCGGCTTTTATGTAATAATTGCTTAATTATTAATTATAAAATTTTAACAGTGGTAGAGCCAGTTGGCAGCTTTTGCTGTCGCATGGATGGGCCAGCTCGAACCGGGGTGGTACCACGACCTCACAGAATACCAGCGTGAAGTAGATGTTTACCTCTGCGTTTCGCTTGGTGAGTGCGGGTGGCCGGAGGCTCTTTTTACTGGAAATGAGGCATTCCATCTTAGTCCTCACGGGTGAAAACGCATCTGCATTTTGATCTGTAACAGAGGATAGATGTAGATGTCTATGGGCCGCAGCAACCACTTACCATCAGGTGGACTGTGTGTTCGTTTGTCACCCTTATCCTATAAAAAAAATATTAGTGTAGTGGTGGCCTTGAAGAATCTACTACCCCATACCATGTCATCCCTAAAAGGCAATTTATGGAAGAGCCATATGTTCAACTGTATACATTTAGTAAGCTGTAACGGTAATGGGTGGTAATTTGTATGTATTAATGCATTATAATGACCATTTGTTAATCAAAGTACCTACATGACACTTCTCTAGTCCTAGATTCCAGTTTTGGACAATATTACTAAAAAACCCTCGTTTTCGGGCTTGTGACTGACTTATTACCTGCCAGTTATTCTAGGTGCTTAGGTTTTCAGTGAATTAGTTTTTCTTGGTAGATACTTCCCACTCTTACTTTTTTCTGGTGACTGATTTCACCTCGAAAGAGGTGGAGAGTAAGTATATTTATAGGCTGTGAGGTATTCGATTTTAGTACTTAAAGGTGACATCGCAGCTACAGCTTTTTTTGCTTAAAGTTGATTGTAGCTACTTACTTTATGTGAAAGTGGTTTGTGTATCACGGTATAGTTATAAAAAAATTCAACTCAAAGTCCGTTGCTCATGCGTCAACAACATCGATTATGATTAGGATTAGTTAAAATAAATAATTTCTCATTATTTTAAACCGGATTACCGGGTTTAATTGCGCTCCTTGGGATTGGGATCCTAACTTGAAAATTGACCATAAAGGAAGTGTGGTGCCTATAAGTGCATACTTTTGTCATTTGGATTCGAAACGTCTTCATTATACACATCAGCCAGAGAAAGACCTATCATAATTATAAATTAATATGATCATCATCATAACTATATTAAATCTTAACAAATCAGAACGTTAGAAAAGGTTGAACCTATGTTGGAAGAATTTTTGGTACGTACCTACATTTTTGTCTTGTACTCTATAATGGCGTAGAAAGATAAAGTTTTGAAAGGAAACGGAGTCTACCTTCTTAGACGTGGAGGATTCTCACGGACATTTTTCTTTACCGTTGAGGGTTAGACAGCAAAATAATTGACAGTAAGAGTTTAAGCGCCACTGAAGAGAAATGCTTTGCTATTGCTCGAGGGGTATCAAATTTAAGACTATCACCCCATACCTATAAAATAATCTTTTATTTTTGATTTCTTTAGGTATAAAGTAATTTTAAACTCACCATTATGCTTATTAAATGTTCATAATATCTTACTATTAAAAGAGAAACCATAGTATGCACACCACAATTTTCCATTCTGTTTAAATTATATTTGAATATCATATGTAGCTTGTTGGAGTCTCGCCAGGCTAATGAGGTCTTATGGAGCGTCTGACGGCAAATATTTACTTTTAAATGCGTACCCGTTTTGAGTGACAAAGTTTTAATACTTTAAAAAAATACAAAATTGAAACATATTAATGTCTTTTAATCGTTAAAAACGTGAATTGTACCAGTAAAGAAACAAGGCGTGCTGTAACAAGTATTTCATATCCAAAAATAATCATGAATTAGATTTACTGAACAAATAATTTTACAAAATACGTTTCTGAGCCACTGGCATTCATAGACTACAGTCATGTTTCTTCACTTGTCGATTCTTGGAGCTATGTGACCAGCCCATTGTCACTTCAGGTTACATATACTTTAAACTATGTCGGTTACTCGAACGCTGCTATCTTCATTACGTAACCTACAACTTATATAAACGCATAGCATAACCCTTTCCAAGCTTTATTTTTTAGACATTTATTTATTTTTATTTAAGGTTTAACATTTCAATCAAATAAATCTTTATCATCGTAAATTAGAACGAAACAAGATTATAATATATAAGTCCGTATTTTTAATGATGATTGTATCCGAACCGAAAGGTATGCAAAATGTATACCGTTAAGGTTATTCAAAAGGTCCAATAACAAAATTAAGGTTGCAAAAAAAAAGAACGGCATTCAACGAATCGCCAATTTGCATGCGTAACGCGAACCAGTAACTACCTCGCTCCATTCCAAATTATCTGAAATAAGGCGCTGTAATTTTTTTTTATTTCGTTTTAGAATTATTAAGGATTATGAAATCACCACGTTTATTTGTATTTAAAAGTAATTTTATAAAAACTGTTTATTTTTTTTATAGAATAGGGGGCAAACGAGCATGCGGCTCACCTGATGGTAAGTGACTACCGCCGCCCATGAACAACCGCAACACCAGGGAAATTGCAGATGCGTTGCCGGGCTTTTAGAAAGGTGTAAGCTCTTTTCTTGAAGGTTCCTAAATCGTATCGGTCCGGAAAATTCGCTGGTGGTAATTGATTCCACAAGGAAGTTGTGCGAGGGAGAAAACTTCTTCTAAATCGCACAGTGGTGGACCGCCAATCACCCAGATGGTAAGGATGGTAACGCGAGTTTTGTCGCGATCTGCGATGGTGAAATTGAGCGGCTGGAATTAGTCCGAACAATTTCTCAGAGCACTCCCCGTGATAGATGCGATAAAATACGCAAAGAGATGCAACATCTCTACGCAGTGCCAGTGTATCGAGCCGATCAGAAAGAACTCGGTCGTCGACGATTCGAACCGCTCTGCGCTGGATGCGGTCTCGTGGAAGGAGCTGGCACTGGGGTGCCCCGGCCCAGAGATGAGAACAGTATTCCATGTGGGGCCGAACTTGCGCTTTGTAAATTTGCAAGCGATGTGCCGGCACGAAATACTGTCTCGCTCTGCTGAGCACGCCAAGCTTTTTAGAGGCCAATTTGGCCTTCCCTTCCAAGTGACCACGAAACTGCACACTATTCGATATGTCGATGCCAAGGATTCCGATACTGGCTGAGGCAGTAAGGGGAGTGCCTTGAAACTGTGGAGATACGACAAAGGGGTTCTTTTTAGCGGTAAACGCGCAAACTTGTGTCTTCTGGAGATTGAACTGGACTAGATTTAGTCGGCCCCAATCCGAGACTTTGTTAAGCAAAGACTCGACTTCAAACACAAGTTTGTCCCGGTACTCGGCGACGTTTTCCCGAGAAATATTGGCACGGCCGATATATAAGGCATCACCAGTGCTGTCGTCTGCATAGCAATGAATGCTACCAGTTAGCAACATATCATTGATATGCAGGAGAAACAGCGTTGGTGATAGCACGCAGCCTTGTGGAACACCAGCGTTGATAGGCTTGAAATCAGAGCATGCACCATCTACTACAACCTTGATGCTCCGATCAGCAAGGAAACTGATGATTCCTTTTGTACAATTTCTCGGGAAGCCAATAGGAAGGAAGCTTCGAAAGAAGCGCTTTGTGCCAGACTCGATCGAAGGCCTTCGCTATGTCCAAACTAACGGCCAATGCCTCCCCCATGGACTCTACTGTCTCCGCCCATCTATGAGTTAAGTAGACTAGAAGATCACCAGCTGATCGACCCCGACGAAAACCGTACTGGTGGTCACTAATCAGCTGGTGATCCTCAAGGTACCTCATGAGCTGGCAGTTTGTAATGGCTTCCATTATTTTGGAGAACAAGGAGGTGATGGCGATAGGCCTGTAGTTGGACGGGTCTGAGTGGTCGCCTTTTTTAGGGATCAGGTGGACCAAAGCTGTCTTCTATGAATTCGGGACTACGCCTTGGGAGTAGGAGTACCGGAAAAGACTCGTTAAAATCGGCGGCAACTCCGGAGCACACGTCTTCAGCACAATGGGAGGGACTCCATCGGGCCCACTCGATTTGCTGACGTCCAGGGAGAAGAGAGCTTTGCGAACCGAGCGCTGTGTAAATCGCACATCCAGCATGGAGCACTCACATCGCGGGATGGTCGGCGGTGTATTCCCCCCGTCATCTAGAGTCGAGTTGGACGCAAAAAGAGAGCTCAACAGATCGGCATTCGCCTTTGCGGCATGGGCCAGTGAGTCGTCCTCTCTGTGCAGAGATGGAAGAAATGGCTGACAGAAGTTCCCTTGGACAGCCTTGGCGAGAGAATAGAATGCACGGGTTCCCAAAGGAAGGCGAACTAGCTTCTCGCCAATTCTGTCGATGTGCTCAGACCTTGCCTTGGCAATGACGCTTTTGGACCTGGAGGCGGAATTATACTTCTTTTTAAGTGCGCTGGTGTTTACATCCCGAGACGTTGCTGCGTCAGCCCATGCCCGGTAGCACTCCTGCTTATAGCGTGATGCTATTTTACAGGAGCGACCAAACCATGGCTGGGATCTGCTTCCGATGGGCACCATAGAGCATGGAATAAAAACTTCCATACCCTGAAGTACCACATCAGCAACAGAATCGGCAACAACGCTGGGATCTTCCGACGAGAAGCAAACCCGTCCCCAAGGGTAGGATAAAAAAAAGACCGCATCCCGTCCCAATCAGCTGACCTATAGTGCCAAACACGGCGGCAAGCTGCAGATCGCAACTGCGATTGGAGCGTAAGTGGCACCGTACTCCGGATCAGACAATGGTCCGAAGAGCCCAGAGGGGCATCGACGGAGACCTGATATCCGTCCGGATGAGAGGTCAGCAGAAGGTCCAACAGGGAAGGTACATGGTCTTCCACATCTAGGATCCGCGTAGGCGAAGTAACCAGTTGTGTTAGACCATATGCCAAAGCAAAGTCATAGACAGATATACCCGCATGATCGGTTAAACGAGAACCAAGCTATTCAGCGTGGTGGGCGTTGAAATCACCGAGTATCACGATCTCTACGGATGGGACCTGTTGTTGCACAGAGTCTGCAGCCATTTGGACGCGGTCGATGAGACGGTCTATGTCGGCATTACCGCTATGGGTCCTATAGAGGCACCCGTAGACGTGGGGATGGTCGTCGCTGTCTACGCGCAGCCATAGGATGGACAGGTCCGTACCTTCAAGACTGCCGAGGCGTCGAAAACAGATGTCCTCTCTGAAGTATACGCAAACTCCAGCCCGGGGCACAAAGGAGTGTTCTAATTTGTACCGGGTAGGAGAGATATGAAGTATCAGCCGGAGAGGACACCTGAGTCTCGGTTAAAAAGAGCAAGGCCGGCTTCGCTGTCTCTAGATTGTAGTGGACAGCGTTATGGTTGGAATGAAGTCCCCTGATGTTGCAAAAATTCACGGATAGCATGACAGGGGTCGCCTTGATTGCATTGCTCCGCTTGCCCCGAGCAGCATTAGTCGCGAGCGGAATTTTGATTGATTTGATTTATTTTTCTTTATAATCACCATCAAGTTCAATACACTTTTGCCACCTCCCCTTCCAAGCATTTAGACCGTTGAAAAAAAATGATTCTTCCTTAGAGTCAAAATATGCGTCTACAGCTGCTTTGACCTCGTGTCTGATGGTGCCAGATCAGGTGAATACGGCGGATGCGGTAACAGTTCAAAGCCACAGTTGTGAATTTCAGCCATTGACTGTACTGACGTGTGAACACGGGCGTTATCTTGATGAAACAGGACTTTTCTTCTGAGCATTCCTCGACGTTTTTCTTTTATTTCCTCTCGTAAACGACGTAGTAAGGTGCAGTAGTAATCAGAGTTTATAGTCTGACCCCTTTCAAGATAATCAATCATAATCACACCTTTCGAGTCCCAGAATACTGAAGCCATCACCTGATTTGCCGACAAAATCGACTTAGCCTTTTTAGGGGGTGGTGAACCAGGTCTTCTCCACTGTTTTGATTGTTGTTTTGTTTCCGGTGTACAGTAATGAACCCATGTTTCGTCTAAAGTAACAAAACGATTCAAAAAATCATCTGCATCGGCTTCAAATAACTCCAAACAGTCGCGTGAAATAGTCAATCGCGTCCTTTTTTGTTCAACTGAAAGCAGTCGCGGAACCCACCTCGCAGACACCTTGTGGAAACCCAACTCGTTGACAATGATGTTTTGAGTTCGTTCATAAGAGATGCCTATAATCTCGGCTATCTCTCTAATTTTTAATCTGCGGTCTCCCATTATTAAATCAAGTACTTTTTTAATATTTTCGTCAGTAGTTGACGTCGAAGGCCTTCCAGAGCGGGGTTCATCTTTCACACTCTCTCTACCACGCTTAAATTCTGCTATCCATTTTTTGACGGATGAATATGACAGAGCACAATCGCCTAAAGTACTGACCATGTCATCATGGATGGCTTTTGATGATAGCCCCTTCTTATGGAGGTACTTAATGACGGCACGCTGCTCGATTTGCTTCATTCGCGGAAATTATGTCCGATTACTTTGTTAATAAATTTATAAAATCACAACTAATTATCGCACACGTTTCGAACTTCACACAATGAACTAGTCTGAACTGAACTAAATAATGTGGGTAGATTTGATTTTTAGAATTGAATGGATCTGTGTTAGGCCGAGTACTTTTCAATCCACCCTCGTAATAATAATAAAGTTTATATCGAAATAGTTTATTAGAGGCTATAATAATTAATACTATAAATTATATACGGTTTCAATTCGCTTCACTTTCGATTCTTTCTTTAAAATCTGTCAAGAGATTCGCACGCATTATATAATATTCGAATATTTTAATAGATTTCCTCACGATAATTTTATCCCTATAACATTTATAACATAAAATAATAATAAAAGATTTAAGAGATATAACATTAAGATTTCCAATTTAAACTTCGAGTACTCAATTCAGATGCCGTAGGAGTACTACTACCCACGTAAAGCATGAGGACTGGGGATCGGATATTATTTTAATATCCACCCATAGCCTCATAAGGAAGATTCTTGTTATAGCTGGCTAACGCAATTTTTTATTATTATTTTGAGTTTTAATTAGGAACATGCTGTCTATCTCCTATTTCAGTTTCCTTTTATCGACTCTTACGATACCCACGGGGCGATATAGAAGACGGTGTAGTCGATATTCAGTAACGTTTTTATACGTGGTAGAGCCATGCTGCAGCTATATTAGTAGTATAGTTGTAGCACGAATGGGTCGGCTCGACTGGGGAAGGAACACACTCTCAAAGAATATCAGTGTAAAATAGCAGCTTAACACTGCTGTGTTTCGTATGGTGAGTGTAGAGAATCGGATACCCTTTTAACTGAAAAAGAGCCATTCCATTTCTCTTCTCTCTTTCTGGTTTTTGATTCACAAACGAGTATAGATGTAGATGTCTATAGGCCACAGCAACCACTTACCATCAGGTGGTGGTCTGTGTATTCGTTTGTCAACCTATCCTATAAAAAAAGGTTATCTTTCACAACGTATCTTTCTTTCGCCTTTAATATTAAAAGTGTTTACTTAATTTCTGTGTTTACAAATTTTTGTCACGTTTGTTTACACGTATTATAAATCCCATTTCAAACTTAATCCATAGTATGGTTCACATTATTTCAATAAACAACGAGACCATCACAACAGACATAAAGATGTTATTAAATTCAACTGAAACTAAGAATCTGTCAATCAAACTAAACTAAAATTAAGAATCTGTGAGAGAAAATTGAAAATAATTTAATGTGAGTATGTAAGTATTGTAAACTTGTTTGGATTATAATGTCTGCTTAAGTAGCATTTTATCCAATTAGCAAAATCGTTTCTCCATAATGAATATCTATACGTACCTATTTCCTTTGTATTGTGTTAAATGTTATTTAATAAAGTTAAAAATTAATTCTATGGTTCGTGTAGTGGTGGTGTAAGTATATCCATTACCCCATATCATCCCATGGGTGTCGTTAGAGGCGACAGAGGGAAACAAATAAGGAAATGCCATCATTGTTGCCAATCCACATGCCAAGCGTGGCAACTATGACAAATATCCCCTTATGAGCCAATCTATGGCGGAGGCCTACGTTCAACAGTGGACCATTTTTGTTCTAATAGGCTGTAACGGTAAAATAATGATGTACTTTAACAGACAGATTTTTTAACAGTGGTAGAGCCACGCGGCAGCTTTTGCTATTGCACGGATGGGCCGGCTCGAACCGGGGTGGTACCACGACCTCACACAATACCAGCGTGAAATAGAGGTTTACCTCTGCGTTTCGCTTGGTGAGTGCTGGTGGCCGGAGGCCCTTTTTACTGGAAATGAGGCATTCCATCTTAGTCCTCACGGGTGACAACGCATCTGCATTTTGATTCGCAAACGAGGATAGATGTAGATGTCTATGGGCCGCAGCAACCACTTACGATCAGGTTGACTGTGTGCTCGTTTGTCACCCTTATCCTATAAAAAAAAAGAAATACTTGACACCCTTCAAATCTAAGCAAAAATTAATTTAGATAAAAGTACCGATACGATACAGAACTAAGGTAATAACGTTTCCATCTTACAACCCGTGCCTAATCGTAATATAGAATATTTGTGTGCAATCGGAGAATTCGGGATCGCATTCATATATTAGATATTGGATTATAAAATCTAATCTCATTCATTCTTAAGTTTAGTGACGCTACCTACATGCGAGTTTTATGGCATAGCAATTGAGATAGTTAAAGTGTTATAGGAGATTGTTTTTATGTCGCGTTTGTCACTTCTTCCATAAAGTTGTAAAGCGATTCCATTTTATGAGATAATACTAAAGTTATATGAGAAGAATTTGAATAATTTTCGTAGGCGGAAATGCTTTTGGAATCAAACTTTTTAAATATAGTATTGAGTAATTTTATTATCATTTAATATATTCAAATAAATTATTACATTTCTTATTTTCTGTTTCAGGTAAGCGAACAAGTCACAAAGGACTCATCATAATATATAAACCATATATCAAGGTACAGTCACGGAAACCCTCTAATAGAATGTCATTTCCTTTAAAGCCAACATAAAGAGTACAACGCGTGAAAGTACTCTTCAGTAATAAATGCGATGTTGGAAACTATCTAGATACGTCCGTTGCGACATAATCGTTGCTGCATTTAGTCGAAGACTTTGAAACCAAAGCATGAAAGCCGCGTGGAATATCAGAGAGGTAAATTACAAAGCTAGACGTGATTAGAGATCATTAATGCTCTGCGATAATTCGAAGCCAGCCAGAAGGAATGTGGTTAATGTCATGAGTATCTTGGATGCAGAGCTTATCGACGTAATGTAATAGTGCATCTGTACTGGTTTTTGATATCAATAGTTTAGAAGTTAAATACATTTTGAACAGTAGATGGAAATAAACGTTAATAGAGATTAGCAGATCTTGGTTTTTTTTTTTAGAATAGGGTTTCAAACGAGCACACAGTCCACCTGATGGTAAGTGGTTGCTGTGACCCATAGACATGTACATTTATCTTCGTTTGCGAACCAAAATGCTGATGCATTGTCACCCGTGAGGACTAAGATGGATGCCTCTTTTCCAGTAAAAAGGGTCTCCGGTTTTCTGCACTCACCATACGAAACACAGCAGTGTTAAGCTGCTATTTGACGCTGGTATTCTGTGAGAGCGTGGTCCTTCCCCGGTCGAGCCGACCCATTCGTGCTACAACTATACTACTAATATAGCTGCAGCATGGCTCTACCACGTACAACGTGGTGAACAAGCATTAGTAACTTTTTGCTACGTATTATCAACAATTAATTTAAAAACTATTTGATTGTATTTACAACAGGTATTCTAAATTATAGATGTTACATATCTGTCCTGTTTTAAATTTATTTAATTTCGTAGCACGTTAGTTTTTTTTTAAATATTTTGAGAACAACATCAGAATACTCATGAGCCAATTATATAATAAAGAGTTTTGAAGGGATTAAAAATACAACTGGAATTTTTTTCTGGTAACGAAGAGTACTATAATAAGACTTTGACTAATGATTGCATGACCCTTATTAAACTAACACTTCCAGTAATATTTCTAAGTGTGTCATGATGATTATGCAGTACATTAGAAACGGTAGATTGGCGGAATGGAGTAGGAGACGGGCACCTTTGAAGTTAGCCGCCGCGGCCGGTGGTCTGCCAGTTATAGTTTCTACATTTTATACCCGCAACATTACGTGAATATGGCTTCCGTCCCATTCATATATCCATTACGGGATATATGAATTATATGCAATATGCATTAACTATTACCGTACGATATTTGAAATATTTATTGGGGCCTAATTTCCATTGTTTCTTTGTAACAATATTTGTTTGTCATGTCGAAATACTAGTTCATTAACAGTAATTCAAAATAATTTCGATGACCGGGTAAGTTCTATTACTATATTATTTATATTGCATGAATGCAATTTAGGATCAGACTATGAATGTCGATGTTCTAAATGTCGACCACTTAACCACTTTTTTATAGAATAAGGGTTACAAACAAACACACAGTCCACCTGATGATAAGTGGATACTGTTGCCCTTAGACATCTATATATAACCCCGATTAAGGCAATGAATATGCGTTGTCACCCCTGAGGACTAAAATGGAATGCCTCGTATCCAGTTAAAGCGTCTCCTGCCTGTTCTCTACACTAACCATACGATACACAGTATCATTAAGCTGTGTGTTAAGACTTTTTGCCACAACTATAATATAGTTGAGGTATAACTCTACTACATTAAAAATCTAAACTAAGTTCCTCGAGATTTATTGAATAAGGGACTTATAAAATCTAAAGAAGTAAACAAGTAAACAAAGTAGTAAACAAGATAGTTTTCACCATTATACTCGTAGTAACTATGATTTTGGTTTATCAATAGTGGAAAACTTCATAGTTAATTTACAGTTTGTTACATCACAATAATGGATCGTATATAAAATATAAAAAAAAAATTATAATTTCACATAGCTTATTTAGTACTTTTACTAATGTGTTTTAGCGCTCAAAAGTGTTTGTACCGTGAAATATTGATAGAAAACAAAATCGCTTCCACGAGTATTTCAGTTGCTCGTAGGTATTACTAAGAGGATTTAGTGGCAGCGAGACGTTTACAAGAGCCCTAACAATGTTATTTTTCGTCTTGACAAGCTCGCGAGCGGCAAGTGAAGTGATCAATCATCACGCAGTGCCGTTACCCATTTATCGACTATCGATTTAATACACGCGTTTTTGTAGATGACCAATTATATTTGTAATTGATTCGATTAGGGATTGACAAATATATTTTGTTGGTAATACGAGTCATTCTATAAAAACAGGCTGCATATCTTATACAAAACATTATGTAGCCTGTTTGTGGATGAGTTTTAATTTAACATTTTGAATTTACTTAGAGTGCTCAACTGGGAATGGATTTGGAACGTTACTAGGATCATTAGTATTCTTTTAAAATTAAAAAAATAATTCTTCTAACAACACGTGAAATGTAGATAATGCACGTGTTTAGTGTAAGCGCATTAGTAATTATTTTTAAAATAAAATCAAGTTAATTTATAGTAATTTTAAAACTGAAAATATTTAAAGATGTTGATGGTTAGTAGCAACTCTGTATTGGTAAATGAGTTAGGGTGATTTTTGCACACGGACCGTTCCGTTTTGTCTTGTTCCAAAGTTTTGTGTATTAACACATGGGTTACTTTACCACGCAATAAAGAAACCGCGGAAAATGAACATCAAGGCATTTTTATATTCCACGCGGACGGAGCCGTAATCAATAGTTGGCAATTGCTAATATTTTTCAGTTTCTATATATTGCATAGTTAGTGTTTAAGTGAAGTTAGTGACGCTCTGTACAAATTTCTAAATATGTATATATTAAAATAAATTCAGGCATATGTTGTGAAACGAATTAAAACTAACCATACCATAAGGATGATAAAATACTTTTGTTTCTCAAGTTAAGTCAAATTAAATATTATTAAATAATACATATACGTAACTACTACGACATTAGCAGATAACATCTTCATAAAATATCTGCAAACGGTTCTCGTATATAGACATCACTTTGTTTGATTCCCCTCTCCGTAGGGATTTAATCGGAATAATACATGTGTCGCATCTTATTACTAATCTGAGATCGTGGCAAGGGCAAACGGGTTGTGAGGCTCGGTACTACATGAGTCAACATTATATCACTTACCAGATTTCTTCGTATAGCATGTGTTAATCAATACTTTATAAACTTTTAGAATATCGGCTATTGAATTTTTTTTTACACTTGTGTATAAAATTAAAAAAATGCTGAGGTAATCCCCATTTATTGCCTTTTTATCGACAAAGGCGCAGCGCTTTACTAAAAAAGCGGGTCACGATCATGCGAAGACGAATTTAATAAAGTTTAACGTGAACTTGATTATTGGAAGATTTAAGTCTTCCTTAACGAATTTTGCAATCTTTTTCTTCGTGAATGGTATAATAATATAATATTATAAAATGTTTATAACGACACCAATTGCAAACTTGTGATAAAACACGTTAACTTTTATTACGCGTCTGTGACAAACGTAATAAATTCCAAACAAAGAGCCCATAAAAAGAGAAACGTATATAGTTGTCTTAACTCTATAACAACTCTACTTACTGCTTGCGGTGAATTAGTTCCCTTTAACATTAAAATAAATATACCTCAAAGGACGAAATAGGAATGTTATGATCACGT
Source organism: Parnassius glacialis (assembly GCA_033319125.1). NCBI lineage: Eukaryota > Metazoa > Arthropoda > Insecta > Lepidoptera > Papilionidae > Parnassius > Parnassius glacialis. Next base: position 16,188,181 of record JAVANC010000026.1, on the reverse strand, counting down.
ATTTCATTAGGCAGTTGACAAACGATCCTTACTATGGCACTTGAAGGTACCTGTCTTAATTATTGTATTACTTAATTAAAAATAACTAGATTTAAACTTTAATTTAGTCTGTTTAGTCGATTAATTTTTTTTATCTGGTATTACCTAATAGTTTCTTCGTTTTGATTAAAACATAAACTAAATTTGTTCTTAAATTTACAGAATATCTACGATAAATAACTTTTATTCTCCTGGAATTCGAAGCAGAGAGATATTTATATTTTTATTTCAAAATCAAATATTACTAAAGGATGGACTTAACGCCTCTTTGCATTTTCTTCCCATCAACCTTGAGTGTGGTGAGAATTGGTGGTAGTTGCAATTACATTAATTATTAAAAATATTACCAGAAAATTAACTGCTTTTGATGCGCAATATATGTGCATATAACAATACAGATAACTTTATTCATTATTATAGTAGATTATGATTAATCGAAAAAAATACATACCTATCCACAGAATATTTTAAAAAAGAGATTCTTTACTGTCGGTTAAAAAATGGAATTCACTCTGCTTAAATTATCTCCAACATATTTAAGCACTGGTAAAATATGTTACGAGGACATACAACCCAAGTTAATTAAATTAAACACATGGACTAGAAAGTGATTGAACATTTATTTTTATTTATTTAAATTAGCCCGTCATATCAGAACAAACTCGATATTATAATAAGGAATTAAACGATATTAAAACGAGCCTTGCTGCGTTATTTTAATGATTTGCTTTTTATATTTGATAGGTAATTCATCTGTTTCTCTTCTTCTCTGTACTAAGTTAATTTGTTTAGGTTATTTTGTTTTTCTTCAAATTATTTATAAACTTTACAAGGTGATACTAGCTTATTACGTTTTGAAAATTTGTATTGATTGATTGTTTTGTAATTAATAACAAAGAAAAAGAATAAAGAAAATCTCGAAACAATTTATGAAGTTGTTAGAACATAGGTAATTCGCTTATTTCCGCGTAAAGAAATAAATTGATGTGTCCTGCCCAGTTTGAAGAGCACCTCCCATCCTCACTTAATTGCGTGCACTATCCCCGTCACCACCAGTCCCGGCATCACCACCTGCAGCACCACCACTCCCAACACTAACACTCCCAAAATCACCACACTAGGAACGACACACCACTCTCGATGATACGACACGTGTTTCGCCTTCATACGAGGTATCCTCAGGTGAAATAGACTGTGTAGGCTGGCCGCTAAGAACACATTTATATTTATACATATTATGCAATGCATAAGAATTAATTGGTACAATGCTGTTTCTATCTTATTATGTATACCATTATAAAGTTATTTCATAATAATACTATGTATTCTTAACTAATCTAATCTAATTAAACGATACCCAAATTATCAATTTTTCTTCATAATTTGGACACTCAAATGCCACATTATTTTTGAACTTATTTTTATAGTAATAATAACTTCCCCGTTACCCTAGTGATCGTAAGCGCGACTGCTGCTGATGTGGTCCCGGATTTAAATCCCTGGTCAGGATGAGTTGTCACAGAAAGCACGTTGGCCTTTGTACCTGGTCTATCGTCAGTTGTGTCTGAATACAGTTCCATCAGACTATCAGAGCAGAGAGCAGAGGGAATAATAAGAGCACCTGTGCCTGAGCACGAACAAGTGCAATATAATGCCTGTCCTGCGCAGATGGCGAGTCTCCGTTAAGACAAGCTGCCGTGAACAAAACTCGGTCTGGAGGACAATATTATATAATATTAAGTGACCATTAATACTTTTGTTACCAAATACTGGATATCACAACGTTATTATTTTTATTTAGTGGAAACAGATAATATTTATAAAATACTTATACAACCATTCATCAATTATAATAACTGACCGTGTGAACATTTTAATGGATCCTATAAATTAATTAATAAAGACACAATGATTCGATAAGGACTGGAGATTACGAGATTTATATGTGCGTTCAAGAGTGCATATACTTTTTACGACTTCTATTTTGTTAGACGAATGTTTAAAATATTTTCTGGAATTGCGACATAGGTAATTAAAGATTTAACACAGAAATGATAGTTTTTGTTATACAGTTTACATACATGTTCCTAGTATTGACATCAGGATTTGTAACTCATAATTACTATAATAATATTTTTTTATAGAATAAGGTTGACGAACCAGCACACAGTCCACCTGATGGTAAGTGAATACTGTGGACATTAGCATAGACATCACATTTATCTTCGATTAAGAATCAAAATGCAGATGCGTTGTCACCCTGAACACGAAGATGGAATGCCTTGATTCTAGTAGAAAGGATCTCCGGTTCTTTACATTTATCATACGAAACACAGCAGCATTAAGATCCTATTTTACGTTGATATTCTGTCAGAGCGTGGTCTCACCCGGGTCGTGGCGATCTATTCTTGCTACAACCACAATATAGCTGCAGCGTGGCTCTACTATGTTTTTTTAAAATAGAATAAGGGTGACAAACGAGCACACAGTCCACCTGATGGCAAGTGATTGCTGCGGCCCATAGACATCTACATCTATCCTCTGTTACAGATCAAAATGCAGATGCGTTTTCACCCGTGAGGACTAGGATGGTATGCCTCATTTCCAGTAAAAAGGGCCTCCGGCCACCTGCACTCACCAAGAGAAACGCAGAGGTAAACCTCTACTTCACGCTGGTATTCTGTGAGGTCGAGGTACCACCCCGGTACGAGCCGGCCCATCCATGCATACATGCACAGCAAAAGCTGCCGCCTGGCTCTACCAAACTTGTACCTATTATCCATGCTATTATATTTATATCTTGTGATTAGATACCGTAAAATTCTACGGCTGGACATAGGTCTCATCCCTTGTAGGGATATATCTTAATCGTCACTTGATTGGACGATCGCAGTGTCAGACATCTCGCACCTTTGTCCCAGTTGCCCGCGACCAATCTTATTGCGTCATTTTTTACGTCTGGCGTAAACGAGATAACGTCTTTTAACTGAAGTTGATCGGAATCCATAACATCATTGGCATTTACCGTAGTCGCCTCTTACGACGAAGTCGAAAAAAAAAACAAATAATAAATAATAATGTCCTCCAGACCGAATTTCGGTCACGGCCAAGCCACAACGGAGACTAGCCATTAGCGTAAGACATGATTATAATAATCAGATGTATGCGCAAGCACAGGTGCACTCTCTATTCCCTCACTCTCATAGTCCGATGGGACGGTAAACAGACACGACCTGAAAGAGATCAGACTCAGGACCAAAGAATTTACGTGCTTCCCGAGGCAGGGGAAAACAACTAATATTGGTGGGTAGTTTAGTCAGATCCCACCATAATTTTGTTCTACCTCTTGTTTACTCTTAGGACACCCGTGAATAAGAAGTAATATGTGGTCTTATATCACACATATTATAGCTCTTAAATATATATACATGAAGATTACAACATTCTAATAATAAATACCAAATGTATATACATACACATATATATATATATATATATATATATATATATATATATATATATATATATATATATATATATATATATATATATATATATATATACCCTAGTAATCCGCTTTTATGCGTAGCGAACAACGTACTCGCAGATTCGCAGTCATTGTTTCGTAAATGATACAATTTCTGAACTTAAACAATCGCTCTTAGATTTGATTTACGTAGGTAGGGCCGATCCGCGATGAGATCTCGACTGCTGAAGATAAAGGTAATAAATCACATGTCAGACGACTGCCTCATGCCACACAAATCTTGAATCCGTTCAGGGGAAATAAGCCTGCTATTATATATTACCTGCGCTTTATTGCGGTTTTAAATTGCAAGTACTATTTTAAAGCTAGAGTAATATACGGTTATTTTTATTTCAAACATTCGATGGGCCAATTAAACATACATTTTCTACTACAGCTGATTTTTGGTATATAATCCAATAGTTGTTTCCAGTAAGAAAGCGTATTAGTTATGAAATATATACTCGTATGTCAATTTACTAATAAATATAACAAATATAATATACATGTTACATCATCATCATTACAGGCCATCGCAAGTCCACTGCTAAACATAGGCCTCTATTCAGCCTCCATTCGAATCGCATTCGACGATTTCCCGAATATTTTAGCAGATCGTCACTTCATCCGGTAGGGAAAAATGTAAAAGTAAATTATTATACAGTATGTTTAATAAAGACGTATTACCCCTTCTGCATGATTATACATTCGTATTTTAATTTAAATTTAAAATTAGGAGGAATCCCGCCTTGACATAAAAATATATTATGTTGTCCTAAGCTTAAAATTTTATCCGATTGTCTCGGCGCATATTATCAGATGTTATTCTGAGTTATACTAATCTAAATTGTAGAAAAAAGCGAGTGTATTCTAATTATGAATGCATAATACCTATCCATAAAAAATAATATCTTTTTTCCCGCTCTATTTCTGTGTTTCTTTTGTTATTGCGTTTTAAATTTTTTTTTTGATTATACGCAAATTCCAAATCGTCAAATAAAATATTTGTATTTTGATGCCTATGCCTGTTATTGTTTGAATTAACCACTCTAACCTATATAATCAACACAGATTTCATTGTTGTCTTGTGTTGTGATTGTGTTTATTATATAGGCTTTATATCATAACGGCACTAACGGCTGGACTACATTCACCCTAACTATCCAGACACGCAAACAAACACAGCAAACAAAAAAAACATTTTTCCCTCCTGGGATATGACTGAAGTGCTAATCACTGATCACTGGCAAAGGCACCCAGAATCACATAAAATAAAATTATAAGAAAATTAAATTCCAAACTGGTTTTACATAATCCTCTTAAATAACTACGAAGTCTGCTTTTAATTCACGTACCTATGTCAATCGTTTATTACTTAAGCCATACATCAAAACCACCTCAAGTCTATCCATTTATAGCGAAGTTAATCCCATATGTCAGAAGGAACTTGTAGCGTCTGGCGCGGTGTACACGTACGTTTTTAGATTAACCATGTCCTTTGCTTTAATTAGTGGAGGGTTGGTTGAACCACGGCTTGTGCGGTTTCATTCCTGCATGTCGTCTTGTACTTATTATTGTTAGTGTAATGCATAAGGCTTAAGTTCGTGACGAGTAAGTTTTATGCGGCTTATCCGATTATGTTATTTTTCTTTGAAATTTTATTATATTTCACATTGTTTTCTGCTGACTTCCAAAAAGGAGACGGTACTCAATTCGACTATGTTTTTATGTGTTACGTCATAACTTTTTACTGGCCGAACCGATTTCGATGATTCTTTGTTTTTGTTTGAAAGATGGTACTTCCCGTTTGGTTCCATATAAATTTGATCAAGGTCAGACCAATAGTATTTGAGTTATTCTTAATAACTTATATTGAAGTCGGCTGTACAAATTTTTTCATTCTTAATTATATATGCTTCTATTACATCATCAGCCCGTAAATGCATAAAATTCGACATGGTCGAAGTTACAGTCCACCCGATGGTAAGTGGTTTCAGTAGTCCATGAACATCTGCAGCCAACTTCAACCAGAGAAGGCCACAGATGCGTTTTCACCGCTGAGGATTAAGATGGAATACATCACAGCCTCTAATTATACGGACACTCAATACACTTCAGACCGGGACACAGCAGTGCGAGTACTACTATTTGCCTGCTTAAGTAGGTAAGAGGGTGGCTCTACCTGGACGGACTCCTAGCCGTTATCAGGACGTCGTTGTCAACCTTTGCCATAATCGTCACAATAAGCCACCACCCCACATTATATCCATATTGTTTAATTATTACTAGTCTTAAAATAAGAATAGACAAATTAAAATTATTCGTTTCATTCATTTATAACTTTTTTACGTGGTAGAGCCATGCTGCAGCTATATTAGTAGGTTAGTTGTAGCACGAATGGGTCGGCTCGACCGGGGAAGTACCACGCTCTCACAGAATACCAACGTAAAATGACAGCTCGACATTGCTTCATATGGTTCACTTCATATTGTGCACTTCATTGTGTTTCGTATGGTGAGTGTAGAGAACCGGAGACCCATTTTACTGGAAAAGAGGCATTCTATCTTAGTCCTCACGGGTGACGACGCATCTGCATTTTGATTATTTATTGAGGATAAATGTAGATGTCTATGGGTCACAGCAAACAGTTACCATCGGGTAGACTGTGTGCTCGTTTGTCACCCTATCCTATAAAAAAATCTATTAAGTTCCAATTTGGTAGCTACATATTTTGCAAATGTATCATGCTCTTTCAGACTAGTGACTAGATAATGTTTTCACAGATTTTTTGAATTTGAAATACGTACAAGCGTCCACCTAACTACTCATATGTTCACACACAGAAATCCTTAAAAAAAACAGTGAAATCGGACTCGTAACGATACATAGAGATAGAAAAAAAAATAGTATTTTTAGATCACAATCAATACAACTACAGAAGCAGATTTTGGGCCGGCTACAATGAATGAAATATAAATATGATGCAATCGCGCTACTGTTTACGCTGATTTAACTTTATTTAACTGTCTATTATAGCCTGTGCACAGCTGTGGCATGTTTACATATGCCGTAATTTTATTATTTTTTAATTTAATTTTAATTTTAAACATTTTTGGATATTGCATGCCGAGCGCAAAGCGCGTGGGTATGTTCTACTAACGCCTAAAAATCAAAATTCCACCGTTTTGTCGCATGAAATCGTATCCAGCAATCATATTATACATATAAATGATATAAAAAGCCCATTGTTAGAAAGATAAATGATTGTTGAACTTATTAATATTTTTTTTAAATCGATTAATTGCTATTTTTAAATAAAAAAAGGGGTTTTAGTGGCTTATGGTGTGGATTTATCATGTCCCCAAGGCTTGTAAACACTATAACTTTTGTAAATATCAATTGTTTAACTCAATCTATTTATTAATCTCTTGATCTATCATGTGGGAAGCCACTGAATGTAAATGGCAGTGTAATTTTGTTTTGTTTAGCCATAATTAATTTTTTTCGGCTCGAAAATGGCGAAATTTTCGTTGATTTGGTAGCCTCGTATAGAATTATTTCTGTAAATGGGGAGCTGCAGCCACAGAGTAGTTTACTCACTAACTCAGTTGGCCATCGCCATAGATTACTGTATATATCAGTTCGCCGCATTAGCTTGCTACATTTATATTTATCTATGGTTCGCCGTCAGTCGCCGTCGTGAGTGGACATTATTTCGGTTGTTTGTAGCGGCTCAAAAAGATCGCTGTACAAATACACAATATTCGAATAACCAAATTTCTTAAATACTTGATTATAATAATAATAACAGATTTTTTATTACAATATTTTAAAAGCACAGAATAAATAATAGTAGTACGTACTAAAAGTAAGTAGTATCAATTTTTTGTCATGGGTGAAATTTTCATGGTTTTCGAGGGTGTTGAAACCGATAGGGTTGTCGAAATGTAAATCCAAGATGGCGGCCGCAATATGTATCAATTTTTTCAATATGGGTGTCATTTTCATGGTTTTCGAGGGTGCTGAAGCCAATAGTGTTGTCGAAATGTAAATCCAAGGTGGCGGCTGCAATAGGTATAATTTTTTTCATCATGGGTGTCTTTTTCATGGTTTTCGAGAATGTTGAAGCCGACAGTGCTGTCGAAATGTAAATCCAAGATGGCGGCTGAAGTAGGTACCAATTTTTTCATCATGTGTGTCATTTTCATGGTTTTCGAGGGTGTCAAAGACGATAGTGCTGTCGAAATGTAAATCCAAGATGGCGGCTGCAATAGATATCAATTTTTTCATCTTGGGTGTAATTTTCATGGTTTTCGAGGGTGTTAAAGCCGATAGTGCTGTCGAAATGTAAATCTAAGGTGGCGGCTGCAAGGGGTATCAATTTTTTCATCATGGGTGTCATTTTCATGGGTTTCGAGGGTGTTGAAGCCGATAGTGCTGTCGAAATATAAATCCAAGATGGCGGCTGAAGTAGGTACCAATTTTTTCATCATGGGTGTCATTTTCATGGTTTGCCAGGGTGTTGAAGCCGTTAGTGCTGTCGAAATGTAAATCCAAGATGGCGGCTGAAGTAGGTACCAATTTTTTCATCATGTGTGTCATTTTCATGGTTTTCGAGGGTGTCGAAGACGATAGTGCTGTCGAAATGTAAATCCAAGATGGCGGCTGCAATAGATATCAATTTTTTCATCTTGGGTGTAATTTTCATGGTTTTCGAGGGTGTTAAAGCCGATAGTGCTGTCGAAATGTAAATATAAGGTGGTGGCTGCAAGGGGTATCAATTTTTTCATCATGGGTGTCATTTTCATGGGTTTCGAGGGTGTTGAAGCCGATAGTGCTGTCGAAATATAAATCCAAGATGGCGGCTGAAGTAGGTACCAATTTTTTCATCATGGGTGTCATTTTCATGGTTTGCAAGGGTGTTGAAGCCGATAGTGCTGTTGAAATGTAAATCCAAGATGGCGGCTGCAATATATATCAATTTTTTCATCATGGGTGTCATTTTCATGGGCTTCGAGGGTGTTGAAGCCGATAGTGCTGTCGAAATGTAAATCCAAGATGGCGGCTGAAGTAGGTACCAAATTTTTTCATCATGGATATCATTTTCATGGTTTTCGAGGGTGTTGCAGCCGATAGTGCTGTCGAAATGTAAATCCAACATGGCGGCTGCAATAGATATCAATTTTTTCATCATGGGTGTCATTTTCATGGTTTTCGAGGGTGCTGAAGCCGATAGTGCTGTCGAAATGTAAATCCAAGGTGGCGGCTGCAATAGGTATAAATTTTTTCATCATGGGTGTCATTTTCATGGTTTTCGAGGGTGTTGAAGCCGATAGTGCTGTCGAAATGTAAATCCAAGATGGCGGCTGAAGTAGGTACCAATTTTTTCATCATGGGTGTCATTTTCATGGTTTGCAAGGGTGTTGAAGCCTATAGTGCTGTTGAAATGTAAAGCCAAGATGGCGGCTGCAATAGGTATAAATTTTTTCATCATGGGTGTCATTTTCATGGTTTTCGAGGGTGTTGAAGCCGATAGTGCTGACGAAATGTATTTAAACTACTTTAAAAAAAATCCGTTTAATCATGCTATACGTTATTTTTAATGCGAAGGCATGCTCAATTGGATTTACCAATATATTTTTATTAACTTTCTCCGTAAAAGTAATTTCCTTCAATGATGGCTGCCAGTTATAAATTTAAAGTAAAATCCATTTCTTTTTATTTTTTTTTATTTTTTCCGTTATCCCATAAAGTCCATTGATAGACAAAGTCCCCTCCCGATATGAAATTAACTACTTTAAGAGCAGTAACAACTTCGCCAAATGCATACCCCACTTCCAAGTAGTGCTGTTTCTTTTTCCTTTTTTTTAATTTATTTACTAACATTTACAAAAACATTACATAATTTTATAACTTCGCCAAACTATAAAGACAGTTTGTTGTTAATTTTCAAACAAACAGATCTCACGATAATTTTATTCACGGCCGAAAATGATGTGGTGGCGTATATCAGCACTGGAAATTGTAATTAACAATTTCATTGACGCCCGAGATTGAACAGGTTATTGTTATTGTTCGGGATGCTCGAGCAATATTGAATATTAAAGCGAGAAAATTATTTCCTTAGATATAACTTACATATAACATAATGAAATAAGGAAAAAATAAAAAATGTAAAACCGTCACACATTTCGCAAGATTGCTCACCATTTAATTACTTATTGCCTTCCTGTTACCTGTAATGTTTATTTAACTGTCTATTATAGCCTGTGCACAGCTGTGGCATGTTTACATATGCCGTAATTTTATTATTTTTTAATTTAATTTTAATTTTAAACATTTTTGGATATTTTTATTAACTTTCTCCGTAAAAGTAATTTCCTTCAATGATGGCTGCCAGTTATAAATTTAAAGTAAAATCCATTTCTTTTTATTTTTTTTTATTTTTTCCGTTATCCCATAAAGTCCATTGATAGACAAAGTCCCCTCCCGATATGAAATTAACTACTTTAAGAGCAGTAACAACTTCGCCAAATGCATACCCCACTTCCAAGTAGTGCTGTTTCTTTTTCCTTTTTTTTAATTTATTTACTAACATTTACAAAAACATTACATAATTTTATAACTTCGCCAAACTATAAAGACAGTTTGTTGTTAATTTTCAAACAAACAGATCTCACGATAATTTTATTCACGGCCGAAAATGATGTGGTGGCGTATATCAGCACTGGAAATTGTAATTAACAATTTCATTGACGCCCGAGATTGAACAGGTTATTGTTATTGTTCGGGATGCTCGAGCAATATTGAATATTAAAGCGAGAAAATTATTTCCTTAGATATAACTTACATATAACATAATGAAATAAGGAAAAAATAAAAAATGTAAAACCGTCACACATTTCGCAAGATTGCTCACCATTTAATTACTTATTGCCTTCCTGTTACCTGTAATGTCTGGCCGAAATACATTTTTATTGAAATGTCGGAAAGTCAACTTTGAATCCCATAATGAAGTTGTCGCTATGTCGGAAGTGGCGGCGGCGCAGTGGTTGAGACGGGTCATTAGTGGCACAACACTCCAGGGCGATAAGATAAGCGGCGGCGTTTTGGACCCTTTGTTCTTATCCGCTACGTCAAATAATTTTATATCCTACGTTTGTTCATCTGAACAAAAACCAAGAGCAGTAAAGTGGGGGTTAATTATTGTGATTATAAGTGCTTTACAGTGTGGGAAAGGTGTCCAATGTTATTTTTTCCAGAATATTTCTGCAGTTTTTTTTACTTGTTTTTTGTAGGCTCAATAGCTTGTTAAATATGCACTTCCTCAATGTCAAGGTAAGCGTCGTATAAAAAGAATATTTATAATGACTGTATGTTATTCATTTAATATGAGTTAATATTTTATTAGGGATCCGTACCTAAAGTGTAACCAACTGGACCCTATTACTAAGCCTCCGCTGTTCGTCCGTCCGTCCGTCTGTCTATCAGCGGGCTGTATCTCATGATCCGTAATAGGTAGACAGTTGAAATTTTCACAGAATGTGTAAAGGGGGCTCCCCTACATGTTGTTTACTATGGTACGGAACCCTTCACGCGCGAGTTCGACTTGTATTTGACCGGTTATTTTTATTTAAAACCTTTATCCTTATTGCTCATAAAGTGTGCAATTGGCGAACTTTTTACCTTTAGGCATTCCATACCAGTCAACCACGAGCTAAGCAGAGAAACTTACGTAGGTGCCATTAAAACATGAAAATATGTATACGTGAATATAAATATAACATACGTATGTATACTCTTATAAATTAAATATTTTTCCTCAAATAAGCTATATAATATACCTGATACATAGCGTACGCCATTTTTAAATAATACAAATTACACACATTTTTACCAGACTTACATACGAACATAATATATAATATCAAAATGTATAATTTATAATATAATATATATGTTATCCAATGGAAGGATAAAGGTGATGACCGAACACCATTCTCTTAAAAGCAGCAAGAGAAGTCGGTCTCCTAATAAGTGAGGGGTAATTTATTCCAAAGCCTTCCTTTTTTGTTTTACATGGGAAAATGCCTACGCATACCCGCCTCGCAGGGGCAAGAACGGGTTATGTCGGACTCGCACCAACTAAAACCCCATGGTGTTTCACCTTCGTCGCGTATTAACAGGGCCACGGGAACACTTTAGCACACATCCGCGAGCCCACCAGCTCCCTCTAAGAAGAACTACTCCTCCCTCATCTCCTTCTCTAACTCTAACTTCGAAAGGCTGAGACATAGATTTGGTACGGTGAAGAAAAACACAAGGTATTTTCCTCGGAGGATCGCAGGCTACCATCGTAAGAAGAATCCAAAAACTGAAACTTGCATTTCAGGTATTGACGCGTACATGGATCGAAAAGGATCAAAATAGTATGCGAATAATTAATGTCATTCATCAATTCTACGTTTATGGGTGGAGAGCCAAGTTTAGAGCGATATAAAGATACATGATCGTATTTACTAAGACCGAAAATAAAACGGATGCGATTGAGTAGATGATCCAATTTGCACAGATATACTTGACTTACATACATCTGGGTAACACACATCAGCATAATCAATGACCGGTAAAATAAGTGTTCGCACCAACATAGCCGTAGTCAGTAACCATAGTCTTAGTTTATATGCTCAAAGATGTATGGATATTTTAAAAAATGTTTATAAATATTGTAATTCCCTATTGTAATTCAATTTACAATAGGGAAAGATTTTTGTCAAAAATTTAAGAATTATCACAATTATTAATTTGTGTATATCAAAAGTATAATTAAAAATGACTGTCTGATATACAAAAACCTTGTCCGATTCATGGGGATGCTTTGTGGTAACGTAATGATTATATTCACGTAATCCTTTTAAGTAAAAAACTAACCCGCAAAAGCGAAATTTATTAATTGGGAAAAATTTGAAAGCAATACATGCGATGCGGCGCGGGCGGTCGGTACCGGTACCGTCGAATACCGCTACACGTCCAAAAATATCGTCACTGATGACGGTGTTGTTCATATTTTGAAAATTTGCTAAATATTAAGCATTTTGTAGTAGAAAACATGTATTTTAAATCTACGTAATCATCATCATTACAGACTTTCACAAGTCCACTGCTGAACATAGGCGTCCCTCAAGGACTGCCAAAAGGCAGTCTTGTGCCACCTTCATCTATCGAATTCATGCATCTCTGAACAGGTAGTCACTCCATCTAGTGTCATTCGAGAACCTTTTGTTCTCCACCACCATCTTCGAGCTATATGGCCGGCCCATTGCCACTTCAGCTTACTGATCCATTGGGCTATTTCCGCTACTCTGGTTCTGCTCTAAACTCTGAGGATAGCTCTCTTCATAGCTCGCTGAGCGATCTTGAGCCTCCTCAATCAGCCAACAGTAAAGTATCACCTCTCAGAACCATATTACGTTATCACTGGCAACACACCGTTTGTACAGCCTTGTTTATAAATTTTGAGGTATACGTGACGAGAAAATGTGTCGTAATCTCCCGAACGTTGTTTAAGGATACTAAATGGTAACACTTTAGCGGAAAATATATTATCGCTTTAACATGATATTGTATCCCTGGCGCAGTAACTTATAATTGAAAGTTAGGGCCGTGAGTTCGAATCTCGCAGTTTTAGTAGGCCAAACAAATAACTGTTCATGGCTGGATATTTGTTCTTGTGTATTTTTTATGTAAACTGCCCCCGATACATGAGAAAATCCAAGAGTGTGTAAAGTTTTCTGAATTTCAAAAAATAATTAAAGGAATATCAATAAAGGCGACTTGCTTATTGTAACTGAACACGGAAATTGTCACTGCAGTTTCTTTTTCCAAATCATGCAAATTCCGTTCATATGCACTTTTTTATAGGATAAGGGCGACAATCGAACACACAGTCCACCTGATGTGTTAGTTGCTGTGGCCCATGGACATCTACATTTGCCCTCGAATACGAATAAAAATGCAGATGCGTTGTCACCCGTCAGTACTAAAATGGAATGCTTCGTTACCAGTTAAAAGGGTCTCCGGTTCTCTACATTCACCTACGAAACACAGCAGCGTAAAGCTGCTATTTTACATCAGTATTCTGTGAGAACGTGATCCTACCCCGGTAGAGCCGACCCATTCGTGCACTGAAGGAGTCGTGGGCTCTTCCCGCACCATTATTACCCTAAAGTTAAGCCAAGGTTTCTGTCTAACTGTAGAATGTTTAATAAGCATATTTTGCCATTGCCACATTAACAATCCGATCACATGGCAGTGTCAGTGAAGTTCAGAAAAGAAAAGGCGACACGCCGCGGCAGTGTGTTGAGAATCCACAATTTCATGAGTTATTAAGGTTTTAAAAATGTCTGAACATAGGCCTCCCCCATAGATAGCCTCATAAGGTGTTTTATTTTTTTATTTTAGTCGTTATTAGGAAAACGCTGTCGCCCGTCTCGTGATTTGTTTTCCGCTGAAAATATGTTAATAGGTTATAAATATTAGCTTATTACTCTGAGGTGATAATTTGAAGAAAAAATACCATCCCTAAGGGTAGAAATATAGGGAATGAAATTTTTAATTTAACTCCATATTAAGACGAAATTAAGTTGTTAACTCAAGCTTTTTTATAGAACAAGGATGACAAACGAACACACAGTCAACCTAATGGTAAGTGGATGCTATGGCCCGTAGACATTCCACATCTATCCTCGATTAATTATCAAAATGCTGGCAGGAATGCCTCGTTGACAGTAAAAAGGGTACTTGGTTCTCTTCACTCACCATACGAAATATAGCCGCGTTTTCGTGCTATTGCGCTGGTATTCTGTAAGAGCGTGGTTCTCCCTCAGTCAAGCCGACCCATTCGTGCCAAGGCCATAATATAATTCCAAATTATTTTCACATAGCAGCTTATAAGATAAGTATGTTTTAAGCACTACAAATTTTATTCCTTTCAGTTGTTTGAATTCGGTTTTTACTTTTTACTTTTTTCTTTCTTTTTACACATTTATAATTTTCTTTACAATTAGGATGACAAACGAGCGCTCAGTCCACCTGATGGTAAGTGCATGATGTGATCCAAAGAGTTCTCCATCTATCCTACATAAGAATTATAATGCAGATGTTATCTTGTTACTTCTGGGGACTAAGATCGAATTCCGTCCTGTAAAAAGAGTCTCTGGGTCTCTACACTCCCATAGTACTAGCGTAATAAAGCTGCTATATCATGCTGGTATTCTGTGAAATCGTGGTCTTTCCCCGATCGAGCCGACCAATTCATGCTACAACAATAATATAGCTGCAGCACGGATCAACCACCTAATAACGTGCTTTTAGTGTGATATAACCTGTAACAGACTGGTGACAAGGGTTTCATCGTGAAAACTCTAAAATCCTCTAATTGCTTGCATAAAGAGTTATAAAATAGCGTTGGTAACTTTTATTAGATGCATTTCTGTTTATTGTTTAGGTATATTTCAATTCAACACAGACCTTTTATAATATCCAAAACTCTCCATTTTCTAAATTAGGGGTAATTTCATGTTATTATTGTAATGAGCTTTTAATGTCAAACACCTTTTGTTACTTTTTAATGGGGGTCCGAAGTCATTAAAACTGCCTTTTTATTACATATTTAAACGTTTTATATGAACTAAATTACCTGTGTAGTAGTATTAACTTTATGAGACAAAATCAACGACGATTTGAAATACGTACGTAACTCTATATAGTAGTAGATAGTAGATTTTATTAGAACCCCATCAGTGCCCCTGTGGTAGCAGCGTCGACGAGGAGGCTGGGGGCGAGTGGGCTCCACGGGTCTTCATGTAAGAAAAGTATTGGTAGGATTGCCCGTGGCTTTTTCGAACGATGTCATCCGAAGAGCTCTTGTCTCTATAAAAGTTCTCTCGGTTTTAGAGCCAAGGCTCTAGCTAGGAATATCTAGATGCGACGGCAAAAGGCGCGACGGTATCACAAAGTGTGTCACATATTTGTGCCATTCGCGGTAGAGACTATCGGTCCGTTGGGTCCACGTGCTTCAAAGTTTCTAAAGGAACTGTTATCTGGAACTGTGACTGGTTGTTGCTGCTGGCGATAAGAAGGCTGATTCTTTTCGCGCTCAAAGGTTAAGTATAGCCATTAAGCGTGGAAACGCAGTCAGTTTTTGGTACGATACCACGGGGAGTAGGACTGTATGATATTTTATTTTATTATAGTTTTTTAATATTGTATGTATTTCAATGTTATGTGAATAAATGTTACACAAAAAATATACTCTATAATTTAATCATCATCGCCGCGTAGTGGTAACGTAAGAGAATCCGAACCATCCCGCGGTTGAGGCAACAGCGGGAAATAAAACAGGAGATGAGCAGCAGAATTTCCCTGGTAATAACTCTAAATAATAGTAAAACTACGCCAAAATTGGCCTCATAAAGGGCAATGCGCCATAGTTACCTCGCTTAGCAGGCGGGATGAGAACCGCCATTTTTTAATTTTTATTCAGCTGTTTAGCAGGATGATGCTACTGACCTTCATTTGTTTTAGTTTCCCTCTGTTGCATCTTAGGACACCCACAGCACGATATGGGGTAGTGGTTATACTTACACCGCCACTACACGGTTAATAGGCAGTAGGTTATATGATGAATGAATTGATCATTGATATCAATGTACACCACCTGGCCTCCTAACGACGCAATCTAAGGTACCAACAGTCTAAAATACTTTACAGCCTAAAATACTTTGTATAACTAGAAATACGAACGTGTTCCGTGTAATTTAACTATCAAATAAAACGATAGAAAAAAAAAAACAGACCAATTTGTATATAGAACTCGGTATTAGCTTCGCTGGAAAAAAATAATACAAAACGAAACGCGCAGCCGTGTTGCAAATGATGACTTTTCCGCGGGTATACGTGATATCCGTAAATTCAATATTCGAATTGAATGCGACGGGTTCTTTTTTTAAACCGCACTTCCAACATTGTTATTTGTTACCAACGTTAAAAAATCATAGCTCTCGTGTATATAATGAATAAAATTAATAGCGAGTTTTTCTATTTGTCTGTCTATCCAACTGCAGAGTGGTGTAAGTTAGGATAAGAGTATATTCCCGAAATTTTTTACCGCTGTATTGGAAGTCTTCAAGCTACTGGACTGGAGAGAACGGTAACAACAACAATGTCGTACATCACTTACGCCATCGAAGTAGTCATTATGGCAGTATCGCTGGAGGACTTCAGCACTATACACAATGACCTCAATAGTGTCTTCCGTTGGGTAGGTCTTAATATAAACATGGACAAATCAAAGGTCATGTATAACATCAATGTCGAACCCTTGTTGGTAGCTGTTGGAAACACTACGCCCGAATTTGTTGATGAATATGTTGATATTGGTTAAATTGTTGTACGTTACCAATGATGACTTAAGGCTCTGAGATGTGATCCGCCCGTGTTGGACTTTCATGAAAACTTAAGTAAAACTTAGTATTGCTCAGCGAGCTATGGAGAGGGCTACGCTGGGAGTTTATCTGCGTAATAAAATTCGTGATGAAAATATCCTTGGTATCAAAGTACAACATAGCCCAACAGATCAGTAAGCCGAAGTGGCAATTGGCCGGCCATGTAGCTCTAAAAAGACAACGATGGGAATTAAAAGTTTTCAGTGGCGACAGTGGCAGCTCTGTACCGGTAGGACCAAAAGTGATGTGAGTGGTCGGCAAGGGACGCCCTAGACGGAACTTAATCTACAAATTTGTGATAAATTGAAGATGAGTCAAATGAGGGCTAGTAATTTTCTGCTCACTAGATGTCGGTAGTTGACACTGAGGTAAAGTTTTTTGTTACACAATGTAATTTAATCGAGAAGTTGTTTTTTAATAAAAGTTTATCAGTTTCTAGATTATTATATTAATACACAAAACAATGCGTCAGTGGTTTGCTCTTTAATTTTCTGCACATTTTTACCTTTTTTTTTAATTTTTCTACTTTTATGTATATCTGTGGTTTGGTTTATTTATTTTTAATGTTATTAATACAAAATATAGCTAATAGTACAAAAATAAACAATAGCTTTTATATTTTCCGAACAAATTAACTTCCCCACTATGAATTCTGTCAAATATTATATCTCACTTTCTAGTAGCGCCGCCCTGGTGGCAGAAAAAGTCGTGGATGCCCTCATTAGAGTACTTTTAATTTTTTTATTTTAACCCTTTCGCTGTCCCGTGCACTACATATAGGTCACTGCTATTGTCTTACTATTGTGTCTCAAAATCGGACAGTGAAAGTGTTAATTGACGAGCCTGTATGCATAGATGTTAAAGAAGCAGGATAAGTGTGTCAGGATGTATTTAATTTTTACTTAAAATGTAATATTGTCACATAAGTTATCATCGATGACTTCTCTTATCGATTGGATATTAGGTGCATTGTGCTCTGGGCACCTTGAAAGTTTTTCAACAGTAGGTTCGCTAACCTTCCACAATGGCCAATGTTGTGATTAGGTAGATTTACAACTCACTCGTTTATAAGGATAAGAAACAACAGCAGCAACAACAGCTCATATACTCGAACCAAAGCTGATTACAACTCTCCTCTCATTTCTATCACTGATTGCTCATAAGGTATTGTGTAGTTTACGTCAAGCGCGTAAGCCAATCAGCTACCACTAGGTAATTATAGGTATAAAATAAGTAATTTATTTTAACGATCTCATTCCAATTTTCTAAAGTCTAATAACAGTGTAGCTCAATTTCCATAATATTGTAAATATTCATTTATGCAGTACTTACATGCATGCATAAAATGTTTATTCACACAACTGATGGTAGGTGAAGCACGAGTTTACATACGTCCAATAGTAAATTGCGTATCGATGCGACCACACACTGTGATTTCACGCCTGCCTTCTGTTAATAACGACAATATTGTGCTTGTTTTGCTGACGTTGCCCAGCGAATCGAGTGCAAAATGCTTTAATTTAACGTCGGGTTGACATTCTGAGATTAAATCTAGATACCTATATGTGTAGTTAACTTTTATGTATTTTTTGGTCTCGAAGAGTATGTTCTCTCTTTCTTCATAACTGTATACTGCTGGGTCCAAGCCCTAAATTATTAACCTAAACCGGTCCATTTCGATTAATGTACTTCACTATTCCTTAAACAGTTGTGTCTCTAGACATGTGCCTCTCCCACAAAAGAGAGAAATTCGTATATTTCACTTGGCAAGTGAATAGGCGATCGCAAGACAATCTGTTCATCCTGGAGGAATCAAAGTCAAAACGTTTTATTCAATCAAAGTTGTTTAAAGCTTTTAATTGTGAAAACCTACACCAATTCTTAAAAGTAAGACCTCAGACAAAAACCTTGCAAGTTCTGTAGTGTTCTTGTTAGCCACGATTTTCTAAACAACTTACAATATATTGTCAAATGCATATTGAACCCTTGTCTGTTCTGTGAGGCATACACATATATGTACATTTAGATTATTTAACTATTGCCTATTTCACGAATAAAGAAAATGTAAATATTTTTTAAATCTCAATTTTAACAATACATTATCAGTAGTGAGAGGACATTGTACGTGGTAGAGCGATGCTACAGCTATATCAATAGTATAGTTGTAGTACGAATGGGTCGGCTCGACTGCGGAAGGACCATGCTCTCACAGAATACCAGCGTAAAATAGCAGCTTGATGCTGCAGTTTCGTTTGGTGAGTGTAGAAGACCCTTTTTACTGGGAAAGAGGCAATACATCTTAGTCCTCACGGCTGAAAACGCATCTGCATTTTATTCGCAAACGACGATAGATGTAGATGTATAGACATCTACATCTATCGTCGTCGCCACACAGCAAGCACCCACGATCAGGTGGACTGTGTGCTCGCTAGTCACCGTTACTCTATTAAGAAATGAAAGTGACTTAAGTATTTTTTAAAAGGCCATTTAGGCCTTTATAACTTTTTTTATTTTATGTCAGATTTTATTGTAGTATTTTTTATGCATCATGCATAAAAAAAACTCAAAAAATAATATTCGTATGCAATAAGTATGTAAAAATTAAGCAAGCACGCTACTCTAGTTTCTGGTCTTATAATGGGTTTATAAGAGCAGAGACAAGAGACTTCTCACGTAACACTTAAAAATGTCTTTCGCCAAAAACTTACAAGTTTGAATAACATAGCGAGTATACACTGGCGTACGTGCCCTTAGCGCGCCATTCATTGTCATTAACTTTGATGCTGTATTGATCCTTTTATGGTCACGTACACCGTTACAATAACTTTCCAAGTCATGAGTGACCAGCGGACACGGTAACAGCATTTTATATAATATATGACCACTGCATGAAATTAAAGATTTCTTATATTTATGCGAACACTACACATTGAATAAAACTATGTTTACGAATTTTATTGCGTTTTTATCCCTCTGTGACCATGTGTTGTTGTAAAGCACCCGAAACGTCGGTAATTAAAGAACAAAATTAAACGCAATAAATCCGTAAACAAATTTTTATTTACTGCATGAAATTTATTGTATCAAAAACATCCTCATGGTCGAGTTTGGAATAGTGACCTTTCCCGGATACTGTATAATTTACTGGATAGACCTTTAATAAAACTGTGGAAAGACTGATTTTAGGAGCGGTAAACGAGATTCGTGTTAAATAATCTAGAACAATTTTCGTGATGTTTTTGTTAAGCACTTGCATATTTTGTGTCTGGCAACTATTTAGGAATTTAAATCTGTATTGTACTCATTCCTTACTTTGTCTTGAGTTTAATTTTTTTTTATAAAACTGAAGTAACTATCAGTCTACCTGCAGCTTAGTGTTTACACCTGTAGCCAAATTTCTACACAGAAGGATCCGGATGCGTTGTGACCCCCTAACAGCCTGTAATTTTACGAGCTGTAACACAGCTTTGCACGCACTGCTTGATGGCTGCAGTAATAGGTAATAGTATAATATAGTTATAGTATAATATATATATATATATATATATATATATATATATATATATATATATATATATATATAGTATAAATAGTAGTGTGGCGTTATCCGGACGAACTCGTAATGAGAAAAAGAGTCCTAACAGCAGTAAAAGTAATAAATGTGCTTTCAAATTTATTTTTCTCTATTTTCACTAAATAGATTTTCTCAAAGTGCTAGATTATAGTATAGTAATGAACATTTATTAAGTGATTGAATACTTAATATTTTGTATTACGACTTTATCTTTGTAAACTTTGAAGTCGCTTTCGCTGATGCGTTACTCCATATCTGTAAAGTATATAGATCTATGAACATGTAGAACTATCCCTTTTGTTACATGAGATCAAAGAGAAATTACTTTGACACAAATGATGGAGACAAG
Organism: Parnassius glacialis; assembly: GCA_033319125.1. Classification (NCBI taxonomy): domain Eukaryota; kingdom Metazoa; phylum Arthropoda; class Insecta; order Lepidoptera; family Papilionidae; genus Parnassius; species Parnassius glacialis. Next base: position 16,167,188 of record JAVANC010000026.1, on the reverse strand, counting down.
TTATTAATGATATGTTTTTGATATAGTTAATAACATATTGTTAGTGATGTCTTATTTATTGTTGTTAAGGAACGAAAATAGATGATTTTGTTTTCTTTTTTTATAAGATAAGGGTGACAAACGAGCACACAGCCCACCTGAAGGTAAGTGGTTGCTGCGGTCCATAAACATCTACATCTATCCTCTATTACAAATCAAAATGCAGATGCGTTGTCACCCGTGAGGACTAAGATGGAATGCCTCATTTCCAGTAAAAAGTACCTCCGGCCACCTGCACTCACCAAGCGAAACGCAGAGGTAAACCTCTACTTCACGCTGGTGTTCTATAAGGTCGTGGTACCACCTCGGTTCGAGCCGGCCCATCCGTGCGACAGCAAAAGTTGTCGCGTGGCTCTACCACTGTTTAAATTTCATTCCAGTTTAGATTCCATTTGACTTCGCAGTCAATTTCACGAGCAGTGAAAATGTTAATCAGGAGAGCACCAAAGTGCTTTCATCGTATAAAACCCCTAATTTGTTTCTTATAAAACTTAAAAAAAACTGTAACTTTTTTTACGAGCGAGTATGCATTCGATTGGATGGTAAATAAATGCAGTGGCCCGTAGACACCTGTATTCTTCAATCAAAAATTTGTTGACTTATATCCCTAAAGACTAAGCTGGAATGTCTCGTTGCCAGCAATGAGGTTTATTATCGTTTATTATCGTCAATTATCGTCACTCACCATACGAAGCAGAGCAGCATTATACTGTTACATTTCGTAGATATTCTGTGAGAGCGTGGTCTGAACGCATGCGTCTGTCCATTCGTGCTAGTCCTTTTACGCAAGAGTGTAGTTCCACAACGTACGTAATTGATACATAATAATAATAATAATACTAATAAATTTGCATTTTATGCTTCAAGACAAACAACAGGTCTTTCATTTCATAACTTACATAACAATATTAAAATAAAAATATCTGTTCGTGAGTTTATAAATAATATAAAATTGGAGGAGAAAGTTGGTGTGACAATTTACGTAACAGATGGCGTAAAGTTACCTAATTATACTAAACTCTAATAAAGTAAAGACCACCCACACACGGTAGGCAGGATGTTTATAACTCGTAAAACAGGATTCGCTTTTATTAACAGTGAAGGCGAAATAAGTGGGAATTACTTTGTTATTTACTTGCACGAAATTAAACGTAATACAGTGGAAAAGTTTTGTGTGTAGGCGCACATTTCAACGACCCTCCTCAGAGGTGTCAGGATAGCTTGTTAGCGTCATAACAGCTTCCTGCGCTTTTGTGTTTCACGCAATTCGCTTAGAGTTGCAATAATGTGACGGCTCAATAATCACGTATGGTTCTTTCTTTTGTTAGTAACATAGAGACTTATATATAGGTATTTCAATAGCCAATTTTCGGGAAATGAAGTTAACAACTTACCATCTTAGTTATTTTCATCATTACCATTATTATAGCCCTTCGAAATTCTACTGCTATGTATACTATATTCAACGTATGTTACATAACACAGCCCCGAACCACCTGCATTCATCGACTTGTCATCTGAGATCGTACCAGGTAGTCTAAATATTTGCCATAATTCCTTTACAAAATAACTACAGACGAGACAGTTGTTTGATGAAAGTAAATACATTCTTCTTTAAGTCATTAATCCCTTATTTGTTAAAAGGCCAGAATTTGTAGCTAATTTCTATGGTAATGAACTAATCACTGAAGCTATTCAATGTTAACTTATTTATTAATGATCAAATTCATTTAAATTAGTGCACGACATATGAATTTTTTATTTTTAAATAAGATAAATAAATAATTTTCAAGTAAAAATTTATTGATTGCGTATCTATCACGCACTCAAACATTCCTACCATTTCACAACTCTATAATACACTTTGCTCAGACATCAACTATGGGTTGACTGCTGAAAGAATTAACTTGTGGTTTCATCTGACAATACGAGTGAGGTTTTTTAAATTGTGGAGTTTTTTTAATCATTTAAAATCAATATCAGAGGCGACTGAACTGGGTAAGTGGCTTAATATGAGTGTCAAAGAGATGACTACATATAGCTGCCATTTGTTGTACTATCGGTCCGTGGTGTGCGTCCGTCCAGTCCGTCAAGTTCCCTAAGGAACTGTATCTGTGACTTCATCGCTGCTGTTGATAAGAAGGCTCGTGATTTTTTCGTTCAAAGTAAAGTATTAGAAAGTTTAGTCATTCAGCCAACGTTCTTGGCGGTGAGTAGAACTGTATGATAATTTCAGTTTTAAGTTTTAGTTTTTTAACACGGTCATAAATATTGTATATTTGAATGCCTTTAAATTAAAAGATGATTTAAAAATAAACAGTAAAATACAGCATACTTCGTATGCCGGGCTCGTAAAACACCGTAGAAACTTTCGTTGCAAAACAAATAGCGTAAAATACACAGCGACGTCCGCAGACTACGTGGTGAATTAAAACACGCTTAGCACGTCAAAGGATTTGAGCCGCTCTTTAATTAAAGCCTGTAAAAGGAAATTTACAATCGATATCCGAGGCGAATCAATTCATTTTATTTCGATTCGTGTTAAGGTATTAAAATTTAATTAACAACCTGACTACTCACACCAACAAAGAAAATAGACGGAGCACTGCGTACATTGCAAGTGACGCCGGAACCAATCCAAAACTTATTGTAAGAACACGGACTCACGCACACATATGCTTATAAAATAATTTGCAACCAAAGACATGGTTTAAGTTGTATATGTGTGCTTCCAATAATGGACGAGCTATTGCTGCTTGTTAGAGAAATAAAGAAGAAAGATGTAGGCGTGAGTGTGAGTCAAGAAATTGAGCATGATTTTTGTGTCAATTGAAATATACTTACTTTACGCTAGGTCTATCTTTATTTGTTGGTCTCAGTCTTGTAAACAAAGATAAATTGTTGTGCTCACCTTTTATAAACAGAGAACATACGAGAAATTTCGAAGTAGGTGTAAAGGAAGGGGCAATGGTGCGTGCATCCGTCTTTCATGCAGCTAATACTTAACAATGACATGACTAATTACCTGACGGCCCAGTCATCATTCGTCTTTTTAAATTAAATGTAATAGATTAGTAACTAATTAGGTCATTAGCTTATATCATTATATCCAAGTGTCCGGTGTCGGTTCTCGAGTTTGGGTTATAATAGCAGTGACAATATTTAAATGAATTTTCAAAAATATATTAATTCAGTATCTCCAGCCGAATTTACTAACTACCGCTAATAAAACGCCAACAGCGACCGATATAGTATAGTGCCGCATATACACATTCGGGGCAAACATTAACGTTGTCCTGGCGTCATACGCGATATAATACTTATTTCCTAAGATTCAAATTTGGACGTGGTGTTAGGAAAACACCGTCTATTAGAGTTCATAACACTCACGATGGCTAATTATTGTTTGAGCAAATACTGACGCCGAATGGTATTAAAAACCAAAGGTGAGACCTTTGGATTTAATACCAAAGGTTGAAACTTCTTTTTGGTACACACCAATATGTAACAAAAAAGTGTTGATTTGAACGTATAGGCAGCATAAGTTCTCGTTTAATGACTATAAATATGAATACAATTCATGAAGTGAAAAAAACATAAATTCTATAAGAATATGAAGAATCGACGCTCCGGGAAGTCTGCAGTCTGTGAACACGTACAGGATCGCCCCGTCACTACATTAGATTTGATAGACCACAAATCCTCGCTAAAGAACACCGATTCCTTCCAAGGATGATTCGCGAGGCTATTGAAATCAAAAAACATCCTAATTTCAATAGAGAAGATGGCTGGGTGCTGCTGTGGGTACTTGGGATCCCATAATTAATAAAATTAAATCCCAACCCATGCATACAACAGCAAGACTTCATGATACTGTAAAGTCATACTGCGTAGATCGGAACAAAAATTAATAATCTTTAATCTGGAGGTAACCGTGGTTAACTTTTTTCTGACTGACTGATAAATAAAGAAGCGGCTTAGCTTTCCATTGACTCCCATCGAGTTGGGCGTTGATACGTATTTTTACAGAAAAGTTACACAGAATAATTGATTTTCAATAACTTTTTTCTCAAAAATTACGCGCTTCCGCATATTGTAACTTTGTGTGTGTGCTTATAATAGTGTAACTTTTCTTTAAAAATATGTATCAACCCCCAACTCGATAGGAGTCAATGAAAAGTCGTACCAAAGAAGCTTTAAAATATTATCTACAAGACAGACTAAAAGGTATGATATACTTATTTATTTCACGAAGGTTGCATAATATTTCAGTTGACAATTTTAAAATTAGTTTTTTTTAAGTAAAGTAAATATAACGTAATATAAGTTATACTGACTTCTTTATTAGCTTTCTAAGAAAAGTAAATCATAATTTGTATAAAATGTTACTAACCATTTCATCAAGCTAATTTCTTATACAAATTAGTAAGCAAATTTTTTTGTTGAAGGTACTCGCGATAAAGATTGATGGTGCAAAAAATCACGTGATTTATAGTAGGTCCATCTGAGACTGAATATTTCGCCATTTTAAGGCAATAAATGCAAGCTTGTGGTTTTCCTAGAAATTACCTAGCGGCGGTGGTAAATGACGCGTGTATAGGAACTGGGAGCAATTTGGCACCAACTATTCCATTGCATTGTACTTTGGCTACTGTTCTTAGGAAATTTGTACCTTTATTCTTATACTCACGATATCCATAAAAAGGAAATTGAAGTATACCTACTATAGGTAAGTTTGTGTTACTTTAAAATCTAATTACAGAGTTCCATTTGGTAGAGAGAATGTTACTTAATTTTAAATCATAAAAAAATGTACGCACTGTAGCTTATTAGGCTAATGCATGGAAATTGCTGATAATATACCATCAAAGATCCAGTTCTTTGAAAGCAGTTGCTACGATTTGAAGATTTTTTTTTATTTGACATTAATAGGCCCATTAGTTATAACGTACAATATTAAATAATTATAAAATTAAAGATACAAATAATAAAGTCTATATACGTCCCAATGCCGGGCACAGGACTCCTGTCCTTTCAGGGAGGTTATGCAGTAATTAGTAGTAGTTAGTAATTAGTCGCGCTGGCCCAGTGTATGCTAGCAGACTTCACACGTCTCAGGTCAGTTCACCTGATGGTAAGTAGTTGCTGTGGCCCATAGACATCTACATCTGTCCTCAAATACGAATAAAAATGCAGATGCGTTGTCACCCGTGAGGAATAAGATGAAATGCCTCATTTTAGTAAAAAGGGTCTCCGGTTCTCTACACTCACCATACGAAACACAGCAGCGTTAAGCTGCTATTTTACGCTGGTATTCTGTGAGAGCGTGGTCTTTCCCCGGTCGAGCCGAACCATTCGTGCTACAACTATACTACTAATATAGTCGCAGCATGGCTCTACCTCATGTAAGGTATTAGAACTATAAGTAGTATTATAAATGTTAAAAAGTACTTACTTCTTTCTAACTTTTAAAAAACAATATGCAAATAGTGAATATCGTTACAGTAAGAGATAGCAATTACACGTTTAAAGTATCTCAATTATTTCATACTTCCCGAACGAGTGGCGTAAGTTTCAAATAGAATTCTAGTCTGTGTACTTACAAAACAACTTAAAGAGATTTGGCAAGGCTTACGCTGACTTTGGTTTGGCATTACATTCGGGGACGTAAGCGAGCCGAATATCGGAAGCTGCCAAGATATTTGTGAGTTCCTGATTGGAGGGAAAATTTATAGCTAACAATTTTTATCGTTTGTTACATTGTCATATACAACTTGTGATTACTCATTAACAATTAGAATGTGAAAACTAACACTTTGCTTATTTACGCTAAGGTTTTTGCATAGTAACGCTAGTTTTCCTTGGTTTAAAAACCTTACCTGAAAACCTTAACAGTTTGAAGAAACCCTCAAGCTCAGACAATAAATAGGTTAAAAAAAATAGAAAAAAAAAATAGTGTACAAAAACTATTCTTAGTGGATATTATTTGAAAACAATACTAACAGGAGTTAGAAAATACTATAAAACTCTTGAAAAATGTAATCGATTTAACTTATAATTAATATTTTTAATTAAATTTAATTATAAGGCACGCTGAAATCGTAAATGTAGACCAATTTAACAAATAAGTATTAATGTATAGAAACTCTCAAATACCGTAAAAACGGGTTAACCACTTCGTGTTTCTGTGCAAAGCCGTTTTGAAAATTAATCCAGAATTCTAAATTCGAGCGGTCGTTTTGTCAATCAAACGATTACGGACAATTCGAAACGCGGACATTGAAATAATGAGCATTTTCCATGACTGTGGCCCCTTTAAATTCAATTCGATTCATTTATTCGACGTATAGGCCTTCAGGGACCCTTTAACGTGCCAGTAAAAATTGCGGGTCGGCTAGCGACGTTCCGTAAATATACGATAAAATATGGCAACATTGTATTCTGTAAAATGTTCCAAAATATCCTGAAATTAACTCGCATTTCCGTTTAGAGTAACGTAAAGTTACAGTCTATATAAGTACCGCGGCTGGGCACAGGTCTCCTCTCATTATTGAATGGCTTATGACACTGTTAGCTTATTACTTTTTTTTTAATATTTTCTTTAATCACACGTGCAGGTTTCTTTCACCGCTAAGCACATGGCAAAACAACTCAAAATTACAATAAACAATGTTATTTGTGACGGCGGGGATTGAACCCAAGTTACTACTAACTACGTAACTACTCATTTAGGTGAGTGCTTAACCCCTGAGCCACCACTGCTTTTTACATTTTTAGTTACTGTTCATTTAATATATACAAGCGGTATTGATTCGATTAATAATCAAAACATAAGTTATTGATTAATTCGTCATAACTAATATCGTATTTCTTATCATATTTGAAAGTATTTAGTCAAATATACACAATTTTGTTTAATTATGTCTATTATGTATCTTTCTCCTTACGAATCGTTCCATAGAGGATTAAAATTAAAAAAAAAATGATTTTGCATCAGTATTTTTACCAACTTACGATCGACGTAAAGTTATTTCATTTGAAGTCCACCGAAGTTACCATCCTTAGTTACCGAATAGTTTTCTATAATAACTTGCAATGTGTATATAATAAAACGGCCTGAAACAAAAAACGAAAAGTTTCTTCAATATAAGAATTAAGTATTAGTATTAGTAAAGTCGAGTAAGTCTAGCGCTGAACGTAACGTGGAAGGGACGCTCGTGAATTTAATGGCATGAATGCGACTGGAGAGTAAATCAGCGCGACTTAGTATGCGCAATAACGATCTCCGCTAGACTTTCGTGCCGCTACTTAAAGGTTGCAGTCTTACTTATTTCTGCTGACAAATAGCAGTGCTTGCACTCGAAAATATATATTTACAGCCTGTGAGGCAGTCCATCTTTATCCTCAGAAGTGACAACGCGCCTGTTAGTGTAGCTTTCTTTGTTTAGAGTTGACTGCAGATGTCCTTGGACTATAATAGCCACTTACAATTAGGTGGACTCTTAAGTTTGGTTTCGCTCTTAAACGTAATCGCGGTCTTTTGTTGTTTTTTTTTAATACTATCGACCCGAACCGGCTTTGCTTTATTTAGATCTATAAATGTGGCATTATTTACATATTATAATTTTTTTCTGAAAAAAAAACATTATTTTCTACTAACTTCAAAAAGGAGGAGTTATTCAATTCGACTGTATGTTTTTTTATGTGTGTTATCTCATAATTTTTTTCTGTGTGAACTGATTTCGGTTATTCTTTATTTCTTTGAAAGCTGGTGCTGTTTATTGTGGCCCCATATAAATTTGATCAAGGTCTGATCAACAGTTTTTGAGTTATTCTTAATAATTTATATTCAAGTCCGTTTTACAAAATTTTTAATTTTAAATTATATTCGGATAAAATGTATAGCCTAAATACCTCCTGACATTGCTCACTATCTGTTTTTTTTTATAGAATAGGGGGCAAATGAGCATGCGGCTCAGCTGATGGTAAGTGACTACCGCCGCCCATGAACAACTGCAACACCAGGGGAATTGCAGATTCGTTTCCGGCCTTTTAGAAAGGTTTAAGCTCTTTTCTTGAAGGTTCCTAAGTCGTATCGGTCCGGAAAATTCGCTGGTGGTAATTGATTCCACAAGAAAGTTGTGCGAGGGAGAAAACTTCTTCTAAATCGCACAGTGGTGGACCGCCAATCATCCAGATGATATGGATGGTAACGCAAGTTTTGTCGGGATGTGTGATGGTGAAATTGAGCGGCTGGAATTAGTCCGAACAATTCCTCAGAGCACTCCCCGTGATAAATGCGATAAAATACGCAAAGAGATGCAACATCTCTACGCAGTGCCAGTGTATCGAGCCAATCAGAAAGAACTCGGTCGTCGACGATTCGAACCGCTCTGCGCTGGATGCGGTCAAGTGGAAGGAGCTGGCAGTTGGGTGCCCCGGCCCAGAGATGAGAACAGTATTCCATGTGGGGCCAAACTTGCGCTTTGTAAAGTTGCAAGCGATGTGCCGGCATGAAATACTGTCTAGCACTGCTGAGCACGCCAAGCTTTTTAGAGGCCAATTTGGCCTTCCCTTCCAAGTGAAGGGAAGGGAAGTTTGTAAGGTTTCATCCAAGTCGGTTCAACCAATCAGACGATTCGTCCGGACAGACAGACAAACATTTTAAAAATGGGTATTTATGTCGTAAAAGTAATGTAAATGCTAATAACCCCTGAGCATATTTTAAAGCCCTGTTTTAATGTTACAGATACACACTATAGATTTATTTATATTTATGTAAAGATATATAAATATATGATTCCAAGATGTGGTTGAACTATGGACTTAAAAAATTAACTATATTACATAACATTTAATTTCAACATTAAATAACTTATAATACGGAAAGACTTTAAGAATAATCTTCTCAAAGGATTATTATTAGTAATGCACAACGAATAGGATATTAAAATTAATATACTGTCTTATGTTTCATTCCAATAGCGTTAAGGCTATTTCTGTTGTCTCAACTTCATAAATAGATAATGCAAGTGAAACTCCATTTGCGGCGTCTGAGAACCTCCACGTGAATATTATAGGTGTGCCTTTTCTATCGCACACATGTGCACTGTACAGTACTTTATAAACGCCTTGAGTTTTTTTACCTAAATGGAAGTTATTTTAAGTTACTAAAATATAACCAAGCATGTTCTTCGACTGCGGCGATTTGCTTTGCAGAATATAATATGAATTTGCGGCAGTTAAACTTGAACGATCGTGCTTTACTCCATAACTAGCTATTGTGTGGGTGTCATCACTAACTTACAAGTTTATGTCGCATAACATGTTTAAGACTGTCTGTGTTCGCTTTGACTTTAGAATTTATATTTCTATACTTAATGATTTCTTATATTTACGCGAACACTACACATTTACATAAAACAAGTTTTACGGATTTTATCGCGTATATTAACTTATTTTATGTTCCCGATGTTTCGAGCACTTACAGCACCCATGGTCACCATGGGGACAGTCACAGTGAAGTCTGCAGTTTGTAAACCCGTACAGTATCGCCCCCGTCACTACATTAAATTTGATATACCACATATCCTCGCTAAAGAACACCGATTCCTTCCAAGGATGATTCGCGAGGCTATTGAAATAAAAAAAAAACCTAATTTTGAAAGAGAAGATGGGTGCTACCATCTGCTTGGGATCATATAATTAATAAAATGAAATCCCAACCCAAGCATATAATTGCAAGACTTCAAGATACTGTAAGTTCATACTGCGTAGATCGGAACAAAAATTTATAATTTTAATCTGGAGGTAGTCGAGGTTAACTATGGCAATCGGACGTCAAACACCTCAGTCCCCCCGGGACCATGGGTGCTGTAAAGTGCTCGATACGTCAGGAATAAAAAATAAGCTAATATACGCGATAAAATCCGTAAAACTAGTTTTATTTCTATACTTTTTTAGTAGAAGAACCATGCTGCAAATATACATAACTGCAGCACAAATGTTTTGGCTTAACTGGGGTACTTGTACTATTATCTGTTATGTGACTGGGGTAGGACCGCGCTCTCACAGAATACCACCGTAAAATAGTAGAATAATGCTGCTGTGTTTCGTGTAGTAAATGTAGAGAACCGGAGACCCAATTTACTAGTAACGAGGCATTCTATCTTAGTCCCTAGAGGTGTACTACAAGTAAAAAACGGATACTTTATTTTTTTAAAGTATTCAATATAAACAGATGAGTCACATTAAGCTTCAAGAAAGAGTCTACTGCTTTCTAAAAAACTGGCAAGGCAAAGCACCTGCAGTGTGAGCTGCCTACTACCTTGTGCCCTCGTCTATAACAAAACACGAACATGTGTATAATAATAAAATATTTACTTCATATTATTTTGTCCTTTGAGAGACGCCGTAACTCAGAGGCGAAGCTCTCGCTCGTTCGGTGTAAATTTTTTTTTATAGGATAAGGGTGACTGCTGCCTCGCAAACGAGGATAGATGTAGATGTCTATGGGCCGCAGCAACCACTTACCATCAGGTGGACTATGTGCTCGTTTGTCACCCTAATCCTATAAAAAAAAATCACTCATATTACTCGAAAATATGTATGTCAATCCTACGACTACGAGGATTGTTCGGACTATAGGTGAGTTACTAAGCAAATTTGGTCTGGTCACGGGCAGCGACAGGAATCCGAAATTTGTTTAAGTTTCACAACCGTGCAGCCAAATCAGAGAGCACGTAAATTTTGTTGTTATTGCACCTGATCTCTCTCACTCTCTCTTTCTGATCGTATCGGATTGCCATTCTATCGGCCTATGAGAGTGAGGGAATAGAGAGTGCACCTGTGTTATTTAATTTTGTTGACTGAAGTATAGAACTAGACTGAAATATTGGTCTGAAGAATATTATTATTAATATAAGCAACACTTGTGTATATGGTAGTAAAATTAAAAATATATCCATCATTTTACGAAAGTAAAAACATAATCCTAAATTGTTATAGTTACCTATATGTAGCATAACTTGTTCTATGCATGAAACAACATCGGCTAATGGGTTTATTTCAATACGTGGAGTTCGCATATCACGATAAAATCCTGATAGCAACATTTTGTTTCCATTGTAAATCGATAAAAATTCTCAGAAATATTACATTAACACAGTAAAACAATGACGCTGGTGTAATACACTCGTCGATATAAATAGATGACATGAAATAATTTCAACTAGCTGTCACTATACATAGATTATTACCTGCGATAGCGCACGGACTACTCGCAGTAATTACTAGTCGTCGGACACAAACTGTTATTAGTGGGAACAATATTTGATGTAACACAACAGAAGCATGAATTTCGTAGTTATTGTTACTTACTTAATCTACTATCTTTTTTTATACAAGAGGAGGCAAACGAGCATGCGGCTCACCTGATGGTAAGTATCGACCGCCGCCCTTGATCAACTGTAATACCAGATCTTGAAGGTCTCTAGGTCGTATCGGTGCGAAAAAATCGCTGGTTATAGTTGACTCCACAAGGAAGTTGTGCGAGGAAGAAAATTTCTTGTAAATCACACAGTGGTGGAGAGATGATATGGATGGTATCGCGAGTTTTGTCGCAATGTGCGATGGTGAAATTGAACGACTGGAATTATTCCGAACAATTCCTCAGAGCACGCTCAGCGGTAGATGCAATTAAATACACAAAGAGATGCAACATCATTTCGCAGTGCAAGTGAGACAAGCCGATTAGAAAAAAATCAGTCGCCGACGATTCGATCCGCTCTGCGCTGGATGCGATCAAATGGAAGGATCTGGCAATGGGAAGCTCCGGCCCAGAGATGGGAACAGTATTCCATCTGAGGCTGAACCTGCGCCTAGTAAAGTTGCAGGCGGTGTGCCGGCATGAAATACTGTAGCGCTCTGCTGAGCACTTTTCAGATGTCAATTTGGCCTTTTCTTCCAAGTAACCACGAAACTGCACGTTATTCGTTATGTGGACGCCGAGAATAGCGATGCTGGCTGAGGCTACAAGGGGGGTGCCCTGAAACTAATGAGATATTGTCATTGGGTTATTTTTAGCGGTAAACGCGCAAACTTGTGTCTTCTGGGGATGGAACTGGACGAAATTTAGTCACCCCCAATCTGAGACTTTGAGCAAAGTCTTTACGACACAAGATTTTTTCGGTACTAGACGACGTTTTCCCGAGAAATATTGGCACGGCCGGTGTATTCACCAGTGCTGTCGTCAGCATATTATTCTGTGAGATCGTGGTACTACCCCGGTTGGAGCCGGCCTACCCGTGCAACCGCGAAAGCTGCTGCGTGTCTCCATCACAAAAAGCTAAAGCTGTTATTTTACTGTTAATATTTTCAAAACATCTACTATCTATATTAAAAAAAATAAACGTTTTAAAATGTAACGCAAATTCTGTTGTGGGAATAAATATGCAATAGGTGTTTTTATTTTTTTATAGGATAAGGGTGACAAACGAGCACATAGTCCACCTGATGGTAAGTGGTTGCTGTGGCCTATAGACATCTACATTTATCCTCCATTACGAATCAAAATGCAGATGCGTTTTCACCCGTGAGGACTAAGATGGAATGCCTCTTTTCCGCTAAAAGGGTCCCCGGTTCTCTACACTCACCATACGAAACACAGCTGCATCAAGCTGCTATTTTACGCTGGTATTCTGTGAGAGCGTGGTCCTTCCCCGGTCGAGCCGACCTATTCGTGCTACAACTATACCAGAAATATAGCTGCAGCATGGCTTTACCACGTATAAAAACAGGATATTACTAAATTTCAAAGCTATGTCTTTGTTATGTAAAAATCTAGACCGGTTTGCAACCTTCCTTCTCAGTAAATAACCGACAAGAAAATCTGAATCTCTATATTCTGTAATCTCTGTTATATCTGAAATCTTATAAAAATATAATATACAATGTGAAAGGTAAATCTATACTTTTTAAATTTCACTTTTAAAAAAAGTTATATCAGTAGCCAGGGGACAAGAGTTACTCGGACACATCATTGTCCTCAATATATTATTTTATAGTAGGCTTTTTAAAAATTATTTTCTTAAAAAGTTTTTAAATGTCATATCTGATTTTTTTATTATAGTTTTTACTATAAAATTTTATGAATTTGTTTAAAAGTACTCGAAACAGAAAAGTACAGAGAAAAAGGTATAAGGGTTCAGGAGGAACATATTGCGAAAGAGAAATTATTTTCCGCGAACTCATTTATCACCCCTTGTATTTTCATCGGAGCACTTGTTTTATCAATTCCACAAATAGTTCATATAAGGAGATAATTACGCATACGCAAAATCACACCAATTTTTAAGTATAAAATCCACTCTTAGCCATTCTTAAAACTACGAATGCACACGCTTCTGATTCTGCTTTTGTAGAATTTAATAATTAATTAACGAAAAATGTAATAAACGTTGTAAAGGTTTTAAGGTCTCGCTAAAACTCTAACACTTAACGGTTGTGGAGTTACTAATAAATCAAAGAAGAATATTATATAACTAGAGTATACAGTGGCGTGTTGCCAGTGAAGACTTACGGATCTGAGACGTGATCCTTCACTACTGGCCATATGAGGAAGCTCAAGGTCGCTCAGCGAGCTATGGAGAGGGCTTTGCTCGGGGTTTCTCTGCGTGATAAACTTAGAAATGAGAATATCCGCAGGAGAACCAGAGTAACCGACATAGCCCAACGGATTAGTAAGCTGAAGTGGCAGTGGGCCGGCCATACAGCTCGAAGAACCTACAACCAATGGGGAAGAAAGGTTTTCGAGTGGCAGCCTCGTACCGGTATGCAAGTGTAGGGCGATCCCCCACTAGATGGAGTGACGACCTGGTAAGACATGCAGGAAGTCGATGGAAAGCACGGTCCTGAGCCACCTGCAGGCTCAGGACCGTGCTTTGTGGCATTCCTCGGGGGACTCCTATGTTCAGCAGTGGACTTATGAAAGGCTGTAATGATGAGAGTATACAGCACTTATTTTAAATCTTTACTATATTAATCTAACAAACTTCATAAACGCGCCAACCAGTCTCAATAAAAACAAATTTATATAATTTAAGAATTGGAAACTTTTAAAATTGGTTCGCATTGTAAAATAAAAGTTGTATAACTTGCGACGACTCGTGCATAGCCGAACAGTTGGTACCAACTACTCCATAGTGAAGTTGTATAAGTTGGAGGGTGTACGCGAAACTTTCATTGTATTTTTGTTGATGTCACTTGGCCAACTTCAGATTGTTCCATTACAACTGTTACAGGCCAGTGTGAGTTGTTTAGAACGCCACCAGAGTTGTATATTAAGATTTATGTTATATTCCAAGTTGTAGGTCAACTCAAAATGAATTAAAGTAAAAAGTTTAAGTACATTTAGTATTTTCGATACACGAGATCGCGCATGCTTAGCTAAAAATTGCGAGTTCTTCAAAAAGTCAATATTTATAAAATGTCATAAATAGTTGGTTGGTTGGTCTGGTTATGGCATGGTAACAATTACCCGATGTCGTAGTAGAATCAGTAATATGAAAATATAAAGTTCAGTAATCTTAAAAACTCTAATGGAGTTTCATTTAGCCTTAATGCGTGAGATAAGTGATCCGAACAAACTACTTCCACTTGAATTGACGGTAATAATTCATCATTTTCAAGTACTGTGCCTAAACAAACCACAGGGGAACATAAAAGTCAAGGCCCATAAATATTTCACTCACAAAATAGTGAAGTGCCTACTGCTACTTCAAAAGTATCCGCATTTTGTTCGTAGCTACCGCCTACTCTCTAAACTATATTAGTAATAAAAGGCATAACAAAATAAGATTACAATTCTGGGTATGCTTTGAATTTTAATAAGTTAAATAAACTCATTCATCTATTGCCTTTTAATTTATGAATGTAGTTTAACAGTGGTTCTTGGTGGCATATTGGTGCAATAGAAGCCATCACCATCAACAATCACTTTTGGCGTTAGCTGGTAGATCTCATGGCATCCGATATGTTAATGAATGATATCCCTACCAGCAGTAAATTATCCAAAATGATCACGGAGAGCAGCGTTGAAGGTGTGCGATTTCTGGTACCCCTTTTTTAATCGTCACGCACAATCCCTGACGGGGTAGCCAGAGAGAACAGATCGCCAAGTGTCACGATCCTTACATACCTCTTTCGCTTCTTTCAGATTCATCATCTTCTTCATACATGCACGTCTAGGTATCCGAGTACTCTTGACCCTCCCCTCTTCGAGCAATTTGCTCACATGGTCTTCGAAAGTTAGTCTCGGTCTACCTCGACACCTTTTAATATTAACTTTCGCGCTATATATTTTCTTCACCATTCGGTCTTCACTCATTCGCTCAACGTGCCCAAACCATCGAAGCACGCCCCTATCAATTTTTGTGATAAGGTCATCTTTCAAACCTGCCATATTGCGAATCTCTTCGTTTCGCTTTCGGTCGGCCATGGTAACGCCGCACATTTTACGAAGAGATCGCATCTCCACTGCATTCAACTTGCTTTTATGCTTCTTCTGGCATACCCAGGTTTCGCTGCCATATAACAAAGTTGGTACCAACACTGCGTTATGTATTGCAAGGCGTGCACTCTTCACTACGCCTTGCCTTTTGACTAACGCAGTCAGGGCACCATTGACTTTGTTCCCGGCAGCGACACGCCTGTCCACATCTAAATCACATCTTCCATCCCGGCTAAAAGCACTCCCCAAGTATACAATTTCATTTACCTGTTCTAGACATTCCTGATTTACCCATATTTCACACTTCGTTCTCTCTTCGTCCCTTTCAAATACCAGAACCTTAGTTTTATTAGCATTCAAGCGGAGACCTTTAATTTCACATTCCTCTTTCATACACGTGACTAATGCCTGCAGTTCTGCCTCTGATGGTGCAATAAGCACTGCATCATCAGCATACAGCAGACAATTTACTTTAATGTCACCCAATTTCACACCCAAACAGCTATCTTTCAGTTTCTGTAAACAGCTGTCGAGATACAGTATGAACAGCCAGGAAGACATGACACAACCCTGTTTTACGCCCGTTTGGACGCTAAACATGGGTGACAGGTCATGCCCTACCCGCACACAGGCTTTACAGTCACAGTAAAGTGACTGCACAGCCCTTAGCAATCGACCATCCACACCATACCCCGGCAACAGTTCCCATATTTTCTTCCTTACAACCTTATCAAATGCTTTCTCAAGATCCACAAAAGCACAGAAAATCCTCTGGTTAGCAGCCAGAAGCTTTTCCGTGATCATGCGGAGAGAAAACATTTGATCCGTGCATCCTCTTCCAGGTCTAAATCCGCATTGTGCCTCCCATAGAAATCTTTCCGATTTCTCTTGCATCCTACGTGTCAAAACCTTCGAATAAACTTTACTTGCTAGACTAGTCAAGCTGATCGCCCGATAGCACCCGCAGTCAAAATGTGAACCTTTACCTTTATATAAAGGCACAATGACTGCGGATCGCCAATCATCCGGGACATCCCCCGTCCGCCAGCACAAATTGCACAGCAGATGAAAGCTGTCCCAGACGCGAGGCCCACCATACTTGACCATTTCAGCAGTAACTCTGTCTAGTCCCGCAGCCTTACCACATTTCAAACTTCGAATCGCATGTTCAATCTCTTTCATACTGATGACCTCAGTGTCATCGAGGTCCGGGTCTGGCGTACCAGTCTCGACGTCATCCCCGGATCCCTCACTAAGATCATTTTTAATCGGTAATTACTGCAACTCTCATAGAATTTTATGGGCTTAAGATCTATGGAAGAGGCCCATGTCCAATAGTACAAGGTAACGTGTGGATAAAGAAGGACGAGGACTATATATTTTTACTATCGTATTGTATATATTGTCGATTAAGAATAGAATACATATACGTAAATAAAATGGAGTGTGTCTGTCTCGTATAGTATTTCGTATATAGACCTAACGCCGCCAACGGGGAAACTTAATAATTTCCCCATTTGCGGCGTCGTAGGGTCACGGCCGTTGTAATATTGCCGCGTATTACGCCCGAACGTAATCGTAAATACCAAAAGCGGTACACGTAAATAGAGTAAGCGGTAGGCGTAAATCTCGTGAGCGATCGTAAAACACAACCGCATTGTGTACGTCAAAGTATTGATTGCATTATGTCGCTCCAAAATGCGACCGCAGTGCCACTCCGAATCCGATTTCAATTATTCAGACGATACAGGCGTAATGTATTTTTAAGCAATCGCCTCTGTCGGAAATTCATTTTGTAATCTGCTCACCAAATAAGAAAAAAATATAACGCAAAAGAATTATAACGGAGGAAATTTCACTCACAAAAGTAAGTTAGGTTTGACGTTCCTGTTCTAACAGTTAAAACAGTAATTACGATGGAGACCGTCTAACGTTTCCCCGGGGTATTCTACTAAAACGTAATTTACGCCGGCTGAAATCCGAGGGGTGTCTACAAAAAACGGGACGTATCTACATGTCGCTTGCATCCGACGACGCGACTCATTTCTAAGAAGACAAATTACGGAATCCATGGCAGTCGAGCGCGGAAAAAATGCGGCAATTAACTATAGTCCCAGCCACTGAAATGCCACGCGCTATTTTGGTGCGCGACCATTTCGCTTATTTTTGGCTGTTTACGTTTTTAATCTCCCGTCTTTGATACACAAATAGATATATATGATACTGGCACAGATATGAAAAAAAAGAATAAAACTTTTAATGGAATCTTTAGTATTTTCTTATTTAAGCCCGCAAACGAATGACCTCGACCAATATTAATGCGGTAGCTGCTCCTTTGCTAAAAGCGTGCGTTCGTTTAAATCCAAGAGAGTGTAATGCTTTAAAACCGGTTCAAAAGTAAACTGTAAAAACGAGAGGCACTTCGAGCATGCGATTCCAATAAAATAATAAAGTAATAAAAAATAAATCCGACTCCGTAGGGTGTGCGTGGCAAGCGATAGATTGCGTATCCGTTTCATTCGTTATTGCCAATAATAATTGCTTGATATTTTATTGAAGCGAGAAACGTTATTAATTTAATATCGTGGTTGATAATCAAAGTCAGTTAAAATCTTATTGCCGCCATGATAACCGATGTCAATTAATTATGAAGGCAAAATGCAGTGTAACACAATCAGTTATTTATCACGGGCTGCGACAGGACGAGTCGTTTGTCACCAGTTTCGCCCACGGTGTCGCTTCTTGGGTATTCGTCACATCTGTGTTCGGATTTAAAGCAATTTAGGTCTTAAAATCAAAGCCTCAAGAGAGCGTATCCCGTATGCAAAACCATTTGTTAATGTGATGACAGTCTGAGATCGGCGGCTTATCTGATTTCATCTTCTGGAAAACCTTTTTTAAAGTACGTCTAAAACGAACCCTATCTTACTATACCATCTTTTTAATGTGCAGATTTTAAATTAGAGATTATACATATTTATACAATAAAAACACTTTGTAAATAACATTTGAAGTACAAAGCCAAATTACACGCGAATAAAAGTATGACATTGATTAGTTTGCTTTGTTCATTCACAGAGATGCTTAGATTACAAGATACATGAAAGAATCATCTGTATCATTATTACTTTGTTGGTAAATTAGTTAAGGCACCTTTAAAATACTTTCGTAATTTTCATCGTAACAAACATTTAGGCATCATACAAAGACGCAATAAAAACACATACCTTAATATGTCAATTCAACGGTATTTTAGCCGAAAAAGAATTCAGAATGTTCGTAAAAGCACTAATGAACGCGTTATATTATTGGTCGACCATATACGTACTTATATAGGTACGGTGCGGTCGGTGAAATCAAAAAGACTCGATCAATGCTCCTGTCTTGTTGTGCGACGGGCAGAATGCAACCGCCACACAATCAAGCCGACAACTGTTCGCGTAAAGGGAAGAAACAGAACAACGGCTTTTTTGAGGTCCTCCACCTATTCAAATTAACTTAATGCGTCGACTACAAAGCATTGCGATAAGCGAGGAAGGAGGGAAGCTGATCGTTCCGCTTTTCGAATGCAATCGAATTTCAAACTGTGAGTCTTTCCAATTTGTAAGTTGTATTTGTGGTAGGTACGTTTTTAAAAGAAGAGAGCGTAAATTATAAACTATCTTAGCGTTAAGATATTTTCGAGCATAGTGTTTTATTGAACTTTTCAAATAGTAGTTTACTGAAAACAAGAAAACGTATATTGATATCAATACATTTTTTAATTAAAGAGAAAGTTGAAGCAGGCATGTAGGCTGCAGGATGGTTCAGTATTGTAAACCACGAAACAATAATAAAATTCAAACTTGGCCTAAGTTTGAATTTTTCTACTCGTTAGATGAATGATTTGAGAGACGTAGAATAGACCAGCGGTATGTCAACTGCACAGGAACGTGAGTGATGTTTCTCTTATTATAAGGCTTAATACATTAAAAAAGGATCATGATAATCATTTATAAATACTGGCTATATATAAGACGTCAGTTCTGATTAATAACATTTAGTTATAAGAATTTGATATTTTATCTTAACGAAAATGTTATTAAAATAAAAATATACTGTAATAACGAAAGCACGACTGTTTCATTTTCATGGTAATTATTGAGCCTATAGACCACAGAATTTGTATAGTATAATAGCATTTACCCTTAAACAAATGCCGTTAATGGTTTAATTTAATCACCTTTATTACTTCAGAGCGGAACTTGTTACAATTGTTAGTAGTTTCACTTGGAGACACGTGCATTTAATGTCAGATTAAACAATGCCGATCGATATTGTGGTAATAACAGACGATAGTATAAAATTTCAATTAACAATTATATGATAGTGTAAATTTCAAATTTATTTACATTTATATTGGGATATTATTTGATAAATCTTAAGATATATTTTATAATATTTTTAATAATTTTTTGTTAATATGTAAAAACACAAGTAAAATTTAAATATAATTAACATGAATCATTTTTACTTTTTTTTTGCTATAAGCAAGTGCGTGAGTACTATCCCATTTTTGTGGGGGTGACAAACGAGTACACAGTTCACCTGACGCGAAGTGTATTCTGACAATGCAGTAGCGTGGTCGCCTTAGGACTAAGATGGAATGCCTAGTTATGAGTAAGAAGGGTCTTTGGTTCTCACTCACCATATAAACACAGCAACATTATGCTGCCATTTCACGTTGGTGTTCTGTGAAGTGTGGCTTTAAAATTGTTTTCGACATATTATTTACCCTCCTCAGCAGTGTTGCTAATTTACAAGAATCACGAGTGTCAAATTCGCTATTGACTTTCATCATAATAAACATTCCCTGTAGCCCACTCAACGAAGACCAAAAACTGCCAAATAGGGGAAATAAATCGTGTAAAAGCGATTTTTGGCATAGTTGTAGGGAATGGTGTCTTAAACAACATACTCAAAGTACTGATGGATGGGGGTGAAGCTAACGGGTAGGGGGGGGATGTAAAGGTCCCTTTTTTAAGTTTTTCTTAAATAACTCTTAAACGGTGGCTCATAGTAAAAAAAGTTTTTTTACTCAAGTAATCTACATAAAATTTTCTACAAAAAAGGTTCTATACACTTTTTCGCTGTGATCAATATTTAATGAGATATTAAAGGAGAAAAGTTAATTATGATCAATTCTGTTCGGGAATCGTTCAGTAAACATCCCCCATTTCCAAATTTAAAATCGATAATATCCCTGTCAACGGGCATCTTGGGAAATTTCAAATTAAAATCCCACCATTGGCATTCATTGGCAGCAAATTCAGTGACATGAAGCAGTCTAAGAAGAATGTGGTTTTGTCACTAGCCAGTATGAGCAGTAGCATTAAAGTCAATGGTGAGACAATTACTGCTAACCGTTTAACGATTTTCCAAAGAACTGTCATAGCAAAAAAGAACGAAGAAGATGTTGGAGACCTTTTGACTTATGAACTAACCCCATTCCCCATGGCTCTGTCCCACGAGGGTGTAATGCGAATAGGAAAAAGGTCATCCCTCTACGATTTTTTGCCAGTAGAGAACAACGCAGCTCTCGATCTAAACCAAACCATCAATGTGGTAGATGGTGGTTTCCTACTACACCGTATGTAATGGAAACCGTCCTCCAACGTTTCTTCGATTTGCCATCAGTACATTACCTACATGCAGAAACATTACGGTCCAAATTGTATGGTCGTTTTTGATGGTTACAATGATGTCAACAGCACAAAACTAGAAGAGCAGAAACGACGAGGTCTGACTAAAACGTAGATTGACATTAATTGTAATGAAAATACAATCATCACTATTTAACAGGAGCATTTTCTCGCCAATGAAAAGAATAAAATGAGGCTGATTCAGTTCCTCACCGAGAAAATGACAGCAGCAGGGATTGAAACAACTGTTGCAACAGGAGACGCTGATGGTACTATTGTCAGTTGGATAAGGCTGCCGTTCATCTAACTATTGTAACGGTTGGGGAGGATGTTGACTAGATAGTCCTCCTCATGGGATTGGCTTCACCAAATATCAACGTGTTCTTTATGAAACCAGGGCGTGGAAAAGTGAAGACCAAATTGTTTTCAGTGCGACAACTTCAAGAGTTTGAATTTGCCAAGACTATTCTCCTTCCTCACAGCTTCTCCGGATGCGACACCACTTCCGCAATCTATGGAAGGAGCAAAGTAGGAATTGCTAAGCTGTTCATGGCTAAACCAGACCTGACCCAAAACATCTCAGACATTTTCTGTGGGATCTCAACATCACCTGAGAGTTTTGAACACGTTGGCGAGAAACTGTTTCTGGCAATTTACCAAGCGCCTGTCCAGGAACAAATTCTAAATAAATACCGCCACTCAGCTTTTTTGAGAGCATCGATGAAGCCGAAATCAGATCTGGCCACTCTTCCTCCTACCAGACGAGTTTCGAAGCAGCACTCGTTGAGAGTGTACTTACAGGTATCATTAATGACAGAAGTTGTCAAATACTGTAATATAATATATATAAATGGCTGGGCCAGAGGGAACGTTGGCATCCTAAAACCGGTGACAACCAACGATCCAGTGGCACCTGACTTTATTCTCAACACCATATTTTGCCGATGCACGACTAGGTGTGGGGTGCGATGCGGTTGCCGGAAAGCAGGAATTGGATGCTCCAGTATCTGCGGTGTATGCTCCGGCTCATATTAATGGAGCCCCTATCGAAAACACCGCCGGCGATGATGTCGATGATGATATTTTAGATTTAGAACATAATTAGATTTTTTTTAATATTAATAATTGTCATACTTACTTAACTAAATGTAAGTTCATTTTATTATTGTCCATATTCTTTTCTTCATATCTTATTAAATTCAATATTTACTATAATATAATATAAATATTTAATATAATATAATATAAATATTTAATATAATATAATATAAATTTGGAAATGGGGGATGTTTACTGAACCATTCCCGGACAGAATTGATCATAATTAACTTTTCTCCTTTAATATCTCGTTAAATATTGATCACAGCGAAAAAATGTATGGAACCTTTTTTGTAGGAAATTTTATGTAGATTACTTGACTGAAAGAACTTTTTTTGCTACGAGCCACCGTTTACGAGTTATTTAAGAAAAACTTAAAAAAGAGACCTTTACATCCCCCCCTACCCGTTAGCTTCACCCCCATCCATCAGTACTTTGAGTATGTTGTTTAAGACACCATTCCCTACAACTATGCCAAAAATCGCTTTTACACGATTTATTTCCCCTATTTTTCCTTCATTGAGTGGGCTACTGTCATAAAAAGGGTTACCTTAGTTCCGGAGCAGACAGTCATCTTGTCGTTGACAAATCTGAAAATAGAAAACAGATGCAGGAATCGTTTGCAACGATCGTCTCTCACGCGCTCTCGACCGTTGACAGATTGGACGTTTTAAATATAGAGCGGCCATGTTTTATTTGGAGTCGCAAATGAAATATTGCCTGTCGAATCCATTCTGTTGATTCTTGACGGCTGTGCATGTATGCCAGTTTACTCTGTCTATACTTGAGACAAATAAAACAAATATATTTCTAATTATGTGCTTGTACTTATTTGTTAATATGAAAGTTATATTTTAGGAATGAAGCATGGAAAGTAATGTTTCTATTTTAAATATGAAAATATATTTGTTCTTTAATCCCGCTTGAATTGCTGGATGGACTTTTATGAAATTTTGTTTAGAAGTCGACTATGTCGTGGAAAAGAACATAGCAGGTAAGTATAGTTTTATTACAATTATAACTAAAGCTTAAATATCTAAGTTACACCCAGTGAGGTGGACGAGTATCATTCCGGGACACGGGTTAAAATACACATACCTTAGAAGTTAAGAAAGTGGCTAAGGACCGGGGTGACTAGAGTGTTCAAGTTATTAACCTGATCACAGGTTAGAATATCAACTGGAATCTTTTTGTTGTTGGTTGAAATTCTCCCTTTAGACACAGCTAAGCCTACCCGAAATAATATAACAGACAACAATATAAAAATAGAACAGATATTACATGCTAGGAAAAAGGAGTGCTTGTATCTCCGTTCACCTGGGCGTAACTGGAGACCGAGCTTTGCTCTGTCCTACCTTTCTAGAAATACTTTAAAAAAAAACATTATCGAAGTAAAGAACTTCATCTAAATCGTTGGAGCCGTTACCAATAAAACAATGATTTTCTGTGAAACTATTGTAATCAAACATTTTTTGACCAAAGCTTTGACCTCTCGATTAAAAATAGTAATTATAGTAGTAAATATAGTACTAATAGCGCCTTATAAATGTTCATAACTCCGCAAACAAAACATTATATTAGTTTATAATCATTTATTTTTATCGAGCTATTGACAAGAATACTAAAGAATAAAACCTAAAACAACCAATTATATGTCAGTATTGTAAGCTGTTAACCGTAGATGAAACTGATCATAATAATCATTACGGTATGCATGGTTTCAGAAGCGACCCCCAAGAAGTGGTCAAGCCCCAACAGTTCGACATAAAATGAGATTGACTTCATTATGACCACCAGACGACAACTGTTCAGTGATTTCTCAGTAATCGCGAGGGTGAACACTGGTAGCGATTACTGAATGGTTAGAGGCACACTGAACCTAAATGTTAAGTTGGAAAGGTCTCGCCTAACGAAGTCAATGCTTCGCCCCACTCGTGCTCTAGTCCAAAGTCCCGAAACCATTCAGCTCAAGATAAAAAAAAAACCGTTTTCGATGCCTAGAAGGCTGCTATGAAATAGACTATATGAATGATAAGCTTATGGAAACTGTCCATGCAGTCTGAGTTGAGTTCTGCAAAACCTGCCACATAAGAACACAAAAACTCTCCGATAACACTCTTAATCTCATGGCTGTTAGACAGGAAATGAAGCTGCAATCTTCAGTAGATTTGACAGCATACTAGCAAATGAACAGACAGATCTCCAAATGCATACGACGGGACTTACGCAACTTTAATTGTGCTCGTATTGAAGAAGCGATCGAGCGGAACCAGGGCTCCAAAGTCTTTGCCATAGATCTATCTGCCAGAAAGAGCCAACTATTAAAGCTGAAGACCGAGTGTAACAGCATCGTTTCCGGGACACCTGAGATTTTGAGTGAGATTGAGAGGTTCTATTGGCAGCTGTACACGTCATCTTTGGAGCCACACGCAAGTGTGAGTAACGATCCAAGAGCGAGTCTTATCCGACACTATTCTGATGATATCCTAGACGTCAGTCTAAGCGGGATTAGAATAGACCTCCAGCACATCAAAAACGGCAAGGCCCCAGGTGAGGATGGAATTACAACGGAACTTCTGAAAGCGGGTGGAATATCGGTACTTGAAATCTTTCCGAAGCTCTTTAATTTCGTCCTCCGTGGTAGGACTACTTCGGAGGCGTGGAGCAGAAATGCGGTGGTCTTGTTGTTCAAGTAAGGTGACAACGTTCTCTTGAAGAACTACAGACCGATTTCCCTTCTGAGCCGCGTCTACGTGCTCTTTTCGAGAGTCATTACGAATCGTCTCGCACGCAGACTCGACGACTTCCAGCCTCCCGAAAAAGCCGGTTTCCGAAAAGGCTTTAGTACCATAGACCACATACATATCCTACGGCAAATTGTACAGAAGTCCGAGGAGTACAATTTGCCACTGTCTGGCTTATGTGGACTAAGAGAAAACCTTTGATTCCGTCGATATTTGGGCGGTGCTACAGTCTCTTCAGCGGTGCCTTACAGTCTCTTCAGCGGTGCCAAGTTTACTGTCGGTATATCGAAGTGCTGAAGTGTTTGTATAGTGGGCTACGATGGTTATCCGCGTACATAATCAGAGAACGAATCCTATCCAACTGCAGATAGGTGTAAAACAGGGTAACGTTAAATCCCCGAAAATCTTCACCGCTGCATTGGAAAACGTTTCCCAGTTTACTTTATTAATCAATGGCAAATACCTCACTCACCTTCGATTTGTCGACAATATAATCCTTATGGCAGAATCGCTGGAGGACCTAAGCACTATGCTCCATGACCTCAATAGTGTCTCCCAACGGATATGTCTTAAGATGAACATGGACAAAACAAAGATCATGTTTAATATCCATGTCACACCTATGCCGGTAGTTGTTGGGAGCACTAAGCTCAAAGTTGTTGACAAGTATGTTTACCTTGGACAAATATTCCGACTGAGTAAGTCATACTTCGACCGAGAAGTCAATCGACGGGACTTCGACACATCTTCTCGTCAGGTATACCTCAAACCTGAAAACGAGATTGTACAACCAGTGCGTGTTGCCAGTGATGGCTTACGGATCTCCGCAGTAGAACCAGAGTAACAGACATAGCCCAACGAATAAATAAGCTGAAGTGGCAATGGGCCGACAACCGATGGGATTTTTCCAATCGGTTGTCGGCACTTCTTTTCCAGATTCTCGAGTGGCAGCCACGTACCGCTAGGCGAAGTGTAGGGCGACCTCCCACTAGATGTAGTGACAAATTGATGACATTGCAGGAAGTCGATGGATGCAGGTGGCTCAGGACCGTGCTTTGTGGCATTCCTTGGGTAGGCCAATGATCAGCAGTGGACTTGTGAAGGGCTGTAATGATGATGATGATGACGCATGGTAAATTGACTCACAGTAGAGCAATTAAGTTTTAATATTCGGTTATTATATTTTATGAAAAGTAAGTTTCCGTAATTTGTATTGAATCATTTGAAATTACCTTATTGTCTTTTATGAATAAATTATTCAATAATAAAATTAATTAAAATTAACAAATTTTAAAGTAAACCTGTCCTGTATTTAACCTATTATATGACCTGTAACGTACACCATTAAAGATATTCTTTGATATCCCTAGAGATTGTTTGGAAATTGTTTGGTAAACTAGACTCGCAACGTCGGAGACGCGTGTCGCCGCCGTTACCACATTTGTAAACAATTGTTGTATGTTTTAGTATCACGGTGATAGACTTGGTTGCTAATAAAGCTTTGTTTATTTTATTATTGAAATATTCCAGTATGCAAAAATATAAACTATAAGAGGAAGAGAAATTTCTTTATAGGAATATTTTATTCATTGAGTTATCACACAACCGTCTGACATTACTCGTTTTTCATTTATTGATTAAAGCCTATCAAAAGTCCACTGCCGAATGTAGGCCTCCCCCATAGATTGCCTCATAGGAGGATTCTTGCTATAGTTTTTACGTCACAGAAGTTGATATTAGGAAGATGCTGCTGACCATCTCCTGTTTCTCTTACGACACCTACAGGATGATACGGGGTAGTAAATTACCTTACGCTGTTAGTGCATGGTAGTTTTGCAACATTCTAACATGAAAACTGTGGGGCACTATTTGTGTCATCAGTTGTGATAATTATATTGTCCTCTAGACCGAATTTCGGTCACGGCGGAATTCTGCGCAGGATGGGACTCTTATAGTCCGATGGAAGTCCAATCTGACACGACGAGAGGTCAAGTGCAGGACCAACGGCATTACGTATTTTCGAGGCACAGGGATAAATCTCTACCAACTTTCTGTCTCCGGGCGTCTACAGCTGTTAATTTCTTGTGAGAAAAACACAGTAAATTATTTTAACCCGACACGGGTTTGAGACATGCCTTGCAGTTACGCTAACATCTATTAGACCAAGAAGGCTATTCGTCATATTATAGTATAAAGTTCACAACTGTGATAATATATTTAATTAAAATATGAGAAAAACAAAAGAATATTAAAGATTTTAGAAAAAAAATCAATATACGTTTTAAGACCTGTGTTACTAAGGGGAAATATATATTCGGTGTTGCAGTGTTGCTCGTTTGCCCCGATACTATAAAAAAAAAACAAAGTATAGAAATGTCAAAGTAAAGAAGTAAAGATGATAAGCACGTTACCTTAGTTTTGAAAAAGATTAGAACATTAATTACCTTTGACTACTTAAAGTACTGCAATGCTAAAATATTATCGTATATCGTATAGATAATAAAACCCTAATGATATATTTCCTTTATTTTAAAGTCAAATAAAGACACCGATTAGAGCCTGATAAAGCCGCGTCTCCACCAAAGTTTTGTTGCCAACACAACAGTTGCCGACACGTTTTGCTAACAAATGTTTTCTAACAAGCGTCTCCACCGAGTGAACAAATGTTGGCAACAAGCGTATTGATGTTGCCGCCGAAAATGGAAACAAGTTTTGTTGCCAAATGTTGTGTTGACAACAAAACTTTGGTGGAGATGCGGCTTTAAACTATTTTAAACGCCACTTCAGTAACATTCATTGAATTTATTCATACTTAAATATTTAAGGCTTTCGAAAATTGATTGCTATCCAAAATCGTATTCAATAGCCAATAAGTGTGAGAAGAAAAACCTATAAAATTGATTCCCTATAATAAAATTTCAATTTAGCGTAGCATTTCTATGGACGAAGCTCTTGTGTTCGAGATGCGTATCCCAATATTTACGAGCATGGGCGCGGCTCCGTCCAATGTGTAGCACGCGTCGCTTGTCGCTTGTCAGTCGACACCCACCTGTGTCATCCAAATGGCCTGTGCCCCTATGGTTTATAGGTTACTAATAATCGCCCACATATTTTCCAACTGGTATTGTATAATATTTCAGAATGCAGAAGATAAAACAGTTGAACCATTATTTTAAGCAAATAATGTTTCTGACAGCTAAGTACTTCAGTTTAAGCTCAAATCAAAAAGCAATAGCTCAAATAAACTATAAAAACAATCGTATTGGAAAATAATTACAAGTAAAATAACAGGCTCTGAGTAAAAATTTCTCATTACTCAGAGGGCTCTTGGAGGAGGCTGGGTTCTTTTTTTTATAGGATAGAGTGACAAAAGCACACAGTCCACCTGATGGTAAATGGTTGCTGTGGCACATAGACATCTACATCTGTCCTCACTTGCGAATCAAAATGCAGATGCGTTGTCACCCGTGAGGACTAAGATGGAATGCCTCTTTTCCAGTTAAAGGGTATCCGGTTCTCTACACTCATCATACGAAACACAGCAGTTTTAAGCTGCTATTTTACGCTGGTAATCTGTGAGAGCGTGGTCCTTCCCGGTGGAGCCGAACCATTCGTGCTACAACTATACTGCTAATGTAGCTGCAGCATGGCTCTACCACGTATAAAGTAAAATAAATTGGAAATATTGTAAATAAATATTTTATTATTAGTTAAAATATAAGTTAGAGTGGCTATGGATAGGGCAAATATCTCGAAGAACCTGGAAAGAAATGTTCTCGAGTGACAATCTCGTACTAAGCGAAGTTTAGAGCGGCTCGCCACTAGATGGAGTTACGACCTGGTAAAATATGCAGGAAGTCGAAGGATGCAGTTGGCTCAGGACCGTGCTTAGTGGCATTTCTTGGGGAGGCCTATGTTCAGCTGTGGACGTGTGAAGGGCTGTAATGATGACGATGCTTAGAAATATAAAATAAATGGTCTCATTGCCCATTTATCTTAATATATAGTAAAGGTTGCCGTGTGGTGGGGTCTAGGTGTCAGATGGTGGAAAGGAGAGGAAGGTGTTAAAGGGTGTAGTTCCTGCGCACATTGCTCGGTGGCAATGAAACACATTGGGAGAAAATAGACATGCACTTTTTCTCACAATGTTT
This sequence comes from Parnassius glacialis, assembly GCA_033319125.1. NCBI lineage: Eukaryota > Metazoa > Arthropoda > Insecta > Lepidoptera > Papilionidae > Parnassius > Parnassius glacialis. The sequence goes on along the minus strand of JAVANC010000026.1, from coordinate 16,137,967 downwards.
TTCATTGCCACCGAGCGCTTGTTAAATTAGCACTTAAATTGATAATTAATTATAAGGTAGAACGGGTCGAGGAAATACGCTGGAGGTTCTTAAATTTAGATTCGTTAAAACTAGAAAATATTTTCAGAACAAATACATTAAACTTACTCATAATATTTGTTTGATACTTAGATTTAAATGAAATTGTAATATGGCATTTAAAAAAAGATGCACCCCAAAGTTTCTTGCCGGTTCTTTGGAAATGTCTTGCTTTACGAACCGGTGTAGATTTTGACATTCATAAGAGCTTTCAAACAAGTTCAAATAGAATAAGAATACAAAGTTTTGGCTTTCAAATAAATACGAAACGTTTCCACAAAAATTTATTCGCATCTCTGTCACATGGTCCAAATGTATGTTAAAAACTAAGCACTTGTGATAAAAGTACTATATTATTTATACGTGGTGTGGACGTGAATGGATCGGCTTGACCAGGATAGAAAACGCTTTCACAGAATACCAGCGTAAAATAGCAGCCTAATGCTGCTGTGTTTCGTATGGTGTAGAATGGGAGACCCTTTTTACTGGAAACGAGACATTCCATCTCAGTCCCCAGGGATGACAACGCATCTGCACTTTGATTATTATTTATATTAATCTAGGATAAAAGTAGATGTCTATGGACCATAGCATCTACTTTCCATCTGATGGAGGTATACAAAAAGCTATTGGATTAACGAAAATAGCAAAGTCTTGGAACTGTGAAGCGCTTACTTTATTTACATCTCTATTTTCACAAAGAAAATCGAAAAACCTATTGACCAAGAAACTTTTCGCAACGAGTCACAAATATACATATTTTTAGTTTTTTATACCACAAATACACGTTTCAAGATATTGCCCATTCACGTTTTATGTTTTAGGTACCATATACTCGTATATTTTGTTATTACAGCCTTTTCGAAGTGAACGCGGTTTTGTCTTATTTTTATTTTCAATATATTTCGTGTTATGAGATTAGGGTTCGTGTTAAACTTTAGCGTTCTTGTAGATGAAAGATAATTTCAAGACCTAAGGTAAACCAAGATGATTGTGATATGGGGAAATTTACGGCCGTTCATTTTATTATCGATTCTTGTTAAATGAGATTTATAGATTTACGATCATAAGCGGTTTATGGGGTGGAGGTTTTAACTTGTGTTTTAAATACTATGTATTTTTATTTATTTTGCTTTATCATTCTATAGTATTAAGAACATAATGGTTACAATAAAAATTTTGGTGAAGGAAGAAAGAAAGAGAACATAAAAAGCAATCTTGAAAACCAATTATACCTTAATTGTTCCTATGTATTTTGTTAACCGCGTTCTTCAATTAAACCAAATTTCAATGATCTAGATGAAATACTCTTGTGAACACACACTTTAAATCCTCTAATCTCATTCAGTCATATAACTGTTTCACTTTGCAGAATTCGGCATGGAACATTCATTTTTAATTTTCTGTAATCAAACGGCAGCGTGTGGCCAAGTAAAAATTATATTATAAAATTTAAAAATTTGAATATATTTGATTTTTTTTAAATATATAAAACTGAAGTGACAAACGAGGTTACAGTCCACCTGATAGTATTTGGCTACTGCAGCCCATAGACATCAACCAACTTCAAACAAAGAACGATACAGATTCGTTGTCACCTCTGACGTCTAAATTAGAATGCCTCGCGGCCTGTAAATGTACTGGCTCTCTATACCCTTTAGACAGAAACACAGCTATTGGGCGGCACAAATATTAAGGAGTGTGGTAAACGGATTCATATAAAAAAATAGTCTTACCGCCATCGATCAGTTATACACAATCAATCAATGAGCGCCCACTCGAACATTGGGGTGCGCTTTTAATTATTTGTACGTAGCTTTGTGAATAAAACTTTAGGCAATGCATTTAAGGTTGAATTTACATTAATTTATATGTATTGGAAGTAACTGGAAGTAATTGAATGTAATTGGAAGTAAAGACTAGAAATCAGTTGGGGGGTGACTCGAACTTTAGGCCTAGTCAATTTGAATAGTCTATCATGTAGAGGATGTCATGGGGGTCATAATTGAATAGGAGTAAAAAGTTCTCATTACACTCCTAGGGGGTCAAAATGGCAAAAAACCAAAAAAATGGGGGGTGGCTTGAACTTTAGGCAATAGTCATTTTGAATAGCCTATCATGTGTGTTATTACGTGGTAGAGCCATGCTGCAGCTATATTAGTAGTATAGTTGTAGCACGAATGGGTCGGCTCGACCGGAGAAGGACCACGCTTTCACAGAATACCGGCGTAAAATCGCAGCTTAACGCTGCTGTGTTTCACATGGTGAGTGTAGAGAACCGGAGACCCTTTTTACTGGAAAAGAGGCATTCCATCTTAGTCCTCACGGGTGACAACGCATCTGCATTTTGATTTGTGATAGAGGATGGATGTAGATATCTATGGGCCGCAGCAACCACTTACCATCAGGTGGACTGTGTGCTCGTTTGTCACCCTTATCCTATAAAAAATGTAGAGGATGTCATTGGGGTCATGGTTGAACAGGGGCAAAAACTTCTCATCACACTCCAAGGCGGTCAAAATGGCCAAAAACCAATAAATTTTAAATGCTTATTTTGGTTATAACTCCGCCTTATTTTGGGTATAACTCCGCCTCCTTCGGAGGTTCTTACACAGTCTTTACTTCCCTGCATCCCAATTGTTGGAAGTGAAGACTAGAAATGAATTGGGGGGTGACTCCAACTTCAGGCCTATTCAGATTAAATAGCATATCATGTAGAGGATGTCATGGGAGTCATGGTTGAATAGGGGCAAATAGTTCTCTTTACACTCCTAGGGGGACAAAATGGCCAAAAACCAAAAACAGAATTCTTATTTCGGCTATAACTCCGCCTCCTTCGGAGTTTCTTACACAGTCTTTACTTACCGCGTACTATTTGTTTCAACTAGAATTACGTCAAAACAATTGTTAAATCAAAAGTGTGAGCTCGCTGTAAGAATGATGAACAAGTAAACAGTCCATCTGATTGTAAGTAAATACTGATCTATAGATACATACATCTATTACATATACTTTCTCAAAATGTAAATGTGTTGCCACTCCTGAGGACTAAGATGGAATGCCTCGTTACCAGTTACCAAAAAAAAAATATTCCCCTATTCCGGTTCTTTTGGCGGCAAAAATTGGTAACTGGGTTTGTACCTACCTAGACGGACTCCCAGGCAGAAATGTACTCCTAATACCTACGAAATGTTGAGATATAAACGTTGGACCGACGCGACACATTTATCCCATACGTTAAATTACAAATTATGTTTCATGCTGCGCAGTAATACTTCATCAAAGTAATCCAAAGCATAACTACTATTATATTAATCTGTGTCCAAAGCTCTCTCTGACATTGTTATGTATGCTTTGATAGTATCAAACGGCGTGTTACGCCCACGATCGAATTAAAATGCAGGAGGTTGAGGTTTCCGTTAAATCGAGCTTTGACTTTAAAGGAAGTAATTCGTCTATGTCATTTTATGTAATCTATTGTAATCTATAACTTACATCTCGATTTTTTTAAATTTATTTCTAATAACGTTGAAGTAAATTACGATAATAAATATCTTAGAGAATAAGTGCACGCCTTTAAATTTTACTAGTGAATTTGTGATTACAATTTTAAGGAAACAAACCTAAGCACATGTCTGAGAAACACTAAGCATTAGAGCAGCTCGTCAGAATGTTTTCTGCTCCATAAATCTCACAATTTAGACGTATACTTGTACTTTACTTATATATCGTAATATTGTGTCATGAAGTACATTAATACAGTTATATCTTTTCTTAAAGCAATCATAAAGAGAAATAACACTAATAGAAACAATAAAGCTATGATAGTCCCGTCTCAAAGTTATAGAATATTCTTCGTAACAATTTTATAAGGAACGTATGTGACGAGATAGAGAGGGCGTATTATTTTATTATTGTGAGAATCCTCTAGATACGTATCATCTATGATGTCAAATTCAATATTCCTCCGATACATTTGTCATAGATTTCATATTTCCTTTTAAACTGCTTCACTATGCGATTTACGTGAATAATGTTTTGGAATAAAAGTCCGAAGACTTTTCAATATTTGTTGCGGCATTAAAGTTTACGATCACGCCTCGCACCCTCGTGTTTCATTGGTTATTGTTTGCGTAATCCTTGGCTAATGGTGTTTTTTGTTTTTGTTATAATCCCACGTAAGTGATGCTTTTTGTTTGTTTTGAGAATTAGTTCACGTACCTTTCGTTCGTAATTTGTTACTTTTGCTCATAATTTGTTTAATGTGCGATGCATTTTCATATATAATTTATATAAGATAAAAGATATTTGAGATATTTAAATATTTGTGGAATGTGTTTAATTTTGGTGGCGGTATAAAAGAATCCATTGTTGCATTTCGTTCAGTGAGTTCCAAAAGAGGATGGTGGTAAATGACAAAGATATCTCATGGCTTCTGATGAATTTCGATAGATAAACTTTTTTACTACAGTCTGGCAACTTTACCAATGGATGTTAACTTTTCCATCAGGGATAAACGTAACGTTTATCGAGATAAGCCATGTTTTGGATGAAAATACAATAACTAATTGACAGCATTGCTTTCGATATGGTAAGATGAGAGTCAATTTCGGCATTTTTATTTTAACGCAGAATTGTGCCGGCGAAATAACCTCTTTGTTCAATGCTCCAGAAATTTAGTTTATTTTTTTGTTTGAAATACTGAATTTCGGTATGTATATCTGTGTAGCAACGTAATATTAATGTTTATCAAATGTAATGTATCGTTTTTAACATGTTGGTTTTCACATTTATCTATAAAACTAACTTGGCAAAGTTACCATACTACGAGTAGTGATGCCATGATGTGACGGTTACTTTGCCATGTTTTGATACAACCAAGGGTTGTCACTTTCAACCTATATTTTAAACCAATTACAACTATTTAAATAAAGTGTTCTGCACTTGATATTCTTGTATGTATGTATGTTTGTATTGATGTTTCACCGTAGCAGCCCATTAGACCAATTTTACCCAATGAGTCGTCAATCAATTCATCTTTACTAAAAGTGAAGGAAAAGAATAGAGAAATCTACATTATTTTTACTGCGTTCTCGGGCATTAATAATATTATTACTACTCAGTATTTTTAATATTTTCAACTTAGTTTATTGATATTAAGCAAAACATTAATTGTCATTTTTAATGATTATTAATGTTTAGCTATTGTGGGAAAATAATGTTTAGATTGATTACAATAATTATGAACTCACATCATTTTATTACGACCCACAATAAAATGGCGATGATGACTACTAAAAAAAACGAATACTTGTTAACAATGATAGTAACAAGCTTTTTTTATTCTATACCATAATTGTTTTAAGCTTATTATTGCACCAATTTAATTTTTAATTTTAGACGAGAGTATTTTTGTTTGATATGTTTTAGATTTTTTCTCAAGAAATTAATGTAACAATATTTAAATAAAAAAATTAAGTTAAGTATGTAATCAAGGATTATTGACAACCCTGACACATATTTTCAAATTTGTGTGAAAATTTTGAAAATGGGAGGGCAACTTTTTTTTAAGTCTTTGTCTTAAAGACAAAAAAAAAATTGTCGAAGTAAACTTTATTATTTTTGAGTATTTTGTCTATTTAATGTTAGTATTTGTTTAAATCATTAATAAATATCAAATCTATGAAGAATATAATGTCACATTTAACATTGACGCTTAGTACATTTTTTGTTGGGAAATGGGTGTTAAACTTTTAAGCCCTCCCAAAAATGGCAAAGTTGCCAGGTTTCACGGTAAGCTTACTTACTTACTTATCGTCACGCACAATCCCTGACGGGGTAGCCAGAGAGAACAGATCGCCAAGTGTCACGATCCTTACATACATCCTTACATACGGTAAGCTTAAAATGAAAAATTCTGCCTACAACGGGAGAGGCACATTTCCAGCAGTGGGCTCGAAAAGAATAAAAAGGACGTTATTAATCAGACACATGTTACCAAAGTACTATATACCATATGCTCTAATTTAAAATAAATCTTTACTACGAGTATGTATGTAACTGCGTTTCGGCTAATATGAAATTGGACTCCCCGTTTTGTGCGTCGAATATGGTTGCAATAAGTGTGCAATTATGATCTTGCGTGATATATGACATTGTTAATTTGCTAGAAGTGATCCCAAAAGCGCGTTGCAATTTACTCCATGTCGCGAGTCTCTTGGTAGCACCTCGATAAAGAATTGCCCCTTCTGGAGATACTGTCGCACATAAATTTTGTACGTAGTGGAGCAAACTAAGGCGTCTTCATGGTAACTGAAGTAATAACGTTATTACTTTATGTATAAAGGAAAAAACCTCTCAAGATACTTATATTGTTTTTTTTTATTTGAATTTAAATAATTTTGCATTTAATTAACTTCAAATATTAATGATTATATTCATATATTTCAAGCCATGTTGCAAAAATTTAAAACTCAGATTATTACTCCAGAAAATACTTAGTTAATATACATAAGAAAGTTTCCAAAAACAAACCAAACCAAAACTGTTATAATTAAATGGTTCTTTCTCGCTCAAAAGGTTGAGTAAAACCATCCAGCAAGGTAACGCCAACCAGATTTCTTGATACTATACTGTTGGGAAAACGACTGTTTCGTTCATTTTAGTTTTTTTTTTTATTGTAATATGGATATTATTATGTTATGTAAATAAATGAACAGGTAAATGAAATTGTATACTTGGGGAGTGCTTTTAGCCGGGATGGAAGATGTGATTTAGATGTGGACAGGCGTGTCGCTGCCGGGAACAAAGTCAATGGTGGCCTGACTGCGTTAGTCAAAAGGCAAGGCGTAGTGAAGAGTGCACGCCTTGCAATACATAACGCAGTGTTGGTACCGACTTTGTTATATGGCAGCGAAACCTGGGTATGCCAGAAGAAGCATAAAAGCAAGTTGAATGCAGTGGAGATGCGATCTCTTCGTAAAATGTGCGGCGTTACCATGGCCGACCGAAAGCGAAACGAAGAGATTCGCAATATGGCAGGTTTGAAAGATGACCTTATCACAAAATTGATAAGGGCGTACTTCGATGGTTTGGCCACGTTGAGCGAATGAGTGAAGACCGAATGGTGAAGAAAATATATAGCGCGAAATTTAATGTTAAAAGGTGTCGAGGTAGACCGAGACTAACTTTCGAAGACCATGTGAGCAAATTGCTCGAAGAGGGGAGGGTCAAGGGTACTCGGATACCTAGACGTGCATGTATGAAGAAGTTAATGAATCTGAAAGAAGCGAAAGAGGTATTTAAGGATCGTGACACTTGGCGATCTGTTCTCTCTGGCTACCCCGCCAGGGATTGTGCGTGAAGATAAGTAAGTAAGTAAGTAAGTATGTAAATAAATATAATTAAATTATGACTCACGTAATATAATTTAAATTGTCCATAGAAATAACATTTCTTATTCTTTATGTATCAGTTGGAAACGTCAAAACAAAATGTTAGCGGTAATGAAAAATGGCACCTTAAGTAATTATTATTATATGAATTTCGTTCGTTCGCTTTTGAGTGATTATATTTTACTAAATGAAATATTTTAATTATAAAATAGTAATTGAATTATTAGTAATCTCATTATCACTACCATATTACGAGTGCATTGAAACATACTTAACACTCTTCTTACTTAGGCTTCCGACCACAGGTCGTTACAAAAGACGGTTCTGAATCATCTGCTTGCATCCACTTCCTGCATGTCTTATCAGACCGTCGTCGTCAAGAAAGGGCTTCCCCCATACTGCTTTTGCCATAACAACGCCATAGCTCTAGAAACTTTTACTTTTAGTATAGTTGTAGCACGAATGTGTCGGCTCAACCGGGGAAGGACCACGCTCTCACAGAATACCAGCGTAAAATAGCAGCTTAACACT